>CP089278.1:2400000-3000000 GCA_023920165.1 Curvularia clavata
AGAGGAATCGCCAAGTTAATTGACAGTAGTCCACCTTTTACTATTGCATCATCAGTTCTGCATTCGCAACGTGACCGCTATCCATCTCAACCTCGAGTGCTCTCGATTTTCCACGCGACGACGTTTCCCCCTCGCCACCCCCGGAAACTCCCTTGCCCCTGTCAGCCCTGGATTCCGCCCACCCCCCCTTCCATCCCCTTCTCCCCCATTCGAGAAACCTTTTTACCCCGGTGGAAATTACAGCCCGCATAACTGACATGTCTCCCTTCCCTGATTCGCTTGCCTTGCCCGACAAAAGAGCATCCCTGTTTTCGCTCCTAAACGCCCCTGTCTATTGGAATGGTTGGGGTGGGTTGGCTACCGATAACCAAGTAATCCCGGCCTAGGTATACGATTATCGCCTCGGCGCTAGATTACCTGTTTTGGCACTGTGCATCCATCACGATCTGCCGAGTTATGCAAGCATGTTTGTGTTCTTGTGCTATTTATTCTGTTTGGCTTGGTTTTTTGGGAAGGGACGGGGTGGGGACAATGAGGACATGGGACTTACATGGAAGCGCCATGATTCTGATCACTTCATTGAGAGTGTGTCGATGTGCTAGATGCCTTGCTCAAGGCTAGACAGGTTAGCTGCGCACGGGCGGGCGGCGGTGAATGTTATGAGCGGTTTATGTGCGGTGTCTGTGTGTCTATAGACTTGGTGGATTATGGATTAGCGCATGAGTGACGATGGTGATGCGGTGTGCGATGATGTGCTGTGTAAGTTGGCTGATGTTGACATCGGGGAGGTTGGAGGTTGTGGAGCGCATGCGTTGGAGATGGGGCGTTTGGCACCATTTGTGCTGGCCAAGAATATGTCTTGTTGTGCGGGAAGTCTAAGTATTGGTGGCTTGAAGCTCTCGTTATTAATTTTACCGTCGAACTGGGTGGTAGTGGTCGCGGGTATACCTGCCTTCTTCACTATCCTGGTTCAAGATGCAACTCACTATCTGAACTGCAACCCCCATTTTGATGTATCATGTCACAGGACAGGATGTCATAGTATAGTAAATAGGGTTGTATTCGTATTCATATTCATCATTGCCTCCAACACGCCCTGAACTGCTCTCAATTCGGTGAGCCTTGCCTACACCTCGCCCCGCTTTTACCACAATCACTCGCAACCCCATAATCACAGCATCCGCCGCTCGAGCTACACTGGTATGCGTGGTTGCTCACACGCTTCGTTTTAATCGCGTATGTTCCTGCGCCTACAACGCAGTTGCCGCAGTAGACGCCGGCAGCGAGTCCGCTGACACACGCGCATCCGTTGTAGCTACATGCTCTCTTGTCGAGCGTGAGGTCGTTGTCTCGAGTAGACAGGTGTAGTTTGTTGTTGAAGTGGCTGTTGCTGTCGCGCTCTTGGGGCGGTGAGGCAGAGACGTGGCAAGCGAAAGCTGCGAAAAGGAAGACGATGGAGTGAAAATGCATGATTTATGAAACGGACTTAGGAAGGTTGTAGATTTGAAGCTGGAGAGGTTTTCAAGTAGTTGTTATGTATTTGTTTTTGCTTCGAGCGGAGATCTCAATCTAGGATTGATGCAACTCAACTACAAGTGTGCATTCGTTCGAAAACATCAATTTGTCGCACAAGCGCTGATTGGGTATGACTTCGTGTTCTTCGCTTTTGAGCTGCAAACTGCAAGCCACTTTGTCTAGCTAGACACGCTGTGCGACTCTTCCCGTCCCTGTCTTGGCCAATAGCCTCGGTTGGAGTTGGCCCCCAATGCGATGCCAATGGTCATGTGGTGTCTCTACTCGGGGTGTTTTTATTCCTTCTAGAATGACTTGGTGATGCTATACCATAGCACCAAGAAGTATGACAGGAAACTGCTTTAACTACGTCAATTGTGACATCGTGTGTCACGCCAATGCTACCTCGCAATACTTAAGTACCGCTTTGAGTGTATATGCATAATACTAGTAAACACTTATTTGATATCCGTTACATTTCGTATAATCTTAAAACACGCTTTCCAGCGAGACTGTTCGTTTTTCTTGTCCATTCAATCCACCACAAAGAAGAATATCGTAGTCATTACCTGCTACTAGTCTCTAACACAAGCACCTAGCACCTACTATACATCTCAAACTCGGTTGCTGCTAAGCAAAGTAAAGGCAAAACAAAACCACTGAAAACATTGCCTCTTAGTATTTGTGCAAGAAACGAATATATATATATATATATATATCCAAACAACCAAACTTACTATCCTGAATTCAAGTCATGTCTATTTCGCCGCTAGGAAGTTGTCTGTGCTATTTCCCGCTCAATTTGGGGTAAAAAAAAAACATCTCTGAAACAGCTGAAACGTGGAGAAGAAAAAAAACTATCGTCAAAGAAGTTGAGATTCCGCTATACACAAAAAAGAAGAGGACGAACATGCGCTGAGAATGTCCGATGTTTCGAGTGCCGTCTTAATGCTACAAAGAAACTCACGCAGCCTGTCGTTTCTTTGAGACACTTTGATAGGCCAGTTGTGGAAAACAGAAAAGAAAAGACGAAGTAACGAATTTCACGATAAGTGCTTAGAGATACAGCCTCAGATATTTGTATCACAGTATGCACTGGTACACACTCTACCTAGGGGCACGTTAGACTGCAATCTTCAATTCTATTATTATGTTCACTCCCTAATATTAAACCATGACAAAAAAAGAAGAAGAGGTTAAAAAAAAAATCAAGCAATCCTCCACTGCGAAATTGTTGCACCAGCAACCGTCCGGATTCGAGCGGCCGCCCTCCTGGCTTTAGCAACCCCATTTTGGACGACACTAGGTGGGCCACGGGTATTTCGTGTAAACCCGTTAGCAGCCTTGAATGTTATGATTGCTCTCGCTGGTAGTGTTGATCCTTATGGCCTCGACAGCAGTCTAGTGTTTTGGTAGACATACCCACCTAGTGTCGTGTGCTAGGAGCCCAGCCGACCACGAAGGAGAGGATTGCTTGATGGGGAAGGAGGTAATATACGGGTAATTATACAAAAAGCGGTGAATTAGATTGTAGCAGGAAAAGTAGCCGATGTTCGCTGGGCTGCGAGGACCGTTTGTTTGTTACAAATATGGAGATCTACTTGGTTACCGCGAAAAAAAATTGAACAAACAGAGAAATCCTAAACGCCTACCCACATTCCTTCGTAATCCTCGTGGCCTGATGCAAAAAGATACTCTGCGCTTACAAAAGCGTATCACCAAGCGCACACCTCACAATCGAAACGCCCGCACGCACTGTGTCGGCGGCACCCTCAGCATCGAGGCTGGGGTTCACTTCGACAAGGTCCAGCGCAATGAGGGAACCGGTCTCAGCTACGCACTCGGCGATGAAGTCGCCTTCTCTGAGGGTCAAGCCGCCACGGACAGGAGTACCTGTGCTGGGCGCCCACATGGGGTCCAGGGCGTCGACATCGAAGGAGAGATGGATGGGGGTGTCGCTTCCGATCCAGCCCAGGGCCATGTCCATGACTTTGCCGATTCCGTGTCTATGGAAGTAAGCGTTAGCCCATTTTCTCCCAATTACCTTTGTTGGTGATGGAATTGCAGACTTACCGGTCAATATCGTGCATGGAGAAAGCCTTGATACCATGGTCCCTCAGAATCTTCTTCTCGCCCTTGTCAATGTCCCTCAGGCCGATGTAGACCAGTTTCTTGGTACTGAGCATGTGCTCCTCCTTAATCCAGCCGAAGATGTCCTCACGATCCTCCTTGGCAAGGCCAGTTAGGAAGGAGACGGGCATGCCGTGGATGTTGCCGCTATCCGAAGTCTCAGGCGTGTTGATGTCAGCGTGCGCATCGACCCAGATGACGGCAATTTCCCTGCCCAGTCTTTCACGGACAGCCTTTGCGGTACCGGAAATAGTGCCAATGGCGATGGAGTGGTCGCCGCCGAGGGTAAGGACGAGCTTGCCGTCTTTGGCGTGCTTGTACACTTGGTCGCTGACTTCGCGCGTGACGGCGCTGGCGAACTTGGGGCGCTTCATGCCACGGTAGTCTGGGTCCTCGGATGGCTGGAGCTCAGCGTAGTTGTGCACTTGGCCGTCGTAGGTGACGTTGTATTCTAGGTCTTCTTCTAGCTGCTTGATGAGGCCGTTCTCAATGAGGGCCATGGGAGCCGCGTCGACACCGGCTTTGGGCTGAAAGTGACATGGTCAATGTGTGGAAGAGCATTACGAGAGCTGAGAATCTTACCTGGCCGCCGCTAAAGCCGACTGCGACGATACCCAGATCATGGCGGTTGGGCAGGAACTTGGGCTGTATTGTTGGTGGGGAAGTCATTTTATTTATTTACTAAGAACGGACGTTAAACTCGACGTCGACAGCAATTCGTGCAGCAAAGATTGAATGCGCAAAGTGGTTGGTTTTTCGTGGTTCATCGACGGGCAAGTGAAAGTCCGAATCTCCAAGCTTGCCAAGAAAGAAGAGAAAAAGAAACAAAGCAGGAGCATGTTGCAAACGCTGCAGCACAGAGTTCTTACCTGATGGAGATGAGCTCTTGTATTATCAAGACACAGTGAGGGTATTTAAGTATAGTCAAACAAGGGCGTGGATGTACACTCGACGTCACCACCAACGGCCCGACGAACGAGATAGGCGAAGAAGTGGGAAAAGAAAAAGATATCAGTCACAACAGAAGCAGAGCAGACGCGGGGGAGGCCCTTTTTATCTCCAAGCAGGGTCTCGGTTGTTAGGTAATTATGTGTCGCTGATTTTTCGTGGCCATCGTGTACACCTGTACTTAGGGGAAGAGCAAGTTGAGGCTCTCGTCAAATTTATCACTTAGGGGAAGTAGTTCAGTTCCAGGAAGGTCTGGTAAGAAGAGGGAGCGGGTCCCCCCACTAAGCAACATGGCCGAGGCAAGACCATGTCTGATTAGGTAGGTCGCATGCTTGAAGGCCGACTGCTGGGAGCTGAGAAAGGAGATAGGGAGATAGAGGCTCTATGGCATTGCAATGCGGGATATGTGTGTATGCGCTACATGTGTAGTGAGGACAGTGAGAGGTGACCATGCGAGGACGTGTTGCAGGCAAAAAACCGTCGGGGATGTGCTCGGAGGCGCTGGGGGCGTCATTGGTGGGCGGTTGCATGGCTAGTCCTGGCTCGGAAACACCGGGTTCAGTCGGCTTTGCCTCCGTTCTCAGCCGTCCTCGCCGCCCTATCTACAGTCCACCTGGCGTAGAGCCACCTGACCTCTATACGCCGGTCGACTCCAGTGTCACCATTTTGTCCATTGGCGTTGATGACTGCCCGAGTTGTTCGCTTTGTCGCTGCGACGCCAAAGTCAGGTAGAGCCATGCTGCAGCTACTTTGTCACGTGAAGCCCGGCGTCAGTGCAAGTCGCGAGGGTATCGCAGCCATCTCAGAGGACCGTATTGACGTATGCGTTGCAGCCCAGGCAAGAGACGGAGAGGCCAACAAGGCCGTGAGACGAGTCGTTGCGGATGCGCTTGGGGTAGCCAAATCTGATGTCGAGGTGATCAAGGGTCTCAAGAGTAGGGATAAGACTATAGCGGTTCGGACAACACAAGAAGCATCTCAAGAGGAAGTCGACAAGATCAAGACCATGCTAAGGAGAAGCGCTGGTATGTGAGGAAAAGACAACGAAATGTGTGTATTGGTACAGTAAGAGAGCAATAAGTTCAGAATAAAATTGTGAACTCAATACTGTTGTAAGGCGGAGAAAGTAACCAAATTCAGAGCAAAATCGCAATTGAGTTCAATACATATTATCATTATCCGACTCGATCATGCAAGCCATTAAGGAGCGTTATATATACACCATAGGGTTCTGTCCCTTCCTCCACAAAATTACCGGTCGTATCCGATATTTTATCATACAGCGCACAAACTCAGCGCATTAGTGTTCGTTCTATGGTACTTTTACGTCCGTCGAAAATCCAATTGCAGGAAAAAAAAGGGACAACTTAGTATTGCCAGGCACCAGGAGCGTTACCGGGAGCTGTCATATTCGTTAGTATCATGTAGATGTATGCAAGAGCATCAAGACTTACAAGCAATAGCGCTGAAACCAAGGCACTCATCCGAGAAGGTACCGTTGGCAAGGTTGCCGTAGACCTGCCAGCCGTCCTCGGCCGCACCAGGGCAAGCAATGAATCCGTTCTCCCAGTTGAGGTAGCCAAACGCGTCGCTGTTAGGTGCCGCAGTACGGCTGAATCCAGTGACGGTGGAGCCAGGTGGGATGTAGGCAGAGTGAGCCTGAGTGTAGCTGAGCGCGCCATCGGGAGCAACGTAGACCTGTTGGCCACCGGGAACAACGACGCCGAGGCTGAGAGTCTGATTGCCGCCAGCGAAGGTGGTGACGTTGCCAGCAGGGCAGTTCTCAGGTCCGACAACCTCCTCAGGGCAGTAGGAGGATGGGCCATTACCACCCAGGTAAAAACGTCCGCCACGGGCGTTCATGGGCTGGAAGTGGATGGGAGATGCGCTGCGCTGGGCGATGACGCCGAAGTAGGGGCTGCTCTCAGCTTGTCTGGCGACGGGCTGAATTGCGGTAGGAGCTGCAGCGGCAGCAGCGAGGAGGGAGGCGAAGGCAGTGGTGTACTTCATCTTGATGGTGTGGATTAAAGGAGTTTGAGATTAACAAGTAAATAGTTTGTTGGAGGATAGATTTGAAAGCGGTGGTTTTGGTTTGAGGCTGATGGTTCTTTGTTCAGAGCGCCGTCGAGGTCCTTATATGTAGAAACAGTAGGGTCTCTCCCAGCCATCACCTTTCATCATTAATTGGACCCGTCTTGCGTGTATGCGGAGTCGCTTGCGCACCTTTCCCTGTCCAATGCACACAGCCCTGCATTTGCGAAAGCAACCCTGTCACAAGCGACTGGCTAAGCTCCTGCTATGCACGTCTTTGGCCAAGATCATCTTGCACTAGTACGGGGATAGAGTACATTTAGTGGACTTATCCGCAACGTTGTATTGAGATAGTCCCAGAATCAGCGTCATACCCGATCCCGGCCACCCGAACACGAGAGACGGATGTGGTGATCCTCTCGTACTGACTAAGTTCAGCGTTGTTTGAAGTCACACGATGATGCAATCTGAGGAAGAAGCGGAAGCTCTCCAAGCAGTTGAACCTTGGGATGCTTCTCTGGGATTCTATGCTAGCGAGACGGCAACGTGCGGAACCGAGTCTATGCTACCACTGGGCTACCAATCTGGTAGTGATAGTCGCCTTCGCCCGCCATTCTTGGTCAAACGTGGTGTCCCGAATTCATGGAATCTGTTTCCTCTGTTTCCCGTCAATTGCTATTTTCGTACGCATGCTGGGCTATATTATGCAGCGAATATACACCATTGTACACAGGTTTCTCCTAGCTTTGTCGGTCGCCGGATCAGCTGGCTGTCGCAACACGTCCGTTCGACAATGGAAATTGGTGGAACAAAATAGAGATCAACAAATCGTCATGCGGTCCCATCTCCCCACTCTCAGGATTGTGCCACACCCGTCCGACTAGCGCCACTGCTGTTGCCACGCCCGTAAATAGAAGCCCCAAAGGCTCGTGTTTAGGCTTTTGGAAGCTCTGCGCCCCTCTGAGGTGACATTGGGCGTGATCTCTTGGTGCATTGGGTCATGTTACCAAGCCCATACAGTAGCAGTTGTGCGAGGCTGCAGTGGGATCGCATACTGTCGCCATGTAGTCCTCGTACGAATATTCAATCAAACCATATCCGGCCCGAACCTGGACGAGCTTCTTCGACCCCAGAGCGTTTGGGCCGTTGTCGTGCGACATGGCGGGCAAGCATGTCAATGTCAAAGAGCGCATGACAGGTGACCCCTGCTACCCAATATGGAGAAGCTTCTTGATTCGGCCACACAGCTCATAGCATTTTTTCGACAGGCGGGTCGCATACCTGCAACCGTGCATATTTCAATAGCCTGCAATTCAACTCTTGCATGAACTGTGACTTGAGGACCCGCTCGGAGAGAGCAGCGGTGAATGTTTTATGCGTAACCTTGCAACAATAGCTTATCTTCACGATACGAACGATCGTCTACATCCACAAACAGAGTTTCCCACTCGCCGTCCCAGCCGCTACCCAGTCGAGCGTAGGATGGAACTTTGCGACAGCTGGCACTGCTGTGATGCCGTCGCCTCCCAACTGCGCCAACTGTTCGCCCTTTGCCGTGTATATGTCGACAAAGCGGTTCATGTTGCCAATGCAGAAGCGCTGCACATTGTCTTGGGGAAACTGCTGCCATTGGGCACGTAATCTACACACCGAGGTCAGTATCATTTCTTGCACAAGGCGCATATATGGGGTAACGAACATGGTGACCCATCGACCGGTCTGATTGTTATGCCGCACAATGACCTCCGGCTCCATGTCCGCTTCTTCCAAAGTCGAACCCGCTTTCCACTCTGCACAGTTTCCAAAGTCATGAATCTTGATGGTGTCATCGTACGAGGCCGTAGCTACCTGACCAACAGAGTTCCACGCAGCATGTGAGACGGACAGCTTGCTAGTATGCTCACCAACGAGCGTTGGCAGACGTTCCTCTCCCTTTCCTGTAATCTTGCGCAGATCCCAAATCTTCAAAGTACGGTCTAAAGAAGCTGTGGCTACGAGATGGGGATGAAGAGGATGTAGTGTGAAGCCCCCGATTTTCTTCTCCGAGAGTTGGAAGATCTGCAGTCCTGCAGCCTTCTCTGAAGGCGTGCGCATATCGTATATGCCGAATTGGCCGTCCAACGTGGAAAAATACAGCGTATTCGGATCCTCCTTGGATATCTCGAGACCGGAGAGCGGCGCGTCCTCGCTCGCATCTGAGGGAGCATAAACTTCCACCGCAACCCCTTTTGCAAGATCCAGTTTCCGTACCGTAGAGTCATACGAGGCAGAGTATAGCAGATTGGAATCGTGAGGACTAAACTGGAATGTGTGTATTGTTCGTGTGTGCGGTTTCAAGGTTGTGATGGTAGGCCCCTCTCGATCCGCGTCCTCATCGTCTTCCACTTTAACCTCAGCGGCCTTCTGGGAAGCATCGCATATGCCCAGGTTTCCAAGTTTATCGCCAGCGAACACCAAGGGCTTGTCTGTGGTGGGATGCAGCCCCATAGAGTAGATGCGCTCGGGCGTGATTTTGATCTCATTAGGCTCAAAGTCTTCCCATAGCTGCAGGCCACTCATGCGCTCTCGAAGCGCTCGTAGCTCTTTATCCGTCGTTTCCTTAATATCGTCGTAATTGAAAGTTCGCGCATAAGGATTTGCTGGACCGACGGAAAGAAAGTTGCCGCTCTTGTCCCAGTCCTTGCCGGCGACAACGATATCGCTAAAGTTGTAGGCATCACTTATGCGTTGTCTCTTTGCGCGATCGGCTTCTCGTATTGCAGCGTATTCCTCCTCTGCCTTGCGCTTCGCGACCTCACTATCAGCCACGATGCCCCTTAATCGTGATGAAGTTCGTCGCGGCGCAGTTTCTTCTTCCTTGATCTTCTTTGGTGCCGGCTTCTTTGCCTTTGGCCTCGACGGCATCGATGCTTTTGCTGTGCTCGTAGGGCCTAGACCGGCCTGCGCAGCCTCCATCTCGAGGTTGCGCAGCAGCGCCTGCGTTTTTGCAATGTTTTCTTGCCTCTTCCGCTCATATTCGCTGATCTCGACATTTTTTCCACGCGCCATTGCGGTCTCGTTCGTGCGTTGCGAGGCACCGTGCCAACTGTGGCGGTAGTTGACGCGGGTTGCGGTGGGTACGATAGTGGTGACGGGTGATTTGCGTGCAGATTGTGCTGTTCCTCCAAGATTTACGGGGTACCCGATGTATCGCTGTAAATCGAGAGATGGTGTCTTCCCGCATCGAGGGCGAGAACTCCAGCCTGCCCCTGCGTCATTTGCCACTAGCGTAAACGCGGTGGACGCGTCTGTCACGTGTTCGCGCGTACATCTTCTGCTGGTTCAGAAGAAAACGTTTGATATGAGGCAACTACACTGCTTCCGTCAGGCTTAGTTTGAGGTATACTAGAAAAGCTACTTGGATATTTTCTTTAGGGATTGGTTTTCCTGCTAGTACCCAAGGTGACTACACAGCATCCAAATGCTACCATGCATTCGAAGTGTATCACGCCTAGAGCCACAGTTGCCACCCCCCCGCTTAGTATCAAATACTTTTATCCAAGCTAGTAGACGCAGCACCTGGAAAACCTCCGACAGAGTGGTCGAGCGTCGAGCGGCGGGATCTAGCGAAGAGCGGGACATGTTCCCTTGTCTGCTAAACATATGGTTGCTGACTGTCGGTGGATCGTCGTTAGTGCTTGGCAGAATTGCGAATGAGGCGTTGTCGCCGTTGGTATCGGCAGATCTGAACTTTCTTAATCCCACCACCATGCCACCAACACGCCTGGCCACTTCGTTACTGGGGACGTGCCGAGCAGCCTCAGTGCGCCCAATAGTGCCATGGAGACAACGATGTCTGTATCATTCCTATGATTACCCTTCGCCACCACCATTCCCCCCCGCCGAGACAGCGATCCTCTCGTCTGCGTACGCACATGTCCCAAACCACGGCTTTACCATCGATGCGCTCAAGCTGGGCGCTCGGGATGCTGGCTATCTTGACGTTTCTACGAATTTGCTTTCACGAGGCGTATTTGACCTGATCAATTATCATCTTGTGACGCAGCGGCTGGCCCTGCAAAGCAATGTGCAGTTTCCAGAAGAGAGCGAGCAAGGGAAGAAGATGGGAACGGGAGCCAAGGTCAGAACGCTGACTCTTGCACGACTTCGCGCGAATGCACCCATTATCCACCGCTGGCAAGAGGTAGTACCATGACAGCACAGGACCACCAGAACAGCTCATTGATATTTGTTAGGCACTCGCCATCATGGCCCAGCCCACGTACATTCCCCCGTCCATTGCAGAGCTGGCTAGACTTGCGGACGAAATATGGTTCCTCTCAGGCGACCAGAGTGTTGACAGCAGCTGGTACACGAAGCGCGCAACGCTCTCAGCAATTTACTCGTCAACGGAGCTGTACATGACACAGGACAAGTCGAGTAACTTTGTCGAGACTGAACAGTTTCTGGACAACAGATTGCAGGACCTGATGAAGGCTGGCGGCTTGATGGGAAGTATTGGAGAATGGCTCAATTATACGGGCCATTCTACTATCAACGTGCTCCGGAGCAAGGGGGTTCGCATCTAGGGCAGGCTAGGGCAGGCCAGGCAAGGGCTCGTGAAAGAAGGGTACCTTTGATGGCGCCCTATAAAGATTTGTATTATTTACTTGTACTATGGCAATTCTGGTCGATGGCATCGTGGGCGGGGCCATGGCTGCGTGGCATCCAACCTCTCGTCGCGCGCCCAAGTTTCTTTCATCTGATCAAGGAATGCAGGCTTTTTGCTCCTCGGAGCCACGTAAGCGACGATGGTGGAACACGGGATCTCGATTGCAGTTTGAGGTCTCACAGGCTCGGTAGGAGCAAGTGCCGATGGCCCAAAAAAAAAAAGATCGTATGATTGCCAGCTTGTAATGATGGACATCGGCGATGCGACTAAGTAGCATTTTGAATGGCGCAGTCATCAATTAAACGTTGCTAGCATCGCGGTTCATGGTTCGACCGGGAAAATTCACCGACGCCCTGACCTGGGGGGAGGTGAGCGCGCAGGGCGCACCATCTGAACCAATCTGATACATGACAGTAGATGGGTGAATCAAGACGAAGAGAGCAGGAGCTAAGAGCAATAACAAGGGCTGATGTGCAGCAAGGCAAGGCGGGCTCCGCGCGAGGCCGGCGGCAGTATAGCACCAAGAGTGAGGGCTTGTGTGAGGGTCCAGAGGAGCATGGGGACCGAGTGCCGATCGTCGGCACATGGGCCAATGACGCTGTGGCGAGGGTACTGGAGTGTACAAGTACAAGTATTCGTGCGGGCTTGGGAGTAGGGTCTTCCCGACTACGATGGGACAGCGACCAGGTCGATTGATCGCGCAGCGGTGCATTAGCCGCTAAACGCACCATGGGCACGCCAACAGTATCAGGGTCCAGTGTATACCCAGCCGATCTGCTGGCTGTGGCTGTGGCTGTGGCTCTCCCACGGTAAACATGACCTCAGCTCTGCTTCGGCGCAAAGCACCGGACATGGGATCGTGCTAAGAGCATACTGTATACACTCCGCCGCGGGGGCGTGAAGAAACGAAGCGCTTGTGATCTCGATCGTCGTCGTCTGCCCAGCGCCGCGCCTGGCGTAGTGCCAACACGGGTCGCACCGCCCGTCGAGCTGCTGTTTCTGTCGCGCGCAGTGGATGGGGTGCGTCTAGAATGCCTGGTTGACAATTATCGCGTGGCGGGCGTGAGAGTCTTATTCGCTGGCAACGGGCGTCGAGGTGAGGTGCAGGTGGATGCGGCTATGTGCACGGAGCGCCCAGGCCCAGGGCTCATCCATCATCGATTGAGGGAGCCATCGGCGCAACAATCCACACCCAGGGCGCACAACCGGTCTTGCATGGGCGATAGGGTCCAAATCTGGCGATGGCGGAGTGAGTGAACGAGGCCCATCGACGATGCGAGGCTTGTTCTGGCCGTGAGCACGCCACACGATCACTTCGTTCCCTTCCAGGCACCTCGATCTCCGCAACCTTTCTTGGCGTCCTGGAAATCGAGCACTTCGCCATCCTTGCCCACAGCAAGATCGATAATCATCATGGCTCCACGCTCGCAAGAAACTCAAAGGCCCGGTTCCTCAGACCCTCTGCGTCAACCACCACCGCCGTCCACGCCCCCAGCCCGCCGATCCCTCTACCTACACCCGTCTCCTCTGCTCCCACATCCACGTCCACCTTTACCAGACAAACACACGACCCAGACTTGTGCTCCCCCAGCACCCCATAGTTTTCGACTCCCGACTACGCCGGCAAGTGCCCTTCCGCGGTTTGGCCAACCGTGTGGCGTTCGGCCCTCAGTCCCCACATATCAGCACCTGCCAGCATTCCGCTATCGACCCTCGCGCCCACATGGGGAACTTCTTGTACGCATAGCTTGTCACCACACGCTATCCATCATGGACGACCTTCCAGGCACCATCCCAAAGACTGTCAAGAGCCATCCTCGCCGTCCCCCAGCCCACAAGTCAGTCTCACTGCGACACAGCCCACCACCCACGGCCACAGGAACACGCCCCAAGGAGCAGATCACCAGCCGGAGCTCGCCAACCCTCGCCAGCGACAAGGCCAACCCGCCCTCGAGTGTGTCGCCACAGCTCACCTCGCTTAAGAACAGCTCGGGAGAGAGCAGTGACGCCGGCCAATGGTTCGAGAAGACAAACAACAACGCCAAACAGAGCAAGTCCAGTTTTAATGACAGTAGGTCCTGTCTTGAATCCTCGTCGGCGCTAGACACGTTGCTAATAGGTGCGCTGTAGATGAACCGCCCTTCTTCCTCCGCAACTCGTCTTCATCCGACACACCACCAGAGCACTCCCATTCTAATGTGACAAACTCCGCAATCCCATACCGTCCTAGCCTGGGCCACCTAGGTACCGACGGCAGCAGCACCGAGGACTTCCGGAGTGTCATCGACGACCTCACTGTAGCTAACAAGAGACTTAAACAGAGACTGAAGAAATACGAGAAGCTATATGATGCCCATCTGCAAGAAGAGAAGCTATTCGAGGTCAGGTTCCACGGCCTCCCTGACCACAAGAAGAAGGAGTTGGAAGAGACGCTACGCAAGTTTGCCTCTGAGCTTGATGATGGGACTGGCAACGACTATGCGCAGACTTCGAACGCCTACACTCCGGCTCTCGACACCCACAACACCACCGATTCGTCGACATCACGGTTTGCCGAGTCAGGTTATGCATCCTTGTCGGCATCCGGTCAGAACTCAGCGGGCGCATCCAACCAGGAGAAGGACCGTAAGATGACTCGATCAGCATACAGCCGCCAGCAACAAAGCATCCAATCATTTCTACACGATATCCCAATGGGTCTGATGCCAAATACCAGGAGCATCCCAATGACCGAGAAGTCTAAGAAGAAGACGGTCGTCCAGCGCTTGGAGCAAATCTTTGCTGGCAAGCGATCAGTGCCCGGATCCCACCCACAACCAATGCAACAACAAGAGGTTGCCCAGTCAGCTGCAACAGCAGACCGCGAACAACGCGAAGCCACCGGCCAACATTTTAGGCCTGAAGGCCAACGCGAAGCCCGCATCATGTCTGAACGCGGTGCAGTCGATAGCGATGACGTCAATCAGAGTGAGGTCATTCAAGGATTGTGTCCTACTCTGCATATTGAGGAACATGATTTCGCTGGCTCAGGTTCTTCTCCCGATCAACGACCAACCCGCCCCCTGGACTTGGACCCTCATCGTGCTCAGATACCAAATGAAAACATGGGTTATATCCGCCATCTTGGTTTCAGCCCGCCAGACATGGACTCTGGAGAAGCACCCCTCGGCCATGGCTGGATTTACCTCAATCTGCTCATCAACATGGCTCAGCTACACACCCTTAACGTCACCCCTGAATTCGTCAAGGACGCGCTGCAAGAGTACAGCAATCACCTCGAGATATCCCGTGATGGTCGCAAGATTCGATGGAAAGGCGGTCGCGAGGTCACGCAACATAGTGGCGAGAGCTCCTCGGAGCACTACAGCAGCTTCTCGCCCAACGAAGCAGGTTCATTATCGCCATTTAAGCGCATGAAGACTGGAACCAGCGGCAGCGGCAGTGATCCTACCAGCTCTGAGCAGGCAAGGCGACTGGCTCGTTATCAGCGCGAAAAGGAACAAAGCAAGTTTGCCTATAAGCCGCTCTTCTTCCACAAGGAAGATTCCGACAACGAGGATGACTTTTACGGCTTTGACGCTGATTCGTCAGCAAATTATTCTTACCAGCCACAGAAGACAGGCAACTCTTCCGGGTTTAGCAGCTCAATCATGCAAAGCTCTTCATCCCGACCAAGGAGGCGTGAGAACGGCCCTATGATTTTTTACACCAAAGCCAAGTTTTGTACTGATCTCAGCGGTGACAACAACGGGGCATTCTTTACAATGCCCGGTAACTACGAGCCCATCACCAACCAGCCGTTAGGTACGAAATTGAGTCCTCAATTGCGGGTTGATGCGACTGGTGAACTTGCTGAACGAAAAGGCCTTCTGGACACTTTGGCCATGGAGGGGGAGTCGAACAGCGGCTCTCGCACCGTCTCTAGTGGAGAGGACATTGGCTTCTCGCCAGAGTCTCTCGAGCGCGACAGCGGGCACAACAGTCCAGAAATCGTCGACTTTGAGGCTTCTGGTGTTGGTGGCGTACAGCCCGAGGACAATTTCTCTATTCATGTTCGCCGCTCGCAGATACCAACAATGCCGTCTCAGGTCGCCGCCGGGCGTCGTACAAGCTTCTATCCCAAAGCCATTCAGGAGGCACTTCGCTCTGAGCATATGCCAATAGAAGTCGAGTCACCACGTTCAAGTCCACAGCGCATTATCCACGAGAAGATCATTTCTGCATCGCGCAAGGACCTACCCAACTCTACACTCCCCCCAGCCTCCTTCCTTCCCCTCGGCTCCTGTTCCTCAGGCGACGTCGATTCCGAGTTTGCATCCGACGCCTCCTCCGAACTAGACTCTGACTCATCTGATTGCCCAGCCACGGCCATGCAGATTCTTAACATTGCTCCTGCTCGCACAGATGAATCCGAGATTTCAGACTCTGATTGTGATGACAGCGACGATGACAGTGTCGATCTGCTTGCCACCGCTCGCCAGCAAAACCCGAATGCTGTTCGTGCGAGTGAGCGTGAGTATGACGCTGCGTTGGCCGATCGTTTGGCTGAAGAGATACCTGCTGGTAGCTCGGCGGCGACGGCAGGTGGCGGCAGCGGATTCAACAGCCCTGCTGATGGTGCTCGCGATAATTCACAGCGCGAGAACCGAGTCAGCAGGCAAAGCACATCAAGCAGTATGGTGTCTGGTCCTGCAAGATTGAAGCGTGCTAGAACGAGCGATTCGATGAACCCTCAACCGACGAAGAGCCCGAAAACCAGGAGGGCAGAAAAATAGGCTCAATTTGCAAGAGCTTTGTTATGACGGGTTTTTTATAGCCCTGTTAGGGGTTAAAGGTCTGTGGAGACGGATGGCATTTGATTTTCTCATTTACAATTCTGCGTCTTTGATACCCCAATCTTTCTTTCTTGAAGTCAGTTAGCATGTTGTATGCGGCGGGCGAATTGCGGTGGTTACAATTGAACACACAAATAAACCCCGTTTAACATCTCATATCACGTCAACTTGCAGAATTGCTTACAAGCGGTGAATTTCTTGAATGTATTGCGAACATTAGGATTGTGTTTTTGAAGTCGGTCAAAGTTACAAATGTGAGCCTATTGAGACTGAGACAGTGATCGAAAAAGTACCGAGGCAGTGCTTCTGCGAACGACCACTTTGTGCTAAATCCAAGAGCTGAAGCCTCTCGGTCATTGCACTTCCCTACGCAATCGCCATGTGATCTTGGCTCGAAAACTGCGTGTGGAGCCGGTATCAATTGTCATACATCGGATTAGCTCGGCGCGTCAAGCTTGCACCAACGGTACGTCATCGTCGCCGATTTCCCGTCCCACCCGCAAGCACCCGGCCCTTTTCAGAGGGGCCTACATAAAAAAGTTCTGTAGGGCAAGAAAACAAACGTTTCAAGTTATATCGGATTTCTTCTCAGGTGACGGTTATGCTGTCGAGTCGCGTATCTCAATTGCCATTGGGCATCAGGGAATTGGTGTCTGCAAATATCAAAACGGCGTTACCATTATGTCGGGCTGGCAGTTTGAAAAGTGGGAAGAGCTTGGATCAAAGGAGATTGATTACGATGGAGCAATTGAATAAAGGCAAAGACAGTATGTACTACGGATCTTCACTACAGCATTGCTGATCCGAACGTATTTATGCCACAAGCAATCAAAAGCTGACTAGCACATGCCAGATCGAGAGCGCGTAATCATTCTAGGATCAGGCTGGGCCGGCTTCACCGTCGCCCGCTCTCTCGACTCCTCAAAATATCAAACTGTAGTCGTCTCTCCACGGTCCTACTTTGCTTTTACTCCCCTCCTTGCCTCTACCGCAGTAGGAACACTGGAATTCAGGACCGCACTGGAACCTATCCGGAGCCGAAGAACTAATGTAGAATTCATGCAGGGCTGGGCCGACGATGTGGATTTCAAGAACCGAACCATTACCGTGGAAGAGGCGGTTGATGATCCTAGACAAGGCGTAGCGCTGACGACGGATCGGCATGCAGGGAAAAGCGCGGAACAAAGGGCCTTGGAGAAGAAGAAGGAAACTAAAGAGGGGAAGATGTTTGAGCTAAGCTACGATAAGTTGATCGTCACAGTGGGTTGCTATAGCCAAACATTTGGCACACCGGGTGTCAAGGAGCATGCCTTTTTCCTTAAAGATGTCGGCGATGCACGTAGAATCCGGAACCGCGTCCTAGCTTGCTTCGAAGGCGCTGCTCTCCCCACTACTCCCGTAGATATGAAGCGGCAACTCTTGAACTTCGCCGTTGTAGGCGGCGGACCAACCGGCATCGAATTCAGCGCTGAGCTGCACGACCTCATCAACGAAGACATGAAGAGGCTTTACCCGGAACTCATCCAGTACCACAAGATCACCGTGTACGACGTAGCAGAAAAGGTGCTGCCCATGTTTGACAAGAAGCTAGCCGATTACGCCATGCAAAAGTTCAAGCGTGAGGGCATCGATATCAAGACGAGTCATCATGTCGAGGAGCTGCGTGCCGGCGCGCCCGTTGAGACGAGTAACTCTGAGAAAGTGGAAGCTTCGCATTTGTACACTCTCAAGGTAAAGGAGCAGGGCGAGATTGGGGTTGGAATGTGTGTATGGAGTAAGTTGCTTTCCCCCCTTGATTTCCTCTTCATCCTGTGCTGACCAACAACCATAGGCACAGGTTTGATGCAAAATCCATTCGTCCATAACGCCCTCTCCAGCGTCCGCGAAGCCCCTTCCAACCTCATCCTTCCCTCATCTTCTTCCTCGACCCCCTCTTCCACCGTCAAATGGATCGTCAAAAAAGACCCAAAATCCGGCTCCATCATCACCGACGACCATCTGCGCGTGAAACTCGTTCCCGCCCCCTCTTCCTCATCCCAAGAAACCCCTCCAGAGTCCCAAACCGAAGCCATCCACCCCGACGTCTTCGCCCTCGGCGACTGCGGCATCATCGATTCAACCAGCTACCCAGCAACCGCGCAAGTCGCAAGTCAAAAGGCCTTCTGGCTCTCCAAACAGCTCAATCAGTCTTCGAACCTATCCGCCACCAAAAAGGGCTTCACGTACCGCGACCTGGGCACGCTGGCATACATTGGGAACTGGAATGCGTTATTCCAAGGAGGAGGCAAGTGGGGAGGCAGGTTGCAGGGGTATGTGGCGTGGATTATTTGGCGTGGAGCGTATATTACGAGGACTGTGAGCTGGAGGAACAAGGTGTTGGTGCCGGTGTATTGGGTGGTGAATTGGGTGTTTGGAAGGGACATTACTCGGTTTTAGCTACTTGCATGTGACGTTTGAACTTGCTGAGAACAAGTTCAGACATGGTATCTGGCGCAAATGGGGGGGGGGGGGGGGGGGTCCTATCGACTCAATTCTTAGCATTTCTTCATGTTCATATGCAGTTTCACTGTTACCTACTTGAAAGCAACTTTTCTTCTCTCCTTGCTGGAAAACATGATTAAAAGGGACATGCGGCTCGAGTAGCCAAAGCAAGCTCAAAGGTTAGGAAAAACAAGTAAATCTAAAATTGGGTATCGATATCATATCCTCCTCTACAAACACACATATACAAACGTGAAACCCCCCCCCCCCCCCTTTACGCACTCTTACCTCCCCTTCCCCTGTTGCCCCTCCAAATACCCCAGCACATCACCCGCCCTCTCCAATCTCGCCCTCGTCTCCGGCAACCCCTTATTCAGTCTCTGCAAACCCTGCACCGCCCTCTCCCAATTCCTCTCCACCTCCTCTTGCCTCTCCAGCGCCTTGACATCGACCTCATCCGCCTCATTCACGACACCCACCCTTTGCAGCATCTCTCGCCACGCAGCCTCGACCTCTGCACCATCCGTCTCCCACCTCTGCACAAACGCCTCTGCCGCCGTTTTTCCCGTACTCCTCCTATGCGCACTAATCTTGGCAACGAGCGCATCTCTCCTCGCCACCGCCGCACTCAACTGCGATCGCAATTTCTCGTCAAAAGCCTCGAATTCTTCTTTTTCAACTAGCGATTCTGCACCTTGGTCCATTCCTACCCCTGGGTCATTGATGTTCCCCTCAGTCACTACATCGATCCCGTTGATACTGATGTTCTGTCGCATTCCCTGCAGTACCTGTGCGACAAAAGCATCGACAAGGGTCTCGACGTTGCGGCGGAGGTCATCTGGTTCGTTGGAGGTAGACGAGACGGGAGGGAGGTGCAAGTCTAGTTTTTGAATGGCGGCGGCGCGCAGGCGGGAGGTGAGGTAGCTGAGGTCGGAGGGGGATTGGAGTTCGATTTTGCGGTGTTGGAGGTCCATTGCGTTGCTGGAGGAGATGTATGCAAGGAATGTTTGTTTGCGCTGGATGGGTTGGAGATGGTAGGACTGGTGTATCGTTTCTTGGCCGTAGTGACCTTCAAGATTTTTTATTCCGGGAAGATTCGACGTCCTGGTAGCACTTATGTTGAGAAGCGCTAGTAGTGGTGGCCGTTCTACACTCCCAGGCTTTGTTGTGGTGTTTGTGTTGTTTGCGACGCGGAACATGCAACGGACGCGACTTTGCCAGCGCCCGCTCTAATCGATAAGGCGTTATCCGGACCGAGGTGTGGGGCCAGTGCATCCGCGCCTCCACCACCGCGAGATGAGACAGCATCGCGGACACAATGAAGACGTTGATTAAAAGTTTAGTTATGCAGAGTGTTTAATTGATGAGTGCATATATGTGTTTGTGTGTTCAAAGAGCGCCAATCAAGTGGCGAATAAAGCATTCCCAGCGCCGCGACCCAACCCTAGTATACATCCCGAAACGCCCTGAACAGTGCCAAACGCCATCCCAGCCCATATCAACATGACTTCAATACCGCGTTATAAAGACAGAGTGCCAAAGCATTCAAATTCACATCCAATCCCATGATGGTTCCAACCTCAAACCTCTCCTGTACGACCTGGCGCCGCTCTGCAGGGTACCACATAGCTAGGGGCAAGGACCGGGCCAGCTACGAGGGAAACATATTCTTAATCTCCTCATCCGTGAGTATGATATCCTGAACAGGATCTTGACGGCATTCGAGGTCGTCAAAGTGGTAATCGGCGTACGAGGGGAGGAAGATCTCTGTACACTGTAGTTAGCATTACGACCTTCCGATACACCCGCTCCTCTGCAATCCTTCCTCTACGATTCTAGAATTGGAAATAGAGGAGGGTGGAGTGAGCAAGCGAACATACCCTGATTCCAATCGAATCCCTGGCTGGCCTTCACGCAGGTAATCTGTTACTCCGCTGTTAGCCGCTTGCTTTCCTCAAGACACAACGCAAGCGGTAGTCGGAGGGGCGGACATACCAAACGCGGACACTCCTCCTCCCCCACATTAATCACCGTATGCTCCGCCCTGGAGAATGTCGCACTCATCAGGCTCTGCCTCCTCCCGAAAATGCTCGCCGACTGCGGGCTGCTCGACGTCGATGTGGGACTTGCGCTCGCATATCCACCGTACGAGAAGCGATTCTCCGTCGGCGTAAACTGATAGGCGCGGGAATTGTTGCTGTAGCTAGGCGTGCTAGGTGTAGACGCAGACGACGACGACGAATCGACCGAGTTCCGATTACTAGCAGGGAGCTTGCCCTTGCGCCTGGGGATAGCAATGGCGTTGGATGATGATGACGAAGACATGGTTGCAAGATCCGGTTAAACACCGCGTAAAAGTAGCAAGGAGACACTTAGAGGATACACGAAATCATGAGACAGCAAGAGAGAGAGAGAAGGAAGAGAGAAGGAGGCACAGAGTGACTTGCTAAGTCGACGCAGCCTCGTGTCTGACTCCGCCAGCCATACAGCGATGAGACGTCCGTGGTCGGACCAATCACAGCCGCCCACCTTGCTTCCGCCTGACGATCGGTCCGGGGGGGGGGGGGGGGGCGCAAGCAGCGTGTAATGTGACAGGCACCCGTGCTGGCCGCAGGACATATGCACACCTCAGGATAGCGTCATGCACTCCAGCCTGGCCGAGTCGCTTTCGGCTCCATGGTCATCTCTTATCGTCTCTCGTCCTTTGCCGGCCGGTACGGCACTGGTACCAGCACCTTGTTGCATGGCCATGATGTGGTCCGCTAGGTGACGTAGCGCCCGCCTGAGGCCTGTGGAGACGGACACGGCCTGTTATCGGCCCATGACAGGCCACCAGCTGGTTCGCTCTGCTATTCACCACGTGTGCTAGCCATCTCAGTCAACGAGACGAGGAAAAGGAGTAGCAGGAAGAGAGCCTCACAGCTCAATCGCATTAAACAGCAGCGCACTGTGAACTACGCTGGCCTAAACACCATCGTATTTCATATCGTACATTTGGATATCGCTCGGGCAATTAAAAAACAAATGAGATGAAAAGAAAAACACACATGAAAAAAAAACCGGTCAAGTCGGTCCAGCCGAACCCCAAGCCATGATAGGTACCAGGTTCCCCCCGAGATTAACAAGGAAGAAAAAACACCATTCGGGTACCCGGACTCCATCTGGTGCCATCCCACGAAACGTGTACAACGTGCGTATTAGTAACGAAAGACTACGAATGGGTAGAAACGGGAAAACTCGCAGAGACGGCACTTTTGCCATCAATATGCCACTGCTTTCAAGGAAATATAAAAAAACAAACAGGAAAGCGAAACAAAACTACAAGACCTTCCACCGGTTGGTGGCCGGCCATGGCCGCCCAAGCTGACGACACGGCGCGACGCGTCTTCACCATCGAGGGTATCCTCCCAAAAAAAAAAGCGCCCAAGAGACTCCGAGACTCCGGCGCCGAGATGCTGATGAAAGGTTCGTAGAGACAGGATATATTGTCCAAGAAGGACAAAAGGAGAGCGTAAGAATAGTGGTTCAGGGGGGCGTCAAACTGCGGGGAATACGTAGTGGCAATCGGGGGTATCGTACATGGTTCGTGACGAGCGTTGCGCGAGGAGAAGACGAATCTACCATCCCTTCTTCCGAGCGAAACGCTTGTTGAGGAGGACCAGAACCTTGCTCACGTTGAACTGGACGTACTCGAGATCCAGGTCTTCTTGATTGTCCTTTTGCATTTCTAGGAGATCGTCTAGCTTGAGATCTAGCTCCAAAAGACCGCGGTTGCGGCCCTTGTAGTGGAGTGAAATGACAAAGGTGCCAGGCAGCGGGCTAGTGAAGTTGAAGTAAATGTTGGCTCTCCTATTTTCGGGAACATTGCTCTTCTGGATGACTCCCTCGCGCTCAAGTTGCTGGTGGGTGAACTTGTAGGGGCCCAGGACCTGGTGCTTTTGCTGTTTTCTTGTCTTGCCCTCGGACTGGCTGCGTACGTTGTGAAGGTAAGACTTGTACGTGTCGAGCTGGCTGACCAGGAAGCCGTTGTGGTCGCGGATGGTGCGGAAAACTTCCTCGAGCTTCCTCGTCTCCTCAATCACCTTGTCCTTCATCGAGCCGAGGTGAACCAGCTCTTGTTCGACTTCATCTCTGAGCAGAGAGAAGCCGTCTTCTTTGTCAATGACGCCGGATTCTTGCAACTGGCTCAGCAGCTCCATGCTGCGGATTCCCTTCTTGACCATGACTGAATCGTTCTTTGTCGTGGCAGCCGCTTCGGCGATCCTATCCAACCTCAACGGCCGTCGCGTGATGGATGAGTTTGCGGGCAGCGAACGAAGAATCATGACAAACGTCGACTTGGCCTCCATGAAGAAAATCTCCTCTTGCGTAATGTCGAGCGCAGCCGTGAGATCGTCGAGCGGTGTCTCCCACTTGCTGAAGAGTGGAAGATTGATGGCCCTGTTCTCCTTTCGCGGGAGCTGAGCAGGTGCCGGTCCCAACTCTTGAAGAATAACGCCCAAGTGAGAACTATCTTCCTTTGCCTGTAGATTGTAAGTATATGAAGATAAGGCGCCAATGTCGCCTGCACTTACGAGTTCTGCTGCATGTCGCTCCAAGAGCGCATGCGTGGCGTACACTTCATTCAATGTAATGGAAAGCTCCAGATCCTTCTTGGACAGCGCCACGTAGTTGTCCATCTCGAGCGTGTCGTAAAAATCCTGGACTTCGCAGAGGTCAAGCAGAAACTTGTTGATGCGCTCCTTGTTCTGGTGGATAAACGGCTGCAGCTTAGCCATGTATGGCTCTTTTGCGTACGAGGGCTTGTTCGCCAGATTCTGCAACATCTTTGCAATGTATGTGAGTGTTCGCTTGGGATTTTCTGCTGGCAGTACATCAATGAGCATATATGATCTTGGCGTGACAATGGCAGGGTTGATGAAGCGCAGGAAAAAGAAGCCGCCGATCAGCGTGCAGATAGTCTGGTCCTGGGCATCGGGGTACTTTCGCCTCGACAGACTGCGAATCTGCTTGCAAATCCAGCGGATACCGTATGGCGTCTCCTCGAGGCCTTTGATAATGGTGGTGAGGAAATTGTTGGCAATCTCCATGAGCATGTTTATCCTGGGGTTAATGATGTTCTGGACCGTCTCGTTCTCTGCGGCCTCCTCGGCAGTGACTCCCTTTGGCAGGTCTGGCGGCAATTTTCCCTGGAGCTCGAGTTCGGTCACCATTTTTTCGTAAACCTTGAGCGGGTTAATCTCCAGGTCCAGGTCCTTGAGTTCAATGAGCGAATTGATGCTGTCCTGCAGGACCACCTTGAGATAGCTCTGGCCCGGTCCTCTCCGGGTATATGTGGTCATCATGCGCGAGACGGGGGTGTTGGCGCGCAGAAGCGAGCTATAGTCCGGGGTATTGTCGAATTGATACGTGAGAACAGACTATACATGTCGGTTAGTTATGATCTCCCTGAACGAGCAAAAAAAAAACTTGATTGCGCAACCTACCTGAAACATGGTCAGCAGCAGGTGCTCCTCTCGACTCTCGTACTGGTTTCCGTAGATGGTGAACATGACTGTTTGTAGAAGCGCATCAATCTCGGCCATGGAGACGAGGCGACAGAGGTGCGCAATATGCCGGGGTTCGGACTGGAGGAGAAACAGCAGGTTGCCGTACTTTTGTGTCTTTTCGTCGTTGGGGAAGAAGCCCTCTTGAAGCTCGATGCCGTCTGCGAGGTGGTCTGCCACTTCATTTTGCTGCATGGACAGTCAGTATCAAGGACGTGTAAATGGGCGCAAAAGGACCAGGGAGACGCACCTCTTCCAATGCCATGCGGTTCTGAATGAGCAGTGCTATCCGCGAGTCGAGATATCGCACGTCCTTTTCGAGAACAAAGTTCTTCTTGGACTGGGACGAAATTTTGGCTTTCAATTCTCGTAGGACCTTTTGTGCTGTTGGAGGGTTAGCGGGCGGCATGAGACGAAAGGGATGGAAAGTCGCAACCACGTACCTCGAGCCAGGTCGTCCTCAATCTCGAGCTCCTTGTCCTTTGCGGACATGGACAGGTACAGGGCCGTGACGGAGTAGCGCTTGGATTGGCGCACCGAGCGCGACCCATCGTGGGACGACATGGTGTTCTGGCGCGAGACGGGGATAAAGGACGACGACGAGGAAGTTGAGGCCCGCGAGGGAGCATGCAGCATGGATACGGCCATGTTGAGCGTCGCCTGCGAGAGGGGGCTGTAGGCTGCGGTCAGAGCCAGATAGGGAGAGGGCGTGTGTTTGCGGCGCTAGCGAAATAGCAAAAGTGTCAGGGCAAAGGGGAGATTTTGTTTGTGCGCCACGTTGGAGGCAGGAGGGCGTGGATGGGCGTGTGCGGTGGAATTGCAGCGGGAGGGCCCGTCCAGCGAGTGCGCGACAGAGAGAGTGTGGCAGGTATTAATTACTCGGGTGTGGTGTGGTGTGGTGTTGGAGCAGAGGGGGAAAACGCGCGAGGGTCTGCGGGAGATGTGAGATGGAAGCGGCGGTGGGCGGTGGGCGGCGGGCGAATGGCAGGTCGTGGGCGCCAGGGACGCGACTGGTGCGGGGGAGCTCAGACGGTGAGTGGTGGGCAGCGAAGCAGCTGCGACATGCCAGAAGAGCGGCGCGATGCTGGGCCGGGGGGGCGTGCTCTGGCGCGGCGAGGCAAGGCGAGGCGGGCAGAGGCAGAGGCAGAGGCAGAGGCAGAGGCAGCGAGGGGAGGTGGGACGAAGGGGAAAGAGAGGGTATACCGGAGCGTGTGTGCGATGGCGGCGTATATTGTCTGGCAGGATCAGGTCGAGGGCAGCGGCGGGAAGAAGCAGATGTTTCAGTCGCTCGAGTCGGTATGGGCTAGCGGATGAGAAGTGGGCCAGGGCGTGTGGAGAGCATGCAGGCTGCAGCGAGACGAGGGAGCAGAGGGCGATGGATGGGCCTCAACGACAACGGCGGCCGGGGCGTGCTGGCGGGTGCGGGTATGCGAGAGGGAGCGAGGCTGGCCTGTGTCTTGTTGTGGTGCTGAGCATATACTATGTGTATGTATGTATGCATGTGTCTTCACCAGGCCAGGGATGGCGGCGCCTGGGCATCATCGAGGGCAGCAGCGAGCAGGCCGCTTCTGAAACTCTAGTCATCCGCCGCTCAATTTCCCCTAAACCCTGGCTTTGGCCTCGTTCCTGGCTAGCCCACTAGCGAACCCCCCACCCCCCTCGCGCTACTGCTACTGCTACTGCTACCGCTACCGACACGCCGACACCACCCACACCACACCACCATCACCACCACCACCAGCCCTCGCCTCCGCATACGCCGCCCACTGCTTTGACTTTCCGTCGCCGGCCGTCAGCTGTCAGCGAACGCGTGGGTGCTGCGCCAACGTTTGTGAATGCTGATACGATTGCTGCTGCTACTGCTACTGCTGCGCTGCTACGCTCGCCGATCCGTCTTATGCGCCCGCTGCCCTCCTAGCCCCAGGTTTATGCATCTATCTGAGGCATTGCCGGCTGGAGAAACATGCTTACCCACACGCGCCCGGTTTGGGCCTGCTGCCCACGGCAATGCTGCTGCTGCTGCTGTGGCACCCACCAAGCATGCTTGCAACCGCTGCCGCTGCATGCGTCGTCCAGCACGCTGCTGCGCACAAACATGCCGTCACTGATCTACACCAATGCCTTGCTTCGGTCCGATCAACGTCCATCTTGCCATCTCATCAAGTGGAAACGCGGCTCCTTAGACAAACACTATCCCACTCCCATTGCGCACGCACCCCACACTCTCATGCCCATACAATTGCGCCACCTAATTGCGAGCAGCACCTCCACTGCCAAAAGCACGCTGCCGTTCTATTCGTGTCATTACCACTGCATGTCTCGCATACCTGCCTGCCTGCCCGCCTGAACCACGCCACCACGCTTGGCTTGGCAATGCGGCCCTTTCAGCAAAGAAAGCACTCAAACATGGATTAGGTCTAGAGATAAACTCCAAAGCATCACGAATCCGAACGCCGACCCAAGCGGCTCGACTCGCTAAGCGCTATCCAGTAACATGCGCCGCGTCCTGCCGACACATGGGCAGCAAACCCAACTTCCTCGCAGAATCCCAAAGGAATAATACCTCATGCCGCATGACATGACGCCATGCCCGCAAAACAATAAAAACAAAAGTGCTGCAAAACGGTGATCCGATCAAACTCCACAATTCGCCTTTTCGGTCACATCGCGCGGCTGCTGCATGCCCTGGGCAGCACAGTGAGCAGTGTGCCTGGGCCCGAGCGCCCAAAACGATGGCGATCACTGCGCTAAACCACTCCACTTACATTCCCAAAGGGCGCCAACGAGTCAGCTTCGTCAACCCACCACGGCCGCAAGGAGCACATTTAGCCCGAAATAACTGCCTGCGTTAGCTCCCTTTTTCAACCACAGCAACCACCCCAGGGAACGGTTCGCACGGCTCTGCGTGGGATGCGCGTGACATGTCCACCGGGTAAACCCACGGCCAGAGAGCGAGGCAAGAGACGACACTTCTCCCAATTGCTTGCAAAACCGTCTCTTTAAATGACACGCCCACTCAGCCGCATGCAAGCACACACATGTCCCCTCGCTCTCTGCATTGCCATAGATCTCCGTAACCCACCCTCGCCAACCTTATACAAACAGTCAAATCTCAAACTCCACGGAGAGAGACCGTGACTGTGACCGTGACGACACCACTCAGGCGCAGCATGGGCTTGGCTAGACAGTCCAATAGATTGAAAACCACTTACACGGATACGGCAGCCGTCCACTCCTCGACGGACAAAAAGCCCTTTAGCTCGGGTGCCGAAGCAACCAGCTTTAGTTCCACACCAACGATAAGCACGATAACCACCACACGCCCTAGCAGGCTTGGGACAATCGCAAACGCCATGAGGGGTACAACGAGGATTAGCGGGAACCACACGGCCGCTGAATGCTTCTGCCCGCCCTCCTTGGCCCTGCTGATAGTAGCACCTCCCTTGCGCCCAATCGCGACAAGGTCCTGGCCCCGCTCCAAGAACTGACTTTCTGCATAATCAATAGGTTCGTGCTCGTCCATCCATTCGCGGTACCTTGCGATCTCGTCTGCCTGAGCTGGCACAAGGTTCCGTGACACTTGGTTAAACGACGACAGCGCCTTGTCTGCTTTGCGTTAGCACACAATTGGCCATTTACAAAAACTCGCACGACAATCTACTACTGTCTGACTGATCTCGTATTCTGCTACAATCCTTCCCATACAATACGCACACGCACACGCACACACATACACACACAAGAGTAGGGCTATACTCACTATACTGTTCTAGTTTTTGATAAATGCGACCCAAGAGTTCGGTTCTCTTGAAATGCAAATCACCGCCGTAGCGTGCATCGTTTCGCCTCGACGCAGGGTACGCATGTCCTGATGGGTCTTTGGGCGACATCTGGGCTATGCATCGGTCAAGATTCCGGAGCTCTTCTTCAAGCTCACACATCTCGTCCTGCAAGTGCAGCAACACGCGGTGATTTAGATGCTCAAACTTGCGATACACTGGTACAATCTCCGCTTCCCGTGGAGCGTCGTCTGGCAATGGGGCGCTGAGCTCGTTCGCCAGGAGCTCGTAGCCCGTCATGGCATACTTGGCCTGACCGGGAGCCGGTGCGTGTTGCTGATAATGTGGTGGTTGCGATCCATGAGGTGAGAATGGTGGCGCCATCTGTTGAACCATGCTGTGCGGATATGCATGAGTAGCTTCTGGAGATTGGTGTGGCGCATATCCAATGGCTAGTGGAGCCGGAAAGGTGTGCATAGGCGGCCAGCCCTGTGGCGGATTGGCTGTTGCACCGCCGACTACCGACGGCGAAGTAGGGTAGACCTGAGGACTATACATGGGCGCCGGAGGATAGGGCTGAGCAGGCGTTCCTGGGCCAAACTGGAACTGCTTCTGCGGTCTTGGATTCTTCAATATGTGATTAGCAAGTTCACGTTCTTGTTGCTTGAGACGTCTGACGTGAGGATCGCTCCCTCGCGACGATGTCGATTGTGGTCGAGGCGGAGGGGCCTTGGTTTCCACCTTGGGCGACTCATTGCTTCCTTTTGCCTCTTCCTCACCTTCCGTTTCACTGCCTTCGCTCTCTGCACTTTGGTTCACTGTCTCATTGTCGTCATCCGCGGGCCCGTGTACAAAGCTGCTGGCATACAGCGGCTTCTTGAACTTGCGAAACTCCTGATGGGGCAGATGAGGTGCCGGCGCACTGGGTTGCTGTGCTGAGGCCTGCAACGTGACATTCGATCCATTGACGTTCTGTGAATCCGTCGTCACTGACGACAAAGGAAGAGAAGCACTACTTGATAGCCCTGTAACTTGGGAGCCCTCAAACACCGAACTCTCAGCATCATTCTCTGACTGGAGATACTTGAAGACTTCTGATTCCGTATCCGCATTCAGCATAGAACTCTGCATCGCAAGCCGTTGTCTCTCCCCAAACGTCTCATACTGATATGTGTAATCGTGGTCCTCACGAGACTTTTGCGTGACTGTTGAATTGCTGCCACTCGACGAAGCACTCGACTGCTGAGACACGCTCGAGGCCGACGAAGGTTCAGACAACTGTGCGAGTTTCCCTCCATGGCGGTGCGACGAGCTGTGTTTTCGTTGCGCACGTATGCGACTCACGGTACTGTCGTCAGTGTGTCGCCGCCGAAGCGCTCTCGGTTGGCCGGAGGAACTGACAATCGAGCTGCCTCGACGTCTGGTTTGCATGGTGGACTTTCTCTCTCGTATTTGGCCCAGTCGCGGTATATATCCCACTGTACTTCCTTCTTCGTCGACGTCTTCGTGCCCACTTTGTGACAGCCCAGGTACTATTTCCGCGTGATGCGAGTCTCTTCTAAGCAGCTTCTTCAGTGTCTTTCGAGGTGGTTTGTTAGTCTTCTTGTCGCCTTCGTTCTGCTCCTCGCTATATGAATGCGGCGGCGGCGGAGAGGCTGAGCGCGGGGAACTTTTGGTGCCCGAAGTGGTCCGGGATGGCCTGCGTCGAGTAGTAGCAGTGTGGGGTGCACTAGCAGCAGTAGCCACACCGACTTCTTTTTCCTGGAGACTGTCGAAGTGATATTGTGGATCGTCGTCCGTGGTAGTAACAGTAGGGTTCCGACGCCGTGAGGGGGAATGGGCGCCTTCGGACGACGATGACGAGGAGACAAGGTCCGACTACAAACACAGCACAAGTCAGATCAGTCTCGCTTACAAGTAGAGATGTATGTCGGATTCGAAAGAGGCATAAGTTTCATTATCAACGCACCATGCTATGTAGTGCTCGCGGAGGGGTTCAGCTGCTATCAGCTGAAAGCCCACGCTCGTGTGTGTTAATGTATCTGATATTGGCGGTGGTAGCCGGAAGAACAAAGGCCTGCGGAAGAGGAAATGGTACGGTGGTTAGTCAAGCAGCGTGCATGCTGAGGCGGATCGATCAGTAGTACGCGTCGTGTGACGATAAGGACTCAGAGTTGGTAAACTAAGCAAACCGTCTGTGTAGTGGTACGGTTGGACGCCAGCGGCTGGTAGCAGCTAATGTACGCGCCATGACCATGGCAAATCTGTGGAAAGGAAAGACGAAGAAAGAGAGTTCACCTCTCAAAACTAAAAAAATATTACGGATTATGAGCTGGTCAGGTCACCGCCTTGCAAACACACAGGACGAAAGTAAGTTGGGACGTCATTCCGGTGTGGGACGGAAGTGCGCGGTGCTGCCCAATGAAGACGATTAGCGGCCGTCAAGCGACTTGCCTTTTCCCCACCACGTGGGCCCATTGCCCCCAAGCGCCCGTCTCCCCTTCACTGCTACATTGTCCTCAATTCATCGCCATGCATTCTCCTACTGCACCTATTCAGCTCGGAGCCAGCCACTCAACGAGGGCCTAGCCCTCCGCCGCGTCTCACCTCTGGTACACGCAGAAGCCAAGAGACCGACATGCAGCGAGTACCCCAAGGCCACGTCAACCGATAACTGGGATTTGGGTCTCGCACACAAACACGATTGTGTGGTTCTGCACCAGCAGTACTAGCCGCAACAGCAACTCTGTTCCCGCTTCCGAGCTGGGGATCCCAGCAACCCCCCCATGTTCGAGAGCTCCACGCTTCAAACTCGTCGTGATTACACCTGCAGTCTCGCATGTGCTATGGGCGAGCAGAATTCTGATGACGCGAAGGACCTCCGTGTAAGTGTTCTGCGTCGTTTCAATTGTGTAACAAGAGATACTGCTTGCGGACGTCAGGCCGAGGTAGATGGACAGAGGTGATCTGGGGGGCTGTTTCATGGAATGAGCTGCAGTGGAGCGGCTCTATTCTTATCACATTATCCGCGTCTGCACCCTGTGGCTTGGTGTGGCGCGAGCAAGAAATACTGCTTGCCCGGGGTGCAACGGAACAGCCGCAGGGTTCCGTCTCTATCTGCCTATACGCGACTCGACTTGACCCGTGTACTTTCATTTCTCCTGTGCCAATGTCATGTTTTACCTTGGTCGTGGATTGATTGTGGGAGTCTGATTCTCGAAATATCCGATCAGACGCATCGGTGTGACCGACAATGCCGTTCAGTCAATGGACATCAGAACATCTCATTCGCTCACAAAATCACCCAAGAACCTTGCCCCTCAGTGTCGTCCTCCGCAACACCTCCTTCTCGTCCAAACCATCACTCCTAACCTCTCCCTTCTTCCCACTCACCCTCATCTGCCTATCACTCTCCATACCCATTCCCTCACCCCACCCCCAGTTCTCCTCAACCCACGTTATCGGCCATAGCAGCCATGTGCCCAGTAGACAAAACAGCGTAGCCCAAGCCTGCCAGATCCAGATCAGCACCCAGCCTCCTGGGGCGATGAATCGTATCCACTGATCGACCTGGTACAGATCATCTTGTTTCTCAATGTAGTATTTTCCCATTGACGGCGAGTGCCGCAGGCTGAGCACCGTGGTGAGGCGGACGGGCGCATAGTAAAACGGAACCAGCCAGATGCGAAAGATTTGGAAAATCGTCACGTAGAGCTTTAGATTGGCTTCGTCAAAGGCTGTTCATCTCAGTCAGTCTTCTATGCCACGTAGAAAAGCAAAGGAGCAACATACCGACGCTCTGCACCGTCAAGTCAATCCTCGGACTCATGATCTTGTACCAGCGGTACGTCGCGTCGACCAACCAACGGGAGTTAGACCAGCTCCATGTTCGGCAGAATGGATGCGAGAATTCTGCATCAGGCGTGAAGTACTTTTCAATTGTTGCGTGCTGCAGAGAGGGCGGTGATTGCGTGAGGAGGTGTATTATCCCAGGAATCTCTTTGACTGGCCATACTGTGTTAGCGACAATGGTAGAGACGTAAAATCCAACCAACCTGGATCTTCCATCTTGTCGACGATAAGCTCAAAGAGTCCCCGAAAGCTATGTGCACAAGAAGGCAGAGATATGAGCCTTATGAGCGCGGAATCTTCGGCGTGTTTTTCGCATGTGAAGAACGCGTTGTAATGACGTCACGCTAACTATTGCTTCACGTCAACACGAGCTCCCAACATTCTGATCAAGTTTATGCAGCCGTAAATTTGCATTCATTACATCAATTGTAGCATAATTAAGGTATTCATACTGCCAAGTGGATGATCCAGCCATCAGTTTTAAAACATCAGCCGCCTATTGAGACCTGTACTGCTGGATCTCGGCCTCGGAGATCTGCCTCAGCTTGTTCACGCTTGGTGCCTGTCCAGTCGCAACACCCTTTGCGAGCTCAACAAGGCCGCCAATCTGGGTCCTCTTCGAAATGGCGTACTGAGCAGTGCTGGCCTTGACGCGGATGATGCCAATGCGTGGGTCCTCTGGGCCGCCATCGTGCTTGCCATCGCCGAGATCACCAATCCATGCCTTGAGCCCTGGTGAGTAGTGCTTGCGGACAACCTCGCGGTCCGTCTCAATGGATGCGTGGCCAGAGATGGATGCCCACTCGCCTGAGTTGTTGATGAAGCCAATGTTGACTGATGCGTGCTCCTTTAGATCGTCGGTCTTGCCAGACTCGGTGTTGGTGTGGAAGAGAAGATCGAAGCCATGTCCTTCCTGATATTTGTTAGCAGCGTTAGAGCAACGACACTGCCTGCTGCTTACCTTGGCAGCGAGAGCCATTGCTCTTGAAGCCAACAGATCGCTGTCTGCAACCTGTGTCGTCATGAGGCAGAACTTGGTCTTGTCGATGAAATTGAAGAGGTCCTCAGCCTTCTCCTTCAAGGAAGGCTCCTCGAGATTCTTCTGGGTGTAAGGGTCGGCAGTCTTGGAGCCGGTATCCGCATTGCTGAAGCCAGACATGTTGAAGGTAGTGTTCGAGAAGACGCGTTGGAAGGGGAGTGGTTTCTGTAGCTGCAAGGAAGGCGTCAGCTTCTGTGCACACAACGCTCGTGGGGATCCTCGTGCAACCGCTGCGGCAGAACGATGAAGAAGACGAGATGAAAGCATACCTTTGTTGGTGATTATTGGTAGCAGGCAGTGTAGTGTGGAAGAGGTTCAGCAGCTCGCAGGACTATGTAGTGACAGCGCTGTAGTGACGTCACCTGGTCTAGTCGCGTTTGACCACCCCGCTGCTATGTGGGGAGGTAACAATGAGACCAGTGAGACAGTTAACCGGGTCTGCGCTTGCAAGCGGTTCTGGGCTTGGAGGATTAATGGTTGCGTCATGTTCCTTAGTAATGGCTCAGGTACCACAATGTGGCAGACCAGAAAAGGAACGCGAGCTTGAACATCACACCGCCGGTGATCATTTCGACCAGTTTAGCGCAAACTTAAGAACATTACATAGTGATATTGACCATCTAGACCTAGCGTGCGTCTAGAAGCAAAATATCGTACCCCACGCCGTGACCCCGTCCAATGCCATGCTGGTATCCCGTAAACAACAGCGGAGAATGTACCGACCCCAAGCTAAAAATGAAGAAGCGGGCTAGATCCTAGACTATGCAGATGTCCCGGATATGTCACCCTGATTTTTGGAGGGACTAGTGCCCTAATGACAGGCGGCACGTTGAATGCTCTATGCGTCAGCGGGAGCCTCCTTGTCCTCAAGCGATGCCTTCTTGAGTTCGGCAGCAGCATCGGCGGCAGCATCCTTCTCCTGGGCCAGCTCAGCCTCTGCGGATGCGTTGCCATTGACTGCCTGGTTCTTTTGAGCAGGCTTGCGGGCAGTGTCAGTGCTGCCGTTCGCGTCTTCCTCAGCCTCCTCAGCCTCAAGACGCTCAATCTCCTTTTGTGCCTTGGCGATGTTCTGCGTCTACGTTAGCGCTGTGACGATAGTGTAGTTTAAAGTCAATCTCACCTCCTTGGTCTTGCGGTCCTGGTCCTCCTTCCAGTGCGCGAGCTTGGCCTTGAGCTTCTCGACGGTAGCAGGGACGTCTTCTTGGCTCGAGGGAGCCTCGACGCCAACCTTGGCCAGCTCCTCAATGATACCAATGTTGAGGTTGAACTTGGCGGGAGCAGCGCTAGCACCGCCCTTCTTGCCCTTCTTACCCTTCTTTCCACCAGTGCCGATAAAGTAGTTCTCCTCCTCGGTATCCTTCTTGGAAATGCGTGTACCCTTCAGACCGGACTCGTCGACAGTGCGTTGAGCGGAAGCAGCAAACTTGCTGGCCGAGGTGGTCTCCTTGGGTGGGAGGGCAGACGGATCGAAGTGACGGATCAGACCTTCAGCAGCGATGATTTCGTCACCATAGGCGGGGGTGCTGGCCTCTTCGAAACGCTTGCTGGCAGCCTCCTTGCGCTTGCTGGCAACGTACTGGAGTTGTTCCTGACGTCTCTTCTCGAAGCGAATCTTGCGGGCCTCGGCTTCGTACGTCTTGTATGCGCGCAGCTGCTGGAAGTAGTTATCCTTGAGATCCTTTCGTGCCTGGTACTTCTCCTGCTGCTCAGCACGTGCCTTGTCCGTCTGCTCGCGAAGCGTCCTCAGGTTCTTGAAGGCTTCGTCCTGCTCGGCCTTGAGAGCGTCCAACTCAGTCTGGAGCGCAGTGTACTTGTCGCTGAGGGCCTTGTTCTCGGGGTCATCCAGCAGCTTCTTCTGCTCTGCAATCTGGGCCTTGATGTCGTCAATCTTCTTCTGCTGGGCCTCAAAGCCGGAGAAGTTCTTGCGGGCCTTGTTGAGAGCGCTGATCTCGGCGAGGGCCTTCTTCTCGTCCACCAACTTCATCATGCCACCGTCGACCTGCTTCTGCAGGCGTGCGATTTCCTGGTCAACCTCCTCAACAGACTTGTAGTTGGACTTGCCCTTCGCAGTCTTCAGCTCGTTCAGCTGCTGCTTGAGCTGCTCGTCGAGCTTCTTGATCTTCTCGAAAATGGCATTGCGGCCGGACTTGTTCCCTTGCTGCGTCTGGCGGATGGCGTTGAGCTCAGCCTTGAGCTCCTGCTGGCGTTTCGCATTGGGCGAGTCCTTGTTGTTCGGCTTGGCGAGGTCGAGCTTCGCCTTGCAGGCGTTCTAGCGATGGTTAGCACAGATTACCAGACCCTTATGTCTGCATGTGACGCAGGTACCCGTCGGCTCAACTGTCAACGGGCTGTATCTACTCACCAGCTTCTCCTGGGCTGCGGCGTGTTCCTTCTCGGCCTTGGCAAGGGCCTCCTTGTACTTCTCCTCATCGGGCTTCTCAGGCTTGACGATCTGTTGCTTGCCTTGGGGAGCAGAGCCGTTGGTGGAGGCCTTCTGGGCGGCGGGGGGAGTTGCGACGTCGGCCATGTTCGCTGGGCAGTCAATTGGATTGAGGAGCTGACTGTGGGAATGCGACGGTAGAGGGGAGTCTGCACAGGTTGCGGTGACCGCCAAAGGCTAAGGGTGGGCAGTAGGAGCGGTGGGGAGGACAACTATTAAAATCGAGGGTCTCGAGTGAACCACGGAATGCTGGCAACTTTTCCCGAATTTTAGCTCACGGGGCTAGTGCCGCATTCCCCATTCACCGAACATACCCGCCGGGGCCTCGAGAATCTCACCCACCCCAATAGACAATGGCGGAGGAATCTCGAGGCAGTATCCCTGTCCTGCTGCTAAAAACAAAGTCGGCACCCGTGGATGCCTACGAAGAGCTATTCCGTACCCTCGACAATGGCCGCTACGCCCCAGTTTTTGTGCCGGTTCTCGAGCACCGGTTCAAGCGAGATGCCATATGTGAGATGCGCCGGCATGTCACCAACCGAGGCTTGGTACCAAAGTCCAACAAGGGTCTTGCGACATACGGTGCCCTTATATTTACCTCGCAGCGGGCTGTCGAGGCGTTCGCTGAGGTTGTAGAGGAAATTCGTCGAGAGGGAACCTACCAAATTGACGACCTGCTTCCAGAGAGCCTGCCCCTATACGACGTAGGCCCAGCTACTGCACGCGGACTGAAAGCACTAGGACTCAAATGTCCGATCCTTGGCGAACAAACTGGAAATGGAGAAGCCCTGGCTGACTTTATCCTGCAACATTATAACGACATGTATCCAGATACTCCTAATCCGCCTGTTTTGTTCATGGTTGGAGATAAGAGAAGGGACATTATACCAAAGAAGCTTCAGTCAGAGGAGCTAGACTGGAAAAAGAGGGCCAGAGTAGATGAATTGGTTATATATGAGACTGGAGAGATGCAGTCTTTCAAGGATGACTTTTCAATGATATGGAGGAGCAACGCCGAAAGAGGTCTAAAAACCCAATGGGTGGTTGTATTTTCCCCAACCGGATGTCGAGCCATGCTTGAGAGCTTGGAACTCTTGGACCCCAAAACTGGTCGGATGAAAGCGTCTATGAATCAGAGGGATATATTCATTGCCACCATCGGCCCGACTACTCGTGACTATCTCATACAAGAGTTTGGTTTTACTCCCCATGTATGCGCAGAGAAGCCGACTCCGGAGGGTGTTGCAGACGGAATCAGAGACTTTTTGGAGAAGCTTGGTTGAGAAGGGTTGTTTCGGCTGATGGTGAGTATATAGTAGGACGTCTCTCAAGTGGCTTGTTGTCTGAGTCTATATTTCGTCTGACGTGCTAAAGACCATGCTTGGTCTAGACAATTACAAAAGCAAACATATAAACCCCAGCTTTCTTGTATGGTGAGCATGGTGATTGGCCACACTTTTGCTCTGGTAACTTTGCTGCACGTGCCGTCCTGACGCGTTGATGTCCCGTCCCATTGACGTCACCACATACGCGACGCGACTGATACAAACTCACGGCGCAACCATTTATTCGTCTCTTTCTCTTTCCAGATACCGGTCTCATTCTGCGAGCAATCAAACATTTCCACTCAATTGACTAATTTCCACAAACATGACAGAAACACGCTCCGCTACACACAAGTCTAGCAGCGATGCTGCAGCTGGTACCAAGAGGAAGCATGACGTTGAGCCATCTCCCAAGCGCGAGACCAAAGCAGCCAAGAAGCAGACTACTATCGAGGACACAATGGAATCAAATAAAGAAACGGACGAGAATATGAAAGACGGCTCAGATGATGGTGGGCCTGTAAAGGAAACAGACGAGTCTGAAGAGAAGGTCGAACAGGGCAAACAAGAGAACGATTTGGGCAGTACCACAAAGGACTCTACTGCCAATAGGCAAGGTGCAGTGGAGGAATCGTCTCAGCGTGAAAAGGAAGTCCCCTCGAATATTCTTGAAAAAGGCGTCATCTACTTCTTCACCCGCAATCGCGTTGGCATTGAGGAATCTGAGAGTGTGGGCGATCTCCAACGCACATTTTTCGTCCTACGGCCTATGCCAGTTGGTGCCAAACTTGGTGACGGCCCGCTTGCTGACGATAATAACAACCGTCTGTTTGCGCTCCCTAAGAAGGTTTTCCCAAAGTCACATAACGACCGCTTCATGGCGTTTGTGGAGAAGGCCAATACTACCATTAAAGAGCTGAAAGAAAACTTCTTCAGTGGGGAAGAGTACAGCACAAAGACACAGGGCACCCGACGCATTGAACCTGTCGCTCCAGTGGCCGAGGGTGTGTACGCAATCACCCGCACGGAGGACCGTACAAGCCATCTTGTGTATTCGATCACTATTCCCTCGGAACTTGGAGAGGTGCAGGATGATCTGGGTATTAGGGACCAGGGCAGCTTCATCATCAGTGTCAAGAATCCCGAGCGCAGTGGACCTGCTCAGGCTCAGCTCCCTCAAAAGCCTGATTTCCCGAAAGAGTAAGTTGATATGATAGTAGCAGACCACTGCATACTGACCTCATACAGAATGATTGAGGAATTCCGTGGCCTAGCTTGGGTTGAGGCGAAGCCAAAGTATCTGGATTACGAGTATTGTCAAATCCTCCTCATTGGTGAAAAGGTGGATTCGGGTGTCAAACCTACGACCAAGGATCAGAAGCATGACAAGGAGACCCCCCTAGAGGAGATCGAGAAGTTGGAGCACGAAGACGAACTTCGCGTCAAGCACCTCCATGGTAAGAGCTGAAATTGAATTACTTTGATGAATGCACTAACCAATGACCAGGTGACGACTCCGTTTATGACGATCTCAAAATTAGCAAAAAGGAATACCCCAAGGTGCCTACCACCTGGTGAGTTTGTAGGCGTGAATATTCTTCCTTGTCCACCAAATCTTGTTAATGGTACTGGAAATGCCGGTAACTGGTGTTCAAAGGGTACGGACTGTGTTGGGTAACTAATGTGTGTGGCGGAATCTGACTTGAATGTATGTATGAGCTCCGGTCTCGCTAGGAGAGGGATTATGTCAAGCGTTGTCGCATAAACTTAATGTATCATATGGAAACGATGTTAAACAATGTTTCGTGCTATTTGTTTCGATTGTGAAGCTGATGCTGTGTGCTTACTTATCTCTTCCACTTCATCGTTCACCACTCACGTCATGTCAAGAAGGGATATGAATCTCATACACCCTGCCTTATTGAGCCCATATCTATTCTCCTTCACCTGAGATTCTTCTCTCGAACCTCCGCACTCGAACCTGAATAATATCTTTCCCTGCTTCAACATATCCACCGTCATGAATTCGTCAGCCATGCCTACTCCTGACGAGCACGGCACCATTAGTTGGCCACTTGCATCATTTGCAATCCGTAAGGATTTCAAATCGCCAGAGCCCGCAATTCTCCTCCTGGACCGTGCCAACGCTGAGTTTGGACTCGTTCACCAAACTGGTCCTGGTGTTGCCGTAATGGCACAGTTCCCGGATACTGGAGAGCCCATCTCTTTCCAGGCTTCCGAGGCGCGTGCAATCTGCACTCGTTTCAACAACACCTGCAAGAAGGTCGGCGTACTCTTGCAGAATATGCAGATTGGCCTACACTTCAACACGAGTGCCGACGCAGGGGACTTTGCGGACAAGATTAGATGGTTTGCTTCCAGAACTGGCAATCTTCAGTTTGAAGTGCACGAAGCTGCTTCGTATGTATCATATCAGCTATGTTGATTCGAGCAGTACTGAAACAAATACACAGCAACACTGTCTTCGCACGCTCTGACTTCAGTATGGAAAAAGAAGGATACACAGAACAAGAATGTCCATCCTGGATGTCTGTCCCTAATGACAAAACGCCAGAGTGGGCTCAGTAAGTAGCTTGCACGGTAATGCTAGACAGCTGACTGACCATCACAGCATATACAAGACCGGCAAATGCTCCGACTTCACGATTGTTGCTGGAGGCAAACGATTCCCAGTCCACCGGGTCTTGTAAGTGGAAGAACTTCTGCCCCATGAACATTGCTGATTCGAACATTAGGTTAAGTACGCGATCACAATATTTTAACGCCGTCTGCAACGGAAGCTTCGTTGTAAGAGACCTTTGTACTTCAAACCAAGCGCTGACCGCAACTGACGTTCCGAAGGAATCCGAAAAGCGCTCCATTGAACTACCTGAGCGTAGTTGGGTTGTGGAAACAATGCTCAAAGAGTTATACGAGGTGTACAATTCCACCACGGGATCGATCTTTACGGGCTTTGCCCTCCGATCCATGGTAGAAAAGTGTCCTATAATGGATGACATATTGGTCCTTTTTGTTGCCTGCGACAAGGTCAGTTTTTTGTCATGTTTTGGACAGTGCACAGCTCTGACAATGTGCTTAGTACAACCTTGAATCAATCAAGCAAAAGGCAGCCGAAACATTCGTTGATCGCCTTTCGTTCGTCCACGATCTTTGGTTGATTGTTGACCTCGCTGCAGCCATCTATAGCGATGGTTTCCCAGAGGTCGATTATGGCATCCGCAATGCGATCATCCGTCAACTACATGTTCGCTTGCCTGCGATCATGGAAGATGAGAAGGCATGGGAGGACTATTCGGAGAACAAGGTCTTGGTCAAGGCACTGCACTGGTATCAGTGTGAGATGCAGGACTCTGAGGAATATTTCGGGATGTTCACACCGCTGGCTACTCCGAAGAAAAAGTGAGGTGGTGTGTCCATGGCTCGGCTGCTATGTTCGGTGGTCATGTTTTCAGGCAAAATATCTTCATTGAGCATCTCAGGGTCATAAAGAGGCAGATTCTAGAGTGTCAGTCATGGTCTGGCAAAGTTCGCTTGAATCAAAGACGGGGTTGTCCAGAGAATGCTAGAAAAGTTGCCACAACTGTGATGTGCAAGGCCGCTAGAGGACACAGGGACGTGAGCACGTGCAGCCGCGTCGCGCTCAGAAAGCTCGGCGTGGAGCTTTCGGCTCCGCGTCACCCCACAGCATGTGAGACGACCCCTCCACGCGTCGTCACCTCTTCAATGGCCCCCGATGTAGCCTCCATGACCTCGACGCCAACCACCCCCGCTCTCAAAAACTCTCAAAAGCCACCCTCAGGCTCCAACATCCTTGAGGTCGTCCTTGGCTCGCTTCTTATCAAGCCCTGGTACCCGTCTTTCTACCCGGAAGAGCTTGTAGGACGGCGTGTCGAGCGGCTGTACGTGTGCCAGTGGTGCTTCAAATACAGCAAGGAGCTCGTTGGCTTCTTGGGTCATCTGGTGAGATCTGAGTACATGAAGAAAGAAGACCGACTTTACTGATACCTTCCAGAAAGCATGTCCGCTTCGCAACACTCCACCTCCTGGCGTGAATGTATACACAAAGGACAACTACTCGCTCTATGAGATCGATGGCGAGAAGAACAAGCTGTACGCCCAAAACCTGTCGCTCTTTGCGAAGCTCTTCCTTGATACCAAATCGGTCTTCTACGATGTGACGACCTTCTTGTACTACCTCTTAGTCGCGCACGATCCCACACCATCCATTCCCAACACCAATTTTGATGACGACACAACATCAGAACGAGTCGGTGCGCAGGGGCAAGTTGTTGGCTTCTTCAGTAAAGAGAAGATGAGCTGGGACAACAACAACCTGGCGTGTATATTAGTCTTCCCACCATGGCAGAAGCAGGGACTAGGGCAGCTATTGATGGGTGCGAGCTATGAAATGAGTAGAAGGGAGGAGAGGCTAGGTGGCCCGGAGAAGCGTGAGCTATTCCTTAGTTGACCTTGTCTACGCTGCATTGTTCTAACACCACAACAGCGTTATCTGATCTCGGTCGCATTGCCTACAACCATTACTGGTCGCAAACTCTTGCCCGCACCCTCCTCTCATGTCCGTCAAAGAAGACACTTACTGTGCAGGAACTGCGCGAAAGAACATACATTGTACCAGAAGATATCATTGCAACTTTACAGATGATGGACGTCCTCGAGCAAAGAAAGAAAGGGGGCGCAGATGCAGTGATCAACAAGGCCAAGGTCAGAGCGTGGGCAGATGCACACAAGGTAGATATCAAGAGCTGTCCGGTGGATCCTGAGGCGTTCATTTCACGGGACGTAAGCAGGGGCGGCAGTGAAGAGTCTTGATGCTCCGTGACAAAGGAGATAGATGGGCATGCATATGATACCCGGACCTCGTTGGTCCTATCGAGCTCCAATGTAGTGTTTTGAAGACACATTCCTGAAGTTCTTTGAGACAGACCCAAATCAACATGCCTATGTTATCCCATTTCCCAGCTTTATTCTGCTGCTCTATACCAAGGGGTCGCCATGAAATTATTTTCTTCTGAAAATAACTGGCCGTTAGGAAACAGAATAGACACAGTTAGATATGTTCTCTCTTGATTACACCCAAGACTCTTATATATGTAGTTGATGCACGCTTTGCCACGTGTATGCCTTAGTGCAGCTAGCGTAACACGTGAGCACCCGTTTTCATGAACGCGTCGCGTCTTCCAACTGCCTGCGCCCACTCGTACGGCCATTCACTTTCGAGATGGGCGGCACGACCCAGCAACGGGACTTCCATCACCCTTACAAGCCCTATGATATCCAAAATGAGTTCATGAGCGCTGTGTACGAATGTCTAGAAAATGGCCAAGTCGGCATCTTTGAATCGCCGACCGGGACAGGCAAATCACTGAGCCTGATCTGCGGCTCCTTGAAATGGCTAAGAGACCACAAACGAAGGACTTTCGAGGAAGGATTCGCCAGAGATTCGGGGAACAGCGAGGAGCCGTCGTGGATCGTTGAGCATGCACGGAAACAGCGCAGGCAAGAAGCACTTTACCGCAAACAAGAGTTGAACGAACGCATTGCAAAAATTAAAGCGAAGGAGAAACGTGCAAAAGAGCGCTATGAGAGCGGCGAGCAGAGCTACAAGAGACAGAAGGTTGCATCAAGCGAAACGAGCAATGGAGACGAAGCGCAATTCGCCCTTGATGACTACGAAAGCGATGAAGAGTCTCGCAAGCGGACAAGAGCTGGTGTCTTTGATGAATCTGGACTATCGGCAGAAACGCAGGCCTTGATGGCATCACTAGGCTACGCTGATGGTGCTCCAAAGGACGATGATGGGGAAATTCCCGATGAGACGAAGATTTTTTTCTGCTCCCGGACGCACTCTCAGCTGACACAGTTCTCGAGTGAGTTGGGACGGGTCAAGATGCCCCCTGCTATCACTCCGGATAACGATACCGACGGCAGTGACATCGATCTACTCGTGGAAGATGTCAAGCATCTCACTCTCGGATCAAGGAAGAATCTCTGTATCAACGAGAAAGTAAACAAGCTTGGAAGCGCCACTGCCATCAACGAGCGATGCCTAGAGCTGCAACAAAACAGCAGTACTGAGAGCCGATGTCCTCATATGCCGAGCAAGGAACATCAACCTCTGATCAACGACTTTCGTGATCATGCGCTAGCAAAGATCAGAGACATTGAGGATCTGGGGTCGCTGGGCAAGAAGATGGGTGTATGCCCTTATTATGCTTCAAGGCCAGCGACGAAGTACTGCGAGGTGAGCTTAAACTCTCGGTGTCTCAACATACAAGTTTCATATACTTACAAGCCTAGATTGTGACGTTGCCGTACCCGCTACTCTTACAACGCACGGCTCGTGAGGCGCTTGGCCTGTCACTCAAGGACCACGTAGTCATAATTGACGAAGCACATAACTTGATGGACGCCATTGCAGGTATCTACTCCGTTTCTGTGACACTCGGTCAAGTTCAACAAGCGCGTGCCCAACTTACGGCTTACCTACAACGATTCCGCAACAAGCTCAAGGGTAAGAACCGAGTCTACGTTGCCCAAACGGTCAGGATACTAGACTCTATCCTTGCATATCTGCAGGGCATTGAAGCTGAACCAAAAGCGACCGATGGTCTGGTCGACATGGTGTCTATCATGTCTGGAAAAGGCGTCGATCAGATCAATGTCTATAAGCTGAACACGTACCTCCAAGAAAGCAGACTCGCTCGGAAGGTGGATGGATATACCGCTTACACCGAGCAAACAGAAAACGAATCAAAAAAGCCAATAGCCAAAAAGGGGTCCCGTCACAACATCCCCGTTTTGATGCATGTACAGGCCTTCCTTCTCTCTTTGATGAACCCATCTGCCGAAGGCCGATTTTTCTACGCAAAAGAGGATGGCGTAACGACATTGCGGTACATGCTTCTTGATCCGACGTTTCATTTTAAAGATATCGTTGAAGAGGCGAGAGCCGTGGTATTGGCAGGTGGTACAATGTCCCCAATGAGCGACTACGAGCAGCACCTGCTGTCGTATCTCGAGCCCTCTAAAATCACGACCCTGTCCTGCGGACATGTCATACCACCTTCAAATCTTCTTGCTGTACCCGTTGTTCGATCTTCAAGCGGAGCTGAGTTCGACTTTACGTTCGAAAACCGCAACAAAGAGAAGACAATGATTGATCTTGGGGTTGCTATTGCGGCATTTACACGAGACATACCCGATGGTGTCGTGGTGTTTTTCCCCAGTTACTCATATCTAGACACGTGTATCGCGGCGTGGAAGCGATTGAGGCCATTGAACTCCAATAAACCCTTTTGGGACGACTTCAATCACAACAAGCCAATCTTTCTGGAACAGCGCAGCCAACAACAGGCTCCAGACACATCTTCTGCAACCAAGGAAGCAGCTGTTGACTCAGTCCTCAATGCTTACAGTATGGCCATCGCATCCGGCAATGGCCGCGGTGCACTGCTCTTCGCTGTTATTGGCGGGACATTATCTGAAGGTATCAACTTCAGCGATGCGCTCGGTCGCGGTGTAGTTGTTGTAGGCCTTCCATTCCCTAATGCACACTCAGCGGAGTGGAAAGCAAAGATGCAATACATCGCGGCCAAGGAGGCAAACAATGGTGGTGATGGCAAGGCAGCAGCACGCGAGTTCTACGAGAATGCATGCATGCGCTCTGTGAATCAGTGTGTGGGACGGGCTATCAGGCACAAAGGTGATTACGCAGCGATCTTGATGCTGGATAGACGGTACGGAAGCAAGCGAATTCAGGACAAGCTTCCAAAGTGGATTAGGGGGAGTCTGACGGCTGGACTGGGCGTGAAGGATGTACAGGGGAAACTGAGTGGGTTCTTTGCGGATAAGAGCTGAGCATTAGACGCTGTTTCAATAGAGCAGCATCAAAGAAGAACCATTGGCATGCTAGTTGTATAGTCATGTTCTTGGCTTTGAGCACTCATGAATGGTGGTGGGGGCTATTCGGCGCCAGAATCGGTCTAGCTCGACGCGAGCACCGTCTCACTTTCTTGAACGCGTGTCTTCAACCACATACATGGCACACCTCTCATCTTTCTAGATCTTGCTAGTTGCGCCGTTCTTGTAATGCCCACATTCACCCTTTGCGTGCACGTATCCACTATGCGATGAAATTCTTAGACATTCAGTTTGGAAATCATCTCAATTGCTGCAGGCAACAGGCACCGGATAGAAGAGGAGGATAGCAGCGAGACACAGGAATAGCGGTGAAGAAGACAGAACCATCCTCTCAAAATGGCATCTTCATGGCGCCAAGGTGGTGAGGATAGGGGTGCATATACGACCGTCGCACAAACCGAGGATGCGAGCGCAAAGTTGACTGTTCATGGTAAAATCGCAGATGAAGACTTAGAAGGCGCAAGCTTCGAGCCACCTGTGCACATCGGATCTGTTCCAACACCAGAAGATGATCTGCTTCTACGACGAGTTGCTGACACTCTTCCTCGCGGTGCCTTCTTGGTAGCTATCGTGGAACTATGTGAGCGCTTCGCCTACTACGGCTTGTCCGGGCCATTCCAAAACTACATTGCCAACGGATATAATGACGCCAACGGCCTTCCTGGTGCTCTTGGCCTGAAGCAGTCAGGAGCTACTGCGATGACCAACTTCTTCCAGTTCTGGTGCTATCTAACGCCCTTGTTCGGGGCCATCGTCGCAGATCAGTATCTGGGCAAGTACGCTACAATCAAATGGTTCAGTCTAGTCTACATGGCTGGAATGACCGTACTTTTTGTAACGAGTTTGCCGTGGGCCGTCCGGAGCGGAGCGGCTTTCCCTGGGCTTGTTGTTGCCATGCTAGTCATTGGACTCGGTACTGGCGGTATCAAAAGTAACGTGTCGCCGTTGATTGCTGAGCAGGTTCGGTCCAACAAACCCTTCGTCAAGACTCTGCCCGACGGAAAAAAGGTCATCATTGATCCAGAGATCACTGTGCAGAGAATATACATGGTCTTTTACATGTGCATCAATGTTGGCTCAATATCTGCCATTGCAACTACAATGCTAGAGTTACATGTCGGCTTCTGGAGCGCATATCTCCTGCCATTGGTTATGTTTTGCATTGGATTTGTTGTTCTAGTAAAAGGGAAGAAGCAATACATCATCAAACCACCTCAAGGGGGTGTTATTGGCGATTGCTTCCGGGCTCTGTATATCGCCGCAAGGAATGGTGGCGATCTTAACAAAGCAAAGGCATCAGCTCAAGGACACGGAAGACTTAAATCGAGAGTAACCTGGAACGACAAGTTTGTTGAAGAGTTGAAGACAGCGCTGGTAGCGTGTAGGGTTTTCTTGTTCTTTCCCATCTACTGGGTCACTTTCTCGCAGATGATGAACAACTTCATATCGCAAGCCGGACAAATGGAGTTACACGGTCTTCCAAACGACATTCTTCCCAATATCGATCCCATTACGATAATCGTACTCATCCCACTTATGGATCGCTTCATCTACCCATTTATCCGCACTCGTTTGCACCTCGCCTTCCAACCGATAACACGCATCGCGCTTGGCTTTGGGATAGCTGCACTGGCTATGCTGTATGCTGGCGTCCTCCAAACATATATCTATGCCGCACCGCCGTGCTATTATAGCCCTTCGAGTTGTGCTGCAGGTGAAATCGCAAAGGGAAAGTTCAAACCAAACCAGATCCACGTTGCATGGCAAGCGCCGGCATATGTGCTTGTTGCTCTGAGCGAAATCCTCGCTAGTATCACGGGATTAGAGCTGGCATACGCAAAAGCACCGGAGAACATGAAGAGCTTCATTATGAGTTTGTTTCTGCTCACTAGTGCTGGTGGCAGTGCATTAGGCATCCTGATCGCACCCCTAGCGAGGGATCCTCATCAACACTGGCTGTACTTTGGTCTGGCAAGTGCTGCTGCGATTACTGGTATCACTTTCTACCGAATGTTCAAGAATATCGACGACAGCTCCACGAAGGCAGTTCAAGGTGCTGAAGAATATGAAATGGCTGGGAGATCGAGTATAGAAGATGAGTACGACAGCGACGATGTAGGCATAACAGACGGTTCTACACGAGCCTGAAATACGCCTGCTATCTCTATTCTAATGAAAAAGGCCACCGATACCTTTGAAAACGACCAGATTTCATGAAATTTTATTTCGGTTTCCTTTAACATTCACTTCCGCAATTGATCACTCGAGCGACCCAGGCACAAAGTGCAGACTACAGGATTCTATGCACAAGGCGATCCGACTAAGACTTACTGTGCCCGACAACACCCAATGACAATGAATTCGGCTCCAATCTTACCCGTTTTACTGATCTCAACATCATCTCATCTGCTGGCGGGATCAGAAGCAGATGTCACTCTAAAGCCAGCACTAGACATCAAACACCGACCATTGACTCTCGGCATGTCACATGGAAACTGTTCAATGGACGGTTGTGTGCATGGTTTTGGGGACCCGGTAAGCTTATGGCTTGTCCTTGGCACCATGCGCATCAACGGAGACCCGATGGCCGACTACTGTAGGTAATCATGTCGCTACTCATACAGCTGTGTTAGGTGCAGGGCCTGAATCAATTCCCCACTTTCTGAAATGCACTTCGTTGCTTACAATGACCTAAACAGACAAAGCTTAGCATAGCTTGTTTCTTCGCAGGGCTGAAGCATCCTGGGCAATTAAATTGGCCGGTGTAGCATACAGCGCCACAAGCTCTGACCATCAAGTGCCATGAGGCAGGGTAGGACTCCCTGCGCAGAGCCCCAAGAACCGTTACATTCGCCCAAAAGACTCCCGGCAGCAGGCAGCCGCTTGAATTGCGATCGTCCCTGTTTTGACATTTGATGCTTTGATAGCTTCTGCTCAGCGGTGTCTAACATGAATTTGTGTCTCCCAAGGAAATGAGGGCTGGAACTTGGACCCAAGCAGGGATTTTGAGTAATGAAATGACTTTTTCTGCACCAACGACGACTCAATTCATTGTAACTCTGGCCTGGTTCCCACTAGAAGCGATTGAGACAGTTCGCTATTGGCCGCCTCCTTCTAAATTGCTGGAAGGCGAATGTACTCTGAGCAGCTACATGCAGAGTTGTTGTTCTTGCAAATTGCACGCCAAGCTATTCGTTCAGGCACGATTGTGGTGACTGAGAGCTTTGTATGCGCCGACTGTTTCATCGCAGCTGCTGATTGCGCTGAAACCTTGGTTAGGGCATGCATCGATAAAAGGGACCAGCGCATCTACAACGATTGAGCCTTCATGCATCCTGGCGTGTGCCGAGCGGCCCGACCGGGAAATGTCTGGAAACATGGTACAGGTCTGCTACCCGTATTGCTCGCCCCTTTGTGATATGTCAAAGTGCGCCGCTCGGACAACAAATTCTGCGACTGTTTTACTAAAATACTCACTCAAGGTCGTATTCCATGGCACATTAAGGTAGCCTTGCGACCTAAAGTTTAAGCCAGTACCTCGATGACGGCATCGAGGACATCGACGACATCAGGTCCGCGACTCTCGCCACCACAATATTTTTAGCTCGTCTTTGTATTCTCGAAAAGTTATGCGTGGCTGTGTTTTCGGGGAATAGCGACTCAGGACCCTGTCCCGGTGCAGGCGGTAGGTGATCGATGCATCGAGCTTGTCTTCAACGAGGAATAGTGCCCGCTGTGGGCGGAGCACATAAAAATAAGCATATCGCACAGACCCTTCGGCGGCGTCATAGTATCGTTGCTTTTCGTATTTGCTGATGCTAGCATCTCACTTCCGAGCCGAATTGGCTCGGAAAGCGGTGCATCGCACCACCGTGCTGAGGACCGCTTCCTCATTGCTAGCCAAGTGTCAGAACTAGCGGGTTGACATGAGATGTTTAAAGCAGGCAGACCCCCCGGCTTACTGGTTGGAGTATCAACTCAGCGTTTCGGCCTATAATCTTTAATCGGTCTTTACAGTCACAATGGTTGCAACGCGCACATGGAAGGCGTTGGTTGCCGCAGCTTTCCTGGCAAACTCGGCCAACGCCGATACATGTGTTGATGGTGAATGGGATGTCATCGTTGTTGGTAAGACCACGAACTTGCATTGCAATGTCCGGTAACGTAACTGACGGTGCTTAGGGTCGGGACCAGCCGGTATCGTCACAGCAGACCGCATGAGTGAAGCAGGAAAGAGGACCATTCTCCTGGAACAAGGAGGCCCATCTTACTATGTCACTGGTGGACGTATGCGACCGGACTGGCTGAATGGCACAGAACTTAGTCGTGTCGACGTTCCAGGTCTGTACAAGACCATCTTCTCGCAACCTGGGGAGGGCTTGGTATGCCCGTCCAATGTTGTCAATGCCTTCCAGGGTTGCACCGTTGGTGGTAACACTGCAATCAATGCCGGTCTCTTCTTTCAGCCACCTGCTAGCGACTGGGATCGGTATTTCCCCGAGGGCTGGAAGAACAAGGACATGCAGAGCGCCATCCAGAAGGTGAGGGCGACCCAGCCAAGCACGAGCAATCCTTCTATGGACGGAAAGAGGTATCTGCAAAGTGGTTACGAGGCTGCCAGGGAATGGCTTGTCGATGGTGCAGGATATGCCGACGTCGGTCTCAACGATGGTCCAGAGAATCACTCTAAAACCAAGGTGTTTGGCCATCCTATCTGGAACTACGAGGGAGGTCAGAGGAGCGGACCGGTAAAGACATACCTCCAGCGAGCGCTTAAGCGATCGAACTTTGCTTTCCGAACTGGGGCCAAGGTCTTGCGGGTGCATCGTGACGGCGATGTTGCTACCGGTGTCGACGTCGAGTTTAATGGTGCGAACGAGACACGCAACGTCTGCCTCAAGAAAGGCGGTGTTGTCATCTCCTCGGCTGGTGCGCTCCTGAGCCCTCAACTTCTCATGTGGTCCGGCATTGGTAATGCCACTATTCTCGAGGCCCTTGCAAAGAATGGCCATGTTACTGTGCCATCCCAGGATTGGATAAACAACACTGCAGTCGGAGATAGGGTGTTCGACAACCCGAACACCTTCATCGAGCTCCATGACGACTCCATCACATCGTTCGTCTACGACTACTCCAACCCGCCGGCCGACGTGGCTCAGCAGTATCTGAAGGAACGTTCTGGCCCATACACCTTTGCTTCGCAAACAAGTGCCTTCTGGGACTACATCCAACAAGGCGATGATGTTGTGGGTTGTCAAGGCACAATCGACTCTTCTGGAGCGATGGACTACACGGGCAATGGCACTATCACACTCAACGTCTACGGTACCTCTGGTCTTCGCTCTTTCGGTCGGGTCGACCTCGACGCCAAGGGCATTGCACTCCCATCCTCTAACTTTTACGCTGACCCACGCGACGTCTCTGCGATCGCCACATTTGTTCACAAAATCTTCCAAGCCCTGCCCTCGACTCTCACGCCGCTCAACATTGCAAAGAACTCAACTCAGCAGGAGATTGAAACCTGGTTGAAGACCCCAAGCCAGTACACGCTCGGTAACGTGCAGCACTGGAGTAGCAGCTGCCGAATGGAGGAATGTGTCGATACGGACGCCAAGGTAATTGGCATGCAGAACCTGTTTGTTGTGGATGCCAGTATCGTCCCGCCATTGACGACGAACCCCGTCATGGGCGTCATGATTGCGGCGGAGAGGGCGGTGGAGAAGATTCTTCCATTCATGAAGCAGAGTTCAACCTTGGAAATTAATCTGTGATTCTAGAGAGACCATTTCACTACTTAGAAGTTATAATGAAACAATAGATTTACGCCTTGCATATCGTCGGCTGTAACCTTTGTCAGCTGCTTACATTCGTTACGCCCCGCGTACGTATTAACCCCACTCCGCGTGTGTGGATATGGTTAAGTCCGACGACTTGAGCCGTGTTGCGTCAGTTATCTCCGGTGGGGATGTTAAATGCTTGAAGTCTCTTGTACTTTTTCCCCCGGGTCCATCAGATCTTTTAGCATTGAAACAGAGGGGTTTAGAAAAACATCAACATGTCAGGCAACAGAGCATCACAGACAAGCGATGGTAAGTGGATGTGGAGCATTCTTACAAGATGACGGGCTAACCCGCATTAGGACTTTTCACTACCGAGCGTAACGACACTTATCCTTACATCGACTCAAAAAAAGTCAATCTCAAGGGCAAAAATGTATTTATTACAGGCGCGTCCAAGGGACTTGGAAAAGCGACCGCGATAAGTTTTGCCCAAGCCGGTGCTTCTGGCATCGCCCTCGGCGCGCGTTCATCTCTTGAGCCCGTGGTCCAGGAAGTTCTGCAAGCAGCAAAGAACGCAGGTCATCCAGAACCGCGAATTTCAACTGTTAGCCTGGATGTAACCAACCGGGAGAGCGTTGACGCCGCAGCCAAGAAAGTATCCCAAGATCTCGACGGGCGCATCGACATTCTCATCAACAACGCCGGCTACTTTGCTGAACTCAAAGCTATCCAAGACATAGATCCAGACAAATGGTGGCGCAACTACGAAGTAAACGTCAAAGGTCCTTTCCTCGTTTTCCGCGCTTTCCACCCATTGCTCTTGAAATCCTCGCTCAAGATCTTAATCAACGTCGTGTCTGTCGGCGCAATCATGACGCTTCCATTGAGTTCGGCATACGGACCTTCGAAGCTGGCTACACTCCGCATTACAGAGCAAATCAACCAAGATAACGGAGAAGGCAAGGAAGGTATCCTTGCTATAGCTGTGCATCCTGGAGGTGTCATGACAGAGATGGGAAAGCTTTTACCGGAGGAGTTGCATGTGCTCCTCCCCGACACCCCGCAACTGTCAGGTGATACACTAGCATGGTTGGGTGCGGAGAGGAGAGAGTGGCTAGGTGGAAGGTATGTGAGCGCTAACTGGGATATGGAGGAGTTGAGTGGGAAGAAGGAGGAGATTGTGAAGAGGGATTTGCTGAAGATGCGGTTGGCTGTTTGATCAGCAGGTGGAATGAGATTCAGGCTCAACGCTGTATTTTGAGTGTTTGCCATCACTTTCAACAAAGTATATATCTGCGTGCGTTTTGATACCCAAGACCATATTCAGGGGGCTTCTTCTGCTATGACCCAGTTATCATCAAGGTATTTAAACAAGGCCCACCAGTCCCTCTCCAAAGAAAGCTCGCATCGGCTGCCGCATCGGCATCACAGCATGATGCCGATGCTCGCTTACCTAGTAGCGCATCGACCTATCACGACCTCATCGAGTTCCGTACCCACCGGTCTGATTAGTGAACAACCTTGCCATGATGTAGGCGTAAATCTGCATCGGCCGACGCTTCTCTCCGCTTGACCTCCAGCCACACGCCGTGCACTCGACGAAAAGAGAAGCGAAAATATGAGTGTAGTCGCAGGTTTAATTCCCGTTACGCAGAAGGCATCGAATGTATGCGCCTACTGCCGAGTCAGGAAACAGAGATGCGATCGCACTCTGCCCCGATGTCAAAGATGTGCCATGTAGGGCCTGTTCCGTTGTACGGAAAGAAGCAATGGGAGCTAAGGATGATTACAGGAAAGGAAGGCACTGTGACTACACGCCGTTCAAGGAGCCTATCCGCCAGGAAGACGATGACCCCAGACCACTGGTGCAGCATTATGATACTTGCTTCCATGCAGATATTACCTCGCGTGGGGCTAGCGAGCTGCTTCAAGCGACTGCAGCATGTGTGAGCTCTGGCGGCGCGCCCACAGAAGCATCTAAACTCTCCGAAGTCGTATACGATATGTTGGACCTAGGCGATGTAGATCTACCATGGGCATTAGCCGAGTTTGGGCCCTGTATACAGCAGTGGTGTCCCGTATTCCCAACTACCTATCTCACGGGTGGCATAGACGATTTAGCGCAGCAAGGTCCGCGGAGAGACAAGTTGCGGCAGCCTTTGCTGCTTTTGTGTCTCTGGCTCGTCACTCGACGGACCTGTATGCAGGAGGACCATACAACGCAATGCCAACTCTACCGCACGCTCAAACAGATCCTAGCGCTGCTACAGCCAGAAGAGCACATTGGACTCGAAACGCTGCAGATATCCATGCTGTTAGCCGTCTACGAAGTCGGTCACGGCATGTCCAAGCAAGCCTTCCAGACCCTCTCCGCCAGCGTCTCCATGCTCAAGCTGCTGGACCTCTCCAACCCCAACCCCACTCTCAAACACAACCTCTCCTGGCTCAAATCCAGCATCCTCATGCTCGACAACACCCTCTCCATCACCGCCCTTTCCCTCGGGTTCCCCCTGACCATCCTCCCCAGTGACCCCCTCAGTCTCTCCCTCGCCTCCACCCTCGCCCCCACCATTCCCCCTCCCCCACCCACCACCGACGCCACCAGCCCGCGAAAAGTGCACATACGCTCTGCCGTCGCCATAGCCACCAGCCACGTCCTATCCTACCTGCACACACTAACCCACAACCTCCCCCTGTCAGCCTCTTACGCAGACGTAGACTCAAAAATAAACACGTGCATCAACCTCCTCATCGACAAGCCCCAGCCACACTCCTGGCTCCACTGCGACGCCATTGCCCTCGCCTTTTGCGCTCACATTTTGCTCCAAGCAACGCAGACTAGGTACTTGCATTCGGCTGTGGCGACACACGTTTTGCCGTCCGCTGAGCATCTGAAAGCGCATCTGGCCCTGAGTGTCTCGCGCAGAATGGCGTGGGATATGGTGCGTGTGGGTATGCAGAGGATAGGGTCCGAGGAGGAGATTGCGGAATTGCCTTTTGCGGGGCTGTGCTGTGTGGTTAGGGCGGGACTGGCGGTTTTGGAAACGGATAAGTGGGTGGAGGAGAGAGATGGGGAGGGGAGGGGTGTGGCGACTTCGGAGGAGGTGAGGGTTTTCCGGAGGTTGGTAGAGTGGTTCGGAAAGAGGTGGGGAGTTGGAAAGGGGTACTTGGCGAGGGTGGATGAGGTGTTGGAGAGGAGGGGGCTGCGTGTGTGAGATGGGAGGGAATGTGTTTACTGGTGTTCGCGATACTGTAAGTGATAAGTTGATAGTGTACAGGATAAAAGCTGGTAAAACTGAACTTCTCAAAATCTTGCTGATAGATGCACATTTGACTTCATCCCATATATCTCCACCACATCAACACTGGGTATATCCTACCTATCCACAAACCAGCCCATCCCTCGGCTCCTCAACAACCTGCTGTCTCTCACCCTTCTCATCGGGCAACACCTCCTTCTCTACCCTACCACCCGGCTCCAAACCAGCCGCTCTCACCTCTGCATCGCCCTCCTTAACCGCCTGTTCCGCCTGCTGCTCCAGCCGCTTCTTTTCCTTCTTACTGACCGTCATACTGCCTTTCTCCAGTGCCTCCTTGGGCAGAGGCCGGACATACGGTTGGCAAACCCACCACGGGCGTTTGCAGCGAGCTACGGTGGCGAGTGAAGACTCGTAGGGGTCGAGGGGTTCAGGGACGGTTGTTGAGTTGTCTTCAGCGGCAGCGGCCGGCGTCTCGTTTGCGGTGTTGGCGTGCTCCTGCTCGTATTTCTGGATACCCTCTTTGACGGCTTTTTCCACCATGCTGAGCACGTTCTCGAAAGCATCGATATCACCTGTCCGCGAGCGTGCAAGTGCGTCGCGTATGTTGTGATGCTCTGCGACGAGCGGCCGGAGGAGGTGGAAAAGATGTGCCTGCATAGCAGTCAAGTTTGGGTTCGACGCCTCTTTTTTCTTCTCGGATTTGGACATTTGCTTTCTCTTCTTTTTTGGTGGGCCCTCTTCGTCCTCTGTTTCGGGCTTGGTGTCCTCTTCGGGCTTGGGTGGCTCTTCAAGATCCCCGGGAATCCATAGTGGTTTCCGCTGGGGAGGTTCTTGACCCAGCGCATACTTGTGGATGATGTCCATGTACCGCCTCATCACAGCGTCCATTCTGTAACCACCCTTGCCGTCCCGACCCCGCCAGTATTCGCGTCCTTCCTGGCCTACAGGCGGTGGCGGCGCGAAGATGGTCGGGTCATACAGGTTTCCTTCTGCGCTCATGACTCCGTCTGCACCCGTTGCCTCTAAGCAGGCTGCGATATCCTCGTGCTGTAGAATGTTTCCATTCGCAAAGATCACAGTCTCCTTGGGCAGGTTTTCTCGCAGATACCGAATCATCTGCCAGTCTGCTAACCCGGTGTTGTGGCCCTTCTGTTCTCTCCGCCGCCCATGCACTGTGATGATGCTTGCGCCTGCGTCCAGGATCGTCTTCGCATAAGCCAGGGTCTTTTCCGGGGTTTCTAGAATGCGCATTTTCGCTGTGACCGGAACCTCGAGCTCTTCGTGAAGTTTCCGTATCATTCGCGCGATCAAATCCCAGTCTTCTTGTAGGAACGAGCCGTATTTTCCTCTTTTTGCAATTCCCTGGGGACAACCCAAGTTCAAGTCTACCGCATCGCAAAAGGGTGCAACGTGCTTGGCTGCTCGAAGGAAGTCGTCTGGATCGTTGGAGCAAAACTGCACAGTAAGTGGCCTGTCGAAAGCCGGGTTGCCGTCCAAATGTCTGCTCGAATCGGGCAGCTGAGACAACTGGTGCTGCTCGTCGGGCGAGGGAAGAGGCGACTTGAGGGGCTGGAAATGCGAATCCCGATACTGGCTCTTCTCGCCAAACATTTTGGAGTGAAACATGGGTGTGTACGCTAACAGGGACTTTTGTTCCGATTTAGGGAGGAAAGAGCGTGATAGAAGTCGCCATGCCTGTGGTCGCATTGCGGTCAGCAATTATTCCAAAGTGACAGCGCAATAATGGGATGGAACATACGAACTCTGACTGTTCCACCATGGGAGCAAGCACGAGTTTCGGACTTCCAATACTCTCGTAGAATGCGCGCCCATGCAGCTTCTGCGGCTTTCCATTCGTCTGAGCCATCTTGTTACCATCCGCTACTCCGGCAGTCTCCTGCACGGTCTGAGTCGCAGTCGCCATTGTCCTAAACTGTCGCTTCGCTACTCGGAATACTATCGTGGGGGCGGTTGCGCCCCCAAACGTCTTGAAGAGCGAGGAGCGTATGACGTCGGATGGAAGATGTGCTCAAGGTTGTCTGAGGCGTTCTCCGCCAAGTGTCACGGTTCGTGGATTGATCAAAGACAGGGTTGGGGTCATGGTGAACTCGTGGGAAAAAAAAGATATCAACCACTCCGCCAGCACTGGCCAATCGGCGTCCACCAAAGCTCCGGGCCAGCCAAGCACGGCGAGTGATGACCATGTGTTCGTTAGAGTCACAGAACGCTATGTATCAGGACCCTGAAGTTGGTATATTTACTTTTTTTCGTTATATGAGTTTTCGCTTGTGACGTCGTGACTCGTCCTGTGCTGCTGTGTTACTTTGCATCGGGATACCAAAATTCGTCTCTGCTCGAGCCGTCCATATATGTAGTGGATGGAAGACAGGACGAGTTTCATGCCAACGTCGAGATCCACGACGCACTTGTGCTCGGAAATGCAAGAAAGGGATGCGGTTTGATGTACGGCTGCGATCACGCAACTCCTGACAACCGCCTTAGCACAGGCCATGGGTGCGATCACGCCATCAAGGTACCACATTGCAAAGTGGGCACGTAACTTTATATCTTCCTCGCGCCCTCACTCAAGTACACACAGCAACATCCAGCACACCATATTAGATCAATGTTAATTCTAACGACAGCTAGGCCGTTTGATATAGCTCGAAGCTTTCCTCATCGTAGGACGATATAACAATACACGCATAAACAGACATAATGCTCGACCAGATCCCATAAAGCATAAACGCCATGTCTCAATCATCACCACCCTCATCCTTGATCCATTGATGTCGAACCGACAATCATTACGCAGGACCTTTTGTCGGCCGTGATGGCGTCCGACTCCACAAAAGGAGAGGCTACTCTCTATGAGTGTGCCGAGAAAGGGGCCGAAGGAAAACGCTGAATTGCAGAGGCGGCAGAGGACCCATCCGACCGTTGAAATCAAAACGCCGAAATTATGCAAATGTTAAGAAGCGACTTGCGTCGAAGTCCGAAAAGGTGGAATGACCGATGCAGAGGCAATCGCAATCATCCGGATATCATCAAGAGAAGGTATGACATGACTAGAAAACCTGGGCCCGACTCAAAGGCACACAGGTGGTGGAGACGCCGCATTCAGAAGGTGCTCCAGTTCCAGGTGCCCTGGAGGCTCTGTGCCAAACTACCCACGCGGGTGTTTTCTGGCCGCTTTGGAGCCGCGGGCGTCTGAATGGATTTTGCCGGGGCCGGCCCGCTGCTGTTGGAGCTCTCGCTGTTGGTGCGGCTGGACCGAAGGTGCTCCCACTCGCGGAATGAACTGTGGCAACGGTCACATGCGCGATGCCAGTGGCCTAGAGGGTGGAAGCGTGCCAGTTCGTCGAGGCGGACTTGGTTGCGTGAGTGCTGGGCACAGAAGATGCCACCACACTTGCGGCAGTGGTGACGGCGCTGGAAGAAGCCGAATGGTTCTTGACAAGACGAAGCGGAGCACACCATGGTGGATCCATCTGCCTAAAGCGACTGTTAGCATGATTGGTCTGGACCGTCAATACAACTAAAGAAAATAGCTTGGCAGGCTAATGACGCCAAACCCTGCATCGGATAAAACCTTTAGCGCGGGGTGGAAAAGCGGTCCAAGTACTAAAATGGCAGTTCCGTGGGCATCGAAGACGACAGAAACTCCGAACGCCGTGCGATGCCCTACAGTGTGCCATGTTGGCCGGTTTTGCAGAGGCTCGTATCGACTGTCGAGTCTTGCATGACGCCCACAAGCTTGTTGGGGCGGCAGATGGCAAGCGCTCGGCAAGTCGGCTCTGCAGACCACGGGAGGACCACTGACCAGCACGACGCTAACGAGGTCCACTTCGGCCATGTACGTAAGACGGGTCCCTCGAGCCCCAACTGAGCACGCGACAAAAAGGATGCATGAGGCTACAGGGGCAATAGGAATAAAGTGGAATCATAACATACCTGCCAGTGGTTCCGTGTGATTGGTCCAGCAACGGGGGACAAGGGTTCGTGGCTGTAGAGGCTCTGCATGTCTTCATTGCCAATGTGAGAGCCAGGAGTGGTGCTACCGTCGTTGGCAGCCCAGCCAAAGCCTGCACTGGTCGACCATGCGTTGCTTGTCGAGTCTGTGCTGGAGGAATCTTGCTTGGGCGGCGACTTGCTGGCGGGCCTCTCGGTCTTGCGCAGGGCAGCTGGGATGCCGATGGCGGTTCTGGGCTGGTAGATGCCTTGGTGGCGGGCAAGAGGCAGTTGTGTGTTACGAGGAGAGGTGGGAGAGATATTTGTGGGAGTGTTGAGGCCAGAGTTGGTGGGCGAGACCTGGGTATAATTCGACTTGCGGTAGGCATGGTGCTGGTAGGGCTGGTGCTGGGGGAATGCAGTCGTGGTGGAGAAAGTCGTGGCCATGTTGGCTGGGAGGTTGTTTGTCAAAAGAGGCGGGGTGTAGTGAGGGATGCGAGGCGCGCTCTGAGAGGTATAAGATGTCGGCCTGTCAGGAAGTGGCTGATGCAGGCAGGGCAGGCGGTGAAAATGCCGTGACGGTACTGGTGCGATAGCACAGGAACAGAGGGGTGGATTCAAAGGTCGTGGCGGAGTGCGAGGCAGCCAGTACTGGTGCAGGAGTGGCACAAAGGGTGATCCTGGCAAGACGGGCCCAAAGGGAAGCGTGCGGTTCCTGGGTAGGGTTTGCTGCGAGGTTGTGGCTGCAAGTGGATTGGTAGCTGACGTGCAGGCGATAAGAGGACAGACAGCGGTGATGGGATACGCCGGGGCCGTAGGATGAGCTCGGGGCTAGCAGCACATGGCACTGGGGCGTCGTGTGATGGAGGGACGGTGAGAGGATGCGGTATGAGTGTGTTGTAGAGGCAAGGCAGCAGATGGTGTCGCGTGAGTGCGGAGAGGGCTGGGGTGAGGCTCTGGGGCACAGGGTGAATTAAGTCAAGGCCAGCCAGCGGCTCTAGTAGTAGTAGTAGCAAGCAGCCATTACCAACAGCGAAGTGACGGGGTGGGGGCAGCCGGTCGCCTAATGGGGAATTACGCCCGCGTGCTTGGCGGCAGAGTGAAGGGCAAGGGTACCATCGGGCTACGACCGGCGGCCATTTTTTGAACATGAAAATGGTCAGCGCAACCACGCGCATTTGCATTGGCGACACTGCGCAGCGGCCACTCGGGGCTGCCCCGCGATACACCGCTGGAATGACTTGGGCAAAAACAAAGCACGGCGAGCGACTGGGGAAGCCAAACGGCGTATCTGGGAGCGCATGCAGCAGCGTCTTGTTTTGCAGGCCGCAAAACAAAAGACGGCCTCTTGTGCGAACAGCGTTGCATCTGCGCTGCCTCGCGGTGGCCAGCCGTTGCGCCCCACCTTGCCTGTTTGGGCGCGCCTCTTATCTCTGGCCAATGGCGGTGCTCGCTTATGCAAAGCATCCCTTGCCACGGCGAATCTGCGCGTCCGCCATCTCCGAGGGCGGAACACCAGCGTCAGTCCAAACTCTAACCCACAGCATGAGGGCGCCATGATGCATCTTGAGCGACGTTGCTTGCTGATCCCGTCGTCATCTCTGGGTCCTCGACACCAGGACATGCTACAGACTGCCAGATCTGGTGCTCATCTTGCAGCCAGCATCGCCATCACGCAGCACACATCGCTCATCGACCCTCATGGCGCCCGCTCAACAACATGACCAGGCAGGTCTGCCGCGAGAGGCGCCCAGCACCATGCCCGCTGAGATGCGGCAAGACGTGCAACAACTGGCGGGGCAGCAGCCACACCGCACTACTCCAACTACTCCATATGCCATGCAGCCCAGCCCGCATCGCCAGTATCCACGCCTCAGAAATAGCCGTCGCCAGGCGCGCGCGCCCTCGTTGCCCAATATATTGCGCTCCACTCGCTGCGACTGCAACTCCATGCTCGTACGGCCAGACTTCACCATCTACCAGTAGTTGTGTGTGTGGGACCAAGACTGCATTGCCAATCACCATGTCGCCGCTCGGCCGCCAGGGGGCGGCCGCGCCACTTGGAACATGCCGTCGGTGAAGGCCAGCCTCACGATGCCGCCTCAACTTCGGAATCCCTCTTGTCTGCGAGACGAGCGACTTGTCATGGTCACTTTGGGACAACGGTAGGGCTGGATCCGATGACTCGTACCGCTGCACACAAGCATCAGCCCGTGCATGCAACCCTGCAAACATTTGACGTACTTCGTATACTCAACCCTGGCACCATGACAGACTGACGTTCCCATCTCTTTCTCTCGCTCGCGGATCTGGCGATTCCTGTCTTCCTTGGTCCAAGCACGCGGCCGGCTTCAACAATTCGACATGCCAATATGCCAAGCCCGGGCCTCCGCCTAGTGGCGAGCTTCTGTCTTTGTCCTTGTCCAGCTGGGCCGAGGCTCCCTGCCGCCCGCCAGTGCGGCGAGTACACTACAGCTACTCTAAAACAATGGCACGGCTTGCGACGATAGCACGCTCCGCCATCTCCAGTTGTGGATTCGCATCAAGACAGACACAGCCTTGCATCTCTAGCACGCTCCATTGCTCCACTCTCCAGACCCTTCGAGCGCTTGCCCTAGAACTAAGGCTATCCCTGACGTCCTAACCTACGTGGCGAAATGGCAACACCACTGCAGACCAAGCCCATTTCGCCGAGAGCTACACCTTTGCCTCCACTGCCATCTGAGGATCCGCTTACGCCTACGCAGTGGAAGACGCTACTTGCCATTGCAGATGCCATCATACCTGCTATCAAGCCCGCAGCTACCGCAAATGCCCAAACGGACATTGCTACTGCAGACAATGCTTACTCCAACGCTATCAGCACGCTGAGTGGGCGTATACCAGACAGCGAGCCTGATGCTGAAGCAGTCGCCCGCGAGTACTTGGCGGTCTATGCAAGCCAGGACCCCGCATTTCAAGCAGAGCTGCAGAGGGTTTTCGCCCTGTACATGCCCCATAGCCAGAGAAAGGAGCTTGCCATGGTGCTTGATGTTCTGGATAACAGGGCGGGGTCATTGGTCCTCACTGGATATCTCACGCCCATTAGCGCCCAGCCCGTCCACATCAGAGAATCTATCCTGCAGGGTTGGGAAAGTGCTCGGCTGGGACCTCTTCGTCAACTGCGCCGCTCATTGACCATTCTCTGCAAGCAAGCTTGGGTCAAGACGTCGCCGGTTTTGCGGCGTGTCTTGGGTGCACCACGAGTGCCCGTTGGCATGAAGCCTGGCAAAGGATTTGATTATGAATTCATCCAGATTCCGCCAGGCAATGAGCCCGAGGTGATTGAGACAGACGTGCTCATCGTGGGCAGCGGCTGTGGAGGCGGTGTGAGTGCAAAGAATCTGGCCGAAGCAGGACATCGCGTCTTGATCGTCGAGAAGGCGTATCATTGGACTCCGGACCACTACCCCATGGCCGAAGTTGATGGCTGGCACCATCTTTTCATGAGCGGCTCATTCCTGACGTCGGATGACAGCTCGGTCAGCGTCGTGGCAGGACAGACGCTGGGTGGTGGAGGTACGGTCAACTGGTCTGCTTCCCTCCAGACACAGGGCTACGTCCGCCGCGAATGGGCTGCCCGAGGCCTGCCATTCTTTACATCGGCCGACTTTCAGCAGTCACTAGACCGTGTCTGTGGGCGCATGGGCGTATCGACCGAGCACATCAAGCACAACCCGTGCAACCAGATGTTGCTGGATGGCGCCAGGAAGCTAGGATGGTCAGCCAAGCCAGTGCCACAGAACACTGGGGGCAAGCAGCACTACTGTGGCTACTGCAATTTTGGCTGTGGCGCATGCGAAAAACAGGGGCCCGTGGTATCTTTCCTGCCAGACGCAGCTCGTGCGGGCGCACAGTTCCTCGAGGGCTTCGACGCCGAGAAGGTTATTTTTTCCGATGGGCACGGCCCACGGGTAGCAACCGGCGTCGAGGGAACATGGGTGTCGCGCGACATCCACGGCGGGGTATCAGGCTCGCCTATTAATCGACGCAAGGTAGTCATCAAGGCGAAGCGCGTCATTGTCTCGGCGGGCACACTGCAGTCCCCCCTGCTCTTGATGCGCTCTGGGCTGAAGAACCCGAACATTGGCCGCAATCTCTATCTCCATCCTGTCACCTTTCTCGGTGCCTACCACAAGCAAGAGATTAGGCCTTGGGAGGGAGGTATCCTGACCTCCGTGGTTAGCGAATTTGAAAATCTGGATGGCCGGGGCCATGGTGCCAAACTTGAAGCAACCAACATGGTCCCGTCGTCGTGTCTTCTGTGGGTAGATTGGAAAGGAGGACTGCAATACAAGCTTGACGCTGCCAGGCTGAAACACCTGGTCGGTTACATATCTATTGCAAAGGATAGAGATACAGGGAGAGTGTATCCCGATCCTGTTGATGGACGGGTGCGAATTGCGTACCAGGTTAGCAAGTTCGACAAGGAGCACATCCTGGAGGGCATTCTAGCTCTGGCGAAGATTCAGTACATTGAAGGCGCAGAAGAAATCATCACGACCATACCTGGCATGAGGTCATTTATTCGTGATCCTCTTGCACCAGAAGGCGCTGGTATCAACGATGAGGCGTTCCAGGCCTGGCTTGCAGAGGTGCGCGCCAAGGGCTTCCCATCACCCGAGAGTATGTTTGTGTCTGCGCATCAGATGGGCACGTGCCGGATGAGTGTGCGAGAACAAGAGGGCGTTGTTGATTCCCAGGGCAAAGTTTGGGGCACAGAGGGATTATATGTGGCAGACGCTAGTGTTTTCCCCAGCGCCAGCGGGGTCAATCCCATGGTAACCAACATGGCAATCAGCGACTGGATTAGTCGAGGGATTGCAAAGGGTCTGGAGGAGCGCCCGAGGCTGTAGACATGTACGTCATGTTGGGAGCGCACCAAAAAAAAGCGTCACGGTTTTGGATATGTTTGTAGTATGGGTGTGGCTGGCGAAGGATTGGGCATGCAGCAGGATTAATGCAACGAGCACGGGATGTCGTTATCGCCAGGCGCAATTTTTTTCACACAGCCTCGCGGGTGGCTGCAATGGAGGGCTGCCATCAACAGCAATGGGTCAGGTTTCGCGGGGAAGAGTGGCATTAGGTTACCATCAGGCACACAATTGTCCATATCGCCACAAACAGTAGACTATTCACAGCCCAAGCACATGGAGGATGCACCGACGTGATTGGCTGACGGAGTTGATACCGCCATGTCCCGTGCGGGCCGAGCAGGCGTTGCAGTTGTGACATCACCAGCCAACACCTTCGCACCAGATCTCCAGCTTTTGCTGCCATTGTAAGGCTAGGCCCGCGCCTTAGGACCCTGATCGCGCTTGAAACACAGGGACCCGAAACAGACTTTTGTGCATGCTGCCACTGAGGCTGCCCTGCGTGTTCCGAGTCCCTCTTTATAAGGTGTATGTATGTATATGCCGCAGGCACACCTGGCCTGGTATATTTAACACTCGAGACAACCGCCGCCGCCCGCTCTCTGCTCTGAAAACTGCGACTCGACACTTCGCGGCTGCCAGAAACCGTGTTGCCCGCTACAACATAAACCTCGCCACCACGCCCACCACACCACCACCCACATCGACTGCGAAACCGTACCCCGCCCCGCAATGACCAGCGTTCTCAAAGGCGGCTTCGGCTCGCTAGGAAGTGCGTCGCTGGGGAGCCCGAATCCAGGCACAGAGTTTGTCAACACCATTTGCCCCCTCAAGGGCGCCCTCGACGGCTACGATAATACCCTGCCATGCAGCAAGCAGAAGATCCACGTCCCGCCCAACTTTCGCGACGCCATGGCCGTCCGAGAGACCGTCTTTGGCGAGCAGGGCGTGCCCCTCGAGGCCGAGTTTGACGAAGACGATGCACGCAGCTGGCACTGGGTTGCTTATGCTTCGGTGGCCACGCATTCCTCCTCACCTCCCAAGGCACTGCGCCGCGCCGACTCAGGCAATACACCTGCTGACGACGCCCGTCGCGCCTCTGCTACCGCAACGCGCGTCCCCGTTGCGACAATCCGCCTCATACCCCCGCCCCACGGTCCCAACAAATACATACAACAGAACAAGGCGGACACGCATCCCGATGCAGACCCTCCACCAGAGGACCACGAACACAAGCAGCCTGCCGAACCCTACATCAAGCTGGGTCGGCTTGCAGTGCTTGCGCCATACCGCAGCCTTGGCCTTGCCAAGCTGCTCATTAACGCTGCACTTGACTATGCTACAGCGAACCCTGACCTGGTCTACCGGCCTCCCTCTCCCACTGCCTTGGAGATGGCCCAGATACTAGGTAACAACAAGGAGAGAGAAATCACATGGCAGGGCCTTGTCATGATTCATGCTCAAGCAAACCTGCAGGCCATGTGGGAGAAGCATGGATTCCACGAGGAGCTTAGGGATGAAGATGGCGAAGTTGAGATAGAGGCTGAGCCTCACTGGATCGAGGAGGGCATCGAACATGTCGGCATGTGGAAGAGACTCCCAATCGAGAAGCGGAAGAGGCTGTCTTTGTCTTCTCTCGAGTCTGCTTGAGCACGTCATGTTCCTTCTGCGGATTACCACCATGCTTGCTTTCCTGTGCTCTCAAGTCCCGGATCCGATGGCCTTTTTGAGCACATTGGCAATAACACTGGATCCCAATACCCACAAGCTGCATTTTCCTAGGCAATGCTGTGAAGCACTGGTCGAAAATACCGCCTCACAAACCAGCACACTATTATACCCCGCCTTTATCTTATCTTTATGACGACCCGGCTTCTTTCTTTGTTTTTGTTGTTTAGGTTTTAGAGGCAGGAGTTAGGGTTCAAAAGCAAGGGAAAATATAGGTCACAATGGTGGATGCCTTGCGATAGAGTAGCGAAAATGAAATCAATACCTTTTTACCCCCCTTGGAAATGGTCTTTTCTTCCTCTTTCTTCACTCAAGTCCAAATGTCATGAGTTAGTGCACGGCTCTCATACTTGTCAGTATCAACAACCTCTAATGTAACCCTCTTTAGTGTCAAAAACTACAGAGGAAAACATGGGTCAAAGCTAAGTAGTCCAAGAGGTTGTGTGGGGAAATCGCAGTGACTATCCCAGGATGTTGTCTTGGTGAGTTGTCAAATGGGCGCCGTTTCTGCGCACCAAGGAAAATCAATCACAGGTACATGTCATACAGTTAAGTTTCCTGGGGAAAACTGTCTTACTCTTGTAACCATGTGTTGTTCCTCAGAAACATTTCAACGGTCAAGCACGTGGTCACAGTCACACGACCACCACACACCAGCCAGTTCACCATCATCGGGTTCAGTCACACCGCCGCTGTCACCTCGGTACAATTTCACATTTTGCATCGCTTTCACAAATACCACGGTCTGCGCGCAAAGATATCATACATAAAAGATGCACTCGCCACGATGTCTATTTTACTTAAACCTGACCCAAGCCCTCGACGACGCAGTTCCTACCTCGCATACAGTATTCGCCCATTCATTATGGTAGCTTTTGTGGTTATCATCATAACAGTCGTGCTTGCTTCTCTTTTCAGAAGCAGCCATGCGATCAAAGTACCCGGCGCAGACAACAACCACAAGTTCAAAGTCGCCGTTTCACACTTCCCTCTAGCAGATGGCGCACGCAAGGATCCCTACCACCCTACTGAAGACCGCCGCGTTATGGTCAGTCTATTCATGCCTATCCCCAAAGAATCGTGCTCCAGTGAGTGCTCGGTCGACTACATGCCGCCTCAAACAGCTCGAATCGCCAACGAGCAATTTATCGTCGGCGGAAAGCGTGACATTGGCGTCTTCGAAACCATGACTTACGATGCCTGTTGCAAGAGCTCCAGCACCATTGATGCGAGCAAGACCCCCGTTGTAGTAATTGAGGCGCATGTCGACACGAGCAGACTGCTGTACTCCACACTGGCACGCTACGTTGCCGCCGGCGGTGCCGCCGTTGTACTCATCGACCACCCGGGCGACACTTCTATCGTCGAGTTTCCCACAGCCGGCAAACGCGCTCTCGACGTCGTCTACAACAGCGGGACTGTTCCCCTCTCCAACTTTTCACCCATCACCTCCTGGAACAGCACCGTCATCAAGGCCCTTGAGACACGTACCTCGGACATCAACTTCGTCTTGTCTCAATTAAAATCTCCTTCCCTTCTTCCCAGCCACTTCCCCACCTTTAACTTCTCCCCCTCCAGCACCCTCAAGCTTGATTCCATCGGCATCGTCGGCCACGGCCTCGGCGGCTCCGTCGCCACTTCCTTCGGCGTAACCCCCAACACCACCACCACCCCTACGCTCTTCAGCATCAATCTCTCCGGCACTCCTCCCCTGCTATCTTCCTCCGTACATAACGCCCCTCTCTTCTTCTTCGGCCGCCAGGACTACCGCCGCGAAAACGACATCCACTGGCCCACCACATGGTCTTACCTCACAGGCCCCGCTACGGAATTCGACCTCAACGACAGTGCCATCTTCGACGTGTCAGATCTACCTGTGATAGTAGAGCTGGCGCAGAATGAGGGTGGGAAGAAAGATGTCAGAGGAAATGGGTTGAGTGGGTATGCGCCGGTGCAGGGAAGAAATGCCGTTACGTGCTTTGTCGAGACGATTGTTAAGCCTCAGTTTGAGCTGGATCCCGCGGGCACGCTGATGAATGATTGTATTAGGTATTTTGAGGGCGTGGTGCCGTATCCGGGGGTGTAGAGCTTTTTCTTTTGCATTTTTGCGGGGGGTTTTGAGCGGAGATACCCATTTGAGAGTGTTTTGTTAAGCATGGAGATACCCCAGTTGAACTGCATTTTGTGGAGTTAGAATAGGGATGTGTGTTTGTAGACGACTGCTATCCTTTTCAACCACCGACGTCTATTTTTGTTTATTTCTGCACAGTGCACTGTGAAAAATACCGTATAGTTTGCATTCCGTTTTGTACAATATGCTGTAGCAATTACTGTCTGTTTTGCGTGGTATGTTCTGACAACTATATTGCACATACTCCCTGCAGGAGGGTGAGAGTTTCTAGATTATACTTGGCTCAAGAAATTCAGCTATCCAGTCTAGCTTTTCAGATCTAACACTGGTGTCTTTGCTTTACTAGATTAGCCTACAGCAGACCGTATGTGCATAGATGGGCCTGTTGGCATTTGCTTGATGTTTGGAATTCGAGATGGGTTGAAAGTGTCATGAGTATCACGCTGTTTTCTATTCAGAGGATTGCATTCAACAGTGTTGCGAGAATGTTTTGTGCATTGTGATGCAAATTTTGTGTAAAGTGGCCGTTTTTGTTACTCTGTTTTCATTGGCCCTACGCCATCTCCCTTGGTACGCAGTGGAGAAGACACGACCGACCTACCTATCCAGTGTCAATCATCTTGTACCCTGTGACTAGATTTGACGATAAAACGCTATGAACACGTAATATATCCCAAGTTTAGATGCTTCTTCCTAATATCTATCGCCACCTATAAACATACCCCCATCTCATTACACTTCTAGCTTCTCTTTCCTCTATCAGCAAGCAAAAAAAAAGACGATTCTATCCGCGATACTCCGCACAAAGTTCCCTCGAGTCTCCCAAACAAAACCCCCTCGCTACACCACCTCCCCCCCACACACGCACACACAAAGATGTACACCCACACCCTTTTCACCACACTCCTCGTCCTCGTTCTCGTCACCGACTCCTTCTACGGCGTACCCTGGTACGCCGACCACAAATACAGGGTCTGGCGGCGGCAGGTGCTCCTCCCCTGCACCGACAAAGCCATCAAACCCGGAGAAGAGTGCAGGGAAAATGGCAAGTCAGTAATCAAAAAGCCGCCGGTTCTTATGGATCTGACGCTGGACCCGCGGCCACACCATGGCCAAAGGAATTCAAACGGTATACAGTTTTATCATTTCTTGTCGAGGACGGGGGAGAGTAGGTGGTTCTGGTCGGTCGGGAGTGGTAAGAAGGGTGTAGGGGTTGAGGAGGGCAAGGATGAGAAGGGCCGGGTTGACGGTGTGAGTGACGGTGCAGCGGTGGATGCGCCGGAGGAGAAGATTGGAGAGAAAGAGACGAAACAGGCAAGGGGTAATATGTTTCACCACCACAATACCTATTTTGGTGCGCATGTGCATGGTTCTGCTAGTCCCGATCCCGACGCGCCGTCAATCGAGCAGAGGGTAGATGAGAGGGCGAAGCGCATGGAGAGTGGTGAGATAAAAATGGTAGATTAAAAGAAGACGAACCATATATGAGAATCTTATGCGGGAGAGAAGAGGTATGAGGAGGAGGAGGAATATGAAGGGGGTTGAAACGGAGCAAGTTATTGATCTGTGTAGCCTAGTTTAGATGTATTAGGTGGATCAGATAGACAAGGTAGTGAGTTTCATCGCTGTATAACCTGGACTTTGCACTTATATGTTATCCACGGTAAGGTTTCATAGGGACGCCGGATTTATTCCTGTATGATGTAATATACTGCATTCAGTTTTTTGGCTCCATGTCTGCTTCCTACTAGAATATGGTGAGTAACATTGTTTTCTCTAGGGAATTGTATATGTTTGAAATTTATGAAATGCTTTGGCTTCGGGTCAACTAGGCTGATACTGACGGCTGATTGACAGGAGATTGCAACTGTGAGAAACAAACAGTACAAAAGTTTTTCTGGGCTCGGTAAATCAGAGTACCGCAAGCCCTGGGCTTGGCTCGTTCGCATGCCTCATCAGTGGTTTCTGTAGGGACTTTGAGATTACACAACGTGACACAACTGTAGTGTATATCGGGAAAGAGACCCTAGGAAACTGCTTCTGTGAGCGCCAAGACAATATGGGCCCACGAACATGCTTCCATGGTCCCAATATATACGCTTCCACGGTCCATAGTAGACCCTCTACAGATCCAGGCTATAAATTCATCAGCTCAATCCTGTTTCCTTCTCATTGTTTTCTCTCTAAATAGACAGACGTCTCTGAAACCTCAACCCAAAGAAAATCCCCTCGCACAGCCTTCAAAATGTACAAGCCTCTCGTCACTCTTTTTGCCATCGTCGTTGTCGCCGGCACCGTCTTCGCCGCCGACACACCAAACAAAGGGAGATGGAAAAAGGTGGACGGCACGTGGAGTTTTATGCCAGAGGAAATGTCGAAAACTAAGGCAGACTCCCAACCAACCGTGAAACCGGAGATTATCCTGCCGCTTTCGGAAGTTCCTGCTATTAATGTGACTGTCTTGCCGCGGTTTGCGAAGGGAGGCAGGAACGCGGTATGTGTGACGTATCCTTTTTATTTTTCCATGGGCCTGGGTCGATGGGTTACTGACTTTTTCTTTGCATAGGTTCAAAAGAAATGCTCAGAGTGTGGAGATGAAGAGGAGGAAGAGGAAGAGGAAGAGGAAGAGGAGGGAGGTAACGAAGACAAGAGAGATGATGACGAGGAGAAAGGCGATGATGAAGAGTACAGTGATGACGAAGAAGACAGCGATGAAGAAGAAAAATAAGAGAAGAGAGACGAAAAGAAGCACGATGATTGTTTCCCCCAGAATATCGTTGAAAACATCTAGAGACTGACATCTCTTTCCCTGGGCTTTAAGAAAGAAAATCCCCGACATTTCATTCCTTTAGTTGACTGAGCTTAGATCCCACCGCCAATTTCGGTGTGTAGGTAGAACTTTGCTCCAAACTTTGAAAGTTTTGGGCGTTTGGGTTTGCAAATGAAGCGGGCACTGGTCCCATTTATATCTAATCTAATCTTCTCCTTTCTGACCTATGCTAGTCAGAGAATGGGCGGGTTGTTATGTTTCGTTTATTTGCATTTCTAGCAGGCTACAAGATCAGCTTTGTTAATCGAGATCATTACCCCTCCTCACTTCCCATTTCCTCTCGACACTAATTGTGCGAGGGGAGAGGGCCTTTTCCTGCTGGCTTCGTTCCTCGTCAGAAGAGATGCACACTCTTTGGACACCCTCGACAGGCCGTAGTTCAATCTGTGATGAGTTGGTACCGTCTGTTAACTCTGAGAACGTAGCAGTAGGATCCAGCCCATGCGATCTGTTCTTCTTCAATGTGAACGTTGTTTGCCTGCTGCTACCGTACTGATAGTCTGTGTCCATCGAGTGCCTCGACTTTGCGAAGAGTGGACGCATTAGAGGAACGCACGCTAGGACAATGGCGACAGCCGGTTCAAGGCCAGATAGGACTGTGGCCAGTACCCCCTCGTAAGTCATATCCGCAAAGTTGAGGTTTGTCAGAGTTGTCTGTCGGTATATAGTGATGGCCCAGGTCCTGTATACCCGCATTAGCCAAAGTAAAGACAGTGTAGAAAGGTCTACCCACCCTATTCCAACGCTAAGCAGCGCCATGGCAATCAGCTTCTTTCGCATAGGCATGGCCAATTTGTAGAGGTAGGGCATCGGCAAGCCGATGAGTACCGCGTCCGTAATGAGGTTGATGATGCCCATGGTAAAGTAAAAGTCGGGCTGACTTCCGCAGGTGCCGGGCACCGAAAAGTCCCAGTTTCTCACCAGTGGCCGGCAGATCAAAAATGCAGCCATAATGTTCGCAATGCACCACACAACGATAAACGCTCCAAAGCCAATAGTGGTTCTTATCATGGTAGGCGTTGGTATCAATGCGGAGTACATCAGCAGAACGGATAGTTTGCTAAAGCACATTGTAGCGTTCCACAGCATAGAGAACGTCATGATTCCCTGAACAAACCAAGTCAGTAGATTCTTATATAGCAAGAATTTCATCACTCATACCTTGTAGAAGTAGGTTAGTGTGCTGGGTCCAAAGCGTTGCAAAATCTCCGCGGTGTGAAATCCAAACCCGCCATATGTGACCAGTGAAATGCCAGTGCCGTGCAATGCCGCGTTCCACAGCTATTAGATATGTTAGTAAACCAAAGTTTTTTTTCGGAAGCACCTGAACTTACACAAGCTACGATGATGCAATAGTCACTGCCGTCTATCCTGTTCCGGATTTTTTTGGCAACCAACCTCAAGGCGACCGCCACAAAAGCTATGAAAATGGAGATGGAACAAGTCAAAATGACCACCATTTGTTGGCCATTCTCAATTGGGATTGTAGTGTGCATCGCTCATGGAGCGAGGTAAACTTTGATGAGAACAAAGCAAGAAAAAGGTGCGTGGAGCGTAAGATTTCTCAGAATGCACATGTAGGGTCCTAGGGGCCACTTCCTGAATGGAGAATCGAAACATGTGATCAGATAAGCTTATGGAATTTCAGAAAAGCCCTTGTGAAAACTCTCGGGGAGAATAGCCCAGAACGAGACGACTTGCAGAAGACCGTCATGTACCTGCAGCGTGTGCATGATAAGCTCCAGCAACACGAGACGAGACTATCAGTAGAAAGGCCGAACCACCGACCTTGACTCGGCATTAGCCTGGTTGTGGATTGCATTGCGAAGAGATTGTGTTGGGCGATCATACTTTTTCCTTCACTCTCCCACGACAAGTGAAACCGGAAAATGGCAGCCTAAAAAACCCACTACTTTTAGAAGTAGCTATAGTTATCACAATTATCCGTTTTTTGCTATGTTTTTAGTACTTCTCACTCTACTTTCAAAAGTAGCGGTAGTTGTCATAGTGTCTTTTAGTACTATGTTGGCAGCGTAGGTAAGCTCGTTGTGATTTTCCAGCTCAACTGGTCGTAGGAGAGCCTCATGATACGCCTTTGACTTCGCGGCGTACCCTGTAACAGGTACGTGGAAAGAATTTCGTTGGATGGGTATGTTACCTTGACCTCACCGTACCCTGCACTCGCGTGGCCTACCCAAGCAGACCCAACGCTCTCCCCACACCACCAACGGCAAACCATCGCCAATGCTCTCATTTTCACCTAACAAGACTCTCGAGCTTCTGTCTGGTTCTTTTGGGTCCCACCTTACCCTTGATGCCGAAAGAGTACGTAAACAAGATCACCACATCGATACAACTTCATCTTTCGTGACCGAATGCATCGCCCATTCTCTTGACCGCTTCTTGTGCGCAACAGCAGGCGTGCGTGTTGCTCAAATGGCCCTGACATTTCTGACAGCGGCTCGGTCAGAAAGCCTCGCGACTCTTTCCTGTATTGCCATGTGCGATTGAGTCAGTTAACAGTCACATCAATTGTGGACTCAGATCGAAGACGCACCCCTCCGGACTGTGCTTGTTATCCGGCATCACGGTTTACTTTTCGGTAGGTTTGCCGTCATCTGCAATAATTGTCTAGCCCAATCGCAACGGCGATCACCCATGCAGGGTTGTCCAGAGCGAGGGGCGTCGGGTTTACGTCAGTGATGGGCATCATGGCCATATGCTAGTCTATCCACAGTGATACCAGACGATCGGTCCGACCTGTGGAGAAAAATAAGCCAAGTGAGCTAGCATATGATTGAGAGGGTTTGCTACGTATGCGACCGATCAAATCGAAAGCGAACCAGGAGCATTCGTCTCATTCGTTCGAAAATCTAGTATGTTGTTTTATTTGGACAAGCACATATTGTGCAACCAATAAGCGGCAGGCGGTCAGACCGATTTCAACGGGTAACACAGTGCAGAGTTCTAGTGCAGCCTTTCTGAGTTTACGATCTAGTGGACAATTCTAAGGGCCCCTAGGCACAGACATATGATCGGTCAAGCGCCGGTACTTCTAGAGATTTGTGGGTCCATTGGATGTTCTATTGGCCGCGCGGGACACGGTTTCCAAGGGGCGTAGAGAAAGCGACGTCGAAGGATTACGAGGAGCGGCTGATTTTGTACGTGCATCCGGCCAGGGTCATGATAGCACATTCGGTCTTGACTTGCTGTTGACATAAGTCGACATCTTCCCCAAGTTGTGTGTCAGGAATCTCCTAATCAGGAAGCTCTGCATAATGGCTCTCGGATCTAAGAACGAACAGAAGGTCGCCATCGTTACCGGTGCTACGGTTCGTCATTCTATACTGTGATCAACGTACCCATACTGACAGGTGATAGAGTGGTATTGGTTCATGGTTAGCAACACACCTTCACCACGCTGGCTACCGTGTGGCCATTTGTGGTCGGCGGGAGAAGGAAGGCCAGGAAGTCGTCCAGTCGCTTGACAAGTCTGGAAACACAGCCATCTTTATTCAGTGCGACGTGAGCTCCTACTCTTCACAAGCAAGTCTTTTTCAGTGCGTCTGGAAAAAGTGGGGTCGACTTGATGTTCTCATTTCCAACGCTGGGTGCGTAGATCGAGGCTCCATCTACAACTTCGCACGCCGCAATGCGGCCGTTGACGATCTCCCTTCCGAGCCGGATACCACCTGCACCGATATCGATTTCAAAGGTACAATATATGGGACAACTTTGGCGACTCACTTCATGCGCCATAATCCAGGAGGCAAGGGAGGCAAGATTATCGTAACGGGCAGCATGATTGGCATCTATCCCTGCCAAACGTTTCCTGAGTACTGTGCTGCAAAGGCTGCAGTCCACCAGTGGGTCAAGACAGTGGGTCCGGTTCTCTTGGTGAAGGAGAATGTGACTGTCAACTGTGTGATGCCTGGTGGTATTGAAACGCCTGCTATGCCTGGTTTCAGTAAAGCCTTCCGTCCAGAACAAATGACGCTGAAATCAACACTCATCGCTGGATTTGACTCTTTTCTTAATGATTCTGAAAACAAAAAGACCGGACAGCTGCTCGAAGCTGCCCACGATGAACTGGTAGACTGGGGCCATCCGGGGTACAAGAGCGGATCATTCGCGAAGCGGAGTGAAGCTGTCTTTGAACCATGGTTTGCACTAATGCACGGAGAGACAAGCGGGTTGCCGGATACGATTCCAGACTGGCCTGACCAGAAGTCTAAAATCATTGCAGTGACTGGTGCTACTGGAAGCCAAGGTGGTGGCGTCGTGAATATCATGAAGAAGACACCAGGCTGGAAGGTCCGCGCAGTCACACGAAACCCAAACAGCGAGGCTGCCAAAAAGTTAGCAAAAGAGGAAATCGAGGTCGTGAAAGCTGACTTTGATGACGAGGCGTCACTCCGCGCCGCCTTCGATGGCGTGCATGCTGTCTTCGCAGTCACCAACTGGTGGGAATCCCTCTTCCAAGGTAAGACCCAACACGAGTGCGGTGAAATTGAAGAGCGACACGGGATGAATCTCGCCCGAGCTGCTGCGGCCACGCGCACTGTTGAGCACTATATCTGGTCAACGTGCCCGAGTGCCAAGCGCCGATTTTGGGGAAAGATGGAGGTCCCACACATGGATTACAAGGCAAAAGTCGATGCTCGCATCAAGGCTGAGCTCCCTCAACTGGCCGCCATCACTACTTACCTGTACTTTGGGTACTATCCACAGAATATGGCGTTCTTTCCCATGTGTCAGCCCATTGAATATGTATGTCGACTCCTACTCTGAACGCAATATCCAAAGAACTAACACGATAAACAGCCGGGCACCGGTCAATGGGTCCAAGCCTTCCCCACAAAGCCTGATGCCAAAGTCCTTCTTGCCGGAGACATGACCGTCAACCCCGGCATCTGGGTTCGACAAGTTCTTGCCACGGGACGTAAAGCGTGTGGTCGATGCGCCAATGTTGCATTAGAAAGGTGGAGCTTTCAACAGATGGTGGATGTGTGGTCTGAGGTCACCGGTAAGAAATGTGTCTTTGCTGAGATCAGCCCAGAAACGGCGGCCCAACTGCACGGAGTTGTGGGTGCAGAACTGGCACTGCAGATGAAGTATGGTGAGGCGTGTGATCCTTGGGAGGTGACAGAGGACTTCATCAGCGCCGAGGAGCTAGGCATTAATCCGAAGGAGGTGGTAGGATTCCGGGGAACGATAGAGGGCCTCAAGGCAGCGGGATTCTGGAGTTGAGGTTGAGTACGCGAGCGGCCCGGTTCGAAGCCAATGACTTTGTTCCTTTGCGAAGGATCAGGGTGGCTTTCTCCACGGTTAGGCGTTCATACATGACCCACATGTCTTAGTTGCCGCACGCCGTGACGTCCCTTAAGTACGACGCATGTAAGGCCTCCCGATGCTACGTAAATAGCGCTAAAACTTCTTCTTGATCCCGCCTCTGGGTGTACCGACATAGTCGGAATGAAGCACCCACAAAACGCGCTTTTCAGCTCTTAGAGACAGAAGTCAAATACGATTAGACCCAGACCAATTCATTATCTCCCTTGAATGATATTTGCACTATTATGGTAATTTGACTGTCAGTTGTACAGTTTTGATAAGGCGGTTTTATCTGACCAGTTCGGTACCTACACTAAGAGTCCGCGGAGTAGACCACTTTTTGTATTCGTCGAGGGAATGCTGTGCTGATTGGTGCGGAGTCGGGTAAGTAGTATAGCGGAAAATGGTATCCTATTGCTCCAAGGCATTGTTGAAGAGAAATACCTCTACTTGTTGGACTGCCTACTAGCCGCTTACTTGCTGTTCAGCCACCAACGCTTATTGACTTCACTCTGTCTGGAAGGTAGTAACTGTGGGGTGGCGGGCCGACCCACCAGCACTTTCAACGGCAACCGGTTGATGGTAACGAATACTGGTAGATGACGCTCAGCATCTCTGGTGGCCAAGTCGATCTAAGATCTACTGTTCTTAGTCCTGCAGTTAGCCAATGTGCTAATCCACATGCAGAATTCGGAGAGGGGAATGTGGACAGTAATGCAACAATTTTACTGCATTTGGCTACTCCAGGCGTTTTCCCTACTCGAGATTGCCACTGGGCTGCGAGAAGCTCGCTAGAATGTCAGACTGTGCATGTGTGAGTTTAGGGGCAACAATGTGATTTTACAGAAACAAAGTGCCAAGTCATGGTAGCAGAGACAGTATATAAGGAGCAATGATTCCCTCAATAGAATCTGCACCAGAGCACTCGCCCAGTACATACAACAAGATCATTCTACAACCGCCATCATGAAGTTTGCCGCTCAAATCTTCACCATTGCTGCTCTTTTGGGCGCTGGACTCGCCGCCCCAACGGGTATGTTCGCGCAGTGACGCGCTACGATTCCAATCAACATATCTCTCGAGATTTACTAACACACAGTACCAGCCGATGCCAATATGATGGAAGTCCGCGACTCACTGACCAACGAGGTTGTTCAGAATCTGGTAAGTTGAGTCATTTTGTTTCCGCTGACAGCAAAGCAACATTAGAGCATATTGCTGACTCCCATAGGCTATCGACAAGCGCCAGGTATGCTACTGCTACGGAGGATTCTGCACTCCTGGATGTCACGGCAAGGTTAAGCGCCAGGTCTGCTACTGCTACGGCGGCGTGTGCACACCTGGATGCCACTAGGTAGAGAGCATAAATGATATGTGATCTTTTGAGATGCCACCCAAAGCATTCCATGCACAGTGAAGACCTAATCATGCAGTGTTCCAGATATAAACTTGCAATTAATCAAGTTGCGCAATTGCAAAGTGGTTGTAAGACAGTTATTCATGAGGTTGTAGAAACAGTGGTGTCGTTGGGAGTGAGCATAGGATTTCACTTGCGCGATCACTGCGAGCAAACTTATGTTATCCTTTACTTGGACCTGTCTTCCATAAGAGCCTCATTTCCTCATGATGGAAAGCCCAAGATGTCCAAGGCTGTAATATACAGTATTGCACACGATTATATACATGCCATGTTACAGGATGCAGTTACTCAGTCCTCTCACTGTGCACTTCCTTCTCCTCCTCCCTCTTCGTGGTCTCATACCTCTTACCACGGAAGGCATACACGCCCCAATTGCTGCACGTAACATCGTGAGGGTCGAGGTCATTGAGGTCCCATCGCAAGCTTCGGAAGATATTCTCACCAGGCTCGAGCAGCATATCCATCTCGTTACCGAACCTGTTGTTCAAGAAATCGACATCCTGCTGCATGTCCCATGGGCTATAGCCAGTCGCAATGATAGGAACCTTGGTCTCGAGGAGAAGAGGGAGCGTTTCCTCCCACTCATGGGCTGAGGCCGGGTTGCCGAAACCGGGATGGAAGACGACAAAGCAATCAAAGTAGGGGTCATATGGATAGAAGTAGCCCGTCTTGTGAATGTTGTGGTAGTATTCAACAAACGTGCTAATCTTCATGGCGTTGCTGATGCGGTCTTCAATCACGGCTCCAAAGGGATTAAGGGGTGTGCGTTCAGGGAGGGGTAGCTCTTTCTCACGGTTCGCCATGCTCTCGGGTCCGATGAAGTTCAGGGAGAACTGCACGCGATGGAAAAGGTAGGCCAGTTGCATCCATGTTTCGCGGGGCAGAGAAGATTCGGCACGTGCACCAAGAATGAAGAGGCGGACTGAGGGTGGGGCGAGACGTGCATTCTTCCAAGTGTCGCCGCCACCAGTTCGGGGAGGGTGGAGTGTGTGTCGGAGGGCTGTGTTTCTGTCAGTAATGCGCAATCAATCGGGCAGCAATACATGTACCGCTGAAGCTCTTCAATCCCTCTGGGGTCATGCGTCCATTCTTGCGAATATTGTAAGGGCTCAGCTCGTTTAAGATACTGGCAATTGTCATGGGATATGTCAGGAGCTTGGTCGCTTGGCGCATCTCCCGGTCCTCGTTTAGTGCATCAAAGTCCCTGGTATATAGATACGTGTCCCAGCTCGTCATGTTGACCAAGATTTCCTCCATCTGGGGCTCAGCAAACTGGAACTCACGGAAGAAGCGTCCGCTCCTCAGATCGTGATCATCCTCATTGATCTGCCTCAGCACGTCGCAGACCTCCAGATGTGCCTCGTAATCATCTGCCCAATGTTCCTCGCAGCAGTATACCGGGATGCCGCAGTCCGGACACTCGAAATCTACGTGCGCAGGAGCAGTACCCGTCTCAGAGGATTTACGGGCCTCGAGGTCCATAGGGTTGTTAATCGCACGTGTGGGCTTGTGTGAAGGATGCGGGCAGTAAGCATGCTGGCGCATAAACGCAGCACGCTTTCGTATTTGCGGGATAGGCGAATTGGTGAAGGGATTGAAGAGGTTGTCCTCGGTCAGGACCAGCGTCCGACGATGTCCCTCGGGATCGATGTACTCATACGGCTCAAACGGCTTTTTGAACGTCCGCTGCGGGGTTGTAGAGAGGCTGCGCTTTGGAAGGGCCAGTTTTGGCGGCGCCGGACTTTTGGTGGAGTGACTTCGTGATGTCGCTGCATTCTGGGCCAGCGGGCGGAGGGCCTGGGGAGAGCGCAATGAGGCCCGAGGTGTCTTCAACAACGACAGACACTGCCTGCAAGTGTACGGCGTCCTCATCTTGGCTAGGGTGGCTTCAATTGAGGGTAGAGAAGCTGCCATGGACATAGAATCATCGTCCACGAAAACTAGCGCCGTTCGGTCAATCGAACCGCCGATTGGCCGTATCGGCCCCTCCAATCTCCAATGTAACACCGTCATCAGCTACCATCACACGTGCAGGCCAATGTTAGAACAAGCAGCGGCGACAGCAGGAGTTTTGAAGTTATCTGCGCAATGTGCCATCTAGCCAGTGGTAGTTGTCACGAGAACAATCATCTTATCTAAAGGACCAATTCCAGAGGCTGCACAATATCACTTGCAGCATCGAGACGAAGAGTGAATAACTGAGCAGCGCTTCCATTACTCCTTGGAAACCAGAGGCCAATGTCACGCCGGGTAGAAGTTTGACTGCCGGAATCACTGCTGAATGCAATGTAACCTGGAAGATCAACTGCCATGCCATCCTGCTTGCTTAAGAAACAGCACCTATAAATGCTCCACTTCCTTCCTTTTCTGACACTCTACCACGTCCGGTAGCCAATCGGTCCGCATAAACCCGGGTAACTATGGGGCCAGCCAACTAACTTTATTCGCGGAGAATCTACATGGCGATCGTCGAATACTCATCCCCGCAAACAAAGCGGGGAGAAGACGAGGGTTGCAAGCATTTATGTAGAGATGAAGCCCGGTATGCAACAAGAGCATGACTGCTACCAAACCAAAGAGTCCAGGATTTCATAATGCCGCCAAAACTCTTGCTATTGCAATTCATATCTGCTCTTGTCCATGGCACCAGCGCTAAATCGATATGGTCAACTTCACCTGCGAATACCAGCGATGTCATCCGAACCGCTCTCCCTATCGGCAATGGGCGCTTAGGTGCTATGCCTATCGGCCCTCCCTGGGCGGAGACCCTCACACTGAACCTTGACACTCTATGGTCAGGAGGCCCTTTTGAGGCATCTGTGAGTATAGCATTGCCCGGCTGGATTTACAGTTGTGTTAATCTATTCCCAGAACTACACTGGGGGCAATCCAAACTCATCCATTGACTCCGCACTGCCCGGAATTAGAGAATGGATCTTTACAAACGGCACGGGCAATGTGACCAAGTTGCTTGGTAGCAACGACAACTATGGGACGTACCGAGTCCTGGGTAACTTCAGTGTCACTATCCCATCGCTTCGTGATAGCGAAGTCTCAAACTATACTCGTGTATTGGACTTGACCACCGGTGTCCATACAACATCGTTTAATGTGAACGAGAGTTGGCTTGAAACCACGGCTTTCTGTTCATATCCGGATCAAGTCTGCGTTTACACGATTCACTCGTCCGAAAGCTTACCGGTCCTTGAGCTGAGATTGGGCAATGAGCTGGTTGATGCTGAGCTTCAAAATGTTACATGTGCTGCAAATGGAACGGGAGCTGCGGGTCATCTGAGGCTTCGAGGTGTAACCCAATTGGGCCCACCGCAGGGAATGGTGTACGATGCAATTGCGCGAGTAACACCTAGCGCTCGTGTAAAGACGGTTTGCGATAGTTCTAGCGGACTGCTTAAAGTCACACCTGAAGAATCGGCACAGAGCGTCACGGTCGTCATTGGAGCCGAGTCAGATTACGACATGAAGAAAGGTACAGCAGAGTACCAATACTCATTTCGAGGTGAAGACCCGGGCCCGAAAGTTGAAGAAATAACGAAAAAGGCAGCTGGGAAATCCTTTGACGAACTAAAGACCAGCCATATAGAGGATTTCACGTCCCTCACAGGCCGCTTCGAGCTGCTGCTTCCCGACCCCCTTAACTCATCTCAGGTGCCAACACCCGAGCTAACCGCCCGCTACGACTCCAACATAACTTCTGGTGACCCATATCTCGAGAACCTGCTTTTTGACTACGCACAATACTTGCTCATCTCTAGCTCGCGACCAGGCTCCCTACCGACAAACCTCCAAGGACGATGGACCGAACAGATGCAGCCTGATTGGTCTTCTGATTATCATGCCAACATCAACCTGCAAATGAATTACTGGACTGCCGACCAGACGGGTTTGACCGAGGCACAGAAGCCGCTGTGGGAATACATGATAAACACATGGGTTGCACGAGGCCACGAAACAGCCATGCTATTGTATGGAGCTCCAGGGTGGGTTGTGCACAATGAGATGAACATCTTTGGGCACACAGCAATGAAGGACGGCGAAGAATGGGCAGATTATCCTGCTGCGCCAGCATGGATGCTGCAGCATGTTTTCGACTACTGGGACTACACACGCGATGCCGCTTGGTTGCGCGACCAAGGCTACCCACTGATCAAGAGCGTGGCCCAATTTTGGCTCACCCAGCTGCACGTGGACGAATTCACCAAAGATGGATCCCTGGTCGTAAATCCATGCAGCAGTCCAGAACATGGACCCACAACTTTTGGATGTGCCCATTATCAGCAACTCATCCACCAAGTCTTCGAGGCCGTGCTCTCCACCCAGACTATCGCTGGTGAATCAGACACAGCTTTCGTATCAAATGTATCTTCTACCCTCGACCGCCTCGACAAAGGCTTCCACGTCGGTGCCTGGGGCCAGATCAAGGAGTGGAAGCTACCAGACTCTTTTGGTTATGAGTTCATGAACGACACGCATCGTCATATCTCAGAGCTGGTGGGCTGGCATCCAGGAAGTTCACTTTCATCTTTCTTAGGTGGCTACAGCAACTCCACGGTTCAGAATGCTGTCCGAGAAAAGCTGTACAGTCGTGGAATCGGTATCGGCCCTGATGCAAATTCAGGGTGGGAAAAGACATGGAGAGGTGCATGCTGGGCCCGTCTCAACGACACTGCACAAGCGTATCTCGAGCTTAGATACGCAATTGAGCAGAACTTTGTGGGCAATGGATTTAGTATGTATAAGGGCGAGAGAAGGCCGTTTCAGATTGATGCGAATTATGGACTTGGAGGCACAGTTTTGGCTATGCTGGTTGTGGATCTGCCGTCTGCAGCCGAGGCGCAAGGAGACAAGAAAACAGTGGTAATGGGTCCTGCTATTCCGGAGAGCTGGGCGGGTGGAAGTGTCAAGGGCTTGCGTCTTAGGGGCGGTGGTGTTGTTGATTTTACGTGGGACGATGCTGGCATGGTTAAGGATTTGAAGGTAGTGAAGGACGTGGGCAACGTGAAGATCATCAACAAGAAAGGGGATGTGCTGGCGGATTCTTGACGTGAACGGAAAATCTAGAGCTTGAGAAACAATTGGTTGTCTTGGTAGATGAATGGCATTCTTCTCGGTGAGCAGGACCAAGCCCTGCCCCCCAATGCTGAGAGACAGTGAGGAACGGACAACAAGAAGTAGCCTGACAATTCATAATGCAATTAACGTAACCTCAAAGCTCTCAAAGCACTTTCGAACTAACAACCTTTGGTTCATTCCGCAAGCTCTATCGTATTATCACTATCGTCGACAAAATCCAAACCCCAGCTCTCGAACACATCGAAACTAAAATTCGCTCATGCAATCAAAAGCACTTTCACAAAAGTCACAATCCTTCATGAAACGCTATTCTCTCCCGTCTCCAAATCATCCATCTTCCCCTTCGGCACATGGTTATCCCTCGCATCCCACACACTCCAAAACTTGATCTTGTACGCTATCAACGCAAAGCACGTTCCAATCACCGCACCACATACCACATTAAGAGGATGATGCCAGTCGTTTCTAATCTTCAAAAGTGCCAGTATAGCAGCCGTGCACAGCGGGGTCTGTTGTAGTAGCCTGTCATCAGCCAAAGGTGCTTGCCGGGGACGAGCCTGGGAAGGTCCAGCATGGTGGGCTTGTGAGTTGTCCGAGAGGAGAAATCAATATGGTCGAACTCACTCGGGTGTCGGATTGATGTATGAAGACAGCATCTTGTCTAGGCCCACTTCATGTGAACCGTCCTGTCAAAGACACCCTTGGTGCAAATGCCTAATTCATAAAGCTCATTGTTGAATTAACTCTAGGTAAACAAATGATATATTATGCAGGCACATGTGGGCTTGATATCTGCATATACTGTTGGCATGCCTGTCATGTAGGTGAGTTGGGAGCGGAGATGCTGATACCCGTGTGTCACGGTAGGAAATACCAGTTGATGTATGACACAATGGGGCCATAACCAAGACATTCACTCCTGCCAGCTTTTCCACCCCTCCTCTCTCCAGACTCCGCTCTTACCCCCCTCCTTGAACACCACACGCACATCTTTGACGACTTGAAATCTATCCACCGCCTTGCACATATCCACCACACTCAGCGCCGCGCCCATAACCGCCGTCAATGCCTCCATTTCCACGCCTGTGGGGCCTGTACACTGGACTTTTGCTTCTATCTTGACACCTCCATAGCTCTCTTTTTCTTCCTTCAATCCGTCTTCTTTTGGGGATGAGGAAGATTCTGTTGCGCCAGAAAATGGTTTCAGCTCGACGCTAACATGCGTAAGGGGAATGGGATGGCATAGCGGTATTAAGTCGGGGCATTTCTTCGCTGCCATGATACCTGCTATGCGCGAAACACCTAGAACATCGCCCTTTTTGGCGGAGTTGGAATGAATGAGTGAAAGGGGAGTGGAGTTTGTAAAGTGGACTGAGCCAACGGCGATGGCGGTGCGGATGGTATGCTGTTTCGCAGACACGGAGACCATGTGTGCAGAGCCCGTGGAAGTTAAATGAGGAAGAGATGGTTCTGGTGATTCTTTGGCAGCGGTGTTCGTTTTCTGCTGACTTGGAAGATCAGAAGTTGCTGGTGGGGAGCGGGACGATGTCGAGTACATCTTCCGTGCGACAGGCTCGTGGAGAACTCCGCTTTGCGAATCCTGGTACATAGTCGGCCGCTTATGAGTGCTTGACAATATCACGGCCGAGGAAGTGGTCTCTGCTTGCTGTTGTTGCACTGGCAACTCAGGTTCTGGCTCGTCAGCCAAGAATCCTAAGCCTTCAGCATGAAATTCGTCCCGATCCAGCACGCCTTCTGCATCCCCATGCATGGCCCCTCTCTGCTCAAAGACCTGATGCCAACGCATAGCCATACGCTCAGCAGCTTCATTGCTGAGATCATGATCGCCGACCATTCGGTCGAGCACCATCTGTACACGCCCATCCACAATATCTCGTTCAACCTGACCCGTTTGCTCGATACTATCGAACCGAGTCTGCCATTTTTTCACGAGAATCTTGAGCCATGTTTGCAGTGTCGCTTTGTTCTGGCTGGTCCATATGTCGTATGGCAGTGTGTCGATCCGTGGGTATGAACTTTTGAGGCGCTCGGCCATTGTGAACACTTGGGATTGAAGTTCTGGCACAGATCCTTCAAAGGTGACAATAAGATTCTCGTCAATAGGAACAAATCCAGATGGAGGGACCCGAAGGTGCAGGCTATCACTCGGCGTTTGCGGAGGAGACACGTCCAGCTTTGCCTTTTCGCTCTTGGTCTCTCGAACTCCATCTGCTGGCTTGGATTGAGCTAATACAGACACCGAGCTCACTCCAGCTTTCCTGAGTTTGGTAGTCATGTCCTCTTTTGCTTGGGATGTGGCTCTTGCGCTAACAGCCTCCATGCTCCTTCTTGTGGATTTCGGCTCTCCCAAGTGCTTGTTGACCTTCTTGACAGCTTCATTCAAAATGGCATCCAAACTATTAGGCGCTGACTCATCTCTTTGGGTATTAGTATCCGTAGGTTTAGGAACTCTTTTAGCTTCTCGCTCCTTTTCCTCCAGCTCCCAAAGTTCCTTCAGCAGTATGCGCTTCCTGACCAGGACCTCTTCCTTGCGCTTCCTAATCACTTCACGTTTTCGAGCTTGTTCACGAGTCTCTTCGAACTGCTGCTTGTACTTTTCTAGGAGTTGGCTGATTCCATGCACCTTCTCCCACTGCTGGTCGGCATGTGTACCAGTCTTTTCGTCACCTCGTAGCTCCTCATCAGTAGTTCTGTTTGAATTCACTGGGACGTCATCTGCTGAAGTTGTGGGCGATTCAGAGAGTCTCTGAGCTTGTGACTCTGTAGCTGAGGGTTTCCTTTGTCTATGACGCGTGATGCGATCTTGCAACCTGTGTATCTCCTCCTCGGTCTTCTTTAGCATTCTTTCGCTGTCTGAGGGTATCCTAAGCTCCTCCAGGAAAGTAGTGAGATTGAAAGCGTCTGGTTGTTGTGTCGGTATCTTCGCGTTCTCGATTTGCGCTGCAACATCTTGCTGTGGAAGTGTCTTCCCATCCTCTCCTTCCACTTCAACTTCCTGTTCTCCATGCTCAGCTGCAGTTTTGGCGGCTAGCCGCATTCGATCCCGAAGTGATTGTACTTCCCTCATTAGGTTTCTGTGTTTGATATCCTGTTTCCCTCGAATCCAAGATGCAAGCCTCGCATTGGCTTTCCTGGAGGCATGCTTGAAGGCCTTTCCCTTGCCCTCCAATAGCTTCGCCTGTGCTACCAACTTCCAATATTCCTCGTACTCTGGGCCAACCATATCATACTTTTGCCGCACTACTTCAAGATATTGTGGCATAGAGGCTCTATCAGGGCCATAGAGGGCAACAAGTTTGAGCAATCTGATGGTCTCCCAATCATTACCCCCTGGGAGCTTAGAAACCTTCATTTGGCGTTTTTCAGGAGGCGATAAGGACGCGAAGGCTCGAATAGTGTTAGTACGCAGCGTCGCTGGGGAGTATAGATGTGACATTGAGGCGTGTGCCATGCCAGTTGCTGAGGAGAAGGTATGGGAGCGTCCAACAGTTATGGGTCGTGTCCGTGAAGAAGAAAGCCTCCAAGAACCTACGCCTTTCAGCGGCTTTCCATCTACACCTAGTCAGCGATGTACATCACGCATACGAAGACGGTATGTAAACAAAAAGGGTATATCATTCGAGTATGTAGTCGTATACCATGACACATCAAGCGATAGTAAAGGATCGCAACGAAGGAGAACGCTCAAGAAGCCATTCATGCAGCGACCGCCATAGCAACATAATCCACCGAGCGATATGACATGCAGAAAAGAGAGAAGGGGACCGTGTTCACCCACCAATTAAGATCATAGGCCTATTCTCCATGTTGGCAAGATCATTCAGATCAGCATGTTTTTCTGCCTTGCGCTTCACAGCTGCTCCAACAACCTCGAGCAGTTCACGCTCTCGCTGGCCCCAGCCGAGAATAGTCTCATCGCTCAGACGCCCCTCATGGCGATCCATTTCGATTTGCTTGATGCGTTCGAATGCTTCCTGGTCAATGGGTTCGCCGTTGTTGCCATGCCGCAGTACATCCCGTAGGGATACCTCGGCATTCCCATGCAAGCACACTTTCAGGTTGCCGTCACTGGTTATGCGCAGTCGATTGCAGGTACCGCAAAAGTCATTGGTCATGCTTGTGATGAAGCCAACTTTGCCCACAAACCCAGGAACTTCGTATGTCTTGCTTGTGTCGTTCTTGTGACCAGGAACAGGTCTGAGTCCTGGGTATTTCACCCTAATGATGTCTAGCATCTCCTGGAAACTGATCATCTTGTTCTCGCTCCACTTGTTACCGCCAAAGGGCATGTACTCAATGAAGCGCACTTCGATGTCCTTCTCGCGACCCAGCTCGACAAATGGCAAAATCTCGCGTTCGTTCAAACCGCGCATCACAACACAGTTGACCTTGAGTTTGACGTTGGCTCCCAGCTTGTTCATCTCGAGTATGCGGTCAATCGACTTCATGACTGCATCGAAGCCTTTCCGTCGTGTCATGATCTGGAATTGAAATGGGTCTAGCGTGTCTAGGCTCAAGTTGATGCCCGTCAGGCCGGCTTCGACCATGGCATCGAGTTTTCGGTGCAGCGATATGCCGTTGGTTGTCAGGGCGAGTTCGCGCAGGCCCTTTGGGCGTAGGGAGCCGATTTGCTGCATAAGCGGGACTATGTCACGTCGGACGGTAGGTTCGCCGCCGGTAAGACGGATCTTGGTGACACCTTGCGAAACAAACAGCGACGAGAGATAAAATATTTCGGGCGTAGTGAGCAAGTGGGCGGGCGGCGAAAGCGGAACACCCTCTGTTCCTCGTCAGCCAAAGTACTTTGTCAAGTCGAATTCAAAGCACACCTTCGGGCATGCAATACAGGCATCGCAGATTGCAGCGCTCTGTGATGCTGATGCGCAGATAGTCATGCTGCCGATTGAATGTGTCGGTCAAAAAGTCAGAAAAGGGCTTCGCATTCTTGATAGCTGCTCTCCGGTCCTTGACATCTGATTTTGGCAGCTCCGACACGGGTGCTATGCTCGGAAGAAACTCAGAGCCTGGTTGCCGTATTTCTGTGCTGGTCGCGATGCTTCTTGTCCATATCGCGGAAATGGGCGGTTGTGCAGATGGGTGGCCGCGGCCCGCAGCTCTTCGCAGCGCGGCCGGGCCTGCCCGAAACCTAGCCATATGCACCATTATGAGGGGTCGGAGCTGGAAGAACCGTACCCAACATCTGGAGGGGCGGACATGGGAAAGCTATATAGCCCAGCGGGCAAGACGGCGGAGATGACTGAGATGCGAACGGCTTTAGTGGGCTGTGTGTAGCCAATGCAGGGATCCATAGCGTTCTTGGCAACATTACTAAGGATTGCCCTCGCAAAGGTGGGGTAGTCTTGCCAATGTTGGGGTCATCATTACTTCTATCTCTCTCACCACTTATTCAAGCTACTTGTTTTAGGAACTGATACGTCTTTGTCTCTATAGGACCCTTCGACTGCGCCAAGACGCAATGTCTGGCATATCAAAACGATTTTAAGCTTTTCAACCTATTCCCACCACCCTTTTCAGACATTACATACGCACGTATTACGTTTTCTATTTTTCTACCATGCCGGCGCTTACATTCAACACTATCAACTTCGCCTTTGCCGCCTCTCATATCTTTGGATAAGGGCCGCGAACCTCCTTTTGCCCTGCTGCGACGTGAATGATAACTGGACAATACGCTGATGTTGGCGCGACATCGATCGCGACATCGACCGCGTTATTCTTACAGGGGCATCACTCGTGGCCGGTTCCTCTGAATCCTCTGAATTCTCCCGCACCGCATGTGGGTGCCATCTTAGGCAACTCGCGCACGTCGGCTTAAAACATGGTTGTACGAAGCTGATATCGTTCTTATATTTCCCCCTCTGTTTACGTGCCGGACCGCCATATTGAAATCCAGATAACTTGACGTTGCAACTCCTCGTCGCCCTGGAAACCCTTTTTCGCTCTGCACGTCTGGGTTGGTCATCCGCAAGAGCATAGGCATTCCAGATGTGCGCCGGTATTCTGATTTCGAGCTGCCCGGTTCCTGGTGGTGAGGATTGGGGGGTTTGGTTTCGCCTTCGCCCTGTGGGTTCATGCTGGTCACCTGTAGGGGCGTAGTGATTCCAAATATTCCTTGGTATTCTAATCCTGAGGTCCATGTCCTTTGCTGGTAAGAATCTGGGGATATAAATTTGCCTGTGATTTTTCGACTCCAGTCAATATTGTTTCTTCTAGTGTATGCCTAGTCGGCCTGCCATTCGTTTTATACAGTCCCAAGCGGTTGCCAGCCAGGCGTTTGCTGTCTCATCTGTAAGACATTGACACATTGTACAGGATAAAGAATGTATAGTCCTGTTGCTCATCAAGGCATTGTAAAGAAAACGAAGCGACTACATGACCACAAGAATGACACAATGTCATTAATTGACTCTGGAATCATGCAGAACATTTGCAAAGATCTAGTACATGGCGAAATCTAGTCATAACACCTCTCCCAAAGTCCGCCGGTCCGAGCAAAGCTTTGGCTCTTGACAAACTTGCTCAGCGTGCACCTACCAAAGCGGTCTCCGCTGCAAAATTCCAGTGGATGCACGCGATCGTTTACAATGACGCGAACAGACTCTTCGTTTTCGTCCTTGCACTGTAGTTTCTCAACATACATGCGGGCCGCGAACGGTACAGTCCATGCAGCCGAGTAGCCGTGGGTCTGCTCGGTGTTTTCAATCGTGGTGTTTGACAAGGCCTTTGTCTTGTTGTAAAGTCCAAGCGCAGCAAGAACACCACTAATGTCGTTGTCGTGACTGAAATCGGCATACACCTTGCGGTCGAGAGGAAACGTCTTTGGGTCTGAGTCAAGAGTGCGGTTGGTGTTGGTGTTGTCTTCGACGGGTTTCTGAGTTAGGCGCGCCAACAGCTCGTTGACATATCCAACACCCTGTGTAGGTCCAAGAGGGTTGCCTACTCCATAGCCATAGTACTTGCCCAGGGTCTGAAAGTAATCGTATTCGCGCCATTCCTTCTCTGAGAATAACTCGCAGAATTTCGAAAACTTCGCTGCTGGGTGCGCGAGGGTGTCAAAAGGGCACATGTCCATCAAATATACAATAGAGGTCGCGCTAAGGTTAGTACCGAGAGCAGAGTTGACGCGGTTTTGGATCGGCGGTACAAACTTGCCTGCCCACACACGTTGCGCTCGGTCTCCGAGACCATGGTCCGGCCCTCCTTCGAACGCAGGACAGATGTCATGAGACAATGTGTTGTTCCAGCTTGGGCCTTCTGGGATAATTACATCAATCTTTCGAGGCTCCGCGTCTAACGACTGCGCAACACCCATGAGCCAGCGCTCGGCCGACTCTACGACACGATGCTGGCCACCGGCGCGCACGAATGGCGTGTTCTCATTGACGAGCTTCTGGTACCGGCGGTAGAAGTGAGCCCCCGAGTTCACCATCTCTTGCCTTCCAGCGTCAGTCAACTCGTCCGCACCCAGCGTATACTCATAGTCCTTCAGGAACTTGAATTTATCCGGGTAAGCCGTGCTCGTGTTCTGAATCTCGGCGATGAGGAGATGGTACGCGATCGTCTTGCCAAAGGTCGGATCGCGGCCGCCATGACGCGAGAGGACATTCGCAAAAGTGACTTCGCAACCCTTGGGAGGCGCAACGTCTATTTCAGAGGGCACAGAATACCAAAGGGAATACTGGCCCAAGAAATGCGTCGTCTTGGGGCTGCAACGGTAGCCCTCATCGATGGTGTCGCAGGATTCTGAGGTGGGAAATGGGAAGAAGCTATAGAGAATTAGCCACGAAGTAGCGATTGAGGTCCGACTCAGCATACCTGAAGAGTCCGTAGATGGCTACACAGGAAACTGCAGCTTGGAGTACGCGACGACGGAATCCTGTCGCTTCATTGTAACGTCGTGGAGATTTGGACAGCACTGGTTCCTTCTCGTCCAGGGGCAGGGACGTGTAATCATAGGATCTGGTTCCGCGCATTCTGTTCCACGGTTGCGACATCTACAGGTCGATGGTGGTGTAGCAGCGTTGGACCATCTGAGGCACGAAAGATGTGGAGACTGAAACCATGACGCATGCGCCGACGTCTCAAGCTGCGCCAAGACACCGTCGCTGCATGTTCCAGGCGAACATGTTCCTTAAAATGAAGTGAATAATGCGCGATGGTTTACACTGACATGCTGAGGACCAACATGGTACTGATTGTTAGCGATGAACCACTGTCCTCTGGGCGGCAATTTGTCGTTCCACACGGCCGTACGGAGTACTGAGTGCCAAGATAAGATATCGGACGAAAGTTTCGACCAACCTCAACCTCCGTTGTCGTGGTCTAGTATATCTCTTTGTCGGCGTTGGAACTATCGTCATTTCATCTGCAAGCCATCCCTTGCCGCTGACGCCCTTGACGCGCGATTGTTCGCACGATACGGCCATGTCCGTAGCGCACCTCGGTGTCGGATAACGCACGCCTGCAAGACGATGTAACGGCGTTTGGTCAGCGCCTGATAAAACGGCAATGCGTTTCCCGATTGGCTATTACCCCATCTTTTGCCCCAGCACACGACTCGTTATCGGTGGTTGGACCCGTACTAAGCATTGTCAAGCTTCAGCCACCCAGGGTGGAACTGCCAGCTTTGGGGTAGCCATGGTAAATCGCTGAACCGGTGACAAAAGCCGGTGCGAATCTCCGCCTCCGTGGAACTATGTCCGTCTTAAATACTAGCATGCTTTGCCCTTCACCAGCAAACTATCTCTCGAACTCATCGCTGGCTCACCAGAAAACATGAAGCCCGTTGAGCGACAGAACCTCGACGATGAGGCTCAGCTGCAGGGTATGTCTCAAATGGATGATGTGCTTAGGAAACACTGGTTAATTTGGTCATAGCACTTGGCCACAAGGGCGAGTTGCAGCGCAACTTCAGTCTCTTGTCCATGCTCGGATTGGCTTTTGCCATTTTGAACTCGTGGACCGCTCTCTCCTCGTCACTCGGCCTGGCCTTGCCATCAGGCGGCTCAACAAGTGTTATTTGGGGTCTACTCACGGCTGGTGTCTGCAACTTGGCTCTGGCTTCTTCGCTCGCAGAGTTCCTATCCGCATACCCTACGGCTGGCGGACAGTGAGTTTTGTCATGAATTCGCTTTGGACTATGCTAATTGAAGCAAAGATATCACTGGGTGGCCGTTATCACGCCGAGCAAATGGGTTCCGCTCACGTCCTTTATCACTGGCTGGATCAACGTATCGGGCTGGATCGCCCTGACCACTTCAGGAGGGCTCCTTGCTTCGCAACTTATTTCGGGTCTTATCGTTCTCTATCATCCGGAATTCGAGCTGAGACCATGGCAAGTATGGCTGATCTACGTGGCGTGGACACTGATCGCCTTCGTTGTCAATGCCTTCATGAATAGCCTGTTGCCTTATGTCAATCGAACCGCATTCATCTGGTCTATTGGCGGATTTGCAATCATTTGCATCACCGTCCTAGCCTGCGCCTCCCCCGACTATGCTTCCGCCGAGTTCGTTTTCACCGAGTTCATCAACGAGACGGGATGGCCGGATGGTATCGCTTGGCTTCTGGGACTGCTCCAGGGTGGATTCGGCCTGACTGGCTACGACGCTGTTGCCCACATGATTGAGGAGATTCCAAATGCTTCGGTCGAAGGACCCAAGATTATGATCTACTGCGTCTGTATCGGTACTGTCACAGGCTTCATCTTCCTCATGGTCCTGCTATTCGTTTCCGGAGGCGACGCAGCGTCTATCATTTCAGCAGCGCCAGGACCGCTTCTCCAGATTCTCTACAACGCCACCAAAAGCCGAGCGGGCGCTACGTGCCTCTTGATGTTTCCATTGGTTTGCATTCTTTTCGCAGAGACGGCCATCATGACAACTTCAAGTCGGATGACGTACGCTTTCGCTCGTGACGGGGGACTGCCATTCTCCAAGTTTTTCGCAAAGGTTCATCCTCGACTCGGCCAGCCGCTGAATGCGCTCATTCTGGCCGCTACTCTGACCATACTCTTCGGTTTGATCTTGATCGGTTCTAGCAGTGCTTTTAATGCTCTCATTTCTGCATCTGTCGTTGCTTTGGGTGTGAGTTACGCCATCCCAGTTGCCATCAACCTTTGTCGTGGCAGAAAGGCGCTTGGTTCCCGGGCTTTTGCTTTGCCGGAGCCTCTTGGCTGGGCAGCTAATATCCTCGGCGTTGTTTACACCATCATTACTACGGTTCTTTTCCTGTTCCCGCCAGAACTGCCTGTTACACCTTCGAACATGAGTAAGTTTTCTTCTCAATTATGCTCGAGAGCGTTTCTCTAACCATGTCTAGATTACTGTGTTGTTGCCTTTGGAATCATCCTTTTCATAAGCACATTCCAATGGTTCATCGATGGGCGCAAGAACTTTACGGGTCCAAGAACAGATATGGGACTTGAAGTGCTGGAAGCTATGCAAAGCCAGGAGCAGAACAGACCTGAACCTCAGATAACGAAGACTGATGGCGATGAGTTGGCTCCGCACACGATTCCATAATTAGAAAGACGACTTCTATATTCAAAACATGTTTTATCAGCAGAGAATTTTGATCTTTTTGCGATGTATCCGTGATATGCGGTCGTGGTCGAAAATTATGCAATGAAACAATGTATGGCTTTGTCACTGTCTTAACATTGCCTTGCTACAGCTCGAGAACGGATAATGTCTTTCAGTGAGCCGTCTAAAGAATCCATAGAACCCAAGTGTTGCGATTTGTGATCAATTTTAGACAGTGCAATCAAAACTCCGTTTTGAAATCGCTCATTTCATTCAAAATCACTACAAACAGCATTAAACATAATATGATAAAGCACGTATATACTTCGACCCTTTGATGTTTATAGAAATACTTATCTCTTATCTCCTAGAGCCAGAAAATGCATTGTGGGGGGGGGGTTTACGAGCGGCTCAATGTTTTGATGCAGGCCGTTTTTGTTGTACTATTTTAATTGGAATCATTCCTGATAGTAGGGTTCACGGAATGATTCCGCAACCAATTCCCGATGACGGAATACTCTCTAACCCCGCGTCCGCCCCGCGTCCACCCGTGTCGGTACTTGTATGATCGCGTCCTGGCAAAGTACAATGTATTTTTCTTCGTTACATCTCCCAATTTCTCTAGAAACTCAAGTTTCACCATGGCTGCCACAAAAGTTGCCCTAATTACAGCAAGTTCAGCGGGCTTAGGGGCCCAAATAGCCCGTACACTTGCACCGGACTTCCGCATCGTAGGTAAATCTATATAGATGTTCAAAACTGTAAACTGATTTGACCAGGTAATCAACTACTCATCCAATTCCGAGCGTGCCCAGTCTCTAGTTAAAGAGCTTTCATCCATACCCGGCAGTTCTTCACAGTCGAATCCACGCTTCCATGTAATCCAAGCCGATATGTCCTCGAAGCCCTCAGTGCAAAACCTAGTCAAAGAAACACTCGAGAAAATGGGTCGCCTAGACGTCGTAATCTCCAACGCAGGCTGGACACGCATGACAACCTTCACAGACATCGAGCAGCAAATCAACGACGACGATTGGGACAAGTGCTTCACCATGAACGTCAAGACACATCTGTGGCTCGCCTACGCCGCAAAAGATGCCCTCGCTGAAACAGAAGGCTGCTTTATTTCGACCGCCAGCGTAGCCGGCGTCAAGCCTAGCGGTAGCAGCGTCCCCTACGCTGTCACCAAGGCCGCGCAGATCCACCTCATGAAGAGCCTGGCGACTATTCTGGCACCAAAAATCAGGGTCAATAGTATTAGCCCTGGCATGCTGCTGACGGAGTGGGGACTCAAGTTCCCAGAGGCGAAGCGCAATGCGGCAATTAATAACACGAAGTTGAAGAGGTTGGCGACGGTGGAGGATTGTGCGGAGCAGGTTAGGGTGCTGGCGCTGAGTCGTAGTATTACGGGGCAGAATATTTGCATTGATGGTGGGTCATCCGTGTAGTGAGGAGTGTCAATGTTCAACAGGTTTAGGATGTAACAAGAGGGTATATGTTAGATTTGATCCGAAATACTCTAGATACTGAAACATTTCTTTGCGCCTAGTAGTATTCGTCCTCCTGTGGCGCACCGACATTGGGCCTAGAGTCGTTTCTATTTCCCCTCAACGCTGCTATGGCGTCTTCATCCTTACGGTATAGATCTTTGAGGTACTTTTTGAACGACCGTGACATGTCGACCGTTGCCTCGATGTGCTTTTGCTTGATGATGATGCAACCGCGTGAGTCTTTCTCTTCTTCTGTTTCAGCCAGTGAGACAGCGATCTGGAAAGCTAGTAGCGCAGAAGATTTAGTATATTTGACATGAAGAGGGAGACGGATGTGATTATCTCATACCGTTTCTGATTTCTCGGCCATTCCACTGCAGCTGCTTGAGCTCTTTGGACTCCTCGACATACGCACGTGTGTTATTATGAACTCTGATCTCGCCCTCACGTTCGCGCTCGAGTTTCTGAAAGAATGACTCCCAGACTTCTGTTCGCGCTTTGTCGGAAAAGGGTGGGTAGTATATCGTGAGGTTAATGCGGGAAATGAAGGCTTCGTCAAACATTCCTACTCTATTTGTGGTTAGAAAGAGAATGCCTTGGTAGTACTCCATTGCGCGTAAGAAAGCAGCAACCAGACTGTTGCGCTCAATATCCTGGACGCGCCTGTGTTCCATAAAGATATCTGCTTCGTCGATTAGCAGGATGGCGTTCCATGCTTTTGCGTATTTGAAGAATTCCATGAGTTTCTCTTCAATGTTGACCGGGTTTGTTCCAATGTCCGCGCATGTGATGGTCAGGAGAGGGCGTCCTGCATTGGCGGCAATGCATTCTGGAAGGGAGTTAGTCTAACGTGATGTCACGTATCTGGAGTGTCATCATTCACCAGCTGTATACGTTTTTCCAACACCTGGTTTTCCATGCAACAGAAATATTAGTCCTTCTCCTTTGCCTTTGACAAAATCTGGAGACCACGGCTTTTTCGGCATTTGCTGGTCCGTAACTGCAGAGTTCTTCTCTCCGAATTTTGCCTCCCGTGCTGCTTCTGCTTCCAGTCCGAGGAGGTATTTTTGTGTCAGGCTTCGAATGAGCTGTTTGACGGATGGGTCCTCCAAAACCAGCGTGTCTAGCATTGACCTATCGTATACAGCTGGTCGAAATCCTGACACTTCTAGCTCACCTGCACATATGTCAGTAGGTTCTAGGAAGAGTACATAAAGAAGTGTTCATACTCCATTGGCGTTGCTTCAGCACATAGGCATGTGTACTGCGGTGGCATAGAAAATATTGGTGGTCCGTCATGCCCGAAACATTGAGAGGATTGATATTCGAATAGCCGCTGAATTTGAACGGCTTGGTATGCGAGGTCATTATCTTGTGACAAACATCGCAACAGTGACGGTCAAGGAGCAACCCATTGTCAGTTTCGAAATTGTATGCAAGCGGTGGCCAAGCTTCAGAGGTTGAATCCAAGCTCATTGAGTACCGATCAGGATCTGATACGACTAGTCCTTCAATCTAGCAACAGTTAGAATCACCGCAAGACTGGATCTTATAAAACTCACAGGTCGGCGCGGAAACGTGGTAGTATAGCCTCGAAAGTCCCAGCAACTTTGTCGTCTCAGCTGGAAGAATGTCTTCCCTCTCTGCTCAAAAAAATGCCTAGCTTCTTCTCTTTCTCCCCAAACTTTGTTGTTGACACGGTGTTCGAATGGATGAAGAACCATGGAACTGATCTTCATTTCCCCTGCGAAGGGCTCGATTGTGACCATGGATTTAGCCGGGCCAATGTGTAACACATCAGCAGACATGTTCCAGATTTCGAGGGAATATGTTCGAACTGATCCATTCACGACTGCACAATCCATGGACCCCATTACATGAGGTTGATACTCGCCGATAATGTCCTTGTCGTATAGCACATCGATTCCGGGAGGGAAAAGAAGCCACAGCATGTCATATGTAACCATGCCCCTTTCGTGGCGCTTGCGTTCATCTTCAACAGCTGTTCCGATCGATGCTTTTACAAAATCTCTAACGATGCCAATATGTTTGTAAGCATACTGACCCGGGCAACTCGTTCCAATACAACTTGGCGATGCGAAGCTTTCCTGATACTTGGCGAGAGCGTCGTCGTAGTGCACCAACAATGCGTAGGGCCACTTTACTTTCAATTTTCTTGCTCCAAGGTCGTATCCTGGGGCATACTCAACCACGCATCGCAAAGCTTCTAGAACCGCTGGTGAGGTGATTTCGATGTAGGAACCAAGGCGTGTTTCATATGGCGGCAGCTTAACGTCTTCGTCATCCTCCGGCTTATGCTCTGTCTTTTTGGTTTCTCCTGTCGTGTCTATCGAATCCGGTGTCGGGTTCACTAAAAATTCTTTGGCATTGGCTTCAAGCCAGGTATTTCGAACATCAACAACTTTCCTGCAAAGATTCATCAATTCAGAGCCTCAAGACATTATAGTTATAGATTCTTACATAACCGGCGACTGGGTTAGAACATCCTGTTCAAAATTATGCGCCCGCCTTTTCAGCGATCGACTGTGCAGATGTTCCAGGGCTGCATTCACATAGCGAATCTCATAGGTTATCTCATCTGGATCTTTGGGCTCGTTCTCTTTAGCAACACTCTTGTTGGCCTGCACACGGGCTTCTTTCCGCTCATTGAAATCGCCATCTTCAGAGACACTTGTATTGGCGTCATTCGTGGAGGGCATACCAACCGCTGAGTCTCGAAAAGTAGTGGCCATTTCGTCTTCGTACTGGACGAGGTCCATGTTAGAGGTATACTTGGAGCAAAGGATGTCTTCCAGCTGGGAAAGCTCACAAAAGTCGTATGATATGGGAACAGCCCCCAAATATGAGAAGCCTAGAGAACACATGTTACTGGCGTTCTAGGGTCTCAGCTCCAACCGAATGGCCCCCACACCTCAAGAGCGGCTCGACGCAAGCCGAACTGTTACTTTGAGCGCCGCTTGTATGAAAACGGATCAGGCCGATTACTCAAAAGTGGGGCACAATTGAAGGTGGATAAACTGTAGTATATGGCGCAAGGCTGTGCGTTTCTTCACCCAATAGAGCCTCAACACGTCGAGTCAGCCAGCCGAGAGGCTTACATGCGTGTAACCCATCCATGTTTAAGTAGGCAGTCGCCGAGACATCCTTTCCAGCCTGCTTGTGGTGGCGGCAAGGCTGAACATGGAAACCTTAGAGACTTATAAGGCTCTCAGATTGATGTGATTTGGAACACGATTGCGACCGGGCAAAATGTGAACATGGCGGAATACAAAGCATCTGAAGAGGAGCAATTCGTTCCAAGAGAAATTGTGCGCGCCTTCTCCATGCGCATCCGCGAGGAATATGAAAGTGGCGTCGAGGGCGAGACGGAACTAGGGCGGGTTCTCGTGGACAAGGCCAGAGACGATGAGAGTCAACAAAAGAAACGCATCCGGCAGATAAACGAGTATCTCAATTCGACGAGGTAAGATCTTTCGCGGGTTAGTGACTTTTGTTTCATGATAGCTGATCAGGTGCAAAAACGTAGACCCCAGGAGCTCGCGAAATTGAACCAACTCAGGCGGTCCCTAGAGTTGTCTATGCACGATTTCTGTGTCAGCATTCAAAAGTCCCGGTCCCAAGATGTTTCGCCCAAGAAGATCGACTCTTGGGAGGATGTCACGTCAATAGTTGAAGGCGTCATGGGTCGCCTGCAACAGAAGAAAGAGACAGAGAAATTTCGCCGTGCCACCAAGCACTTCCGTACCTTTTGCAACACCATCAAGTCCCATTCCACAGCCTTGAAAATGCTACCGACAAACAACGACTATGTCAAAGTCTTTTATGGGGCTCTTGCTACAGTGATTCAGGTTCGTGTTACAAGAATATTCGTCTGAAAAGAAAACGCGTTGACATTGCTACAGGCATCCGAGGGCTATACCAAAGTGATGGAGGCCTTACCCAGAGCGCTCGTTGAGATCAACGATGCTGTAGCCGCAATAGAGAAGCGCTCGTGGCTTTTTGAAAACGACACGATGAAAAGTTACATGTGGCGGATTTATAGTCAGATATTCGCATTTCTGGGAGAGGTCATCCGCTGGTATACCAAGCGATCTGCTCAGCGCCTCCTAAGTAGTTTCAATGAGCATCTACTCGAGTTCTTCGACGACCAGGTCGAGGAGATTAAAAAGCTAGCAAAGCTAGTTCACGACGAGGCCGATTTCCGTGCGCAGGCTGATGCGCAGATCAACAGACTTTATCTCGAGGAAATGGATGGCAAGATGGATAGGTTCATGAAAGAACTTCGTGAAAGAGACGCTGCTCACCGCGATGTTTCAGCTCAACGATACGAACGATTCCATGAAGCATTGGAGAAAAGGCGACGGGACGAATTGTGGAATGAGGACATCCTCCAAAACGTACTGATGGATACCTGGAACAAAATGAGGAGGCAAGACACGGGAACAGCAATATCCGAGATCCTGGAGGCAGACGCACGAAAGCAGCTTGCTTGGCGAGACGACTCAGAGCAGGTTCAGAGAGCTCAAAACGACGAGGTATCTGGATCAAGCCAAATAATTGAAACGCGCACAATCATGCAAAGAAGTATCGAGGATTCTCCTGTATCTCAAGTCACTCGAGATGCACTACTGCTGAGCTCCTCTGACCTAGAAGACTACTTTGACCGCGCCAAACTCGCTATACCCGGAGCACTTGAGACCAATTCTATGCTTGCGGATCCAAATGTGGCAGATCAGATAAGATCTTGGGTTATGGCAACCAATTCTCAGATTCTGTATACCTGTGGTACAGACCCTTTCGAAGAAAGCTCTCAGAGCTTGGGCGCTGTGGGCCAATACATGACGGTCATACGACAGGCAGGTCTGCCCGTATGCTCGTACTCTTGCTCACTCTCGACGGAGCCCCCACCTAAAGGCCGTACGCGCGAGACGATAGAGCTAGTGGCTTTGGTGTATAGTCTGATACGGCAGTCGATTGAACTTCTTCCACCTGCAATTGAATCCGACAACCAAACGATTCAGGATTTTCAATGGGACAAACTCGACGGGACATTGAGAACTTTCCCGCTTGCATTTGAGATTCTAGACGCCCTATTACGCGCGACCAGACATGCAGTTGTCTTCATCATTATCGATGCCATTGACCTCCTGGATGATCCAAGCCATAGGAGTACCGATCGATGGCTATCAGGTGTCCTGCAGTTGTTCAAAAACCTATTGACCTCTGTGAAAAGCACGACTTTCAAGATATGGCTCAACTCCAGTGGACGTTCACCAATACTGCTCGAGTCCCTCGAACCGCATCAGATTGCATTCTCCGGTTCATCAGGGAGGTCAAGTCGGCGGGTACTTGGCAGTGAATTTATAATGCTATAGCGCCCAGAAATTTCGTTCCTGAGCTACACCAGACGGTCACGTCGAAAGCTTTTTTTTATTATTGTTCATTTCTTCATATACTGTCGTGACTGTTCATGATATACTAACGATAGGTGTCAGAGGCTTCCCATTCCTGCCGGATCATAACTTGACGAGACTCTTGACTGACTATAGAGGCGCTCTCGTCCTGGTAGCACTGCACTCCATCCTTTGCTTTTGATGCCAATGTTGTCATCTTAGATTTCCGCTTCGAGCGCCCTTGTATTGATGTAGTGTGGGCTTGCGGCGTGGTGTCTTGGGGCGCAGCTTTCGTTCTCGATTTCCACTTCGTCAATGATCTCAACTCGAAGCTTGTTTGTGCCCCGCTGACTTCGCCTGTTGTTGGATCTCTTGCATAGGCCAGAGATAAACCCGTGGTTTTGAACCCCTGGGTAAAGCCTTTGAGTATGGGCGTTGTGGCGGATATGAGGCTATAAGATAAAAGAGTATCTTGCCAAGCGACTGTCGAGACGATTTGAATAGCTGATTGACCGTTTTGGGCAAAGTCAGAGTACGCGAGCATGTACATAATCGAGAATACAATGTTCCTAAGAGATACCATCATTATTTCATCCAGTATACTTAGTGCTGAAGATGTGGTGACTTACGGTACTCTGGTAGAAAATGCCACCATGACGATAAACTTGTCCTCCATGTCCATTTTATTGCCGTAGAGTCCCAAAACTGGTAACAGAATAATGGCAACTTCGCTGAAGATGTCGCCGGCGGTAAGTGCTTGAATCCATGGGGCCTAAATTGTGAGAATGCACTTAAAATCTCAGATCTCCAAAGAGGAAGGGCTACAAAAACTTACAGAATCAATGCAATGACCAGATCCAAATCTGGGTATGATGCCTTCGATTGAACATCCAACCGGAACTGAAATCATTCCAACTAAGCCCCATACTACAAGAAACGCTATGGTAACGTATGCTGCATATGTGACCCTGGGCATGCGTCCAAAGACTTCCGAGACAAGAACGAGTATCGAGCATTTGGATAATGTGAGTGCAATGTAGAGTAAGATACGGCTGGCGAAGAAGGTCTGGTCATACGTTTCAGTACGTGTTCTCTTTTTTTTGAAGATATTGCCAATGGGGCAGCGTCGCTACTGACCCGCTGAACTTGCGATATTTCAGCATCGTCAAGAATATCATACGATTTTCCAAGACCATGTCCCACGGACCAGAGCAGCACACCCCACATACCAAGTCCTGCGACCTACAGTGCCATCAGCTGTTTCGTCCTAAAGAGCTAGCGGGAATATTCGAATCCATACGTATGCCAAAATGACGACGATATCGTCAGAGCCGAACGCTCTCCATTTTGTGTACCCCAGACGTACTCCCAGAACCAGGGTAGCATAGATAGGCGCTAGTAGGGTTACAATCCACAGCGTAGCACTATGATCATCGGGCGTGATGCGAGCAAAGCGGTAATCTTCCGCTCTAACCATGTGTCGAGAAGTGGGCGTCAAATCCATTTGTTGCATGCAACAAAATGGAAACGAAGAGCAGGTATTGCCGAAGTGTCAGAAAGACCACTTTACTTGTATGTTCTGAATTCGGTGCTGATACCCAAGAGACTGGTAAGCAGGGCAGGCACAGACGCATACGAGAGACGAGAGCCGGACCACTCATGTCGGACCACTGCCCTGAGAATTGCAGGGAGCCCAGAGAGTACCACCTAGGGATGCAGAAATCTATCTGGCAATTTTGAGCCTATTGATCGAGACCTGTCTTGAAAGATTTTGTCGCGAGCTTAGATTGCACAAGAGATTATTAGGGCCGAGCACCACACAGACGGTGCAGCTGGTTCGATGTTCTATGGATTTTCTATGCAGCCACATCGACTCGGTGCCGTTTCAACACACGGAAAGGAACGCGCGTCAGAAGTCATAGAATTGATGCCTGGATCGATGGTGACCACTGTTTCCACCAGGTGTAGCAGGCAAGTTTTTTTGGACGGGGCCGGTTAAATATGGTGTCTTCGGCCACATGGCCGAGGTAGGTGCAGATGCACCGATGAAGTTAAGCTGATCAGGTCAGACCGCGAGCCGGTAATTGTATATGTGGGCAACAGTCGCTCCGTGGGAATTCAAGTGAAGGATGTGGCGTGGTGATTGGAAAGGTCACTCCACACGACCGTGCACGGGCTGCGGCTGTCCCGCGTCGCCTAACTCTGGGCCGGCCCAGCTAGTCCCCTTTGCACTAATTTGCGCATCAAGCGGCCGTGGCCGCAGCCACCGCCCACGCTACTTACTTGCTTCGTTTTATCCCCCAGCCAGTTTTATGGCTTGGCGACGTCTGATGCAGATTCTGGACTGTCAGCTTGCTGTGTGCACGCAGAATTCTTACTCCCTCCCAAAGTTTGTTGCTCCTCCAGTTCTCGTATACTGGGGAACTATCACGTCACCCTAATTCGCATCGGATCGAACAATGTTCACATGGAGCGATTCGATATTGACAGGGGGAAATTTGTTCGTATAAGGATCGTACCTCGATTTGCCCCGAATGGCTTGCTCCCGATGCACAGGCACCGTCCCAGACCGAGCTGCATAAACCAAGTCCCCCTTGTCATGATTCTGCACACTTATTCGCGGGAGGATACAGATCCCGTTTTGCACCATGCCCCCGACGACCCTTCCCAACAACTTTCGCCAATCATCTTGCCTTGGCTCTTGTGGACTAGAAGACCCTCCGGCAGAATAGATAGTCTCTTCGTAATATCCCTGGACGGCCTAGGTGAAGCATGCATGGCAGAGGCGCTCCTCGGAGAAAATGCATCCAGGGATTTTGTGCCATAAACCCTAATTTGCCTGGTCACTTTGACAGCCTCTCGGGTCGTTCACGCCCTTTCTTTTGCGCTGGGAGCCCTTCTCTTGGCAAAAAAAAACACGACAACCATGAAAGGCCCTATAGACACGACCACTTCCACCGATAGCGTCGAGCTGGCCAATACGCCCGCCGTGAACGAGAAACATGGCACACAAAGAGACGAATCGGATATGGATCGCATGGGCAAGATCCAGCAGCTCAAGGTGCGTTTGAACGAGTTTTGCGACAGTTCCATGGGGATCTAACCAGGATCAGCGACAATTCAGGTTCTTAACTATCTACGGTTTCGGTGTAGTACTTGCCAACACTTGGGAATATGCATTGATGTAAGTTGCTCGTACACTGATTTGGAAAACATGCTAACATACACCCAAAGCGGTGTTGGTATCTCTCTCTATAATGGAGGGCCTGCTGGCGGCATATGGATGCTACTTGTCGTCTGTTCTGGCATGTTTTGTGTTACACTCTCCTTCGCTGAGATGGTGTCAATGTGAGTAGCACGTCATTGGGAACAGAAGCATAGCTTATCAGCTTCAACAGGGCTCCAACAGCTGGTGGACAATACCATTGGGTATCGGAACTAGCACCGCGGAAGCATCAAAAGTTGATTAGTTACATCGTCGGTACGTTGTCCTTTCTTCCAGACATTAGAGTGTTACGCTAAAGGCTTTAATCTAGGCTGGCTAACTGTCATTGCATGGCAAGTTTACGTGGCCGGTACTGCATATGCGGTGGCCCAGCAAATCCAAGCTCTGATAGCATTGAATATGCCATCCTACGTAATCCAGGGCTGGCACGGTACATTGTTGTCCATTGCCATCACCATATCCTCTATCACATGGAATACACTTCTGGTCAACAAGCTACCCCTCATGGAGGGTGTGGCCCTTTGCCTCCACATTTTTGGATTCTTCGCCTTCATCGTCGTGCTATGGGTCATGGGTCCGCGCTCCAACGTTCACGACACCTGGACCAAATTTGAAGACCCCAGCGGATGGGGCAACAAAGGACTCGCTACCCTGGTCGGCATTCTTGGCCCTTCGCTCACCATCGGCGGATCTGACCTAGCTGTTCACCTGGCTGAGGAGGTTAAGGACGCCGCCTATGTTTCTCCAAGAGCCATGGTAGCCACATCTCTCACAAACTACACGTTGGCTTTCATTATGACTGTCACCATGTTCTCAACTTTGGGTAGTGATCTGGATTCAATCCTCAACACCCCTCTTGGGCAGCCTTGGATCCAGATTCTGGCCAACGCAACTCAGTCAAAAGCGGCTACTAACATCATGACAATCATCATTATTCTCATGTTGCTATTCTGCTGCATCAACCAACTAACGGCTGCATCGCGCCAGCTGTGGTCCTTTGCTCGTGACGAAGGTCTTCCGTTCGCTGGTTGGCTCTCTCGTGTAACGGCAACCTTTCCTGCTCTTAGTACTTCAACTAACACCACTTCTAGGTGCCACATGGCAGGGATATTCCCATCAACTCAGTGGTGTTTACCTTCGTCTTCACGGCACTTGTGTGTCTCATCATCATCGGCTCACCTATCGCCTTCAACATCATTATCGCACTAGGAACAGTCAGTGGTTCCATCGGCGATATCACTGTCATATCCTGCATGATCAGGAAGAGACTGGTGGGCGAACCTCTCCTTCCGTCCCGATTCAGTCTTGGCAAGGCAGGCATATTTTTCAACATCGGCGCCGTCTTGTACACTTCGCTTGCGGTTGTCTTCCTCGCCTTCCCAACATTACCAAATCCTTCGTTGGTGGACATGAACTGGGCCAGTCTCATGTTCGGCATTCTCATATCTTTTGCCATGATCTACTACTTTATTTTTGGCAGGCACAACTACAAGGGCCCGGTCGAGTACGTCAAGAAGACGATGTAAAGGGCCCCTCTAGCATGGTGAAGGACAGATGCAATTTCGCAGTATGTGGCTTGATGTTGGTGCCATCACTGTATATACTCAAGATGGATCAGCAATTAGTCAGACCATACGCCGAAAAATAGTTGCTTGCTTGACCTGCTCCTCGAGTTATGTGTGTATTGTATTACTTTGCTACAGTGAGTCCAATGTGCAGCTCTCGCCTAGAATCCTTCTGGGAACCATCATATAAGCTCAATCTAAAAGTCACTTATTACTTCAACCAATTCACCAACAATTCGCGTACTGTAGACACAAAACGGTAACTCTCATCCATACTCACTCTTCCACAACTGATGAAACCGGAAAGTGGCGATCTACTTCAAAAGTAGATGTATTTGTCCCAGTTACTTACTATTTGCTATTTTAGTAGCTTGTCGATGAAGATAAGCTCTTTTTGATTTTCCGGTTCCGTTAATTGTAAAAGAAGCTCACAGCAGAATAGAACCAGTCAGTCCAAGACGCAATAAACCGCTCATAAATTCTCAAAATCAGCTTGGATATGTCGCACTCCAGGGCAAATACCCATCATCCTGAAAGATGCTCTCGAGCTGGCGTCTCCTCACCCCAACATTACCCCCGTCGAACAGGGGAAGGCATGCAGCATCCTGCAAAAGCGTCGAGAACGGCATATCGTTTGCATACGACTTCCTGTGCACACAAAGCCGTTAGGTCCATGTACTATACGCAGACACTAAAGAAAGCAGGAAAGAGCAACTTACATGCCAACAACACTCATACAACTCAGCACCACCTGCGTCACCTGCTCGCTGCACCAGATCTTTGCCTCCAACGCAACCTCCAGTCTTGCCTGCCAGCTCACCGTCTCCTCCTTACTCTCGAGGACACACATAGCTTTCCACACCAACGCGCGCGCAGCCTCAATCTTCATCTTCGCATCAATCAACCGATCACTCACACTCTGATGCTCTACAACAGGTACTTTGCCACCTCGATGCTCCTTCTTGCAAAAGGCGAGCGCGGCTTCGAATGCGTGACGCATGACACCAACGCACATCGCACCGACTATGGCAGCAGACATGCCGAATGTCTTTTCGACTACTTGCGCACCCTCTCCTGGCTTGGCTAGCAAGTTCGTGGCGGGCACTTTAAAGTTGGTGAAGCGTGAGTGGGGTCCATTGACGGATTTGTGGCCGCCTAAGTCTGGATCCGATAGGACTTCGTAGGCAGAGGGAGGATTGGAGGCAATTTCAGAACGTGTGACGAGCAGGATGAGAATGTTTGAGGAAGGATCAGAGGTGGGGTCTTGGGGGACACCGGGTCTTCCCTGGCGACAGACAATACATTGGAGGTCAGCGCCACGCTGATCCCATCCTCCTGAATTAGTAGTCCAGAGCTAGACAATGGTAAGTATGAAGGCGTCGGCGATTGGGGTAAGCGACTGAAGTCCGCCTAAACACACACCTTTTCTCCGTTGATTACCCATTCATCTCCCTCTAGGTAAGCGGTCGTCTGCAAGCCTGGTGCTCCTTTCTCCAGCCAATTGGCGGTTCCTTGAGGTTCACTGTGTACGAAGCTCGCGAGTCTCTGCCCACTCTGCTCTAGAAACGGAGTGAGGAATTTCTCATGTTGTTCTTTGCTGCCGGCCAGAATTAAAGGCGTTAGACCCAATCCAGTTCCTAATATGGTGATTGCAGTACTGGGCTCCACGGCGTGGAACTCTTCTATCACAATGGCCGCATCCACAAGGCCGCCAGAAGTGCCTCCTAGAGGTAAAGGTATTTGTCCTTTAATAAGACCGGCGGACACTGCACTTTGGTAAATGGGGAGGGTGGCCTGAAAGCGCTCCGTCTGTGTGGCGAGGTTGGAATAGAGTGCTGGGGCTGTGGATAAAACGGAGTTTGCAAAGGCATGGGCATTAGCCCGGAGCTCCTTTTGTTCAGGAGTCAGAGAAAAGTCTATCATATTGGCGGCTCTTGTTTTCAGTCAGATGGAGAGTTATGTTTTCGAATTCCTCTCTGTGGAGAACTCGGTCTTTGAATATCCATTTATACCATAAGCATTCCAGGTGTCCCACTTGCCACTTCAAGCTAATGCGGTCAGCACTATACACCCAATGGTTTTCAAAGGATTCTTTCTTGGCCCGGATGTTTGCCCTAATCAAATTTGTGGGTGTGAGAGGGAAGAGTAGACACGTTGCTGTTATGCGAAAGAAATGGGGTATCTCATTGTAAATCCTGGCCTAAGCCCTTATCGCAACGCCGGCAAATCATTACCGCAGACCTGAGATGTCTCTGGACATTGAATGTACGCGATCTTCAAGCTCTTTTTTCTTCTTCTCTAGCTGGCGCGCCTCTTCTTCTTCACGTCGCAAGTCTTCCTCCGTCAAGGGCGCAACTGGCTCAGACTCATATTGTGTTTCATCGGCCTCGTCCATATAGTCCTCCCGTGACCGGTTTAACTTTTCGAGCTGGACTTGCTGATCTGCTAGCCGCTCCTCATAGTACTGTAGTGATGCCGAGACTTGCGCATAACGTTGGCGCAAAGCCGCAATCTTGTCGTGTACACCTGGTATTGGGCTGGTTCTTGTTAGCTCGGACAAAGCATACATTGCCTGGTTCCACTTACTATACTCCGAGAAGCTTCTCGGCTCCCTCCAACAAAGACTCGACGTCTATTTCATTCTTATTGCTGGGGTTGTACATTCTGTAGCCCAAGCCAGAACCCGCACCCCCTCCACCACCTCTCCTTATTCTCTCCACAAGTTCGTTACCAAGAACTGCAGCAACAGCCGTATTGCGCCTAGGAGCTCTTACGGCGTTGGCGCCGCCTCCAGATATGCTAGCACCTCCTCCGTTGGGGTTGAAGATGGTGTTCCGTCTGTTCGTAGATGGGGCTGGCTCTGCATGTTTCGGAGCTGCTGGCGGCGGGGGAACAGAGAAGAGCGCTCTCTCATGCAGCTCAGTGTCGCGAATCAGACTGGTGATATCATGATTTTGCAGTAACGCGTTGGTAAAGATCTTTGGTGGGGCGAATCTGGGATGCGTTCAGTCGAGCGCCATGGTGCGAGGGCGAGGAACATACGGTAGCTCAGCAATCGACGCCGAGCAAAGCGATATCTGCTCCAAGTGCGCGTCAAGAAGTGTCATGGTGTGCAACTCCCAGATACGAAGAGTGTATACCGGGGTGACGCGGGGTGTAAACAATGGGCGGCGGGCAATCGGTGCTCGATAACTATTCCCCGAAGTTCCGCGCTGGCGTCAGTAGCTGGGAGCTCGACCATCCAGCTACGCATCAACACCATCAACCCTCGCCCACCACTGCCAACTCTCTCCACGCCCGAAATTCCCTCCGCACCTTCCTTTCCCTCCGCAGAAACCACAAGAGCGAACAAAATGGCGGACAGCATGGAAGGCGTCGTCACGGCGGGCGAGGCGCCCCAAACCGAGAACGTTGAGCAGAAGACGATTGCTGGTGAGTCGCCCAATCCGCACCCTACAGCATGCCTTTTACCTCGAAATGCCCTTGTACCAAGTGTACGACGGCATGGCCGGCCCGCAAGATGTGTCCGAGCCACATGATTGCCACCGAGAGTGCGGCTTGCAAGTACCTGTACCAGCGTGCTGATCCGACGACGGTAGATATCCGCAGCAACTTTGTCCTTCTGGAGCGCGCTGTGGCCCAGTTCGACACCCGTTTCACTCTTCGCGCCCTTCGCTCAATATCGTCTCTTCGCAAGAGGCTCACCGACCGTGTACTATGTTCCGTCGTCATCTTGACATACTCGCCCAACAACGCCACTGCCCGGACTTTCATCGAGTACATCGGCATGGATGGCGAGGCGATACAGAGTGTTGTGTCCCAGTACAAGGAGGAGGTACAAGCCAATAAGAACAGCACTAAGGAGCCATTGCCCGAAGTGGACGTCTACATAGCCATTCTGATACAGGTACGTTTGGACCGAGCGAGCGGTGGACAGTAGCTGACAGGCATAGGTGTATCTTTACGACCAAAAGGAGTTTGAAGAGGGCGCCGAATTCTCTGAAAAGCTGGTAGACAAGATCCGAGAACTGAACAGACGGACACTCGACTCGCTAGCCGCGAAAGCCTATTTCTATTTTTCGCTTTTCCACGAGGAAATGGATCCCAAGCCCCCGTCCAAGCAATCGCCGGTCATTACCATCCGTGGAAAGCTGCTTGCTGCTCTCCGAAGCGCCGTCCTCAGGAAAGACCCAGACACACAAGCGTCCGTTACCACGCTGTTGCTCCGAAACTACCTCTCGACTGCCGATATCACACAAGCCGATTTGCTCGTGGCACAGACACAATTTCCGCCAAACGCTCCCAATAACCAGGTCGCGAGGTACCTATACTACCTCGGCCGCATAAGGGCTATCCAGCTGTCCTACACCGAGGCACACGAGCACTTGACTAGCGCTACCCGCAAGTCGCCATCCGCACCCTGCGCAACTGGCTTCTACCAGGCCTCTATGAAGCTTCTTTGCGTTGTTGAACTGTTAATGGGTGATATTCCTGAGCGCGACGTCTTCAGTCAGCCTCGCTTGGAGCGTGCCATGGAGCCTTACTTCCGTCTGGTGCAGGCTGTCCGTGTAGGTGACTTGCAAGGATTCCTGAAGGTGGTCCAGCAATCGTCCTCCGTGTTCCACCGCGATGGCACCTACACGCTCATCCTCCGCCTGCGACAAAACGTCATCAAGACAGGTATCCGCATGCTGTCATTGTCCTACTCGCGCATCTCGCTCCGCGACATCTGCATCCGCCTCGGTCTTGAGAGTGAAGAGTCGGCCGAGTACATTGTCGCAAAGGCCATTCGTGATGGAGTGATTGAGGCGTCAATTGACCACGAAAAGGGTTTTATGCAGACAAAGGTGGCCGGGGACATCTACGCAACCCGCGAGCCTGGTGAGGCTTTCCACGAGCGCATTCGCGCATGCTTAACTCTGCACGATGAGTGCGTCAAGGCCATGCGCTATCCCATGAACCAGCACCGCCTGGAGCTTAAGAACGCCCAGGAGGCGCGCGAAAGGGAACGTGAGCTGGCCAAGGAGATCCAGGACGGTGATATTGATGAGGACGATGCGGCGGGGGACTTTGAAGGCTTGTAGGAGCGTGTACGATAGCCATACTGGGGCCGCTTGCAGACACGAGTTAGATCCACATGTAATGACGCATGAATAGAAGAGACTTGACACGAGGGAAACCTCGCAAAGACTGGCTGTATTCCACCATTGACATTAACCTGGAGACATGCGACAAAGAACAGAAAGCGTTGCTAAGTTTGACAGAGGGGACCCATGCTGCACATCGATGCGCGTGCTAGCCGGTTGTAGCAAGTTTCCCATGTTCCGTTCCGTGAATTAGTCCCCGCAGCCTGCCCAAGACCCAACGCGCTCTGCCCCACACCCGCTCTACCTCACGTCACGACTCGAACGAGTTCCTGATGCTTCCTTGGGAATTACAACATGCTTGATTGGGGCAGCCATGTAGGTTCTGACTTGTCAATTCCTCCATCTCGACATATACAGCCCAGCCATGATCTTGTCTCTAACACAAACATCAGGATTGACGTACCCCGGCGTCTCCGGCGCGCCATCCTCCTCAACGACCTCCCTCTGGTGAAGCGCATCATCCGTAACAACCCAAACTACCTCCGCAACCCAGACTTTGACGATCGCTCCAATACTTCGCTACATCTCGCTGCTAAGCATGGGTTCACCACGATCTGCGAGTATCTTGTCGATGCAGGCCACGAAGATGGCATGATCAGTCGCAACAACGATTGGGAAACACCACTAATGCTCGCCGCCATGGCTGGCAAAGAAGAATGCGGCGTATATCTCACCAAGCGATTCCCTGAATGTGTGGGATGGAAGAACAAGGCGGGCTTGGACGCGCTCATGTTGGCATGCAAGTCGGGGTCTGGCACCTTGCACTTGATTCCATCCTTGATTATGCATGGCACGGATATACTCTCAGCATGCGACAACCAGGGTAACACGGCTCTGCATCATGCTTCTGCGGCTGGCGAGCTGAAGGTACTAAGGATGCTGCTACAGTACGGAGCGAATCCAGTGGCGAGTAATAGCTACAGCTGGACGCCAGTACACTACAGTGCAACGACTGCGGCGGAAACATATTTCAAGACATTGATTATTGAGTTCGAGAAGAAGAAGGCCGAGGGAAAGCGCGCAGTTGCGGAAAGGGAGCGCCAACGCACAGCTGGCGTGAGATTGGTTACGGATCCTGAGGGGTTGAAAGGCACAAGCGAGGCGGCTGCGAGTTCTGGAAATGAGGCCGTCCGTCCTGCGAGCGACAGTAGGCAAAGAGCAAGAGATGACGCGGCCATTGCGGGGCTGCCGGCTCCAGGCATGGAGTGGAGTCCTATAGAGAAGAGGAGAGCAATGACGCCTACCGAAGGTCGAGGATGGGGCTTCTCTGCTGACGGTATAAGGCCTCGAGCTGACACGGGAGAGTCAATATAGAATAACAGAGACTCTCCTGTTTTGCCTGTCGAGTGTCTGGCGTCTTTGTATTATTATCTTGTATATCTGGGGGACGTGGATGCTATTTCGAATATCACGTAAACCTCTGGCAGGATACTTCATAAATGTTGTTCCCAATCAGAGGTTTCTTATTGTGCAAAACAATTTATACATAACACCATATCCTATGCTATATCCTATGTATTTCGCTGAGTGCTTGTCCCATATCCCTTATTTCCGAGTCCAGCTGTTTCAACCTTTGCGGTGACATGAAAAGAAAAATGAAATCCAAAAGTACGAACCGTGAAGAAAACCTTGCTGTGAACACGCGACCTGATATGTCTAGAATCCTCCAATACCATCGTCCGAATATTCACTTCTCTCATCCCAGCCCTCATCAACAGCTGTAGTATCTTCCATTAACGGCATTCCAGCCAAAGCCCTCAGCTCATTCGCCTCAAGCGGCTTCCCCAATCCAATAGAAAGCTGCTCTTCACCATCCTCCTCCTCTTCCAATTCCTCTGGCGCGTGGTAACTCCACGAATACTCAATGTCGGAAAGATCGTGTGGCTCGTTACTCGCGCCAACACGGCACTTGACCTTGAGCAACTCCACTGCAAGAACACATTCCTCGTCTTGCTGCTGTGGATCCTTTGTCGAGGAGGTAATGTCCGACGCCGAGTCTACCCGCCTTACGGGCAGACGGAGATGTGGGGACCCCGGTCTATCCTCGGTGGAGCCTTTCTTGAAAACGGGGTTCCGCACGGTGTGGATGCTGGTGACGAAGTAGACTGGTGTCTGCTCTTGCGTCATCTTGCGTAAGAACGTGCGTGTTGCTGTGTCACGGCGGAGCTGGTTGAAGAAGGTGTTGGGTTGTTCGAGCGTGGTGTGGGTCATTTGCTCTGCGGTCAAGTCGAGAAGGTTCGCGTGAGAGGACGCTTGGTTGGAGTTGGAGAATGAGTGCGTAGAAGTGAAGCGGCCATTGTCATCATATATGATGGTGTCTTTGTGTTTGGGATAAGTTGTTTGTTTAGAAGGTGGTGCCGTTGATGGCTTGAGAGATTCAGATTTGCTCGAGAGAGGATCAGTAATGAGCTGACCCAAGGTGAGGGCGGTTGAAGGTAGTGGTGCAGGCAGAACTAAGAAAGACGACATGACTGTTGTTGGATTTGCAGTATGATGGAAAGATAGGGCTAGAGAGTAAATATCAAGACGTGTACAGTATAACGAATAAATATCATTGAGGTTCAGCCCTATTTACATGTGCTTGAGTTGAACTTGAACGTTTGCTGTGGATCCACGGGTCGAAAATCTGGAGCACATTCTTCATTTAGCACGGGCACTAGAGTATAAGAATCCTTACCTATGGACCTCCTCGGCAGATGATCATCATGCAATGCCAGAGATTGCGTGACGACGAGCAGTCAAGGCTGCGCTTGTCGTCGGTCGGACGGCGAACACTCGGCTGAACACGAGAACAAATCGGTACCATGACGATTCCCAAGCCAAGAGTGCCCCGCATTTTGAAACCGTTTACTGGATTGGTGATGGAGAACCATGTGCGCTATTACTTTGACGGTTCTGAGTGGCGGTCTGACGAGGATCGGCTGACTTGTCCCTGAGACGACGCATGACATCCGAGGCTAGCTTTTGTACAGCAACGGAAAAGATCGGAGCCGCAAATGAATTTGTCCCCAAAATGGTCCAAATGGTATGTTAGACGACAGAAATCCCTCAGACTGTAAAAGGAAAGAAAACATGTGAGTGTGTGACAGCTCGATGATGCGGCATGCACCTAGGCTGAGATAAGATGGATTGCCGCGTGGATTTGTGATAAGAGAAGAACGGTAACGGAAGTCTTGATAGTGAATCCTCATGCGGTTCCGAGAAAGTAATACGTCTTTCATGTGAGATGTCGGCAATTATACCAATCTATCACTGCGTAAAAGTGTGTCACAAGCTACTGCATCTAGCGCTGTCGTGAAGATCGAATCATTTAGGGCGTCAATCCTAGAGGCATGCAATCGCGTCTAGGAGTTTTGGCAAAAAAGGTCTAGGTGAAGTAGTTTCTCTGTCTCGGAAATGCTACAGGGAATGGAAATTGCTATCGCAGTTGCGGACGGAAGAACTATCTCGGCCTATGCCATTGGTCAAGTCTTGCATTTACGCCAAGAAGGAATGACTAAGATGATGCGTGGCTGGTGGCTGGTGGCTGGGCAGACGCCATTGACAATAATACACTTTTCATGTGACGCTCGACGTTGCCGTTGAGTTATGTCGCACTTGCTGCCATTGCACCGTCATCAGGAACAATAGCGACTATTGCTTCATTTTTCAAGAGATGGCAGGGACCGAGGCAGGCCTGTTTGCCAGGACCAAGGCCCATGGCTTCCGCTGCCTTCGGCAGTGGGCGGATAGCTGACACTGCCACACCGGGCATGAGCGAGATACCGAAGACATGACGACTTGACTCGACCCCACGGCCATCTTTGCAGCCCATTCAAATATCCGCTACCTGCAATACCATGGCGGAGCCCGCAACTTGTGCAACCAGCGACCACGCTCGCCGCCAAAATGCCCTCGCCGAAATCCAATTCGCCTCGATCGTCGACGATGACCTCACTCCTTCCGAAGACGAAACGCCAGAAGAGAGGGCACTGGAGTTGGAGACGGCGCAATCAGCAATAGGCGTCAGCATTGGCCGTGAGCAGACGCGTCTCACATCTCCAAAAACACCAGCTGCAGAGAAAGCTGCAGCGCTGGACGCGACAGAAGATGGGGCCTTCTTTGACGGCTGGCAGGAGGCTGTCGAACGTTCACCGGAACGTAAGACTGCGCCGGTATCTACAGGCGCACCAGTGCAAGGAACAACGCCATCCAAAGACACCCAGAAACCGGATACTAAGTCTTCACCACGTCAGACGGCAAGCAATGATGACCGTGATCGCCAATCTGACCCGCAAACACGCCTTCCCTCGCCATGGAGGGCCGGGCCAAAGACGTTCCAGAAAGAGAAGCCAAGCGATCACCGTGCCATGCTGCGCCAGCACCTGAAAAGTGGACGGCGGCGGGCGTCTTCTGGAGGCTCCATGACCGAAACCGTGCGCAAATATATCAACTTCAACCTACCAGCGTCATTTACCAAGACATACAAAGACCTGCACTTTTCATTACCAAGTCTGTCGTCTTCTTCGCTGGATAGCGCGCCAAAACGGAGGCGGGATACGCTTGCACACACCCCACGACCGCAAAACATACCACAACACGATGGTGCCCGTCAGTCTACGCCCGGCGATTCTGGAGATGCTTCAAGGAATGTCTCAGATGAAGCACAGCAAGCCAAGACTGCTCCAGTTCCACAACGCGAGTTCAGCGACAGCAGCACCTCCACGATCTCCCCAGCAAGCCAAACCCCGACTGAACGGCCTGCGCCTAGGCTGCGTCGGTCCAATTCTGAAGGGTCCTTGCTTTTGTATCGGTCTAGGTCTTTTGCATCCTCGTTGGGCGACGACTCACGCTTCGAGAGTGTACAAGAGCAGGTCAACAGCAGACTGAAGGCACTGAGGGACAGTTGGCAAGATTCGAACTTTAAACTTCCAAGCCCTTCGCTCCCCAATTTCAACCTGGGCTCTAGCACAGACTTGTTCAAGAATCGTAATTCCAGTGCTACGTCCAAGGTACGTGATGGTGAAGAGGGCCCTGTGCATCGAGTGGGTCTTCGGGGAAGTGCATCTGGTGCAGCTTTGCGCCGCGACTCTCTGAGACAGAAGCGTTCATCGCTTCGTAATGGAGACTCAGAGAATGATGCGCATCCGTACTTCACGCAGGCTCTACAAGAATTGGAAGGAGACCTAGTGATACTTGGAGGCTATCGTGGCTCTATCCTGCGCTCAGCAGAGCCTCCGCACCGCCAATTGTGGGTACCCATCAAGGTCGGGTTGAACCTGCGGAAAGTGGATTTAGAAGTGCCACTTGATCCAGATGCCGATGAAAAAATGCATGAAACCATCATTCCAAGCGGTATGCTGACTCATATTGGACCTGTGGATATCGCAAAGCGCCTTTTCAAGCGGCTGAGAGCCAGCGACAATGCCAGAGACGGAAAGCTTCGGGTGCATAATTACGGATATGATTGGCGGCTTTCACCACATTTCCTTAGTCGGCAGATGATACAGTTTCTCGAAACATTGCCCTGCAATCAACCCGGAGTGCCTTCAGAGAAGCGTGGCGCTACAATCATTGCACATTCGCTGGGTGGTCTGATCGTTCGCCATGTCATCAACAAGCGCCCAGAACTTGTCGCTGGGGTGGTATACGCTGGTGTACCACAACGATGTGTCAATATCCTTGGGCCTTTCCGCAACGGCGACGATGTCCTCTTGTCCTCACGCGTCTTAACCGCTCAAGTTAATTTCACCATTCGCACGTCTTTCGCGCTCTTACCCCTCGACGGAAAATGCTTTATCAACAAGCACACCAAAGAAGAGTATCCTGTAGACTTTTTCGACGTCAACACCTGGAAGGAATGCCGTTTATCGCCTTGCATAGCAGCGCCCCTGCCTCGTCCTGAGCCGTCCAAGGACAGTGCCTTTAGCGTTAGCGGGCTAATGAATGCTGTCTCCAACGTACTGCCGACATTCCCTCCCCGAAAAAACAGTTCTGTCAAAGATTCAGCTGATATTGCACGCAACGCCGCAAACGTCGCCACTGAGGAAGGTGCTGAACAAGCAGGTATGGGTCCGCAAATGGGACACGGTCAAGGCACGGAGACTTCAAAAGAACCAAATCCGGCGACTCACGTTACGATCCCATACGACAAGGCTATCGAATACCTCACACGCACCCTTGCAGAAGTCAAGACTTTCAAGCAAGAATTGGAACACCGACCTGAGCATACGGCTGCGAATGCATATCCACCCGTTGCCTTGATATACGGAAAGTCCATACCGACGGTATACGGGGCAAAAGTCGAAAGCAGAGAGGCCATCAAGCGGGCGGACGTATACGACGAGCTTGCGTTTGCCAGCGGAGATGGCGTAGTGTTGGCTCGCGCGGCCATGGTTCCCCCAGGATACAGTGTTGTCAAGGGGGGAGTAGTATCTAGTGACCGTGGGCATGTTACTCTGCTAGGTGACCTAGAGGCTGTTGGGAAGTGTCTACATGCTGTTATCCAGGCACGCAAACATGGAGTGGGACTAGGGCCACAGGCTCGCTGAGTAGGCGTTGAGGGGATCCTATCCCGATTGATCAAATAATCATACGAAACATATATTATATTTTACCAACGAATCCATGAAATCTCTTGCAAAGACTATTCTCCCATGCTTAAATGATATTATGTTCAATGAGCCAGCTGTGGGTTGCTGGTCTTTAGTTGTACCATGGAATATGCTGCTGAGGTTTTGCGAATACCTTTGATATAGGTCAGGATCAAAAACCTTTCATGACGACGATGAAATGACGTCTCGCATGTACATAATCCATGCTCCTCTCTCATTACTATGACTTGGGTTCCGTCTTGCCTCCACCCGCTCAGTTCGTTGCTTGCGTTATTGAATATCTTGTATATTCAGTGGCCGATCTGAACGTCTCAACAAGATGAATAACAGCGCTAATATGTATGTCTGACGCGTTCCTCAATGCATGTGTGATGTGCTTCTCAATGTATTGGTGAAGCTTGTCACGATGTTGCCTGGGACATTCAAAAACGCTGAGACGCTCGACAGGCGCCCTAGCTTCAGTTCACTCTGCGTTGATGTCCCACAGCCTAATTGTCTTGAATCTCGATAGAGAGTCCTCTTCCTTAGTTTGATAATAGAGATATCACAGGCCCCACTGTTGATTGGTAATATGTCTGAGAATAGCAAGCATAGCGAGATGCATGTGCATATTTGGTTTGATGATTCGAATATCTTATGCCGCATACATGCATTCTTATGAAAACTTCAGCTGTACGCTAGATTGACTAGAGAACGAATATGACACTGTGCAAGATGAGAACGTTTGTTTTGTAGATTATGTATTGTATTGGCTACGGTAGATTGGACCATGACATTCCCAGACTTTGGTTCACTGATGAAGATGCAGTGATTCCAGCTGTAGGGAAGAAATTTGCAACATCCTCGGAGAAATGTGATCGGAATCGTGTATGCCCAGGCGACCTAAAAGACCAAGGAGCGTGGTGCTGACGACTGGCTGGAGATGAAGAGATCGGCCAAACTCTGGGAGACACCACTGGCTGTTTGGTCCCATTAGCGATTGGACTCGATTGATGTGTTTGAGAGTTTCCATTCCGTTCCTACCATACAAACCGAGTCTTTACGTAAAAATGATCTGTGTTGAGGAACAGGATACGATGTGCCCGATCGGTGACAGGCATGGATATCAGCTCATTACAATATCCCAAAGTCCACCCCACTGTAGACTGTTTCCACCTCAGCCGGGTGCGTCGGGCACTGCTTGAGCTGGATCTCGTCGCTCGTGCTCCTGTCGCTGAAGGGTTGCGAATCGGGTCATTCCGCGGAGAGGGCTGACCCCTCAAGGTTATAGTCCCTGAGTCGACCTCTCATTGGCGGATCGTGTTCCAGCCATCCGTAGTTGACAAAGTAGCTAGGGAGTTCCGCGAATTGCCAAGGATTTTGAGGCCCAGTTCAACGGTGCAGCTGATTTGGTGCTACCATGCGGATCGGCCGCTTCCGCGGAGAGTGACATTTGAACCGGTGGCAGCGATCTCGATGTTGAGAATGGACAGGGCGTTGTTGCCGGCTGTACGTCAAGCGCGCTAGCCGAGATAAGCTGGCGGCAACGTCCCTAGACTTTCGGAATATTCACTCTTGGCGTTCCCCTTCGCCATCGTCTTCGATGGCGTTCCCCATCGCCTCCACCTACTCAAAGTAGAAAATGGAGACTGTCGGCCACGCGTCTTGGTCTATTTGATCATACTTCAGCTGCTGCTGCGAGATGAAGTTTGGAGCTTACATAGTCTTGTCGCTATGTCGGTTCCTCTTAACGCTTAGTTACATGCAGACACGATCGTCGTCTCCCATGATAGGCCACTCCGATTGGTTGAACAAGCCGTAGTCTGGCGCGGCAGGGCTGAGAGGGAGTTCTATCTGTGGTGCTAGGGAGCTTCGACGACTGAAAACAACAACCAAACTCTGGACCATCAAATCTGATGTGCTTGTAACTCGTGGATGCAGGAAAGGTGTTTTACAAATCATCTCCACAACTAGTCCCAGTCGATGGATTCTTGTCGCTAGTCAAGCTGTTAAGTTGATGCGTAGAGTTGAACATCTGGTTACATCTAGCCCATGTTCAGGCTCGGCATAGGTGCCATGTAGCCACACTAAGCTTTACACTAGGCGCCTCCGAAGCTCCTTCATTCAACGAATGTATCTCACTATACCTCCCAGCCCCTACACACAGTTATTCGGTACCAGCAGGGCTACGGCTGATGAAGTCGCCTCACACTTCCACTGTGCCAAAAGACTGACACCATATGCAGGTCATTTTCACTTCGCTACCACCGCAAAGCATGCTGCTAACAAGGCAAGGCCGTGGCATATCTACTTGTTTCATCGCTGGTTGCATGAACCAATTACGTTGGTTGGCCACCACTCTTGACATTGGCGCCATCGACATTTCCCGATTGATCTGCGGGGAAGATCTCGCAGCACATGGCACCACATCAGCACCCTTGAATACAGAGCACGAGGATAGATTCTCCAAAAAAACACTTTCACAAGCACATTTACAAAATCACAGCGTAGCCGACGATTCTCGCCAGCGGCTCGGGGTTGTGGTTCCGCCACAGTTGCCCAATTCGCCCACGCCGCTTTCTGAAGATCAGATCGTTGACAAACGCGAAAGAAGCGCACACCGCGGCCACAGAACAAAGTGCTTCGCCCCAGCACCTTCTTCAGTGACTGTCTAGCCCGTTCTTCTGTGAGACATCTGCCGTGTCAGAAATAGCACCTTTCCGAGAACGGCAAACATCGACGCTGTTCACTGACCGTCGTAATAAGACCATTGAGTTTGCATTGTTTCTATCAAGGCGCGCAATGGTATCCGGCCCTGTTTCCCATGGGTACACCTGCCCTGGACGATGCAAGTCGGATTCGCCGTGCTTTGAACGGCCTAGGCCTCAGTGATCTCGAAACACATCTTGCTGGGTCTGCAAGGATGGGACAATTTTTACAGCTGGCGTGTTCTCATTCCAACTATTCATGCCCCAAGCCTGTGCCACAATATAGCTCGTGTCATGCCATTTCTCCCATAATTATACGCAACAGGGTAAACAATATCAAAAACACAGGTCTTGGGCACGTATGTACTGCTATGTCACAATAACAGTCGTGGCTGCGCATCTGCATCAAGGCACGTAACTACAACTTCGCTTCAACAACCTCCATAACGACAGAAAGCCTAGCTGCCTAGTTGCACGGTCCATGGTGCACCAAAAATCAGGGACTTTGCGGCTCCCATCTTCGGTCACTCGGTTTTACAAGGCACCGAGATCCTGAAGCCACCGTAAAAGTCTCCGGTGTTCTCACAAAGTAATGGCGTCTGTATAGGTGGTTTTGACTTAAAATCAGTACCAAATGCAAGCATAGCGCGGGAGCGGCTGTTTTTCAACCAACCAGTCAACTTATAGAATGCAGCTACCAGCAGTGTTTAGCATGTATAAGTTCCCAAGTATTAGGTACGCATGGCTGTAATGTAGGCCTTCGAAACAGTTCGACCCCAAGATCAAAGAGCTTGGGTTGAGCACGGTCTACCATGCATATCCCCCCACTATGGGGCTCCGGCGATGGCGGGACCCCTGGCTTGGTGTCAGTGAGCGGCTGCCAGAACACGTCGCTCCCGCCTAGATCGTCTGCTTGCATCACTCATGTTCTCCAAGGACTAGCAACGGCTAGCTGATCTCCCACCTTACTGACTCTGTCACTCGCTTATGCCACCTTTGTCACAGGTCGGGACGTACTTGTAGACTGGGCGCCACCTTGGCGCGGTGAACGGCTATCCCACACAAACAACGGCTGCGCCGACGCCGAAGAGCGAACCTGTCCGCGCAGCATGGAAAATCGAGACCCTGATCAGACGATCGTCCCAAGCTACGATGGAACTTACCCATATGCCACTAGCTGAACATGCCAAACCATGCAGGTATATTCACGTGATCCCTACTCTAGTCGGTCGCTAGGCGTTCAGCCATCAAAAATTGAAGGGCAGAATTATGCTATGGCAGCCTTGAAAGCGCAGATCGGTGGTTAGTGCCAAGGGTACTGGCACGCCACTCCAATGCTCACCACCACATGACAAATCCCGGCTCGCTCATAGCTTGGGCCTTTCAACTACGCCGCAGAATAGCGTGACACCCTTGTCCGTCTGAGCTGCTCGCTTTTCATCAGGAGCCGAGGCGGCATGCTGGACCATACGAGCCAGGTCTAGCAGGAACCATTCCACTGGGTCTGTATCGTATCGGCCTTTGGCACTTTTTTTTCGTGAGGGGGTGTGCTTCTCTCCACGGAGCTCAAGACCCATCTATGATGTGGCTATCACATCGGATCTATAATATGGATGGTTCCGCCTGCTGTTTTCATGATCGAATCCATATCGCAAGTTCTTAAGTACTTTACACGATTAGGATTTTTACCACCCTGACTATACATTTGTTTACCATTTACACCAAAACACGGCTACCCTTGTAGGACACCGCGTACATTCGTCAACCAAATGGCGGTACTGACCAAACACTAGTTTCACACCAGCTTGCAATGGAGATACGAGCTCTGTCTTTTACTTCAAGCTCGTATCAGCACCCGATGGCCTACCCTGCAAATCATGAGTCTTTCACACACAACCACATGGACTTTCAAAGTGGCTCTGGATCATTCAATGAGAGAGTACCATTCCAGAGCTTTGGCCGCGATCCATCAGTCCATCAAGCACAGGGCGATCCTATGGATCTTGCGGATCTGTGGTCAATCGAGGCGCCTGCCTGTGGTAGCCCACTATCGACAAGTTCCTCTATAAGCCATGCTGAAAGCATGCATTCACCACCCTACACTGGCCTCCCAGTGTACGACACACTAGAGCCTGCTTTCCCTAACACCCAAGCCTCTCTGGAAAACAATGGGACTTGCACCAGCGGCTCCGAGGCTCTCTGGGCATGCAATTATTCTGAGGCCGCCCCATGGGACTCACAACCATTCGTTATGCCCTTTCAGAATGTCCCGAGCTATGAACAGCCTCCACTCGAGTTGACTCAGGGCTTTCAGTCTCAGCCACAAGGCGTAGCGCCTGCACCTTATCTGCCATATACTGAGTCCCTACCATATCCTATGGAGCAGGATGTAGAGTCTCCGACTGTCAATGCCGAAGCCTCTGGCAGCAATGAACATGGAAGGAACGACTTGAGCGACTCTGATAGCGACGACTCGTGGTGCGACGACTCGGATTCATCACCTCCCTCGTCACGTGCTTTTTCCAGGAGGCCTCAAGGAAGGGCCAATGTCTTCAGGGTTGAGGGTTGGTCTACGAATATGTGCCCTTTCAATGCCACGCCCGATCGTAAAAACGTGTGTCCAGTGCTAGTTGGGCCCAACAGAAACTTACCCTGCCCAAAGCGGTTTCAACGACCAGAGCACCTGCGTCGTCATATCCGAACTGTCCACCGCATAGGTTTGGACAAAATGAATTACTGCAAAGTCCCGGGTTGTGGCGCCCCCTTCCCAAGGAGTGATAATTTCCGCCAACATTATCTCACTCATTTAACGAAAGGCAAAAGGAAGGGCAACAATGAGAAGATATCCTTCCAAAGAATGAAGGAAATTCTTGGACCCAAGGAGAAGCAACTTCAAAGGTGGCTGAGGATGAGGCTTAGGCAAAATTGAGATGGTCAAGAACACACTGCAATGTGTAAATATGCCTGGATTCGAGGTTGTTTTGATTGTTTTTATCTCATGGAGTTGGGGAGGCAGGTGTTTACGGTGCCGAGACACATAGTCTACATGTCATGTTCTCGTATTGTTTGTAAAATTCCTGGTACATATACCTCTGTAAATGACGAACAGAAATTGAGAAATCACATATTCATCAACTTGAACGATTCAATGACATTAAGAAATTCTGTCCTCAGAAACTTCGATAGAGTTTGATGTGAAGCTCACCACTGCCATCAATCCGTTGCACTGTCAACAATGAGACATGAGACAGTGTCCTCTGTAAGTGCTATAAGGGTGTCCTTGAAGGAGTCTTGAAGCTGCTGACAATGGCGCTCTTGACACATTCCCGTGGTGATTGTCGATGGTAGCAAGACTCTAGTCTTAGCAGCTGCTAGGCCAACTCGCTGACTCCGACCGAACGTCCGCAAAAGGTATTGACACGGGCCGGACAGTGAGGTGCAGCCAATCACTCGCCGCTACCGAGAAGGACTCGGGCTGCGGAGTCCCAACATGGATTGCCGGGCGCCACAGGACCGGGGTGCAGCCAGCATGCAGGTGCTCCCAGAGGGATGACTTCCGGTTCGTCAGCCGCTCGACAAATTATAGCGTTGGGTCGCCAGGTAAATCATGGCATGGTGGGCAGGGGTGAGTTATGCAACTAAAGCAAGGATGCGTTCTACACTCACACCGGCGCATCAAAAGCAGTCTGAAATGTAATGCGCACTGACCGTTCCCAAGGATGTCAGTCTGACGACGTTGCGTCCCGTCCTGGACGCAAACGTCAATGTCACACGACCCCAGATTCAAGATACGATCTGGCACAAACTTCCTTGCCATTCAATACTTGGTTGCACTAATCTTTCACTATCCAAAACACCGAAGACCGAGGGGACTAGATCGACATAACACCCATTACACCTGCATATTACGAACATAAACCTCAGGAAGCAAGTTACGCAAAACCATTAGATGATCGAACGGCAGAAGCATTTAATCAAGAGGTGACCAAATAGTACTTGGAGATGTTTATGCTGCAATTGTGAGCCTGTAGGAGTTGGGAGTCGTCACACTTGGGACGCGTGCTGCAGCGATTGGGTCGACCAACCAAAGGCGGTACAGCAAGCCATCATCTGCCGCCGCAGCCTTCTCTAGACTAGTATAGGCGGGAGCTCGTTTCTGGCGATTTCTTCAGCTAATTAAAAAGGAATACCGATTCACGTGAGATGATTTGGGGCTGATGCTGGGGCTGCACGACGCCATCTTTCCTAGGACATGCTTGCAACATCCATACCGCTGGGAAATACGAAATAGCTGCGACAGCTTCATCAAATTCCTGACGGCATGGCTAGTGCTGATCACAAACTACATGCTTGATAATCGTAGCAAGAAGCCAGTGCGAGCGCTCTCGCCTGTGGATATCTGTTGGGTCAATCACACCAAAGCCACCCGGGACGCTGTCCTAAGCGACAACTTGCCGTATCGTGGTCGGCGACAGAATACACCCCGAGTTAGCTGGCACGTGGAATTCTTTGTTCAGAGCGGGTGCTCTAACGTAGTCCCTCTGTGGCGACTGCCCCTGGTCCCCAAGATCGCAAACACGACAAGGCGTACTAGATACGTAATAACAGTGAATGGGTTCCATATTCATGTAAGAGAAACTGGAAATAAGCAGATCGCTATTATGCACAACAGCATCGCCGCAAAAGTACATCGTTTGTGCAGCCACATGCAGCATCAAGGAGGCATACAGCCCGCCCAGAGCAATCTGACTACAATCCTGTGGCTGTTGATAACCGCCGATATACTTTCCCGCGTGTAATTTTCCCTCGACCAAGATCACAAGCACGTGGCAATTTGCCGCAAGGCAGACAAAGAATTGACTATCCGCCCGCAACCGGGCTCGGGATCGTCCAAAGGCACATGTCCAACATCAAGCAGGTACCGAAGGCTGATCGGTGACACTGCTGATGATGAATGTTGAGGCCTGACTATGCAGGGGTTTCAGATTTGGAATGTGTTTTAGACATCGCACTGCTCACCCGCAGCCCGTATCTGAGGCCCATATTGGAGAGGAGCATACATGAAGCTCGCGCGCAGTCATGCGCCTATGAATCCAATCAATTGGATGAAACATCACACACCAACTCAATACAAAGGTGACGAAGAAGTTCGAAGCGAGTGACCTTTCTTGACACCCACTTACAATCACTACTGCATGCAGATCTGTGCCGCGAGATTTCATGCTGTGTAACATTACGTTGCTTCTTTACTAGACAGTTATATCTACTCTTGCCGCCCCCCGCAGAAGCAATAAGCGCCCGCAAATCCTAGGTTCCGCGGCGAATGCGGCGTGTATTATGCATATGCTGTTCAACCATCGCCGCAAAATGGGGGCCACACCTCAACAATGACCGACCACTTATTTCCGCTTCATCTCTGCGGATACCAGGATAAGTCAAGTCTTCGTTTGCAGAACAGCGGTCTACAAGATGCATGTAAGACCAAAGAATGGAAACCTTGCATACATCTTGAACGGAGCTTTCCAATTCACATATGCAGGCCAAGCATTTCACCACCACTCTTCCTTCTTGGCAGCTGGTCGTGCGGCTCTTAAAGTGTCGGTAATATCCGCCAATACTCTATCATTCTCTCCTCCATTATGCACCGCGCTTGCCCGCGTAAACCAGCAAACGTGCACTGCGTGACCCGACTATCACACGCATGCAGCTTTTCTAGAACAACGAAGACGATACACCATGACAGTTCGGGTTGAAGGGGCAAGGATGTGACGATACACATAATACTTTATCTCAGCCGCAATGACGATTCATTGTTCTACCTAGTCCTAAACCATGTTCACGGCGCGAAAAGATCACTCTGCACGCATTCGTACACTTGCATGCGGCTATGCACGCTCTGCCTTTCCCCGTGTTGACGTCCTTCGCTCTCTGTTAATACCGAGCCTACCACACCACCTCGTCTATACCTGCACACCACCATCAGGTGTCCCTACCGAAAGCCGCAAAGCTTAGTGTGGGGTAAACATTGTCAAGTCCGATAGTCATCGCGTCTCTAGTGTTCTCGCTGCTATTGCCTGAAACCTGAGGCGCTTCTCCATGCAGTCATGTCATTGACTAATAGGCCGTTGACTGACATGTGAGTGGCGCTGGACACGCCGGCAAGCGTACCCGAGCATCGGAATCCGCGGTCGCCTTAATTGTGCGGTGACGACGGGGTCTTCGAAAGTCCAGACCGTGCTTGTTTTGCGTCTGTTGGGCGCGGGAAGGCTGTGTGGTAACAAAGAAACAAGGCCTTTGTGATCGAGATTGATATGCGTACTGATGATTGGGTCTTTGCTGCTTCAGGGTTTGGGATTGCTGGCGGCGATTGGTCGTGTATACAGAATGGTGTTTGGTTCTTGGGACAAAGGGCAGGGCACGTGCAGAGGATATAGGCGGTCGTGCTCCCAGACTGGACTTCCTATGTGCTAATCGAACGGCTTTCGTAGTGAAACAACACTTAGTTCATCTGCAGACTCTTTTGGCGCCAAGTAACGGTGCTGCGGTTCAAAGTGAGCGCGAGGGTCAAGAGGCTGAGTAGATGGCAGCCGAGAGTGTATGCGCCGTTGTGCTACTCAAAGATGATTGTTCAGTGTTTAGAACTAGCAACAGAGGTGGCTTATAAACCACGGTTTTGCAGGAAAGTTGCAGGTGTTACCATGCTCATGTTCACGTAGCTTGACTTTGACTCCAACGTGGCATTCGAACAGGCCTATTGTGACCCACTGAAGAACAAGCTGAGAATGAGACCTTGTTATAGGCACCTGGCACTTGGTCACTCTCGTGGTTATCTACTGTAGCATCGCGTAGATTATTGAGAGGTTTCTCTTTTTGCTGTCCAGAGTGACAAAACCCGAACACGTCAAAGTGGAATATGAGATGGATGGACACCAATTTGAAACTCAAGAACCAGCAGCTTGGCAAAGCTTTCAACGACGTCGTACAGACGTTGACTTTCCTTGCAGAAATGATTAGGAAAGTGGCACTTGAGAGACTTAAGAGGCTCCGCATAGCCTTATATCGAATCCGGTGCCATGAAAAGTCATGAGACCTCTACCTTTGTATACTGGGGCGGCTTGCGATATGGAAAGGGCGAGAATCAAATGTCCCCATTCAGAGTGGTAGCCTCACAAGCCAGAGATCCGTTCCCTATGTACCTTTCAAGCGTTATGACACGGTCGAGAGATCGAAGGTCGTGTTTTGACAGCATTCTGACAAAAAAAAGCAGTAGAGTATCATACATTCTTCGTTACTTCTTGGTCGCTATTATTAGCTCGAGCTCTGAAAGTCAAAGGTTTACTTACTGCTCTGACATAACAAATCACACTTCGCAAGACTATTGACTTGGGTATAGGTTCGGCTCTTGCGACGGTCATCACCTCGAGTTCTTCAAATCATTCTTCACAGACGGCGGGACTACCATCGGCCTCTGCCTCTGCCTCGGTCACGCCAATCATCTCCACCGCCGCGTCCTCTACCTCCTCTTGTAAATCCCGGCTCTCGCTCGGGTGGTGCTTCGCCTCTTCTCCATTCTCCAGATGGAACGCCTCCACCACTTAACCTCCTATCATCGAATCTGCCGCCCCCTCTACTTCCTCTTCCATAGCCACCCCAGTCGCCCCGACCACCGAAGCCGTTCTCTCTACCCCTTCCACCATATGAACCTGTAGGCGGGCCCCTTCCCGGTCCAGAAAGCGGTGGAGGCGCCGCGGGTACGCCGCCGTCGGGCAGTGGCGGGAGAATCGCACACGCAATGTAGTCGCCAATGAGGAACTTCACGTCTGCGAGGGTCCTGTCTGGATCGCCATCTAGCTGCTTGAGAGCCTCTGCAACACTTCCTCCGTCGTTATTCTCCATTTCCACGTCCTCGTTTCTTGAAGGTGCGCCTATAATCACTGAACCTATGTCTCGTGATATGAATCGTCCCGGTGCGCCTGGTCGATTAGAGCCTTGTATGTCAGGGTACACGAGTCGAAATGCAATGCGCGACCCGGCATATGGCTGTGGTAACATAGATGGCACTGCGCTCAACAGAAGCTGGCAGAGTTCTCGCAAAGTACAGCTTTGCCATGTGTAGATTTGGACATTTGTAGGAAGACGTGGTAGTGTTGGATCGAATTCATCTAATCTTGGGCTTGTTAGTGAGATGGCAGGACTCGAGAATTTGGTAATCGCTTGCCTATGAAATGATCCTTGTTTGAAAAAGAGGCGTAACAAGAAAGGTGTAGTTGTCTGTCGGTCGATCTTCGCCGGGTCGGCCATGCTGGATGTTGCAGCCTTGTCAGAGAATAGAGGTAGTGGCGATGACTGTTAGCCCACACTATTCGGTAAGCCTCTGTATTATGCGCGTCAAAACGAAATTCCAATTCGTTGTTTTGTCATGCGGTGTTGCAGGGTACAAGCAAGAGTACGCGACGCGGAGAGCTTGCACTAGCGTCGTTCCTCGGCGTAACCACACTCCCGAACAGTGAACCTTGACGTCGCATTCCACACTGACTCTCCATCTACATTCGAAACGCCGTCAAACTACGAACAAGACAATCGCCAAGATGGATTTCGCAAAGCTCATGTCTGCACATATCAAAAAAGGGAAGGAAACAACCTCAAAACCCGAATCAAGCGACAAAAAGTACCTCAAGCGCAGTGAAATCGAGGCGCAACGGCAGGCTGCATATTTGGCGGAGCAGGAAGCCGCAGAGAAGGCACGATTGGAGCGCCTAGAGAAGAAACGCAAGGCTGAAGAGGATGAGGCTGAAAAGGAAGCCCAGCGACGGGAAAAGCGGGCGCGCATGGCTGAGGAAGCAAGGCGGATTCGAGAAGAGGAGGAAGAGGCAGAGGAGCGTCAGAGAAGGAAGCGCCTGGGCTTGCCTGACCTACCACCAAAAAAGAAGGATGGAGAAGGAGAGGGAACGCCTGTGCCTGAGGACGAAGACATTCAAGATGATGATTTGGTAGCGAAACTGAGAGCTCTCGACGAGCCAGCCCGACTCTTCGGCGAGACACATAAGCAACGCCTTAAGCGATACAAGAAACGCATCGGCGCAGACAGCCTAGCGGCGATTACAACAGATGGACCGATCCCGACAACCCTACAATTAGTTCCAGAAAAGGACATGAAAGTCAACTTGAAGGTACCAAAGGATAAGGAAGGTCGAGAATTCTTGTTCAGACAGCTGGCAAGCTATTTCACAATGGTACTCAAAGAATGGGACGTGACGCTATCGCGCCGAGATCCAGAAGTCAAGGAGAGCTATCAAGGCAAGCAAGCCTATGCTGCCATGGTGCAAGCACGCGAAAATATGCGCCCGCTGTTCAAGAAGCTGGAGAAGTTCGACCTCCCTGACAGCATCGTCGAGCCTGTTGTAGAGATTGTGCATGCTGCACAGGAGAGACGATACGTGGACGCCAATGACGGATATCTACGACTTAGTATTGGCAAAGCGGCATGGCCGATTGGTGTCACGATGGTGGGTATCCACGAGAGAAGCGCAAGAGAAAAGTTGCATGAGAGCGACAAGAATGCAGCACATATCATGAGTGACGAAATAACGCGGAAGTATCTGCAGAGTATCAAGAGGTGTTTGAGTTTTGCACAGACAAGATGGCCACCGACCGACCAGCTGCAGCTCATGGGTTAAGATTCGATGCAATATCAAGTCCATGGATAAGTAAAGAATCCAACTTCTGTGTACGATTCGTATGTAACGAACCAAACTACTGACTATCTATGTTGTGAGCCGTGCTACAACTATAAAGTATGACGTGCCTTGAGAGAGCGTGCTTCATGGGGGAGTTTTTCAAGTCGCAACTTGCACATAACACTCCGCCGACCTTTCACACAGGATAGATGTTACTTTTGTCCCGAATTGCCACCTACTAATGCGATTCATCTTGTCGCCTTCAAGGTGAGGCATGGCTTCGTACTTTCCGCTGCCCCTACTATCCAAAGTAAATTAGTAATATGCAGTAACCAGAAGGATCAAATTGACTTCATAGGACGATATATCTGTTCCGCATCTCAATTCACTCAAAAACCTTGTATTGAATAGTCTCGTGCAATAAGAAACATACTCTACTTGCCGTTCCTGCTAGCTGATATCTAGGACAGGATCATAAGGCAGACGTGCGTCACCAGTGTTGGACTGCAGTCTTAGTTTGCCAGCCTGACTCTTATCTGATACGCCTTCAGTGCTTATCCCACGCACGAATGGAGATATATGTACAAACCCTGTGTTCTTAAATTGGCTAACGCATGACCTATACGCCAGCGCACTAAAGCGAAGTCTACTGTACGAAATTTCCTTCGGTCCATCTGCTTGTTTGTCTCTTCCAGAAAGCTTTCCACATCGTCATCACTGATCTTGCTTAGCTTCACTTCCGGATTATGCCCCCGGAATGTCTTTGCTATTTCACGAGTGAATTTCTTTTCGCAGTTAGGTGCCGTTAACAGCTAAGATACACGAACCAAGCCTTACGAGAAATACATCCTATTGTTCTGGATTCAGCCCAGAATACTCTCGAGCTTCCTCCGACGTGAAGTCCCATCGCAACTTCTGCATCCCGCTGACTGGGTTGATTGGGTTTCCAAGGTCGTTCAAACCCCACGTACGTAGAGCACGTGCGGGGCAAACAGCAGAACTTGACGTCGTCCAATCGCCATGCATCTCGATCCTTGCAACATCTCTCTTCGTCTTTCCCCTTCCGCACAACAATAGTTTTTTAGCTACAGAAAATTTAGTGATATTGCTTCGAGGCTCTGTTGCCATCATGCACGAAATCGTCACTCTGCAATTTGGTTCGCAGAGCAATTATCTTGGAACGCACTTTTGGAATACCCAGGCAAGTACAAATGTCGATGGCACGCTATACCAATGCATTCACATCAGCGATATGTATACAACTATTTATATTTTCCGCATATCTGTATTAAAAGTTCTAGTGGAGAAAGTTCTCTGGGAATGCTTCATCGTCGAACCTCATTCATGCACTTATCACCACTTGCAAACAGTCCCTCAAGCTCTAGTCTAGGAATAACCTTAGAATGTTTGCTAACTCTCTAAAGGAGTCCTACTTTACATACCCGCCCGAGGATGAATCGCCGGTCAATCATGACATTCTTTTCAGGCCAGGCATGGCTCCAGACGGGTCAGATACTTTTACTCCAAGAACCCTGATATACGATCTCAAAGGCGCATTTGGTAGCATGCGGAAGATCAATGCACTTTATGAAGCCGAGGACGACAGAAGCATTCTGGATCAGCCCGGTGTTTGGCCTTCCAAGCCCATAGTTCAACGCGCGACCGAGACTATTCCGCAATCCAGTTACCAGGAGCATCTTGATGCTGGTCTTCAACCGCCACCGCTCAGCACATCCTCTGTTCGGTACTGGTCCGATTGCAGCCGGGTCTTTTATCACCCCAAGTCCATCGTTCAATTGTCCGAGTTTGATGTCAACGATAAGCTTATGCCTTTCGAAGACTGGGACGTAGGTATGGAATTGTTTGAGAAGCTCGAACGAGAAGTAGACTTGGTTGATCGAGACCTTCGGCCGTTTGTGGAGGAGTGCGACGGCATCCAAGGACTGCAGATTTTCACTGGGGTAGACGACGCATGGGGTGGGTGGGCCTCTGGATGGCTCGAACGATTGAGAGACGAGTATGGAAAGATGAGCATCTGGACTTGGGGACTCGGCGATCATGGCGCGAATAATTCGATTCCGAGAGTATGTTTCTCTGGTCGTTGCTCGAACAAGTGACGCTAACATCACGCAGGAAAGACGACTAAAACAAATCGCCAATTCAGCCCGATCACTCCAAGTGCTTGGTGAGCAATCTTCAGTCTATTCACCGATATCGAATATTCCTGCGAAAGTACCGAGCTATCTAAAACTTGATGCTACATCCCAATGGCATGTTGCTGCCTTGCAAGTTGTAGGAATAGAGAGCATAACGCTTTCGTCACGCTTGCGAACCACTTTGGGCGGACGAGGCACACTCCAAGACCTAGAAGACACCATCAACAGTACTGGAAAACGGCGTATAGCTAAGTTCGAGATGAGCATCGCGGACCCTGATGCCCTCTCCGACAAAGCAGCCGAAGAAGCTGAGGCCGCCGCGAAGACTGGATCGGCAAGACTAAAACGAACGGATGAGGATGAGGATCAGTTGGCAGACTTCGATATTGATGTTTTCACCCGTGACTACCGAACAGCTACAGGCCGAGCGAAGAAAGAGCATATCTTCGGAAGAGCCGAAGCTTCGCGTGGAGAGTGGTCCTTATCCGATGAGAGCGAGCGTGATCCTCACGACAGGTTTGACAATCGACCTGTACTGCAAAGGTATGTGTTCAGTGTTTCTTTGATAAAAAAACTCTCCACCTGCTATTATGTGATGTGTTGGCAAGTTCGCAAGTTCACATGCGCTTACATTATCTAGATATACTGCTCCCCTCCTGTTCCCCTTGCTGGACAGCTTCCCCAAGTCCATGCTTAACATCGGAACGAGCCATACTCAGAAGCTTGCTGTTCACACTGGACTGACAACAAGTACGGCTGTGGCAGGACAGATACGCACGCTTGAGCCGATCATCAAGCGCATGATAAACATTGAAGAAAGGGAAGTGCTTTCCAATGGCCTGCATGTCCTGGCAGAGGAATATGATGAAGGTTGGGATAGTGGTTCGGATAGCGACGATGATGATTAGTCGCGTCACATATCTGCCTTTGCTTACCTTTTCTTCATATTTGCGCCACGTATATCTTCCTGTGAGGACAGCATCCTCTTCTCCGATTGCCAATGAGCAGTATTCATCACGAGCCACCTTACTTCGTTCGCCCAGCAACCAAAGCAGTTGACCATATCAATCGTTCCACGTGCATGGTATTCCGCTACAACGTGAGCATGCATTGAGTGTTTTGCGTCAGTTATCACTCTGTCCCAAGAATCATTGACCATATGCCTTTTTCCAAAGATCAAACACTGAAGATCAAGATCCTTGGTTCCTCAGTAAGACGGGCAAGCAAGCTACCGCTATTCACGCGCGACTGCAAGTCGCTCGCTAATACTCCGTAAGGGTATGGTGTTTGCTATCGCCATGCTATTTTAGTCAATACGATGCTACATGCATAAACAGCATTATACCTTGCCGTTTTGTGAGATTATCTTGTCGACCAGACCACCATGTCGTGATCCGGAGCGGAGCTACAGTCCGGACGACCGTTCGGGCTCAATTCACTAGCAGCCCTCCTTATTGCGGAGAACCATACCTTGTTCGAACTCTCGGGTCAGATGGCGGCTATGCATTGTGCTTATTATCATCTCGGAGCGATTAGCCTCTTACAGCTCGCTGGAGTCGTTGTGAATAGGAGCTTCGTCTTATAGCTCGGTGTTTGCTTCTCGTGACGCGTATACCCCGTATCCCGGTCCTGACCCCTTTTACAATCTGACAGGCTGCACAGCTCGTTCTCGTAGTGCTACTCGTCAACGAGACTCCTCGCATAGTGTCAGAGAATTGTGATGTACCATCGAAATCGCCGGGAAAGTACGCTGCGAATAGCTGCCCTTTCCTTGGTAGCTACAGAGTTTTAGGATATGTGAAGACAGAAGATGTGCTCGGCTGTCCTTCGGTCATATAACCCCGATTATTCCTCGGCATTGTCCAAGCGCAGAGTTCGGTCACATCTGTCCAGCAAGGCTGACCTGTCATCGGATAAGTCTGCCAAGGCCATTGTGGCAGGCAGCGCAACGTTGCAACCAACTTCTCAAGGATTTCAAAATAGTCAGACAGAAAATCGCTTTACCATAACAGTGCAACCACGCACCAATCCTGGCGAAATGTATTTACCAATTCTTCAACACGAGAGAGGTGGGAATCTTAGATCTATTAAAAGAGGAATTCATATTTCCCATGAAATCGAAAGCTGTTGTGGTGATTTGAACTACGGGATGGGATATCTCATGGACAGTCTTATCCGACTATTTAAGGCCCTGCTTGTTCTTGGGTTTAGTCCAATCCAGCTACTATCCCTAGTAGCGTTTAATGACTACAGTATTTATATTGAGTTGATCAAAACTAGAGAACCTAATTGGTACGTAACAGACTACTTCCCACAGGTCACGTGACTCTGAACTAGCACTGTCGCTCCTTAGTTCGGGTTGGACCAGATTCAAGCTGCTTGATTCAGTCTAGCTCTACTGAACTGAACTGAAATTGTGTTCGGCTGCGTTCCAGCTCAGTTCAGTTCAGTTATACACAACATTCAACGGGCAGCCTTAACGTGTACATTAGCTTACGTCATACTCCAGAGCCCGATTCGCTTTAGCTCAACTGGAAACAGGAACTAGAGCTGAGCTGAACAGAACTGTTCAGTCGCGCAGGTGTTCAACAAGAAATCTGTATTACCCAAACAGGCATGTTGACCTACGTCATGCCAACGAATTCTTTCGGCCCTACCCGCAGCCTCACCAAGGCCACATTCCATGGCCTACGCAAACTCTTCTCCACAATGATGTTGTGGACGTATGGGAACTCCGCACAAGATGGTACACTGTAGAAATCTTCGGCGTTATTATTTTCTACTTGGCTGTGTATATACAAGCAACTAGCAGCTAAAATCTTTCAACCGCAAACTCTACAGTTTACTGATTCTGCATTACCACTTACTATCGTCATCTCTTTGCATACATTTACTACTCCAACACCCATTATCATCTCTACATATACTTGTCCTTCTAACATACCAACATCACAAAACACACCATGACCTCTCCAGCATCCAACCCCAATACAATCCCTTCCGCCACCAGCGGCTCCCGCTCTAAACTCCTGTCTGGCAACTTCAAAAACTTCCTCAGTAAACCCGCTCTCAAGCACCCCCAGCAAGCCCTCACTGTGCAACTCTTCAACGCGGAGCAGAAAGCCAGTGGTGACGCAGCGCCGCCGAGAATAGCACCGGCGAAGACGTCCGGGCGGGAAACAGCGGACAATACAACTTCAGGTTCCTTCCAAGACGAGTAATGCGCCAGGCGACCAGATACACTGCGACGAGTGGAGATTAATGAGCAAAAAAAGAAAAAGAAAAACATATCTAATACCAAGCCGCTGCCACTTCCATGAACTGGCTAGATGCTCTGCCAATTATCATGGACTTAAAATAGCGCCATAATAGGAGTTCTTATCGGCCCCTCCCTATCCTAGACCAGGAATTCTCAAGGAAGAGCATGTCGACGCGAGTTTAGTACCACAGGCATCGGGCGAGTGAAATGAGGTTCAGCAGTGCTATCTAGTATCAAGAAGGATCAACTAAGGAATCATGTAGTAAGGTATTTGGATACGCACTAGGCGAGTAAGTGAAGGTGGCGTTGAAGAAAGGGGGGTTTCGGCTGTGAGTGTGTATATGCAGGTACGACGGTATGAATTGCATTCTGCTTAAGATCCTTTTTTTTCTCTTCTTCTTTCCTTTTCAAAGTATGAATAATAGGACATGCATTCAACTCTTCCTGCCAACCGCTCTTGTTGCATTCTTCAAATTCATGCCATGATCATCCTCTCATATAATTTCTTTTCTGGCAGTCAAGACCTAAACAAATTCCAAACATCCATCCCTATTCGATATCCTCTCATCGAGATTGATCTCCCTTAGTCTCCACTCGCCTCCACTCTCCAACTCAGCCTCCAATCTCTGGCCGCCATCCGTCAACCTCACATTGCGTGCACTGGCACCAAAGTTGCCTCCACCACTGCTGTTTCCGCCAGTACCTGGGATTCTGAGATTCTGGCCAGGCCAGATCTGATCGGCGTTGGCGATGTTGTTATGGCGCGCGATGTCGTCGAAGGAGCAGTGCGAGTAGCGTGCCGCGATAGCACGGAGTGTATCACCGGGCTGAACGGTGTATGAGGATTCGCCGCTGCTGCCGCCGGAGGAGCCAGAAGACCAGCGGAAGGAGCCGCAGTCGTTGGAAAGGTACCTGTTCAAGCTGATGGAAGAAGACTGGTACGATCCATCCGCGCGACGACACTGCGCATGCAGAACGTAGTCGCCATGGGCATCGAGCCTGATATCCCGCGACGAGGCAGTAAAGTTGCCGCCGTAGTTACCTGCAGAACGCTGGTCGTTGTGGTGTTGAGGGGCAGCACCATAACCTTGTTTACGACGGCGTTCCTCTTCTTCCTCGCGGCGTCGACGCTCCTCTTCAGCGTGCTTCTTGTCTTTGTGCTCGTCCCATCGGTCTTCGATGGCGTCTTGGCCCTTGTGGCCAGCAAAGGCGCCTGCAAGAGCACCTACAATGGCTCCGGCAGTACCGTGTCCAGATTTCCCGCCCAAGGCGTGTCCGCCATAACCTCCTGCTGCGGCACCGGCAATACCGCCCATTATACCGCGTTCACCTTCGGGATCACCCTGGCCACCATATTGATTTTGGTAGCCTTGGTTGTGCGAGTTGCGGCCGGAGTTGGAAGAGTGCGAGGCGGTAGACGGGTATTGCTGGTACTCGGGTGGTGCGGAGGAATCGTAGCCTTGCTGGGGTGGTCCGCCCTGGCTGCCGTAGTACTGGCTGGCGGCGCCCTGAGGTGGCTGTTGCTGGTATCCGCCACCGTTGTTGTTGTACTCGTTTTGACCGTATCCACCACTTTGATTGTACTCGTTCTGTCCGTACCCACCACCCTGATTGTATCCGTATCCAGACATGTTGTTGACTTTGCTCTGGTGTACTTGTCAAGCTGATCCAAGCTCAACTGTCGTCCGTCCGTCCGTTTCTTAAACTAAGAACGAGATCCGAATACGAGATGTAGGAGAAAGGTTGACAATAGATGTTTGATGACTAGAAGCTTATTCAAGGGTTGTGGCTTCAAGTTTATCAAAGCTCTGTCGTGAGGTTGAAAACGTTTCACAAAGAATGAAGGTTCAAGATGCGGGGAAGAAGGGCAGGAGGGAAGAAGGTCTGTAAATAGCTCTAACGTGATTCCAAACCACGGTACTGTGTCGGCGAAAAAACGTCACACTATTATATATATATCCTTCGCGGATGTACGACCATTGCCCCCAACAAACCCCACTAGACGCATGATGCGCCAGCTGTACAGCCACAATTGACGTCGTCACCGCCACTTGGGCTGCCTCGGAAGACCGGCAGGGGGCTGGCCGGGCGGGGTGGGCGGTGGGAGGGGAATGGGGACAGAAAAGAAGAGGGGATTGGCAAAGCATGCATTTGCCCGACTCCACCTTTTACAGCACATCCCAGCAATTAACTGACACGCACCAAGTACTAAGAATAAACCTAAAAGGGTTGGACCAGACACTCTAAGAAACTAGAGCATAGATCGATTGAACAAAGACATTTGATAGTAGCTAAGCCATGAAGGTGTGAGTGTTTTCAGGGTGTTGTTGTTTTTGCTGGGCTGGTCGTCAATAGAGTGTGCTATACGCCCGCCTGGCCGACCAATGTTTGCTTCCGTTCCGCACGCGCCACAAAACGGCCAACTAAGCTGACCGCCACATTTCTGCCACTCCGGCGCTAACACGAGGGAGGCTGACGTGCTCAAGCCACGCGCGATTACGTATGAGGTGGCTTACTCACATGGGCTTGCTGGTGAGTGTGCAAGTCGAGAAGACTGGAGTCTACGTATGGATCAATGTATACTTTGTCTTGGTGTGCTTCTTGTTGTTGTTTTCTGTGTGCACTCAGCACCAGAAGCCGCATTGTGTCCCCACGCTACCACAAAGTCTGAAAACCGGGGCCAAACTCGTACAACGCCCGCTGTTTTGTTGTCGGTCACACCAGCATTCACGTGATCAGTATTTGAAAAGGCGGTAAACGCAATTGGTTGTATGCAACTGTCTTTCTAACTTTTATGTAGCGACCGTCTTGTTCCCGCCACCGGACTGTGTACAAAAAAAAACGCCTACACAATGCATCCGCTTACAAAAAGATTGAAACTCAGAAAAAACTTAAAGGAGAGACATGACGCGTGATATAAAAACGATGAAGCATTAGCAAGGAGGTGTATGTACAGGAAAGAAAGAACAAAACAGACTGAGAAAGAAAGTATGTGTTTGATATAGATACAGGTGGTTCGACGAGCGCCGATTTCGAAAGCGCGAGTGGCTTGCCATGGTGGTACCCCTAGCTCCGATACGAATGCTAGAGCTAGCTGACGGCGCTAATTCCGGCGCGAGAACGTGAAAATCACCCCAAGCGATTGCCTGGAAGCGGGATCGAGTAGGCCAAGTGAAGAGATTGTGTGTAAAGTAATGCTGAGTAATTGTTCGCTCAAACAGACATTGATGAAATATTCAAAAGGTCTAACAAACTCTTCAATATGTGAAGGCTTCCTCTATGAAATCCACGGAACCCTCGGTGAGCAGTGGCCTCACGGCGTGTCTTACGCTGTCAGCCATGGCACCCGAGGCGCAAACGGTGACGGCCATGGCGCCGACGCGGTGCTTAGCCTCCTCTTCCAGTAAGCTCTTGATGTTGGGCCTACCGCTGTACATCTTGACGGTATCGCTGCTGCTCTCGACACGACCCTTTGGCCTTGAGATGAAGAGCTTGATGCGGAGGCACTGCTTGCGGCCCTTCATTCGGAGGACTTCGTCCATCCATGGGCGCACCCACTCTAGGCAGTCTGGTGTGGGCACTGTCCAGATGAGGACAATCTTTTGGGTGGCAGTGGTGCCGTTGTCAAAGCCATTGACAAGGTGCTTGAGGTACATGACCTGGTGGGTGATGCCGACACCTCCAGCAAAGAGCACAGCAGTGCCGTATGAGTCGAGGCTGTGGTGTCCACCGTATGGGCCTTCAATGAAACCCCATGTTGTGAATTGCTCGTTGGGGCTTCTGCTAGCCCTTTCGAACATGTGACGGGTGAGACCAGTACGGGCACGGCAAATGAGACTGATTTGCTTCGACTTCCTGGGTCGGCCGTCGAGCATGACGTCGCCTTCGAGCGTGGGGAGCGTCAGCTCTTTGGAGTCATCCGTCAGGGTCGCAGCCCAGGCGACGGAGAATGGATGCGAGGACCAGAGGGAGAGAGCAGGCATCCACATGTGCACGTGGCATCCGGGACGGGGTTGCCATTCGCGGACCATGTTGATGGTCAGACGGACAGCTTCACCAGGCATGGCCTCGACGGTGATGGAGGATCGCTGCTTGAGGCTGAAGCCGTAGTAGATGATGGAGACGAAGCGGAGGAACCATTCACCGGCCCAGAAGATGAAGATGAGGTGCATCCATGGGACCTGGGGGAGGTGGTGCATCTCCAAGTGCTTGTACAGACCAAGGAGAGCGGCAATGACCATGACACGGTGGATGTTAAGGAAGGTCTCGTAGAAGGCGTGGCGGAAGGGCGACCAGGCTTGGATACCAATGAAGGTAAAGGCAACGGTTCCGACCATACCCCATCCGTAGGAGCCTTCGGTGTGAAGACCACTAACAACAGCGTGCCATCCTCCTCCTTGCTTGGTGTTGTGCAGCCAGGCGGCGGTGTGCACAATGGCCTCGGCAATGGTGATGCGAGCAGCCCAGCGGTGGAACAGGTTGAAGTCGTCATACGAAACCTGGAGAAGGCTGATGAGGGGGTTGTTGCGAAGAGCGAAGAGGACAGTGGGGATGAGGTTGAGGGCGGCAAGGGTTCCGGAGCGTCCACGGAGAGCGGCAATGGTTTCCTTGTGGTCGAGGACGTCGTAGGGCAGCGCAAGACACCAGGCAACGTTGAGGCCGACGTAGATCAAGAGCATGATGGTGTGCCATCTTCCGGGCAGGGTTCCGTTGTCGATGGCGCTGCTGATCTGGAACTGGGCGTTGTGCTTCTTCTTCCAGAGAGGAGCCATGAGGATATGGCGGTTCAGCCACGGCCACCAGCTTGTCCTGTTTGTCTGCCAGTACTTTTGGCGGGGGCTGCCCATGGCGCTGATGTGTCTGCTGTGCTTCCAGGCCATGTTGCATAGGCGCAGGATGAGGAGCATTCCCGAGATGCCTACGAGCAGGTAGAGGAAGGTGTCGACCCACATGAAGTTGCCGACCTGGTCGACACCAGTGAGACCATATGAGTACTTGAGGTCATCAAACTTTGCGGCGTTCCAGTTTGAGAGGAGATGGCGCTTTGCGACAGGCGCGCCCTGGGAGTTTGGGGGAGTCATGTTGCGACGAAGTGAATGTGTGCGTGATACTAGTTGCAGCGGAGTGATGTGCGTAATTGTTTAACCAGGAGAAATAGAGCTGTGGTATTGTGCTTTAGGTGGCTGGTCCCACGGGCGCTTCGTGGTCGGGAAGTGAAGCGGATGGTTGTTGACAATGTGGGTGGCAGGCACGCTTGGTCACAGCGAAGGCATTACAAGAGGGCGCAGTCGAATAGCCGTGTGAGTTGTGTATGTGTGTATGCACAATGAGGGGAAGGTAGCGAAGTGGCCTGCACAGTCGGGTGGTGTGAATGCGGCGTGAGCAGACAATGTAACGATTGACAGTCGCGATGGTTGAATGAGTGAAGGAGTGAAGTAAACAGGGGTTGGGCTGATTTCGGGAGTCGGGGGTGTGTGTGGGACGGGCGTGGGTGTATGTATGTATGTATGTATGTGCGAGTTAGTGAGTGACTGTTCCCGTAACGAGTGAGGAACAATAGGGCCGCGGTGGAGGCGGGCGAGAAAACGAGTGTAGGCGGCGGCCAAACGACAGGGACGGCGAGCGTGAAGTCGGAGGGGATGCGAGGGAAACAGTGGATATGAAGTTCGCGCGAGGGGGAGGCCTGGCCAGCGCTAGCAGGGGGCGAGGCAGCCCGGGCCAGGCGGACGATTGGCCCTGGGCGGCCGGCCCAGCGCTAGCGGGCGAAACGGGGCGGCGGAGGGCGCAGGCTGCTGGCCACTGTGGCCACTCAGACCCGCGTGCCTGGAAGCGCCGTGAAACCAAGGATCCCAAGCCCTCAGCTCACGACTGCACAAGGCCAGACGTGCCGATTCCCGGCTGCCAATCGTTGTGCTGTGCCTGGCGATCTGGATGCACATGCGCCACACCTCATGGCGACGGCGGCCCTTTGTCGCGCCCTCGCACTCGCTCGTCGTTGCTCGCTGCCCGCTGGCCTCCCTCACCATGGCCCGCCACACCCGCTCTCTGGCACATACTAGCACCCCGACCACGCCGTCACCACGAACAGCGTCAGCCCCCGACCGCTCTGCCCGGTCGGCCTATGACATGGGCGGCTGTCGTCTGCCGCCGCCTGAAGTCTGCCGCCAAAACCGTCACCAAGCGAGTCGACCTCATCACACATCCCGGCGGAGATCGTACAAAATAAAACGCTCCTGCTGCATCCCTGGGGCCATGTTGGCCTGTTTATCACGCTGCCGAGGCTGCTGTCCTGCTGCGCTTGAGAAATCTCCACCATGGCGCCAATCCGCCTGGCAAGGACATGCCACCGCCGCCCGGTCGTGATACCAAGGCCGAGGGCCGCTCGAGCCTGTCATTCGCTGCCGCCCACCACACATGGCCAGCCGGCTGCGCCACCTACCACCCACCCCTAAACCATACACACCAGTAGGGCTGGCTGCCCTCTGTCTACACCTGCGATGCTGCAGTGCACACGTATGCTGTACATGTGTATAGACTAGACGCACACTCGACCAGCGCATACGTCGGCTCGCTTGGTCCGCACTGGCACCGTCGCTCCTGCCCCAATTCCCCACCCGCACGTGCCTGTCGCACCTCCCTCCCTCATCATGCTCCTGCTCACCAAGCCCTCCGCCACGCCGACCCGCTGACTTCCTTACCGGAGCAACGCTCCTCTTTCATGAACTACTTTCCATTGGCATCCCACGCCAGCCTGCGAGAGTCAGACACGCCCAGCACTCCGGGTCATCTCTCGTTCCTTTCCTTCTGCCGCGCGCACTCGGACCACCAAGTTTTCTAGGCAATAAACCTACAAGATTGCCTCCCTACTAGCCATGACCAAGCTCGTCATTACACTGCAAAAGTAATCCCCTCGAAAAAAAACCAATGACCTGCTAGCCCCCCCTGTCGATAACCTGACGTAGCCAGCTGTACCTGACATTCGTCCACCTCTCGGTACCGCACCTGCCAATGGGCGCGGCTCGCTTCACACAGGTCGTGGTGCTCTGTCGGCGTGAGCACAGTTTCAAAACACCAGCGCCGGAAAAACGTCCACTGTTCGTCATGACTCGCCACACCTCACGATAACGTTGAAACACTTCTTCATGCGTTGCTGCTTTGACCCCACCCGCTGTCAAACAATAGCGCCTGCCACGAGGCAGCACGGCGCTTCCTCCGAATCCTTCACACGCTATGCATGAACGCATCCAGTTTGTCCACGACACATTCGATGCCGTGACCAGAAACAATCGGAATAGCCTTCAATCCTTCTCATTGCTCTCCACCTCCGTCATCTCCGGTCGCCTTCGAGGCCCGCCCACTTCTGGATCCTGCCTTGCATAAGGTTAGCCTGTGGCGCTCTTTTGCTCACTATGCGCTATCGCTTTGTGTTACACATTGACAGTGACTCGCCCAAATAGTGACCCAAAATCCCCACTCTGGAACACCATTGTAAATACACTACCCTGTACCGACTACACCGTTGACAATCCACTGGTGTACGCAGCCATGCATTGTCCTCATGTCGGCTCTAGGTTTGACCATTGCGCCCGATCCGCCTATCGCAGCAGCCACACGTACCCCGTCATCATCGCCTAGTCCTGGTAGCGCAAAAAAAGAAAAGAGAAAAAAGCTTCCATCTGCTTTCTCATGCACTTCACTCGATGCGATGCCACGATCTAGACAATTACATGTCTGGGACCGAGCGTGTGAGCCTTGGCCGAGAAAGCTCAAGCTACACAGCCTCTAAGGTCCCCACGATCAAATGATACGTATCCGCACCGACGCCCGTTGTCCCAACCCAAAAAATCTTGCCCGTCCACGCCCGCTAGTTCTCCCAATGGAAAAACCCTTTGGAAAAATAGCCACTCGCTCCCGGCCCTGTTTGCCATATGAAACACTAAGCTGAACCCCCTCTCAATGTGGGCTCCACTAATCTCCGTCCTTGGCATCCTACCAACCGTTTTGTACATTGGACAGCAAAAATCCAAACGCCCTACCATAGATGAAACGTCACGGCAATATCTACGAGGGATACTAACCAACACAAGCTTTTTTGCTTGATACCCTCTATGAACGATAGATTGCCCAGCCAAGGAATACTCTGCAAAAAACAAGATTGGCTATAATCAAAAACTCATTCTCCCATTCGTCTGTTCTCACAATGGGTTTGTTGGCAATATTACTTCCTTTGTCTTCTTTTTATTCGCAATCCCCACACAAAGTCCTGGCGTCATCCCGTTGATACTATACGCAAGATTTCAGCCGCCAGGGTTCTAGACTTCCAGAACCCCATCCCTCGCTTCCCACGCGCCTGGTTCAAGGGCTGAAAAAGATGAAACACAGTGACGGCTGAGAGTGTTCACGTCAGAGTCATGAGAGTGGCTTCGTTCCACCAACACCACGGCTCCCGTCTTGTGTCATGTCAATACATACGTGCGTATTTCGCCGTGCCGTGCCGTCATTTCTTCCTTGCTCACTCGCTTACTTGCCTGTCTGCCTCGTGATGGTCACCTCACCGCTCTGGTTCGCACACGTCCGGTCCTGAGTGGACGTATTCAAAAGAGCGGTGGGATTCAGATAATACCAAGCCCTTCTTTTGGTTTGGTCTTCATATCCAACCAATAGGCCAAGAAATGTTCTTTGCTAGGTTTAATCACAAAACTTTATCATACCAATAAGTCACTACGCACATCCTTTCATCGTTGTCATTTCTTCTAAATCTCCAACTACGTGTATATATGTAACTACTGCGCCTGTCCCACTCCACCAGCACCACCAGCTCCTCCAGGCGCCACAGCAGCATTTCCTGCAAAATTAATCTGAGCCAGCGCATCTCGCCGCCAGCTCTCATCCACGCTCTCACTCCCTGTGCTATCACGATTCGCGACACGGAGTCCACCTCCGCTTCCACCACCTGCTCCTCCATATCCACCGTGAGACTCGTTACTCGTGTATCGATTCATGTAGTTGTCTTGATAAGCATTTGCTTCGTTCTCGTAATGACCACCCTCGCCACCATAGTACTCGCGTGAATGCCACGTCTCGCCTCCGCCCCTTGCAGCTTCGTCGTCTGCGGCCGAAGGGCCCGGCCGAAGCACATCTGGTACAGGTCCGCTAAGACCACTGCCCCCGCTTTCAGACTGGTACTGCTGCTGGTGCGGGTGGTATGCGTTTTGATAGTTCATAGGCTCGTGAGCTAGGTCCAGTGAGCCGGGGTTCTCCGTACGCAGGTCGGGTAAGAACGAGTGTCGGTTGTCGGTCGGTGTGCGGTCGCTTGGGTCGTGGAGTTCTACGCCTTGGGGTGCGCCTGGGTCGGTGAGACCTAGTGGAGGCTGCGAGAGCATGGACTGCTGGTGCTGTTGTTGGGGATACATGCCGGGTTGTTGGAACTGTTGCTGCTGCTGCTGTCCCATTGATAAGTTGTTCATGCTTGCTGTCATGCCCATCAGACTGGGTGCGCGTGTGGAGCCCGCTTTAAGACTTGCTGGGCCCATTCGTCCCAGGCCATGCATGCTTCCACTCATACTAGGACGAGGAGCAGGCTCTTCACTGATCATCTGCGCGTCCTGCCCGTTTGGATCCCGGATGCTGTACTGGGCAATGGAACGCATCTTCCTTGTCACCCATCCTGCCAGGATCTTTCCGCGTTGCTTCTCACCCAGGCGAGATCGGTGGAAGTCGCCTTTTTGGACAAAAGAAACAATGTCAATTACGAGTTGGTGCTCGTTCAGAATGGCATTGACAATGACGGGTACCATGCTGGCGAGGAAATTCCGCCGGAAGATTTCTACCACGACGACAACGAGGCCGCCTGCTTGGAAAACAGCACTGTAGATTGTCAGCAAGTCATGTTAACTATAAATTGGGCACAGAACGTACCAGCCGCCTGGAACAATATTCCGGTGACAGCGCTCGACAGACTGCTCAATGTCCATGGAGAAATGGTTCAGTCCGTTGACCTCGAACGTGTCACCTATGCTTCCGAGAACGAAAAGCACCTGCATATCCACAGGCGCGCCGTTAGGTCCAATGGGTCTTGTCACATTATGCAAAAATCCCAGGTCACCAGTACGAACATATCGCACGTTTGGATCGCCGTCAATGGTTCTGCCGTTGAAACGCTCGGCATCCAAGCGCTCCTTCGACATGTAGAAGCTGTAGGCGTTCGCCTCGGACTGCACCCAGATCTCGCCGTACTCGCCAACTAGGCACAGCTGGTTGGTCTCTGGATTGACAATGGAAATTTGGGTGCTGACCGGCACCATGCCCGAGTCTTGGACAAGCAATGAACCAGGCTCTGTGTCAGGGTCAACGGGCATGACGAGACCGCGTCGTAGAGCGTGAACATCGAGATGGAGCTCGATTGGCTCGATGCACATGTATGATCGTGATGCAACCATTGGATTCAATACATGAGAGTAGACAGTGTTGATCGCGGTCCGGTCTAAGCTTGCTGGTGAGAAGTGCATGCGCACTCTTGAGTCTGCGTTGGGTTAGCAAGCATAAACACTACCCCTACTGTCATATACTTACAAACATCGGCGCGCGGTCTTCCGTCAGTGGCAATCATAAGGTTCTTCAGCTCGTGCAACGCCATGCTCTTGCCAGCCCCACGCGCGATAGCATGGTCCAACATCTGGCTCGTCGCATACGCATCCTTGATTTTATATCGCGAGAGCGTCTGGAATAGAATGTTCGGGTTTTGCGCGAAATCTACAGGTGACACCAGGTAGGTCGGCGCAGCGAGGAAGATGCCCATGAGACAGGTGTGGATAAAACCAAGTCCTATCGTGCTTCGGACACAGCCCAGTACAGGCCGTGTGCTCGTCATTTGACATGTCTCTTTCTGGACCTTGCACAGCGCCATAATTTGGCTGTGACCTAACTGTACTGCAATGCGACGTTGGTCGGGTGTCCAGTACGTCCAGACCAACACTGGGTAGCCAGCCTGAATCCACGCAGGCCGTATTGTAAGCTTGAGATCACGGCAACCACTTGACTGCTTCGGCGGCTTGGTGGTGCTATACATGTTTGGTACGTTGATCTTGAGAATAGCGGCCGATTGCTTGATGTGCTGCGATACTTGTTTGACCTTCATAAGGTGGTCAACATCGGCGTTGACAAGAATAGCTTTGACCTTGAAGTCAGCGAGGATATGCAACAATGCTGGTGCGTCCTCATTTAGCCTGTTCTGATCAATTGGTGCCATTGGTATGCACACAGCTCCAAGCACAAAACATGCATGAACCGCATAAACAAACTCTTCCGAGTGCGTGTACATCAGAAGCAGATGGTCGCCGGGTTGAACCTTGACCTTGTTCTTCAGGTACATTGCTACACCTGCAACCTTTTGGTCAAACTTCTTCCAGTTAACACCCTTGCCCTCTTTTCCTCGGCCGTCGACCGTGCAGTATGCAAGTTCTTCGGCCTGCCGTGATACGCGCCACTGCATGAGGTCGTGGATGTTTGTGAACTGGTTGAGCGGAGTTGATGTCCTGTCATCGATGACGACTTCACGGTGATCGACACCCGAGTATTGCTTATCTTGGAGCATCAGGAATTGCTGACGTGCCATCGATGCATCAAATGACCACATGCCACCAGCAGGGTCATCACCGAGCGCAATGTTCTGCACTGATCGCTCTACACCAAATTTTACGTGGACGCAGGGTAAAGAACCGTTGTCAAACTCTCTTCTGCAGAGCATGTTGCCAATTTCCCGCCTTCCGTTTTTGATGACTCGTGGGAGCGTGTTTGGTGCCGTGATCATGACGCAGTATACTCGCAAGTGGTGTTCTTGGTAAAGGACCTCCATACACCTCTCAGATAACGAGTCCAAAAATGGTATATCCAATTGTTGTGGCGGCCCACCGGGGTTTGTCGGCGCCGTCGATGCGGCCTGCGTTTCAATAAGAATAATGGGAAGATATTCCCCGTTTACATAGGAATCAAATGATGAGCTGTGATGTATTAGAGCAAGCCTCACATTTTCGGGAGCTCACTTACCAATCGTAAATCTTTGGGACGGCTTTCATGATGCTGGTAACTAGGTGTTGTACGAAAAAGTATCGATGTTCAGCCTCAAGCTGGCCATTTTCTACCCATTCAACGCGCTGTCGGATACGGTCTTCGTACAATCCGAGGACAAAAATCTTTCCTTCTACAACAAAACCAAGGAGTCCAGTACGGAGAAACTCGAGTTCGAGTAATTGCGGCGTAGGACTACCCTCGACGAAGCGGTATGGCCGGGCGTGGAAGATGGTCTCGGTGTGTTTTTGCAACTGCCAGAAGCCTCCCGATAAGGAGGGCGAGTCTACCCAGATCTCGCCTATCGAGTATGGTGAACACAGAAGATTAGTCTCAGGGTCTACAATGGCTAGCGTCGCATCTGGTATTGGATATCCAAAGGCACCAACTCGCATCGTACCAGGCTCGTTGGCACGCTTGCTTGCCTCCTCTCCAATCGCCAAAACAATGACCTCGTTCATCTTCAGAGCTTCCTTGTCCAGCAAGATCTCTGTGAGCTCTGTCGGGCCTTTCTTCTTCTTCTCTTTTTTGTTCTTCGTAGTGCCACCGCCAATGAGACTTGAATAGCCGTTCGCCGCCGCGTATTTGTCCTCGGCTTCATCTTCATCTTCGTCAGATTCCTCTACTGCTATGCTCAACGGGCAGCCCATCCGTTCCTCTCCACCGAGCCAGTCACGCACAGATATTATCATTCCACCATGTTCTGGCAAGCAGAGCATTGGCGCAATTAATTCTCGTGCTCTCGTGTTTCGCAATGGTCTAAAGTATCGGTCTCCAAGAATCTCGTGAAATTCACAGTCGACAGTCAGCGTGTCAATAAGACATATCTTCACCGAGGCAAAGTTAGGCTCCGTGTTCTTTTTGAAGTTTCTCGTAGCCATTGGGTCTTGTTGGTAATTGTATGCAGCGCGCTTGAGGCCTGGGTAATCCGCCAGCAGTATGTTCGACTTGTATTTGGTGATGAGGTGCGCATATAACCCTGGGGTCTCCATTGTTGCAGTCTCAAGCCATACGGTTGTGTGGCCACCATAAACTGCAAATAAAACACTGAGAATGAGACCTGCGCTTTCGCGCGGGTCGAGGTATGAGAGAATCACTTCTGTCGGATTTCTGGACGGCGCCGGGGCAACAAATTTGCCCTCTGAGTCCCGAAGGCTGGTGCTGAAAGTGTCTTGGCTTTGGCTATGGACGGGTATCGTACTAATCATGGCGCTGATGCAAGCCATCTGGTGCATTATAGTTCGGTGACTAAGCACGACACCGCGGAGGTCCCCAGTGGGCGCGCGAGAGAACTCAATGTAGGCGACCTCTGGTACTTGCAGCGCCGGAGTATCGTCATGCTTCTTCGGGTGGTAGCTGCCAAACTCATTCGTCTTCCACCACTCGACTCCACTCGGCCATTTGAGGCGGTTCTGGCTAATGTCACGGTGGAAAGCCTTGAGATTGTTATCCGTGGTCAATGCAAGATGAGCCTGCGTTGTTGTCAGGAGTAGAATAAGTTTCTGGTAGTCGTCGACGCTATTGATGGGCACCGCTACAACGCCCGCAATGAAGCAGCCCATCAACGCCACGACGAAATCAATGATTTCCGTATCCCTGTACACCAAAGCCACGCGATCGCCTCGATACAGATTGCTCTTGTCCCTGATCACCTTGGCAACCTTTTCCGCGCGACTGGCCACCTTTTCCCAGGTTATCGAGGCCGTCTCTTTGCCTTTAGCGTCGAGGACCCAGAAAGCAGTTGTCCTTGGCTGTGTGCGACTACGGTGGCGTAGCACAGCGCCAATGTTGTCAAACTTGGACATTTTGATATTTTGGTTGTGGGGATCGTAGACATCAAAAGGCAAATCTCGGGGCTCCAGTGGCAGCATGGTCTCAGCAGCACCCATTGGGAGATCGTTGGGGTTCATCATAGGAGGTGGAATCGCAGCAGTGGGCGAAAAAGCGTCTCCCGAAGAATAACGGTTGGGTCCCCCGTACGAGTCGCGAGGTTCCTGCATTTGCTGGCCTGTGAAATCAGAAAAGTAGCCCTGGTTCACGTCGAGCATGGTGCTCCTCCGACTGGCCTCACCCGGCGATCCAAATTGCCCGTCATAGCTTTGTTGGTTGTCTGGGTTGAATGCGTAGTTGCCCATCATAGTGGGCTCGCGTGAGTAGTTTTGCTCGGGCGTCTGGGGCCGCGGTATGAACGTCTCGCTTCCTTGTGACAACTGCGAAGAATTGCGCTGTAGAGAGTTTGTGCGCAGACCCAGCTGCTTCTCTTGAAAGCGCCCTACTTGACTGGGCGGGTAGGCCATGTACTGCGAGCTCCCCGCAGCATTGGCGGAGGGGTTTGCGTAGACGGGGGGTGCGCCCAATGGGTTCTGTGCGGAAGCGTCATGGTACGAATCTGGGCGTGGAAGTTGGATCTGTGGGGGTTGTGGTCGTGGTGAGGGACTCGGGCCGGAGAGGGCGGCGAGAGATGCGCTGCGAGAGCCAGAGCCCTCGCTGCTACCCTGGGCTTGGTCTTGCTGGCGCACATCGTTTTGCAGCTGGGCAGCAAAGTCAGGTCCCAGGTACTGCGACAGTAGTATCGTACGGCGCTTTTCGTAGCTGTGCGATTGTTAGCGCACGCAGAGAGACCGGTGGTGGTGGTTGAGATGATAGTAGTGGTGGTGGAGCAGCGCAACGATGCAAGGCAGTACGGACCCCTTCTGTGTGATATCACCCTCCTCGAGTTCATGGTCCAGCTCCTGCAGCTTGGCCTGTAGCTCGGGGTTCGTCTCGGCCATGGTGTCGTGGGTAGCGGCGTGGCGGGGCGGGCGGTCGGGCGGGCAAGCAGGCACGCGGGATGAACAGTGAATAGAAACAGACTACTATGCGGTGGCGGTCGGCGACATTCCACAGATAGACGTAGGGTGCAAATGTAAAGCGCCCACAGCTAATCGAGCGAGCATGCAGCAGCGGGCGCACGGCGGGAACAGTAAGCAGGGAACGGAGGTGAAACGGACACTTTGGGCGACAGAGTGGTGGATGCGCACATTGGCTGTTCAAGTCAGGTACGCGCAGCCCGTATGACGTTACTGACCCCAGGGCTGCTCACGCCAAGGCTGAATGCCCTACGGACCTGTACTTGTATGTCAGCCGTCACGTGTGGGGCGCTCATCATGCTCGTCTCCGCCGATTTGCCTCGGCTCGGCCATATCCACGCTGCCTTCAGATGATGCGCTGCAACGCGTCCGGGTGTGACAACGCCCAAAGTCTCAAAACCGCCCTGACGCCTGCTACTGTTACCCCCGTACACACCTCCTTTTCCAAGACCAGCAAGACAAACGACACCTTGAACCACCACCATGGCCACGCTCATCCATCCTCCGCCTATCGACCACTCCCAGTCGGCCATTGAGAATGTCTTGGAACTGACGCAGCTGTCCGACATCGACCCCAACCTCTTTACCAACACTCGTCCACTATGGCACCCCCCGGGTGCGCGCGGAATCTACGGCGGCGCTGCTATTGCGCAGACATTGAGCGCTGCCATGAAGACAGTCGACCCGGACTTCACCGTCCACTCGATGCACTGCTATTTCATCCTTGCCGGCAATAGCGAGATACCCGTCATATACCATGTAGAGAGGGTGCGCTCTGGAAAGTCATATGCAACAAGGACAGTGCAGGCGCGCCAAAGGGGCAAGGTCATCTTCACCACCACCATGAGCTTCGTGCGCCAGAACAGCGGAGGCGCAAACAAGATTGAGCATTTCTACCCCATGCCCGACGTCCCGGCGCCCAAAGAGGGCAGCGATGACTTGAGGACGCCTGGCACTGGCCAGAGTCCCTTTCAGACCCATATGTTGCCCATTGAAAACGGTGAGTGCCTTTCCATGTCACCCCTCAACTTGCTTCGGCTCATGCGTAGCAGATGAATCCGACAAACCTCACACCAAGAAATGCCGACAGTGGATAAAGGCACGCGGCCAAATATCCCCTGCTGGAGGTCACGAAGCCCATCTCTCCGCCATAGCATACATGTCCGACAGCTACTTCATCGGTACCGTTGCCCGTTCGCACAAGCTGTTGCGCTACTCGAAGCAACGCCAAAGCCGCGCCAGGTCGAGCATCGACGAGGACGTGTTGAAGAGGTTACTCGAGATGGATGACGCTGAGCTCCAGCGCCAAAGCCATGTCAACGAATCAGACAAACAGCGTATCCGTGAATTGAAGAGCGCCGAGGGCAAGGCAAAGAGTTCTGAAGCAAAACCCGAGATTGGCATGATGGTTAGTCTGGACCACACCATCTACTTCCACAATCCTCGCAGTTTCCGGGCAGATGAGTGGATCTTCACCGAGATGGAGACCCCCTGGGCTGGTGATGGTCGTGGCCTTGTTTTTCAGAGGATGTATACCAAAGACGGAACGCTCATCGCCAGCTGCGTCCAGGAGGTAAGCAGTTACCATTATCCATTATAGTGGACCGTACTGACAGAGACAGGGCCTTGTTCGACTGAAGCAGAATGACAGTAAGCTGTAGTCGTGACCATGGGTATCTTGCTCGTATATTCTTTTTTTGTTTTGTTTCGATTGACTTTATGACACCTTCCACTTGGCCTGGCTGGAGTAGGTATTTGTTATTGTATGGTATTAGTAGCTTTAGATTTGAAGGCTTCAACTATAGAAGCCTTCCGTACACATTATTGATTTTAATAACTTAAACACACAATGATTTGCTATAAATGGCTTGGCGGAGTGGATACATATGTACGATGCACGCTGCATGCAGCAGTAGAGGCCTGCACGTCGCCCGCTCGTTCTTTCCGAGTTCTAGGTCACCAATTAGCGCCTCGCCGGCCCCAAGCTAGTTGGTCCCTCACATTCGGTTTCACCCGGCTGCTTTTTGGCTTACCTCCCAAGCTTTCGCTGCCTTTGTACCTTAAAGACCCTAGTTTTCTTTGTGTAGAGATTCAGCCTTGCCAACCTCACAGATTATCTGCCATGTTGTAGATAATCATATGCGCCCAATCGAACAGAGCGCCGGATACCCAGCTCACCCAAAGGATGAATGTCAAGCAGGCGGCATGTCTGAACTGCCGCAAAAGCAAAATTAAATGCCGGCGCGAAGAGGGCGCTCCCGTGTGTGAGAGGTGTTTGAGCGTAGGCATAGAATGCATCATACCTGAGTTCCACATGTACGTGATTGTCAAGGTACAAACTCATTGCGACACATGCACTAACTTCACACACCAACATCTAGTGGTAGGCAAAAGGGGGTGAAAAAGTAAGTAATGGTTCCGGGTATGCTACTCAAGCTGACGTTTTCTAGCAAGCGTTCAGGCTTGGAAAAGGCAATATACCAAGTAGAAGAAGCCATCAAAAAGAGAAGATCAGACGCAGCCGCCGATCAAAGCACCCTACAGCACCTGCACCGGCTTCTGAACGAAGCACAAGCAGAAGATGGCTCGAGTCAAGATGCAAAAACATCACCAGTTTCAGCAGAGCCTTGCTATGTAAAAGAAGCGGTCCGCCCTTCGAGCGATGACCAGCTTGCTGTTGAAGACGTTGAGAATCCGCTTCAACTTCTAGCTCGTGCCTCGGACTTAAGAATCGCCACCACTCCGCAGTCATACAATACCAGTGTCGCTAGCCCTGAAGGCAGGTTCACCGGCAGCGAGCAGAGCGCGTTCCTTGATGTTCATCATTTTTTCTTGCCGATGAAGGCACACTTAGACCAGGGATCAGGCTTAGATCCAATTGACATCGGGTTGGTGTCCAAGGACGAAGCTGAAATGCTTTTGCAATAGTAAGTACTATCAAAAGGGCACCCACACATGCTCACAACATGCAGCTTTCACAAAAAGCTGGCTCACACGCGATGGGGTCTCGACCCAGCTTTACACACTCTGTCATTTGTTCGAAACCGCTCAGCTTTCTTATTTACTACATTGCTGGCTATGACTGCCATCTTCTTGCCGGAAACAGCTGCATTGGCCAGGAGACTGCTTTTACACCGCCGATATCTGGCTGAACAGGTCATTGTCCGAAAGTACAGATCCGTTGAAATCGTCCTTGCATTCATGGTCAGTATACCGTGGATGCCCCCAGGGTCGCATGCAAGCGACGACGATACGAGTTTCTATCTAGCCACTGCACTGTCTCTTTCGTTGGATCTTATGCTAGACAAGGTCATTACGCCGTCTACATCATTCGACCAGGACCTTACTAGGAAGATGCCCAAAGCTGAGTGTCTCGACGCAAGAAAAGCGCTAGCCATGGACGGTTTCGAGGATGTGGACCCTACTTCCGAATGGGGCCAGCGACTGCTTCGTCGGCGAGAAAGAGTTTGGATTGCTTTATTCGTGCTGGAGCGTGGCGTGTGCCTCGCTCGTGGCCGTAGTTACTGTGTGCCAAAGACCTGTTTGATCCAATACAGCGACAGATGGCACTGCCACCAGTATGCAGATGCTCAGGACGGTCCGCTGGTGTCTATGGCAGTGCTGCGTCGCGATCTAGACAGCCTCTTTGCCGAAGTACGCAATCGATGCGATAATTATCGCTCAGTCGAAGGAGGCTCAGAGGTCGCCCAGGAAATCGACAAGTCTATCGACGATTTCTTCAACAATTGGTCTCGAGCGTGGCCAGTAGTGATTAGCGATCCAGAGAGCAAAAGCCTGCCTCCTTACGTTGAGATACTCGTTACGCACACACGACTGTCGACTTATTCAATGTTGCTCAACCATCCAAGCGCGCCACCAGAAGTGAAGCGTTCCTTCCGCAAATCTGCGTTATCCTCCGCACTCAATGTCATGCGTGCGGCCATCCAAGGCGAGGCGCGTCTCAAGTCAATGCCCAACAACACTGTTACGATGATCTGCTTTGCAGCCAGTATAGCCCTCGCTCTAAGCGCACCAGTGCCTGAGGGGAGTGGTAACAAGAAGAGCCTTGCTCCAAGCGTACGACACCTTATTGAGAATACCGCAGCCGTCTTGGAGCGCATTGGCAGCACACCGGTGCACCGAAATGGCGCGTCAGTTGTGTACGGCAGGTTCTTGCGGGTTCTAGTTAAACAGGCTCCCGAGATTGAGATGCCACCACCCATGCCTCTCCATGATCCTGCACCAACGTCAATGGCTATACCAGACCTTCTCTCGCCCTCGAATCTTGCACATGACGAGTTGCCAGATCCGAACAATCCCTTAGGACCAGATCCAATGAGTAACTATTGGCCCGACCGTCTAGACTTCTCTGCAATGTCTTACAACGAGGTCAACGAAACAGTCACAAACTCAGATCTCTTCTCTGTAGCATTACTCGATATGCCTTGGAACGATTCCAACCCGCTGTGGACAGACTGGATGAATTTACCTCATTTCAACTTTCCATGACAACATGGTACAAAGGCGAATCAAGTCATTGCAAGCCGCGTCATGGGACATCGGTCATGACCTGGTGAATCGCCAAGCTATGGATATGTGGAGAGTCGCTGAACCTCGGGCTTCGCTAGGAACGCGACAGGGCGACTAAACCACATTCGACCGAGGGGTCACGCAAAGCCTCGCTCTGAGCTTCGAGGCCGCTCGACGTTCGGAACTTGAACTGGCGCCGACGGATCCAAAGATGGATGACGTTAGAGTTGCAGTGCGATTGTCACACACGTTTGATGCCCCATGTTCGGAGCTCGATTGCGAAAATACAGCCCGCTGGAATGCGTCGGCAATTCTTGAGCCTCCCTTCTGAATGATTTAATCACCTTGGTTTTACTGTCGCTATCCTCTGATTTGCCTCCATAATGGATACAGTACCTTCTTCCTACCGGTTGCTCGCAACCCTCCCCTCACGGTTATGCGCCCGGCGACCTATCCCTCCACAATTACGAGCTGCACGAAATCTGCCACCACGATGGCGGCTCACAGGCCAACTACGATGCATCAGTGAACGTGCGCCAACAATTGATCGCTCAAAATCGAAGCTCTTCAAGGATGCAGACGAAGCGGTGGCAGATGTACAACCTGGTTCCACCGTTCTGAGTGCGGGATTTGGGCTTTGTGGTGTTGCGGATACTCTGATTGCAGCAATGAAGAAGCGAGGACCTCAGTCATTACACTCATTAACGGCTGTTTCGAACAATGCCGGTATTGAAGATGTTGGAGGTTTGGCGCATCTGACCAAGAACGGGCAGGTCAAAAAGCTCATCATAAGCTTTTTGGGAAACAACAAGGCGCTTGAGAAGCAATACCTCAGCGGTGGCATCGAGATTGAGCTTTGCCCACAAGGTACACTTGCTGAGAGGATACGAGCTGGTGGTGCTGGCATCCCGGCCTTTTATACACCGACCGCTATAAACACGCTACTACAAGACGGCCAGATTCCAGCCAAGTTCGACAAAGAGGGCAAGGCTATGGGATATGGTCAGAAGCGCGAGGTTAGAGAGTTTAACGGCAAGAAATTCCTCATGGAGACTGCGTTGACAGGCGATGTTGCTATCATTCGCGCATACAAGGCCGATGAAGCTGGTAACTGTATCTTCAGGTAAGGATTGAGCAGTTTGAATTCCCAAAGATCTACTAAAGCCATAATCAGATATACTACGAAGGCTTTTGGACCTATAATGGCCAAAGCTGCACGCCTTACGATTGTCGAAGCGGAAGAGATAGTTCCTATCGGTACCTTTGACGCCAACGATATCGACCTCCCTGGTATCTTTGTCGACCGCATTGTACCAGCTACTGCACCCAAGAACATCGAGATCAAGAAGGTCCGCAAGCCTGCTGCTTCGACAGATGCTTCATCAAAGAACGAAGCCGCCGAACGTCGTGATCGCATAGCCCGCCGTGCGGCAAAGGAGCTCAAGCACGGATACTATGTGAACCTAGGCGTCGGCATTCCAACAGCGGCGGCGTCTTTTGTACCTGACGGAGTCAAGGTCTGGCTGCAATCCGAGAACGGTATCTTAGGTATGGGCCCATACCCTACGGAAGAAGAAATCGACCCAGACATCATCAACGCCGGCAAGGAAACCGTAACCCTCCTGCCTGGAGCCTCCACCTTTGACAGTGCTGAGTCGTTCGGCATGATCCGCGGCGGCCACGTCGATGTCTCCATTCTCGGTGCTCTGCAAGTCAGTGCCTCAGGTGACCTCGCAAACTACATGGTTCCTGGGAAGGTATTCAAGGGCATGGGCGGCGCCATGGATCTCGTCAGCAATCCTGATGCCACGAAGGTAGTTGTTGCGACCGAACACGTAGCCAAGGATGGATCAAGCAAGATTGTTCAAGAGTGCAAGCTCCCCTTAACAGGAGCAAAATGCGTGAGCACCATCATCACGGACATGTGCGTCTTTGAGGTGAACAGGAAGCATGGTACCTTGACACTTACGGAGGTGGCGCCGGGGATCACTGTGGACGATGTGAGGGCAAAGACGGATGCGAAGTTTGAGGTTGCGAGTGATGTTAAGACAATGGAGTAGAATGTGTTTTGTTTCTTTTACTGGATAGACATAGCCTTGTGTAGCAAATACCACATTTACCGCCTTTCTTATTTTAGGCCAGTACATGCTGCATGACGCTCTGTGCGGCGGTTACAAATCGTAATTCTTTGTAGTACACACTACCGAGTATTCATCTTGCATATGCAGTGTGGCAGTTTGAGGTGCACAACATTGTCGCACAAGATTAATTAGCTGAGTCCTCAGCTTTTGCAAGACCGGAGCTCTTCGGGCCCTACGAGAGCACGCCTTGCGCTTCTCTCTTCAGCTGCTGCCCATAACAAGCTGTAGAACATCATATATCACGCGATAAAACACCACAGTCTTGAACCATTTATCTTTCGTCCTCTGCGAGCTGCGAGCTGTCAGCTCCGCTCCATCCATGGTACATCTAGGCGATCACGCAGAACGCTCGGACGCGCCCACTCTTCTGACCCGTGGCAAAGGAGCTGACAGGTAGCCAAGCTGGCCAAGCGGGGGACAAGCAAAAGGCTTCGCAGAGCTTGGTATAACACGTCTGCCAGACTTTAACAAAACACAACTCCCCAGGAAATATACCAAATCAATAAAAGAGCAAAGTCCCTAACCCCGGGCCTGCTTAACCCATCCCGTCGTCACCGCTTCGGCCGCAAAAGAACGCCCGTAGGAAGAACATTGGGGTAGCACTCACGGCGCCACGCTTACCGCTAATCTTTTTTCAGGCGGCCGATCACCCAGGCCTGGGGCATCCGACTATCGCTGTTCTCCAAACACGAGTCGGACTGCCCTGCCCTGGCCAATCAAGCGCAGAGACTATTATCCGAGGCTGTCCGTTTAATGGCCGAACTCACGTACACCCCGTGGGGTCGGGAGGGGCGCGGCGGCTGAGAGTGCCGTAGGTAATGGGTAGTACAGAGGCGGTGGCTAGGCTCTGCTTGTTTTGGTCTGCGGGGCCCGGGCTGATAGGATAAAAGAAGGAATGTTACGCGCTCGTTTTGTACTTCTGCTTCTTCTGCTTCCTCTTCTCTTGTGTGTTGCGTGCTCCCTGGGTCCGAGGGTTGTCGTCTTTTACTTTGTGTGACCCTGTCTGCTCTCCTGGAACCGACGACTGCCGGGCAGTAAGCGACTGAGCGAGACAACGACCAGCCGGCTACATAATGAGTGTGGAAAAAATGCACGACGAGAAGTTTGAGCGGCGGAGTGGGAGCGAGCAGCTGGAGGATGGGATCGTGGAGGATGATCAGGCTACCAAGAAGTTGCTCCTGAAGATGGATTTTCGGTATGTGTTTTCTTCGGCTTTGGTTATGATTCAAAACCTAATCTTTGCACCAGCATCCTTCCGATTCTTGCGCTGCTCTTCTTGTGTTCGTTTATCGACCGCACCAACGTTGGTAACGTAAAGATTCTGGGTCTGGAAAAAGATCTCGGTCTTACGGACCACGAATATGCTATTGGACTTTGTGTCTTTTACGCTACGTATATCGCGAGGTGAGTTTCGTGCCAAGATATGCGCATTGGCTCCGTCAAAAGCTGAACGAATTGTGCAGTGAACTTCCCTCCAATCTGGTGCTGAAGAAAGTGTCCCCGAGAATATGGCTGCCCATGTTGACTGCTGTCTGGGGCATCCTCACCATGTGTCTAGGCTTTGTGTCAAGCTTTGCGTCTTTCGCCACTGTTCGCGCGCTGCTTGGTGTTGCGGAGGGTGGATTACTACCTGGAATGGTAAGATACTGGCAATAAAGATAATCTGAGTCATTTACTAACTTGTTACCAGGTGCTGTATCTGTCACATTTTTACCGACGCCAGGAGCTTGCTCTACGAATTGGTATCTTCTACACTGCAGCCTCGCTTTCTGGTGCTTTCGGAGGACTTCTCGCTCGAGGTCTCAATGCCATTGGCACAGCAGGAGGACTCAAAGGATGGCGTTGGATTCTGATAATCGAAGGGTTGATTACAGTCGTTGCCGGTGGATTAGCCGCGATATTCCTTCCAAACTCCATCGAATCAGCCCGTTTCCTCACTTCCACCGAAAAAGCCCACGCCCGCTCTCGACTAGGCGAAAAATCCATACACGAGCGTTTCGACTGGGCAGAGGTCAGACGAGGTATCTTCAATCTGCAGGTCTGGCTAACAGCCACGGCCTACTTTTCCATTCTCTCTGGTCTCTACTCCTTCGGTCTCTTCCTCCCTACCATCATCAACAACGGATTTGCCAAGGACCCAAACAAAGCCCAGCTATGGACCGTCATTCCTTATGCCGTGGCCTCCGTCGTCACGGTCATTGTTGCCGTTGTTTCTGATCGCCTCGCACTCCGTGGTCCAGTTATGCTGTGTACTCTCCCCATCGCCATCGTCGGATATGGAGTCATCAGCCAATCAACAAACCCAAAGGTGCAATATGGCATGACGTTCCTCATGGCAACGGGCATGTACGCTTCCGTCCCTTGCATTCTCTCCTGGAACAGCAACAACTCTGCGGGCCATTATAAGCGTGCAACGACTTCGGCGCTGCAGCTTGCTATTGCAAATGCGGGTGGTTTCGTAGCCAGCTTTACTTATCCGAAGAGCCAGAAGCCGCATTTTCACAAGAGCCACCAGATTATGCTGGGTTTGCTCTGCGCGGCTTGGGTATTGTAAGTCTTATTTTCTTGCTGTTTCGCTGATTGGGGCGAAGGAATTGAATCTACTTGGTGAACAGTAGCTAACAATACAAATCATAGGGTCGCAGCTAACGTGGCATGGGTGTGGAAGATCAACAGAGATAAGGCGAATGGCAAGTACGCGGAATTCGAGGGTAAGGGAGACGACAGAGACCCCAACTTCAAGATGGTCATGTAATGTTTTGTTGTTACGATCAGCTTTTACGTACAAAGTTGCATGAGAATGGAGTGTTCTTTACCGACATCGTCAATTGTTTGGTCTCTTGAGGCCTAGAGGGACGACATGCATTTGTGATAAACTTTATCAGCCTCTGCGCATTTAAACTCTCTCAGCTCTTTCAGCCCCCAAATTTCAACTCACTCAGCCCCTTCAGCTCATCACGTCTAAGCACACGGCTCGGATTGGATACGGATGCGCGTAATTCTTGCGTCACGGTTACACATCCAACTGTTGTGGCGTTGCAAGCTAAAGCCACTTTGACAAAGTGGAGAATACGCCAAGTCCTATTGGCGCAACTAACTTACTCTCAACACAGATGGTTATCGTGTCATTGGCCAGTATTGTACGGAAAACGGTTGCTGAAGAATCATGTTCACAATGCGAAGGTGTGGATTCGGGTATTAGAGCTTTACTGTGTAGTGTCAATTCAGTCGTATGACTTGTTTTCCGTACTTTAACTTCATATGTCATTACTGTGGAAATCTGTGTATTGATCGATTGATTCTCAGCACTACAATAAAGACAAAGAAACGTCGAGGTTAGCGCCTGGAAGATGGGGTGTTAAGAGAACATACCTCGTTCGCCCGATGTCCTGTTGAGAAGCTCAAGGTCACGACGGACACTGACGACGCGCGTGGAGATTCCCCCATAGTATAAGGGACTACCAGCGTACTCTTCAGGGGCCTCCCTGACAACGAAAGTCTTCAAACGGCCCCTTCCAGGGCAATCCAAGCACCTGTTCGCAGCAGACGAACCCCTTAACCAGCCTCTCCTTCGATACACGCACGTACCCACCTGCACTCGAGTCACAGCCACCGCGAGTAGTTCGATCAACCATGCATGCATGCTTAAGTCGAGGCAATCTGCCTCTCATAGCACATACTCAGCAGGACCCTCTATTACTCAGAAACTAGGCCCCACAACGGTTTCCCATCAGTACGGCGCCAGGGACTTCTCAATGCACGAAATGTGCTCATACGTACCCCACACGTGTTCGGTGTCCGATGGAGCCTACAAGGTTCTCATGTGAGGCGGGCGTCGAAGCGCGACGGGTATGCACACATGGCGAAAGCTAAGTTGCACTCGCTGCAAGTCATAGCTGAGGAGGCGATTCAGGGTCCCTTGGTGGTGAGGTCTCTAGGTTACTTGCATCGACTCCCGTGTGAGGTTTCAGGGAGAGGCGGGAGGATAGTGACCGCAAGGCTAGTACTGAACCTGAGCGAGGCACCAAGACATATAGGACGGCCATCTCAATGCAAAGTAGACGTTTTCTACGTGCATTAACTATCTCTCCAGCCTCGCTGAAGCACTGGTTCCTTGGTAGAAGATCTGACCCCCTGGATGAGGCGATAGTTTGTATCGGCTTTCGTCATCCACGCGTACGCAGTACCTTGTTGAGATACCCTGCCATCGATCTCGGAAACTACACTTGCTTGGTGGTACGGAAGAGCCCGTGTGCTGCGTAAGACGCAGGAACGGGGGCGAAGTAGAAAATCACTTATCAGTTGTCACTCACAGGGAATATGATGAGGTGATGGCCCGAAGACGTAACAACTACCATACATGACTATACAAAAAAGGGTTTGGAGACCGGACAAAACTGGTCTGTCACCATGGGGACTCAATCTAATACCGCGGTCTGAGGGTCATCAAGATTGACGATAGTCCGTCTGCTGTTTCTGGGGAAACCTTGAAAGCGACTGCGAAGAAGTCGTAGTTGGTTCAAGCGGATCTCTGTCCATCCGCTTACTGACAGACACTGCATACCAAGAATGGACAAGCCGATATCCGTGTCAAGGACCCTTTGATCGGCAGGGTTGATATGCACAGCCAGAGTCGTGCGCCTTAGTCTCGGAGCTTTTGTCTGATATTGACAGTAACCAGGATCAAGCGTGATGCAGATAAGCACAATGCTCTGACAGATACTTTGCATTAGTCACGTTTAAATGCAGCCTCCTCGGTTATAACGGTGCGATGGCGTTTTGACTTTGTTTTTCTGGTGTTTGTTGGTCGGCGAAACCAAGCCACTTCGCTTGAGGCTGGGCAAACTGGAGAGCTTAGCAGGGAATCCTACTGGTGGTCGTTGCTTTCTTGGCTGGGTTGAGCTGACTGTGTAGCACAAAAATAGACAACCTTCAAACACCACCACTACGTCAGTCAGCAAATTCTCGAACACTGCTGCGTCTATTCAAAGACACGGTGAGCATGACGAAAGGGCTTGCCTGGCACCTGGCGGCGTGAGATGCTAGGCCGCGAGCTGAGAGCTGATCTTTGCTGTGGCATGCAAGTAAGCAGACGCACCTTGCCTCCCCAAAATATTGTGGCGCGCTTTGCTGTCACGTTTGGATCCACCAAGGCGTCTCGGTAGGGAGGTACCAGATCTTAAACAGGACTGTTGAGTGTTTCTTTTATGCAAGGAATTCTTTTGCATCGCGCGAAATTTTCTGTGAGCAATCGCCCGTGAATCCTCACCGGTAAGGTGGCGTCACCAAGACGTTACAGCCCTACTGTCCAAGATTGCTCGATTCTATACGGACAACATGTTGCTGGGTTCCAACTGCCAACATCCTCTGTGAAACGGCACATAGCCGCTCTAACCAGCCGCTCTGCAGTGGCAAGTTGCAAATAATGGGAGATAGATCGACAATTGGCAAAATGTAGCCGGATGTACCTACAGTAGCTCCAGCAACCAGCGCACCTTTGCTGCATATCGATAGTCTGTCTTTGGTACAAAACGTCATGGAAACACTGAAAATATCTTGAATCAGGAGACTGCAGACGACCAAGATGCCAAATTGGGCTTGATGCTAACGCTGCTGGCGCTCTCAGAGGTTAGGACTGTGATGGGGTGGTGTCGTGGTCGGAACAGAGGTTCGGGACCCCTCTTGAAACTCCGAGACGCACCCCAAATAGGGACTGGCGTCAGCGCATTCGGTACAAGGGCGCCTCGCTTGCGCTTCTTGAGATGATTCTACTCGCTTGAGAGACTGTCAAGCTTTCCAAGCCGCAACAAACGACTCTCCACCATGGAGAGTCCGACCCGCGGGCTGACCTTAGTGCCATCTGCGCCTTGTATCGACATGTCAGCCTAACTTCTTAGACACCCCGCTTTATGCATGATCCGGGCACCACTCCTACCTGCAGCTGCTCCACAGCCTACTCGAGTGGCTTTGCCAACATACACGGCTCAGCAATGCCAGCAGTTCGGCCCACTAGCTAGCCCTTTTTCCTCCATCAAGGCTGGGGGCCTGCATCGGCACGTCTAGCTGCCTTTGGTCCTGGAACGCAGTAATGCCGGCATTCCACTCTACCCCAACCACTCGGAGTTCTCCGCTCGTCAACTTAGGGCTGATATGCACCTGTCTCTTACGCTGACTTTCTTGGAAAGGTGGTCATACTCAGCTTCTATACCGTTTATGTGCTACACGCCGTCCTGATGGCGATCCAAGGGACTACCGCCAGCCGCGCCTACACCTTGATGGGGTCACCATGTCGACGGCTAGTGGTGGAAACTCTCTACTACTAGTAGACGATGTCGTCTAGGGCATTTGCTTGGCCCACTAAGGGAACATGGTCAGGGCCAGGGTGAGATTATATTACTTGTACCACCCTTTCTCTGCCTATCCAGCCAGCTCACACTTTTCTTTGTACACCAGAATCTTAGATAGATCTTCACTCTTTGGCTCTATCTTTGGGATTCTGGCCCCTCTTTGTTGTGTTTCCATAATTCATCATGGTCTTTTCAATCCCGAGGGCGGTCACCGCACTTGGGCTTCTCTTACCTACCGTCTCCTCTGTTGCCCTGTCTTATGAAGACCGCGCACCCATAACACCTCCCGTCCCTTGGAAAGATACTGGACTCTTCTCTGGGCACACTAGCCGATCAGGATATCCAACTTCTTGCAATAACGGTCCACAGTCAAGAGACTGCTGGTATGATGATTTCAACATCGACACTGACATGGACATCAAGTGGCCGGACACTGGCAAGACAGTCAAGTACCACTTGACCATCACAAACACTACAGGTGCTCCGGACGGTTTTGAGAGACCGATGTTCTTGATCAATGGTCAATATCCCGGGCCGGTAAGTTTCATGCAAATTATGCCAACACTTCCTTTCTAATGAAATGCAGACAATAGTTGCTGATTGGGGAGATGATCTGGAGATCACTGTTACCAACAACCTAGAGAACAACGGAACAGGCATCCATTGGCATGGCTTGCGACAGCTCGGATCAAATGAACAAGATGGAGTAAACGGCATCACTGAGTGCCCAATCGCGCCCGGTGACTCCAAGGTCTACAAGTTCAAGGCTACGCAATACGGCACCACTGTAAGTATCAAAAACTCCCTGGCATGTTGAATGAAAAAGACTGATCGTCCAAGTGGTACCACTCGCACTACTCTGTGCAGTATGGAGACGGTATTGTAGGACCTTTAATCATCAGGGGTCCTTCAACAGCAAACTACGACATTGATCTTGGGGCTCTCCCAATGACTGACTGGTTCCACGCAACCACTTTCACTGTGAACGCTGCAGCCGTTCATGCGAGAGGTCCTCCAACTGCGGACAACGTCCTGATCAATGGCTCCATGACTTCGTCTTTTGGCGGAAAATACGCTGAAACCGTTTTGACCCCTGGAAAGTCCCACTTGTTGCGCCTGATGAACGTCGGTATCAACAACTACCTCCATGTTGGTCTCGATGGGCACAAGTTCCAAGTCATTTCTGCCGACTTCACCCCTATCGAGCCTTTCTACACCGACAACTTGGTTCTCGCAGTCGGTAAGTTTACCCGAAGTTGTGTTCAAACGCATCTCCGTTTCTCTCGGCACAGCATTGTGCTGTGCAACCACGACAGACCACGAAAATGCCGTCACGATAACTACCATGCATGAATGTCTCACTAACACCATCGCCAGGTCAACGATATGAAGTCATCATTAACGCAACTGAGGCTGTTGGTAACTACTGGCTTCGCGTGGGTACTGGTGGTACTTGTGATGGTCCCAATGCCAACGCCGCGAACATCAGGAGTATCTTCCGATATGCTGGCGCCCCGGCTATGGAGCCCAACACCACTGGTACACTCCCATCAGGCTGCTACGATGAGACCGTTGTGCCCCACGCCAAAACAACTGTTCCTCAGGACATGCCTGAACTGCTCAGTGTGGGCTTCAACCCTAACTGGACCAGTGACGTGACACAAAACCAGGGCCTTGTTCAATGGCTCATCAACGGCGACCCTATGAATGTCGACCTTGAAGTCCCCACACTGCAGTCAGTCTTGGATGGCAATGTCACCTTCGGAAACAACCGTCACGTGTTCGCGGTCGATGAGACACACAAGGTATGTCATCTGCTCTGCTTAGTATCACTGTTCAGTAATTAACACACTCTTTAGTGGCAATACTGGGTCATCCAACAAAACAGCTCCAACCCAGCCCTTCCTCACCCAATCCACCTTCACGGCCACGACTTCTACGTCCTCGCCCAGAAAGAAAATGCAGTCTGGAACGGCGACATTTCCACTCTGAAGACCGACAACCCCATCCGTCGCGATACAGCCGACCTTCCCGCGAACGGCTTCTTGGTCCTTGCATTCGAGTCTGACAACCCAGGTGCATGGCTCATGCACTGCCACATTCCCTTCCATGTTGCAGCTGGTCTTGGCGTCCAGTTCCTGGAACGCCAGTCCGAAATCAAAGCCAAGGATGGATTCGCAGAAATGAAGAGGACCTGTGCCAACTGGAAATCTTGGCGCTACCAGTTCCATCCTAATGGCATCTTGTTTCCTGGCGACTCTGGGCTGCGTCGTCGCTAGAGGCCAGGAAAAAAATGCGTTTGTTTTTTGTTCGTTTTGGATCAATCAGTATTGTTGAGTTTGACAGTCACCAGTGATATTCCCCAATTCGCGCATTATTCATGGCTAGGGTGGCTGTTGTTCATTGCAGCGTCTTCTTCTTCTTCTTTCTCTTCCCAGCGATTTTGACATTTTGCCCTTTCGCCCCCTCACATGTAGATAGAATAGCACCAAAGATTATAATGAAATAAGACTCAGGTCTCTTAGTACACAACACCTTCGTCTTCAAGCTTCAAACATATCGCATTGACCTATCTGTTAACCACATCCATTCCCTATCCTGCCTTCACCAACCTCACACTTATTCTTATTTATCATCGTTCCTGACATTAACCCCCTCTAGCCTCAACGCCGTCTCTCACGTCCCGCGGCCGCATTGCGTTGCACCAGCCACCCACATTTCGCTCTATCTCACCCACCTTTGTTTGCTTTTGTCGCAGGTACATACTCCTCCCAATACCTGGTACACCAGCGGGCACCAACCAGCCCCGCAACCAACGGTCTCCACCACGCTTACGTTAGCCCAACCAATGCACCAAAGAAGTCCCGTGGTACTAAGCTACTATCCGTGTCCGTTTTTGTCTTCCTCCCTTTTGGTCGTGCCTACTACCAGCCGAACCACGAAAGCGAAGCCGAGTTTAAGTGTTCTTTTTCCCGTTTGAGTGAGGCTGGATGTTAGGTACTTGGATTGGTAGAGGCAAAGGATGAAGTGCTGACTGTCGGGCTCGCGGGGCTGGTTTGGCGTATTCTGGAGTGGTGTTTCCTCGCAGAGAGAAATACATAATGAGGATGGAGGGTTGGACGAGTGGCTGGAGAAAACAACAGCCATCTCACACGGGTGCAAGGTACGGTACCTGACATATGCTAGTTATCCCACGCTACCCTTCGGTACGAATCGCTTCCGTAGCACTTATCACCTACTCAACAGGCACCAGGTACGCATTATCCATTTAAGATGTTGTTTTTGAACCGGCATGTATGTATGTTGCCGAGGGGATGTTGCTCCCGTGGATAGTTTAGGAGTACCGAATAGTGAGGGACAGGGGAAAACCTGATTGTAATGAAGAGGCTGGCTATGTACATATTGCCCAGCAGCTAACGAAAAAAGTATGCAGAAGTCAACGGCAGAGAATCTCACCGATGCCGCTGGCTTATCAATAGTGATGAAATCGTTACAGGTACGAAAAGAGCAATGGTAGCATTTCGAACCATTTGTGAAGACGTGAGAAAAGGAAATAAATGCATCTGACCAGGTTACGACGATGACACCGAAATATCAGTCTGTGCCTCCTCGGCCTTCTCTTTGCCCTTGGAACTGCTGCTTGAGCCAGGTTCACCATCTGTCTCAACCTTGGCATGACCGCTCTTCTCATCGTTCTGCTTTCGTGCCTCAGCCTCAGCCTGAGCCTCCTCTTCTCGCTTTCTTGCCTCCTCCTCTTGTCTCTGTCTCTCTTCTTCCGCGGCAACCCTCTCCAGCCTCTCTCGTTCTTCCTGCGCATGAACCATTCTCTCGCCTACACCAGGGAACAGACTGGCAACGAAGAGTGTGAATGCGCGTTCGACACCACGGAAACTATCTCGTATCCAACCAAATCTCTCATCTTGCTGCCGCTGTAGTAACCGTCTCGCAGCTTCCTCTGGTGATATATTTCCTCGCGGACGCTGATCGTTGGGTTGTGCAGCGCGTTCGGCCATGGCTCCCTCTGGAAGAAGCGCTTCGAAGTGGCGACGTACAAAGTTGAATTGGTCCTCGAACATACCAATCTGTGCCAAATAGACGAAACCAGCAACAGCACCCAGCATAGCAGGTCTGTAAAAACCACCGCTTCCAGCAAAGACGTAGACGAAGATGGCCAACTTGAAAATCAACCACAAGTGTCCAGCGATATTGTTTATCCGATCGTTTTCTTCTGGTTGCGGCCCATTCCGGTTTTCATTCTGGTTCTGGTTCTGCGCCTGGTTTTGTGCTTGATTCTGATCTTGGGCTTGTCCACCAGCTACTGGCTGCCCTGTTGGTGTTGGCTGCATGTTGGCTAGCTGATTATGCAATTGGTTTGTACCGTGTGCCAATCTTTGTCCAAGATCAGCAAGGAGCTGTCTATTGTGTACAAATTGACTTGAGAAGGCCTGGAATGGAAGTGTAGGTGCCATAGGGGCCGTAGTATATGTACCTTGCTGATCGAAGAGGACCCCAACCGGACCTTGTGGGCTTGACAAAAGGAATAGCTCCGCGGGCATGTCTGCTGGCACTGTTTGTGTGATATCTCTAGCTCGTTCATGATATGCATTTTGTGCTGTTGGAGTCGTAGTTGGTGCCCCTGGCGCTGTTTCTGGAGTAGCATCAGGAGCGTCGCCTTGCTGGCGATCGAGCATGATACTCAACTCGGCCGCATCAACCCTGAGTTCAGTAGCTGACCGTCTGAGTGCCGTAACTTCAGGTTCTGTAGGAAGCAACGCCAGAGCCCGGTCAACAACGTTCAGATTTTGATTGACTGTGTTCAAGTGCTGACGTAGGCGTTCAATACGCCATGCTGGGATACTCAACGAGGAAGACAGACTTGATGTCAGGAGTCCTCCAGCCTGTGAACCAGAGTCACTAGGTAATCGCAACAACATCCGGATATTCTCAATCTCTCGTTTTGTTTCCAAAAAGATTCTTTGAACACGAGGCAACAACCGTTGGTCTTCACTGGAAAGTGGTGGACGACCGAACGCTATTGCATGCGGAACCGGGAACGGAACGACAGGTTGCGGTAGTATTCGTGCAGGTATATTCACCTGGTTGTAAGTGGTAAAAGACCACCGCGCTCCATTAGGCGTGACGCCTTCTCGTCTTATCGGCTGATCGCCATTTCCAGGGAGGTTTGGTAGTCCCATTGGCGGCGGAGGGGCTGTTCCTGGAGGCGGCGGGTGCGCATCTTCTCCAGCAGCTTGCGTGTCCTGACTCGAGTGTTGGTTGGTTCGATTTGAAGCTTGTTCATCACCCTGGTGCCCTTGGGCCATTGCTTGGGCGAACGGTCGGTGGAGCGGTATTGGCAGAGGGAGAGGAATAGGATTCACTTGTTCCGGAAGACGATGAGGAGGCAATTGCGGCTGCAGTATCTGTGGTTGTGAAGTTGGGCGCGTTTGCGGTAGTACCCGAAACGGATTCGTTTGTAGGGGATTCACGGCGGGACCGTCCAGAGCTTCAGAGCGGAAGGGGTTTGGTGGCACAGTAGAGGGCCGTGGCGCAGGTGAAGGCACGTTAGAAGGTAGCTCTCGTATGACCAGATGAAGGCTTTGATCTTTGCTCTCACGTATCTACGCTTGTTGTCAGCAAGACCTTGCTTGACAGTGACAGCAACGTACATTGTCGGCGCCAAACACAGTATTTAATGTATCGGCATCGTTGGCTACCACTCGTCCTCGGTATATGAGACGCATGCGCTCGGGGGCTGGCTTGGACGGCACGGCATTCTGTATGCGACTCCGGAGCTCTTTGACTGTGGTGGAAGCGGGGATGTCTGCAAGGGTTACGCCGCCCTCTAGTTCAGCTGAAGGCGAGAGGACCTTGATGTTGATTGTCTGCTCTGTTTCGGCCATGCTTTCCATAGGAGTTAGCGATTATGGTGAGGGATAGAAGGTTCTCGGTCTGAAAGTGGGCGACGTGTTTGTATACGTTGCGTTTCGAGCGCCGGATTCGCCGTTGTCACCACGGTGGCTACCATGCACAGTGAAGGGGCACCAGAATGTCCTGCTTATGTCTCGGGTGATAGTAGTCGAGATGTGCGCCACCTGCTTCTCTAATGTTCGGAGCGTTTCTACCACTTGCGCACACGATGCGACCGTTGAGGTTGGATGCGAGTAACACCTCCGAGCCCACGGCCACGCGCTAGACTGTGCCGGGTGGGTACGTCATTGGTTGGCCGAGCATGTGGATTTTCCCACACCACGCGACGCCTTTGCCGTCATCTCTCCGCCTCGCCATTGCGAGTCTGCCCCTCTCAAGGTAATTGAGATAATAACAAAAACAGACGTCGCACATGCATACATCATGATCATGGCGTCCTCCTGCTCGCGCCAGCTCATACGGGCTCCCCCCCGCCCGCGATTTAATGCACCCGTACACCCACATGCGCGCCTCTCCGCCCCATCTCGCACCTTTACTTCGACCCGAGCATTCTACCATGAGCAAAACTTCCACAGGAAAGAGTCTTTTAGGTCGCGGCTCAATTCCGCGCTGAAGAATACCAAGATCAAGTGGGAGCCAATACCCATCGCCCTCGGCGTCGGCTTCCTTGGTGCATTCCAGTTGTATCGCATACAGCGCCGAGAAAAACACACAGAGGCCGAAGGAAGGAATGGAGACGATGTCACAGTGGACCAGCAAGGCCGTCCGAAGAAGCGTGAGAGAATAAGACCGAGCGGGCCATGGACTGTTCAGGTCATGTCTACTCTTCCTCTCAAGGCCGTTTCGCGCCTGTGGGGTCGCTTCAACGAAATTGACATCCCATACTACCTGCGCGTGCCGGGTTTCAAGCTCTACTCGTGGATCTTTGGAGTCAAGTACGTCGTGAACAGAAGCATTGCCATTCTCATATCTAACCATTTGCAGTCTCTCGGAAGTTTCGGAGCCAGATTTGCACGTGTATCCCAATCTCGCCGCCTTTTTCTACCGCACACTCAAACCCGGAGTTCGCCCTCTAGATCCCAACCCCAACGCAGTTCTCTCGCCCGCAGACGGCAAGATCATTCAGTTCGGTACCATTGAGCACGGAGAAGTCGAACAAGTCAAGGGAGTAACATACAGTTTGGATGCTCTGCTAGGCTCCACTAGGCCCAGCACACCAGGACAGAATATCGCCAACTCGCAGGTCCGCGCCAGCGAACATGAGAAGACGCCACAAGATGAAGAGGATACTGTGCGCGCAGATGAGGAATTTGCGAACGTGAATGGCATTTCTTATACTCTACCCAACCTTTTCTCTGGACCGTGGCCAAAAGGCGGACAGCCTGCTGAAATGCCAACGGATCAGTCAGTACCATCAAAACCCTCTTCTGAAGCCGAAGTACGCGCCGACCTGGCTTTGAGTGAATCCGAGCGCCCATGGTGGGCACCCGCCTCGTTAAAGACACCCACCGTTCTCTACTACTGTGTTGTATATCTCGCACCAGGCGACTACCACCGGTTTCATTCTCCTGTCTCATGGGTAGTCGAGTCGCGCCGTCATTTCGCCGGCGAGCTTTACAGTGTATCGCCATATCTTCAGCGCACCCTGCCTGGCCTTTTTACCTTGAACGAGCGCGTAGTATTGCTCGGAAGATGGCGCTGGGGCTTCTTTTCGTACACCCCAGTTGGTGCAACCAATGTTGGTTCCATCAAGATCAATTTCGACCGCGAACTCCGTACCAACAGTCTTACCACGGACACTGCGGCAGACCGTGCTGCAGAAGAAGCCGCTGCCCGCGGTGAGCCATATTCTGGCTTTGCTGAAGCTTCGTATACGAGCGCAAGTCGTGTCCTAGGCGGCTATGCACTCAAGCGCGGCGAGGAAATGGGTGGGTTCCAGTTGGGGAGCACAATTGTCCTGGTGTTTGAAGCCCCAAAGGGCATCCGACCCAGTCTAGACGAAGGCTTCAGTGGTACACGTGGCGAGAGAAAAGGTGGCTTCAAGTGGAATATTGAACAAGGGAAGAAGGTCAAGGTCGGCGAGGCTTTGGGTTACGTGGAGGAAGTCCACCCGTAAGCCTTATTCAGTCGCATACGAAAAGTGCCTTTTTCGCAACACGAGAAATGATACCATATTCAGCACATGCCATTTCTTGTTGTACTATGGATAGCATATGTCGTTCTGTTTTTGTACCTATGATGATCTTCTAGAACTATTTCGTTAGTATGTGTGGAAATGTATGAGTCAACCAAGACAAATCCATATTGCTCTCCGATCCACTGGCTGCACAATGCACTCCTCGTGTTCGCGCGTAATTTTGTCTAAGCCAAGAAGGACGAGCTTTCGGAGGAAAGACCCTTGTTTTGAAGTGTTTGATAAGGGAAGCGCGCAACAATGCCTCCATTCCCGCAGCGCCGCAACCGCGCATGCGTTGGGAGTTGATACAAGGAGGTGAAGGAAGACGTGCATGACTAGGCTGGCCTCAAATGTTTTTTTCTGGAAACTATTCAATGCCTCCATCGTTTTCAAAAATAAAATGAAAACGATTGCCGACAGCAACCAGACCATCCAGTCCAAGCCATACCCGCTTCTAGAACACCACAGCCTCGTGTGAGATGTATAGCATGACGAATCACGATATGTTGGACAAGGGCCTCAGGAAGAACCCGTACAGAGTTGCGGATATTAAATAGGATTCAAAAAAAAAGCGAAGCTAGTCCGCATGTCAGACGGGGCGCCGAAAATAGAGCTACCGAGGCCGCCTAATTGTGGAGCACAGAACAGGGCGTGGTGAGGCTAGGCGGAATGATCTGTGATGGCACTAGTACGGCAAGGCGTACGCAGTAGCGGTACATATCCGATTGGGGGCGGGAACTCTCGTTGTTTCGTTTGGCTGTGTGTTATGCTCGTCATGTTTCGATACTGGGCGATGATTGTCGGAGGGGATGGTGAGATTGTGAAGAAACATGATTAACCAAGCCCACCACCTGGACAAGTGAGCGATACTGGATTCTCAGGGTTCTTCCTCATTTCAGGCTGAAGATGGCGTTCTTAGTTAGGGTCTGGCGGGCGGCCCGACCGTGGGTGCCTGGTGTAAGTACCGCCGTCTTTGTAAAGCTTGGTATGCGCTGTAGTGCTCGCTGGGGGCAGCCAAGCGTCTTGGTAGGTACTGATTTCACGCGTCTCGGCCGAAAGGCACATGGGATAGTTGATGCTGTGGATGTCGGTCGCTAGAATCGTAGGTTCCCTTTTTTGGTCGCTGGCCATGACACGGAGTGTGATTGGTAGATATTATGGGGCGCATGTGGGCGGAGAGGTGTAGAGCTGAAGCGGACCACGTCTTCGCAATCCCTTCCCACGAACAGAACAGGCGCGGCGCACTTGGCACAACCAGAAGTCGAGGGTGCTGGTATGTAAGAATTGCATCTTGGTCTGCTGAACATGCGGAAACGCAGTGAAAAGCTGATGGTGGTTTAGTCATGCTCGTCCGGCATGACTGGCAATGGCCGCCTAGCTGTATGTAAGTATGTACATCACATGTCGCTCTCCACTTGGCGTGTTCGTCGTGCGTTCCCTCCGCCGCATGACAAACGAGAGCCAATTGTTTGTTTTAGTGCGGATTCGACCAAACTAAAGAAAATGGCACAGAAAGATGCCTGTAGGTCGACCACTAATGCAGCATCGCGCAAGGTCAGCACTGCCACCGCCGCCATATCAGCAACTCCTTTCTGGCCTGGCCTACACCGGGACGGGACTCGCGCGCATCTGGTTTCATTTGCTCGTCAGCTCTGCACGTGCGGCAAGGCTGGGGCTGATGGCAGAAGACGCGCATCCAGGTAGCTCAATCCGTCCTTGTTCAAGACTGCTGCTGTCCAACCGCGCACAATGCTGTCTTGATCGGGTGCCATCGTCGCCTAGGTTATTAGTCGTTGCTCAGACTTGGTTTATTATTAGCTGGGCACATCATCTCCGCCCCCGCATCATCACCTTACTTCGCGGCGGAGACTGAAGCTGCCATCATTGCGATGCCTAACTTTCCATGGACAAAGTCGAATCGGTCTCACCAATCCGTCGACCATACCGCGACTGAACATTCCTCGCCCGTGCCAGCTGCTAAGGACCTCAGCGAGCACGTCTCAGCACAGCGATACCAGCTTCCCGACGCCCTCCACGAATCGGTTCATATCCAGCAGCCCTCTGCGCGACAACAGACTCCTCCTGGTCCCACACAGGGTCAATACAGCGACCAGAACTCTCTGCGAAATGCAAGTCATAGGCTGAGCGCACATCTGTCCCTCGGCCAGTCAGCCCAGAACTACCAGCAACAACCCGGCCCTTCACCCCACCTCCAAGCAGGCCACGAGTCACAGAATCCTGTCTCCTACCAGCCCCAACACTCCCCTCCTGCATACAGCCCAGAGAACAAGAAGCAGTCGCTACGCAGCCGCATTGCAGCCGGAGTGAGGGGATACAAAGACGAGGAGTCCAAGTCGCAGAAGAACGGACTGAACAGGCGACAGTCAGTACGGAAAAGTGACCCTCGGGCGCAAGAGTACCAGGCACAAGGAGACAATCGCCTGCAACATTGGCAGCAACACCAGGGGTCATCCTCCCACTTGCCTTCTTCGAGAGAGCAAGACGAGGACAATCTGGACCCATACCTCCAGCAGGGAAGCGACGAAACACCCCAAGTCCCGCCCAAAGACATCAAATACCAGCAAAACACACAGCCTCCTCAGCATTTTGCTGGGCAGCTGCATCAAGAGCCCTACGCTCGGCCCCCACTTGGTCGAGTGAGCACCGAGGGCAGCTATTCGACCCAAGGTGGGGTAGATCAATACAGCCCACAGCAACACCAAGCTGAAGGTCCACAACAACATCAACAACAACCACCGTCACAATCACACCAAATCCCCCGCAAACAGCAGCAGTACCCTAGCTACCTGCCCACTACCCAAACTCTGCAGGGATCAAGTAACCCTCAGACGTACGTTCCACAGAACGCGCCAAGCCCTTTGACCCAAAGCACTCAGCTGCATGGGCAGACCGCTCCGGTTCAAGACAGCCAGCAGAATTACTACCAATATCAGCAGCAGCAGCAACAACAGCAGCAGCAGCAGCAACAGTCACCGCTGACCCAGAGCCAACCTTCGCTGGAAAACTCGCAGCAAAGTCTGCACCATCAGCAACACCCTCACTTTGCATCTCAGCTTCAGCCGCAATCAGACCAGCACCAAACTGAGCAGCACCACCCACAAACGATCTGGCAGAACCCCCCAGCCTTACAGCAAACCACCGAGCAACAACAGTCCCAACAGCTCCGACCTCCCTCGTCCCATCAGCTTGCTCCACCGTCGCCCCTTCAACCCACGCCCTACCAACACCACGAAACACAGCAAGCGAAGCATCCCCAGTCTTCAGATTTGCATCCTCCGAATAACACTTCGCATCAACAAGGACAGGAGGGCATGACGCCTAGTGGCCAGAGCAACGGCAGGAATACAGTGAGGAAAGTCAGCGAGGGGAATCAGCCACAACCAGGGGCATCATCTCAAGAGCCATCTCAGCTCCAACCCCCTGCTGCTCAAAGTCAGACTCACGGCCAACCTGCTGCATCTTCAGGACTCGCGACGTTCGACGCTAACGTTGTACCGACAGCCTCCCAAGGACAACCGTATCGACCCGAAAAGCAAGGTCAGCAAAGTTCAGAAATGGGGCGAGCGACACCTCCACCACGCCCCTCGGCGGCCGATATGACAGAAGAAGAGATTGAGAAGATGATCAAAGAACATGAAGTCTTGCGTAAGTATCATGACCTAAGACAAAGAGTTTCGCATTAACAACCCACCAGGCGAAAAGTATCAAAAAGTGAAACGGTACTTTTTCGAACAACAAACCCAAGTGCATCAGCTGCAAAACACCCTTGCAAACCAGCGATTGTCTCTCTCACGTACCTCATGGGATGATAGTGAATATTCCACCCGCTTCAACCGCTTGGACGGATTAATAGCGCAGCTGTCTTTCTCTATCCGTAAGGACTGGAAGTCGATACCACAGTGGCTACATCCAGTGGTCAACAAAACAGCCGTGGAGACTGGCAAGCAGGAGATGACGGCAGTTGGTCGTGCATTCATCTCGCATTGGCTAGTAGAGAACATATTCGATAAATACTTCCATCCGGATCTCGAGCCAGCGTTTTCGACACAACTGCAATCAATTGTGTCGAATATCCGGAGATTTGCACCCCCTTGCCATAGCACAGAAGATGAAGACTCGCTTGCTGCAAAGATTGTCAACTGGCGGTTGGCTACATTGGAAGGTCTTGCGGATACCTTGAGGGCTCCACAGGCTACTACTTATCGAGAAGCATTGACTGCAACGCTCAATGAAAAGTTGATTGCGTCTCTTCAGATGCATCTCAATGATCCCGCCCCTCCAGACCTTAATGGAGGTGTCCCAATGATCATCGAGCTGGCTATCAGCATTGCCCAACACTTGCCACTTGAGAGCCGAGAGGTACAGATCGAGTACTTCCCACCAGGTCATGGTATCGTCAGCGATTTGATGAAGCTTGAATCGGGTATCCCCGCTCTGACAGCTCCTATTGTCGAGCTGGATGATGCTGACCGAGCTTCGATCAGGAGCATGGCATCGAAACCCGATGACAACGCCTCCATTGCGGAGCAAGACCAAGCTCAAGCGCAAGGGGGTCAGGTCCCGAAAGAAGACAAGAAGCGGGGCATGTTTGGGTTCGGAGCTGCAAAGAAGACGGGGGCTACCCCTGCTTCCCTTGGCAAGCGGGAATCATCCCTAGGCCAAGGAGGTAGCCAGCAGAGCCTGACACCAAGCGCAGCAGGCGGCTCAAGCGGTACAAAAGACGAGTCTGCACCACCTCGCGTCCGCCTGGCTGTCGGAGTCGCAGTGCAGATTCGCGGCAAGACGGTTTTGATCAAAGCTCCTGTTTACAGTACATGAGCGTCATAGAGACGTTAGCGGTAAAGATAATGACGGACATGTCTTTGGAATTGATTGATGTAGCAAGCAAGCGTTTGAGCATTTCTTCTTCCTTTCTTATATATACAGTTTCGTTCATACTGTTGTGCTTTCGGATTGGATATGCTTTCTCTGAGACGGCTATACCCAGGACGTTTGTCTGTTGATGTGTTTTTGCTGTATTTTGACGAGCAACAATGCCCTTGCTGCTGTTGCAGTCTGGTGCGATGGAAATCCACTCTCCTATGCTGCCGTGCGTATTGGCGCAAGTAACTGTGTTCCAGTCAAATCCTGACCAAGATTTGTGAACATGAATCGCTGCCAGAAGGAGGCTAGCTTGAAGGCATTCATGCTAGTTGCGGCCGCTTTGAGCGCTGATTGGTCCAATGTCCGTCTCTCCCTTTTGTTTACTCGGCGCAAACATCACCGCTGCTAAGTCACACAAGACCACCCCTCCATATCCAACGCCATGGAAAATATGGAAATATCGCAGCAGCTCAAATGTCAGTCTAAAAAAGCAAGAATAATCATACACACAGCAGTTATTGATGCCGACTAGCCACAACGCTGTCTGTCCCGTCGCCAGCCTCAACACATACAGCATCTGTTCACGGAGCCCGCTTGCAAATACGATGTCTCTCCACCTTCGAAGTTGTGCGAAGTATAGCGCTTCCATCCAGCCATGACCTGCGCACTTCGAAGATTGCCTGGTCTCCCGCAATCATCCCGTCCTCGAACCCATCGACACGCACATCCTCACCCAACACAACGCCTCCCCGCCGCTCATCAAGAACACCGCGCCCTCGGTCAAATCGCGTCCTCATTCACGACGAAGAAACGACACGTGTTTACGATCTCCGCGACGAAAAATGGAATGCCGTAATTAGCAATGGCTCGGGGGGCATGGGCAAGAATGTGCATGTTGAATTTGGGGGAAACGAGGACGAGGTGCTTGTCTGGAGTGATTTTGCCGCGTGCGTAAAAGTGTGGTGCTTGAGGACGGGTAGGGCGGTGGAGATCCGTGATCCAAAGTTTCCTGGTAAAGATGGGAAAGGCTGGGGATATCGACCTGCTAGCGACGTAAGACTAAGAGTGGGAAGAGGACAAGGCCGTGTGCTAGCGTTGTTATGTCGCGCTTCAGGAACCGATATCCTGTTGCTTCTTGCTCCGCAGACGTACAAAATTCTGAATCGAGTCGAACTTCCTACTACGGATGCTGCAGGTCTGCGATGGAGTCGTGATGGCCGCTGGCTGGCTGTCTGGGACGCCGCATCTGCTGGGTATAAACTGTGCATATACACGGCAGATGGACATTTGTACCGCACAATATTCCGCGAGGCTTCCGAGGAACCCAGTGAATGGGAGACAGAAGGCCTGGGTATTAAGAGTCTAGAATGGGTCCCTGGAAACGAGCGTCTCGCAGCTGGTGGCTGGGACCGCCGTGTTCGCATCCTTTCTACACGCACATTCGCACCCGTCGTATTCCTCGACCACACAGCCGTCATCGACGTACCCAGTGCACCCGTATACACAGAACAAGTCGACAACCTGGGAAAACGTAGCTTCATAGTCACATCGCAGCCTGCCACGCCGCCGAAAGCCGCCCTAGAGAAGAACGAGAACGCGCTTCTGAAGCAAGGAATTGGCATGCTAAGTTTCAACATGGAGGGAACCATGTGTGCGAGCAGAGACGACAGCACTCCATGCACAGTATGGATCTGGGACTTACGAAGTCTGAGACCCAGGACGATAATCATCATGTACGCGCCTGTGAAAGCGCTACTATGGCATCCCCGCAACCCAGATCAACTCCTCATCCAAACATCGCAAGATGAACCTACAATATACTTATACACAGCTCCTCAGCGTGCACATTACGCTTCTTCCTCATCCGCAAATGCTGCGCCTTCAATAGCGCAACGCCCACCCGCCATCATCTCCCTCGCCTCTCACATCTCTAAACCCAGCGTCTCAGCTCCTGCCCGCTGGACAGTCGCCTGGCTCTCTTCGCCCTTGGATCAGAAACCCTGTTTCACCTTTTCCCATATCCAAGCCTGCGTCCTCGTCTGGCCAGACGGTAAAAACCAGACGCCGTCGTTTGAGTATCAGGACGAAGACGAGCCTGAAGCCACGACCCCACCAGAAGCGGAACACGAAGACGAGCCCGGAGCCGAAGCCGAAGCCGAAGCCGAAGCCGAAGACTCAGGAGAGACATCCGACGATAGTCTATACGATATCTTGACTGGTCGCACACCCATACCAGGAGCCGAAGAGCAAGGCTTCGGTGATAGCACAGGGACTGTGCAAGGACTTGACGATACATTTAGAGCGAAGCGAGAGGCGCGTGAAGCAGAGTATTCGTATTATGGGGAAGAAGGGGTACTGGGGGATAGTGGTATGAGTGAGATGTTTTGAAAACCTTGTTCAGATTATGTCCCTATATAATTCACATTTCCAAAAGAACACCAGACATTACCCAAAACCCGAAAGAGTACCGTCTACTCAACTTTATTTCTTCTCATCTTCAAACCCCCATCGTCCCGTCTGATCCAAGCCCAGTGGGTTGTCGCCCGTCTGCTCTTTTCCAGCAATCTTCTCGGGCTTGCTGTAGCTATCTACATTTTTGCCGCCCAGGAGTTCAGATCGCTCTTCGTTGTGGCCCAGCAAAGGGCCCAGCGCTGGGCGTGTGGTGCCGCCGAGACCTTCACCCAGGGGTCCGGTGACGAATTTCTCGAGGGGTGCGCCGACGGGGCGGAGGGCGGTGCCGAGGACGTTGCCTTGAGGGTTTTGTTAGTTGGGGTGGAGAGGAAAGGCAGAGTAGTGGGTAGGAATGAGAGAGGAGGGATGCAAATGAAGGGGGAACAAATGGAAAGATGCATACCGACTGGGTCGCCGATGGCACTTAGAAGGCCCTTAGAGCCACCCTGTTCTTCTTGGCTGTCGTCTTGAGACTCAGTGGGGATGTGGTCTTGCTGCGACTGTTGGTCCTTGTCTTGTGCCATGATTGCTGATTTATTTGGCTTTCTGCGTTCTTTTGCTTGTGTGAGATATTGTATGGTATGAGGTCTGAAAGACTAGGGAAGGTTTCCTTACTCGGAGGATTTTGGACGGGTTTGATAGTCTAGGGAGTTCGTTGATTGGATTGATGGATGAATGTAGCAATCTAGTACTTCGTATGAGCTAGGGAAAATGGGGAAACGGAATAGACTTCACTCACATGCAGTTGTGCGATTTATCTTAACTGTGCTAGAGCTGAACTGGTCCATGGCGTGGTTATATGCTACAAGGCGGATCAAGCTTTCGGGCCTGTGACGTCATTGGTGGCTTCATGGGTGTGGGAGGTTTGACGCGTTACAGAATTAGTGGGGTGTGGTACGCGACAGGGGATCAACACCATCATTACTCCGTACAATTATCACATGGTATCACCAAAGCTTTTATAAAAGCGTTCATGCATTTAACTAGGGGAGTGTGGATTCACTGTACAGAATATGAGTGCCGTATTGTTTTGAAGGTCAGAAAAGGACAAGTATTGATCCGATTCGTATGGGCCATGACTCTCGTCATCCGTCATACGCATTCCTTCAAAAGAAGAAAGGGGAACAGAAAGAGCAAGGATAGTCGTCAGCCACTTCACTTGCTATCCTGCGTACGGCTGAACAAAAAAAAGCAAACAAGTATGTCGTAAAGCACTTTTATCTAGTAACCGAAGCCGAGAAAGAACAGTAGGATGAGCCGATCCAGTCGACAGAAGTTCAGTCTGCCCTGGCGGATGCAAGGATCTGTCGTGGGGTCGGATTATCCTGTGACAAGAGGAGGGACATCCGGATTGATCTGCTCCCCGGTTTGATGCGCGTAGATGGAAACGTCGACAACTTTGCCGTTCTTATACCCCATTGTTGGGAGTCGACCGTAGCGCCAGAACTTTGAAAAGTTGAGAAACTTGCCCTGCCATCCCTTGTCTACATCTTCGCCGTTCTCGTGGTGACAGTTGACCAAGATAGTTTTGATGACTCTTCCAGGTCCATTCTTGAGATACTCGTAGTTGTTGACATACTCGTATCCGCCGCGGGCGCGGTAGCATCCGTCCGCCATCTCCAGAAGCTTGTCCATCAGACACCTCCCAATCCCTTTGCTCCTGTGTCCAGGGTGGACGAAAAGTTCCATCTCAAAGGTATAACGGAACAAGCTCGTCTGGCTGCAGTACTCACCCAGGTAAACGAATCCGACCACCTTCTCGCTCACGTACCCTGGAGTAGGCTTCGATGGAGTCTTCTTCAAGATCGCAACCAGATATGGAAGGTTCGCATTTGTGATAGTATTGATTTGCTGACGCATCTGGTCTTCGGTGCGGGCGTCAAACTCAATTGCATGGATCGTCCTCTGGACATACCAGTTGTATATCTCCTGTGTATCAAGACTGTTAGCTCATCAAGGTTGCATTATTTTTGGCGTGAAAAAAAATAAGGAAAAAAAAAACTCCATATCGTGCAAGGTTGGACATACAGTGATCCCAGCAACATCGGCTGCCTGAACGGGGCGAAGATAGATGTTGAGACGTGGATGCAAAGTACGGTCCTCTACGGGGGCAATCGGAGTTGTCGGTTGGGGAATTGGACGATTACGTTTAGCCAACATCTGACGGGTCTGTTCCTCCATGCGTTGTTTACGTTCTTGCATCTTGTCTGCGGCAGAAACTTCCCACAAGGGAGGCCCAACATGATCTGAGTCATTGAGGTCAAGTTTGGCTTCCGGTACTGGTACCGCGTTGAGGTATGAGCTTGGATGATAACGTCGGCTCTCGTTACCACTCTCTTGTTTGACTTCGGTGTAGAGAATGTTTTCGTAGAGTTCCCACCATGGTGAAGAGTTGATGGGGTCGTCATCCAGTGGTTTTGGCTGTGAAGCAGAGATTATCTTCCAAGACTCTCTCAGATTGGCGCCCTCAACCTTGACCTCGAGCCAGTAACGGGGTGCTAGTTCTTTGCACGGTCCATCTTCAGGGTTGAATGTATCTGATGGATAGTACATGGCTCCAACACATTTTGAGTGTAGTTTGTTAAGCCATTCCTCAATGTGCTCTCCAAAGTGGCGGTCGTCCCATTGTCTGCGAGCACACCACGACTCAGGAGGAGGGAGCCAGCCCCCATTCCAGTCTAGTAGTTTCTTAACGTCGTAGTCCGGATCACCATTGCTGTCCGACTTCCACTCGACACCGCCATTGTCATTATCACTTGAGGGAATAGGCTTCATGTCCTTGTTCTTCGGCCACACGTTTTTCTTGTAGGGCTGACGGCGAGGCCCACGCGAGTTTCCAGATTTTTGATTTCCGCCTTGTTTGGCAACAGGTGGATGCCAGGCTGAAGTATCCTTCTGGGTATCGCAGCGTTCAGTTCCAGATTTCTGGTTTCCAGACTTTTTGAAAACAGGTGTCGGCCAGGCTGGAGGCTCGTCCCAGATATCGCAGCGTTCATTTCCAGATTTGTAGACATTCGGTGTTTGCCCGGCTGGAGGATTGTTCCAAAGATCGTAGATAGTTTGAGTCACGACCGCATTCGAATTTTCCTTCTCTGCAGGCTCGCATGGTGTGATTGGAGGTGAAGGTGGCGTTGCATTGTGCACAGCGGTGCGACTTGGAGTCAAGTCAGGCTTAGTGATAGCCGTGGACTTAGTCGTGGCCGAGGAGAAAGGTGAGACATTGGCAGCATCATCACCATTTCCTGCTTCTGCTTTTGCGCCCTTGGCAGAAGACTTCCGCAGGTGAGGTGGGGTGTAATGCTTGCGCAGGTGAGGTGGGATGTATTGCTTGCGCAGGTGGGGTGGTAGGTATTCTTTACCCGGCGCCGACTTATTGGCCTCTTTAGTGTCCTGCGACAAATGCATGTTGTTGGGGGGAGGCGGCTGTAAGGTAGTAACCGATGCTAGCGCATTCTTGTCGTCAGTCACTGCTACTTGCGCTTCTTTGTTGTCGTCATGCTGCCATAGCTTCTTCTGATGCCGATTGCGGTTGTTCTTGCGAGGTTTCTGTTATTCATTTCACGTTAGCGGAAGAGAAGCCAACCACAGAGTGACGATACGGCGGATGAGCTTACCGAGAACTGTGGGAAGTCTTCCTTCTGCTGCCAAGTCATGCTGGCGTTGTTCTGTTGGTTCGGAATAGTAGTATGCGTGTTGCTTAGTTGCAGCTTGGTGGAATCAGGCTCATGCGGCTGCAGGGGTGCGCTACGTGGACACTGAGTCCTTGCAGCTGTGGTCATGGTGGTGTTAGTGCTTTTGTATGTCAAGGTAGAGGGTAGGATGGTGGATAAACCGAAAAAAGAAATGTACTAGAAGTAGTGGGTGGAAGGGTGGGAGCAAACGCAGCGCTAGGTGGTTTTTGACGCAACTGCCTAATAGATAAGGTGAGAGCAATTGTATTGAATTGATTCCTATTGGCCGGCATGTTGACTGCTCATGAGGCACGAGGGCAAACACACCTTCAAACGCCAGCAGCAATACTCTTACTACAGGCAAGAGCATGGGCGAACAATATAGCTATTGTTGCCGAACCACGGTTGCGAAGGGCAGTGCTCCCCACAATTTCTCAGACGAGCGGGCAGCAAAACATTTGAGCCAATACGTCCCATGGACCAGCGCAATATCTATTTTCGGTAAAGGCTCAGGTTCACAGTGAAGGTATGAGGTGTCGAGGTTGTATGCAGGGATCCGCAAATGGTTTAGCGCTTGAAGCAGCCCTAGGAAGCCTGCGCTCACCATGCTGTTTCTGCCTATCAGGAAACTTTGCTCAGAAGTGAGCAGCGCAAGATGCTTTCAATATTACGGAAAGCGCGTCTGAAAGATAAGGAGATGCGTATCCTCATGCTGTGCGCCCTTTCCAGAATGCTTGCGGCCGCAGAGACTGACAGTACCAGGGGTCTCGACAATGCGGGCAAGACGACCATCGTAAAGAAGATTATGAATGAAGATGTGAACAGCGTCAGCCCGACGCTTGGCTTCATCATCAAGACGATTGATTACGATGGCTACAAACTGAACATATGTACTTGAGCTGCTCGGTCATGTCCGAGCGCATGCTGACCAAACAGGGGATGTCGGCGGACAAAAGACGCTGCGGACGTACTGGAAGAACTACTTTGAAAAGACGGATACGCTCATATGGGTGGTTGATGCGACGGACCGGGAGCGGATCGATGACTGCAGACAGGAATTGGCAGGGCTGCTACTGGAAGAGGTGTGTCTACTACCAGCATTGATGCCATGACGACAGCGTCTGACCAAGACAGCGCCTTTCTGGGGCCAGCCTGCTAGTGTTCAAGAACAAGAGCGATGTGCCCAGCTCCATGACCGAGGACGAGATTCGCGAGGTGGGTTGGGCGATGGGCTGACGAAAATGTTGAGCCGCGTGGTTGGCAGGCCAATGGTACTAACGGAGCACAGGGTTTGCAGCTGGATGCCATCAAGACTCACAAGTGGCACATCATGGCTTGTAGTGCCATGACGGGCCTGAATCTGCGCGAAGGGCTTGAGTGGGTGGTACAGGACGCAAAGGCACGTCTGTTCTTGTATTGACAAGTACTGGAGGCCCAAGGGGCCGGACAGGGCACCGCACCGCACCGCAGTGCATGCACCGAGGGTAGACGCGGGCTTTAGTTTTAGTGCAGCGCCATTGGCCTCGACAAGGCCCTACCGCTAACATGTGGAGCGAGCGTCGCAGCCTCAACGTCCATAGCATAAACAAATCCGCTCAAAGACCATCGTCATCCTCGCCGTCGTCGTCATCTTCGGGTCCTGCTCTCCTCGCTCTTTTGTCTACCTGACTGCTTGTGTGCGCCCGCAAGCCCTCGTCCCCACTACCCGGTGCAGCCCTACGTGACCTCAGCACCTGAAACCTCAGCCAAGGATGAGGTAACCGAGTCGAAGCAATTTAACGATTGTCTAGCTCCAAGATCCGCCTAGGATTCACCTTCACTGCTGAGCAGCCTCAACCCGTGCACCCACCCGTCGTAGCGTCACAACCATGTCGTCGGACGACAGAGAAGTTGATCCGACCGAGTTTGTCGAGCGGATCCGACGCTTGGGCGATCAGCGTGACCAGGAGGACGCCGAGCGTGTCAAGAAATTGGAAGAAGAGCTCATTCAGGGCCGCAGCGAGCGACTAGCGCGACGAGCAGGTTTGTTTTTTCTGCTAGCTACCCATAGTTCTAGCAGTAGTAGTAGCTGATGTGTTTGCCAAACAGAGCGAGCCCGTTCTATTTCTCCCGACAAGCCATACACTCCACAATCGCCACGTTCCCTCGCTGGCACTCCCACCCCCAAAGCCGTCCAGGAAAAGGCGGCCGCCACGCCTGCACCTCCTTTGAGCCCGCCATCACGGGATGCCGCTCGCGACGAATCGCTGCACCAACTCACCAGCTCCCCGCCCCCCACATCGACATCAACGACAATGACCCTAGAAGACATGGAGCCCAAGAAGCCCGCTACTAGCGCTGCAGCATTGGGGAGGTCGGGCACATTATCATGGAAACAGAGACCGCAATCCGGCAGCATACGACGCCCACTCTCAGTGGCATCGCGCTCTCCCGAACGCCCGTCTTCTACCAACACCCCTGAACCCTCTTCACCCGAGCCCAGCATGTCAAGAAGCTCCATTGCTGCTTCGTTGGGCGCAAAGGACCCGGCTTTCTTCCGGCAGACAGCAGACGGCCAGAGGGGCTCAGCTGCCTTCAGGAAGAACCAGGACGACACCGCTTCAGAGACTGGATCAGTGTCGGGAAGGAGGCAGCTGCCGGGCATGTCACGCGATTCGACCACAGAACAAGACATCAGCAGCCCGCCTACAGAAAGCGCTCGCTCGAGTTCACCGGGTTCACGAGGCGGCTCCGTTCGCGGCAGCGCCGTCATGAGCAACCGTTTCTCTACCAGCACATCAATTTCGGGTGGCGATTCAGATTCAGCTGTCAAGGGAAAAACTCCTCTGCCCGTGTTGGATTCCCAAAAGTTTGCCCCACCCACTGAGCAGGGCTCGTCAGTTGAAGGTGGAGACAGCGAACGCGCAGCCCGCGCACCCGCCATGTCACCGACCCAGGGACGAATCTCGCCTGAGCGTGAACGCTCTGTGTCGCCAACAAAGGGCATGGGTGGATTTGTGCAGAGTGCCATGCTCAAGCGTAGCGATAGCGTAAGCAAGCGTTGGAGCACTCAAACACCGCCCGGCTTGAGCAGGCAAAACTCTACTTTGAGCAATCGTGGAAGTGTTTACGGCTCCCTCTCAAACATCGATAGACCCATCTTGACTAGAGATAACTCTATGGAGCCACCCCGCCCCACATCAAGTCATAGCAACGCGACCATCACTGGCGCGGAAAAGGAAGGTGCGCCCAAGGATGACTTTGTGAAGCCATCTTTGCCTCGTCACAGCAGAGCCAAATCAGTCGCATCAACTTTCAGTGCAACTTTTAGCGACAAGGATGCGGCAAATGACGAAACCTCACCTCCAAGTCCTTCGAAGCGATGGAGCCCCACTAAATCAAGCTGGTTGGAGAGCGCGCTGAGTAGGCCAGAGTCTCCCAAGCCGAAGCAAGCTCCTCCCGCCCAGCCTGCATGGATGGCTGAGATCAATCGCATCAAGCAGCAACGCAGCAGCGTTGATCTGGGCAGAGCCAGTCCATTCGGTGAGCCCACTGGCTCTGGCCGAACATCACCCATCAAAGACGTACAACTTAGGCCTGTCGGTCTCCGCCGATCAGAGTCCCCTAAGAAAGAGGAGTCAAGCCCCACTAGAAGAGAAACACTCAAGGAGAATTCCTCAACTCCTGCGCCCGCGGCGGTACCTAAGCCTCTGTTTGCCAAGAAGGAAGACCCTAAGCCATCAGAAGAGAAACCAGCTGCAGAGGACCCTGTAACTTCAAAAGATGCTCCTGAACAAGTTCCTAGTGATGCGCCAGCATCAACCGTTTCACCAGTGACTGAGGAAAAACAAGCGCCTGTTGACCCCAAGCCGGTAGCCTCAAGATTCGCCAAAGATATTGGTCGCAGTCTTCCAGCTGCAAAAGTAGAGTCGCCGCCAAAGACGGACTTCCGGGCTGGACTCAAATCACGTCAGCCTATATCGGACAGTTCAAAGAAGGACGAGGTCAATGAATTCCAAAACGTCTTTGGCCGATTAAGGAAAGCGGAAACGAAGAATTACGTTGCCCCTGATATTCTGAAAGAGAACATTACAAGAGGCAAGGACGCTCTAAACATCACTGGCGGCCCAAAGCCTACGGTCCGAAAAGATGAATTCAGGGAAAGTCTCATCAAGAGAAAATCAACCATATTTGACAAGGCCCAGGAGGAGGGTTCTGTCTTGAAGAAGTCATCAGACAGCTCGTCGAAGCCATCTCCTCCCACCCCAGAAGCTATTGCCAGGCAAAAGGGATTGCAACGAAGAGACAGCGAGGCTAGAGTCACGGCCCCACTAAAAGAGAAGGAACCTCTACCAGAAGCACTGGCTAGAAGGAAGAGTCTCGGGGTCGTCAGGGCTATGCCCGACAACAAGGCTGCTCAGTCTGCTCAGGCTGCTCAACCCGCTCCTTTGTTTGCTAAGAAAGAACCAGTAATGTCTGGTAAGCTGGCGAGTCGTTTCAACCCTGCATTGGCCGGTATGCTTGCACGAGGCCCGCCTCCTCAGGCGACCGACAGATCTACATCAAGTGCTGAGGTAGATGGGTCATCCGCCAGGCCGGCGCAACCAGAAAAAACTGGACCTGCACCAGAATTGCAACACATGACCAAGGGTCGCGCCCGTGGACCGAAACGAAGGGCACCGGCCTCGAAAAAGGCGCCTGTTGAATCGGAACAGGCTCAAGAGGAAGTGCCTGCTGCCGCCACTACTGCTCTCCCCTTGGTGAATTCTGAGCCTGTCCTCTCTAGCTCTGAGCCTCCTAAAACTAACGGAAAACCAGAGGAGCGACGAGTAGCGGGGACGCCGGCCAGGCAGTCATCGACCGAGAAGCCTGCTACACCAGCCAAGTCACCTCGTATCTTGTCCGGGAACTTCGGGAAAGCCTCTACCCCCGAGCCTCCGAAGAAGCCAGAATCGCTGGAGCTAGATCGGAGAGTGTCTGGATCTCAGGTTACCCAGAAGCCTTCACCTAAGCCCTCTCCTAGACCAGAATCTATCAGCTCACCCAAGCCTTCATCACCAGTGATTCCAAAGAAACCAACGTCCTTGGAATTGGAGAGGCGGGTTTCAGGGTCACACAGCACACCCCAAAAGTCACCGTTACCTGCGCAGGTTGAAACACCAAAGCAGTCTTCCCCATCCCCATCTCCACACTCTCGGTTTTCACGTCCATTGCCCACACTGCCTCCCAAGCCAGCATCAGAGAGTCCTAGGTCAACGCCACTCAGAGAGATTTCAACCCCCAATGTGGAGATCTCACAAGCCGGTGATTCGCCGCCTGAGAAGTCGACGTTTTCATCTGTCAAGAACGCTAGCGCTATGTGGGGCAGATCGTCTACATCTTCATCGCCCGTACCAGCGAGAACCAAGTCACCAATCAAACTTCCTACACAGGCAGACGAGAAGGCTGCCATGGAGAACGCTGGCTTGATTCGCCCCGAGGCAGAGTCGAAGGCTCTACCTGACCTCCCTCAGCCTGGCTCCCAGTCGCCTGAGGAGGCGAAGCCGCTGCCGCCAAAGCCAAAACCTGTTGGCCTCGGTTTCAGCTTGGGCAGCTTAGGTGGACTGGTCGCATCTCGATCACGAGAATCAACTCCAGAGCTGCCCAAGGGCACACCCATGTCACCATCAGGAAGTGCAAACAGGCCGTTCTCCGAGCCTCCAGTTGTGTCGCCAACCTCGAAGAAGAATGATGGCATGTTTGCAGACTTCTTTGACGAAGCTCCGGTGACCGAAGGCCAGCTGCCTGAGCACATTGACACTATGCATATTCTTAAGTCACCGCCATTTGATCTCGGCCCAGCAGGAAAGATCAGGACTTTGCGCAAGCAGATGGACGAAGTGACGAACGACGGAAAGCTTTCGCCCATTCCACCACAAGAAGAGCACATTCTCTTCCAAGAGTCAATGTATTTGTGTACACACGTCTACGAAGATTCCAAGGGTACCAGGCATACCGATGTTTACCTGTGGGCTGGCAACAGTGTGCCTGAACCTACGATAGAAGACGTACAGCTCTTCGCGAAGAACCACGCCCGTCAAAGTCAAGGTCAATTGCTGATCATTCGGCAAGGACAGGAGACACCAAACTTTTTTGAGGCACTGGGAGGTATCGTCATTACCAGACGTGGTGTCAAGCCTGGATCGAAAGAGTTTATGCTGTGTGGACGTCGCCATATGGGGCACCTCGCCTTTGACGAAGTCGACTTCTCACTCAAGAGCCTCTGCTCGGCTTTCCCCTACCTGGTCTCTACCTCCGCAGGCAGAGTTTACCTTTGGAAGGGCCGTGGCTGCTCCGCTGAAGAGGTGTCTGGTGCTCGTCTGATGGGCATGGACCTTGCCATCACTGGCGATTACAATGAAATCGATGAAGGCGCCGAACCCCAGGACTTCCTAAACAAGACCTTCCCGCCCTCTCCTGTCCCGGCAAAGGGTCCTGCTATCCCCCGCTCAGCTGATCACTGGCGCTACAAAGCCACCTCCGACAAGTACCGCACGCGTCTCTACAAACTCGAACAAACGACCAGCCAACAGGCAGGCTGGGGCCAAGCACTCCAGGTGAGCAGCTCCTTTTTCGCGCCGCTGCTACGAAGACCATCTTGGAACGCTGCTGAACAAAGGCCACAGACGCCGCTCACGCCCAAGTCGCCTCAGGGGGCCATCAAGACTGAGATCAAGGAGATTATGCCTTTCTCGCAGAGGGATCTGGAGCCGGAGCACATCTATGTACTTGATGCCTTCTTTGAGATGTACATGTAAGTTTCTCCACTGTCGATGTTGTACCATAGACACCACCATCTTGGCATGATGCTGATGTATCACAGTATTGTCGGTTCCCTATCCCGCACTCAAGCGCCCGCATTCTCCACAGCTCTGATGTTTGCGCAAGCATATGGCATGCTCGCTGTCTCCGAGGAAGACCGGCCGTTCATGCCCGTCACGACGGTTGTATTGGAGGGCGTTCCTCGCGATATGAAGGTTCTCTTCCGCCACTGGGACGACAAACTTATCCCCGCGGCAGGACTCATGACTGGCAAGCTTGGAAGAGGCAAGAGCTTGAGGATAGTTGGTTTGGAGAAGGCTATCGAAGCTACACGGCGATAGGGCAGGCGCTCTCGGTGCATAGATGAGGGGTTGCGTAGCCTTTACTGGTGTTTCTCTGTCCATGGGGTCTGGAAAATGGTCGGCATTTCTGGGTGTTTTCAGCTTCTCGTGCATATATTATGCCTGTATATATTGAGCGACGTTTGCATAGGGCTTGCGTGGCGGTTTCACGGTGTCACTGCGGGATCTTCGTTTTTACCCAATCTCCGCCTCGATGCGGAATTTTTCAATGCATTTGTCAAAGGTAGCGAATGTACTTTTTCAGTAGCCATACACGATAATTCGAAGGGTGGCGTGCAATCTAGACCAATATTCTCCCGCTGAAGCTTGGACGCAGTGAACAAACAGGTTCTAGAAGAGAATCGGAAATGAAAGGCTATCTCCAGAGTGGAGTAGCACTCGTTTCACTGGGGCCAAACAGTATATCTCCGACCGTCCCTACCACCTGTATCTACCCAAATCCAACCTTCGCGACCGATGGTGCCGGGGCGATGAGGAAGTTGGCATCCGCATTTAGATCTGGTCACGGCATTTTGCCAGCCGTGCTAGTCGGTTTGGGGACGTGATGGTCAAGCGCGATTCATGTAGATTCTGGAAGCGTCATGGCTTGTAACCTGTGCCGGTTTCACGTCAATGCAAGCCCACTTTGTTTGAGAAACATGGAGATCGATTTATTACCTGGGCGCAAGGCTTGTTCCAAAGCGCATTGCACCAACACCTCGAAAGGAGGAGGCGTGGTATGTGTACCTAGATGGATGGAGTGTTGGTGAGAGCGCACAATTGCGTGGCCCTCGTTACCGCTAGCCATGGTGCTGCACGTGGTCGTTACAAAAAAAATTGCGCAATAATAAGCCTGGCTGTGTTTATCCATCATCATCATCATCATCCCACAGGTGTCAAACATGTCCACATGGTCGTACAGCGGCGAAACTGCACAGGCGGTGTTTCTTTGCGCCTTGGCCCGGCGATGAGCCGAGAAGGTTGCGCCAACGGGACTTCGCGCCCCCTGGTGCAGTGGCTGAGGCGTACGCATGACGCCTTGCCGCGTACCTAAAATCCAGGCGCCCATCTACAATTCATTTACAAAGAACAAGTCAGTGCATTACAGTATAACCACCGGCATATCGTCGTCTGTCGACAAGGAAACCCAAGCGATCCAAGCCTACCCAAGCCTTTTGCCGAGGTAAATAAGCACGACGATCCATGCACTCTGCTGCACCACTCACTGCGCTGCTTCCCCACAAATGTCCATATGAAGGGCTCCACACGTGTGAGGGAGCTAGATTAACTGTAGGGTTCATGACTTGATGTACATCGTGACAATGCGGGATAGCATGGTGGCTAGAGTCGAGGCCCAATTACGTTGATTGGATCCGGAGGGATCGAAGTGCGCGTTGCGACGATTCAATCATGGACAAGGAGGGGTGGTCATGGCACAGGGGTGTTAGCAAGAACAGCCCCATGGAAAAAGGTGGGCGCTTGAAACAACTGCAATATGTTTCATGGCGGTCGAGGGGAAGGCTTTTATCCGTCCTTGGGTATATAGATCAAGACTTCCAAGCCCAGGACAAGCTTTCATCACCAAGCCTTCACTTCAATCCTCGAGCAACTCTTCACTTCACACTCCCTTCCACTCTTTTCAAAAACAAGAACTAGCTTCTTTTACTTTCTCACTATCAAAATGGTTGCCTTCAGCTCTATCGTCCTCGGCCTCAGCGCCATCGCCACCACCGCCTTCGCGGCCCCTACCGCCGATGTCCCTGACTTCGAGCTCAACGCCCCCACCAAGGCTCTCGCCGTCCGCCAGGACTACAACCAGAACTACAAGACCGGCGGTAACATCCAGTACAACCCCACCAGCAACGGCTACTCCATCACCTTCTCCGGTGCTCAGGACTTCGTCCTTGGCAAGGGCTGGAGGACCGGAACCACCCGCAACATCAAGTTCCAGGGTTCCACCCAGGCTCAGTCCGGCACCGTCCTCGTTGCCGTCTACGGCTGGACCAAGAACCCCCTCGTCGAGTACTACATCCAGGAGTACACCTTCGGTGGCCAGGGCTCTGCTCAGGGCCAGAAGATGGGCTCCGTTACTTGCGACGGCTCCGCCTACGACATCTGGAAGCACACTCAGGTTAACCAGCCTTCCATTGTTGGTACCACCACCTTCACCCAGTACATTAGCAACCGTGTCAACAAGCGTGCCGGCAGCGGCACTGTTACCACCAAGTGCCACTTCGATGCTTGGGCTAAGTTGGGCATGAAGCTCGGTCAGCACGACTACCAGACTCTCTCCACTGAGGGTTGGGGCAACGCTTCCGGAAAGTCCCAGTACACCATCTCTGCTGCTTAAGTGTCTGGTTGCTGCTGCAGTCAGCGCCGGGACGAAAGCGGTGAGATGAGTGGTGCCTAGAGGAGGAGAATTTGAGGTTGTTTGAGCTGGTTGATGGTTGATATTGTTGATACTTTTTGTCTTTCTCTGCTGGAGGAGCTTGATATGCTCGCTTGGCAATGTACATACCTTTTTTTGCAAAATATTTCGGTCGTTTGTAGGTTTCTTGTAGGAATCTGCGAATACATCTTCAGTCTGACATGTCTCGAAGGCATGACAGCTTATAAAAAACTTCCCTTGACTTGTCTTGATGTTATGATTTGAATGTCTTCACAACTCTCAGTAATGACCATAAAAAATGTCATTTCATCGAACTCAGATTCCAAGTCAAATCGAGTCAATTCAGAGCAGGCGAAGCAAAGCCATTCACTTCTGTTTAGCTTTTGTTTGGAGAGCCTTCAAGTTGATGAAAATGATTTGATTGAGCTAAAATCATCCACCGGTTTCCATGAAATCTTTCGATGAGACTCAGTTATACGGCTTTTATTTGGTTTGATCTTAAAATGATCACAACAGCTGTATTTTAGCCAGAGACCAAGTTACCACTGGTGATCAAGGTAACTACACTCGGTACTAAAATTCGAGATGGCATTATTGCGCTATTCACCCTGTTGCGTTTAGTTGGGCTTGCCATCACACACGTTGCATGGTTTTTGGTCGAAATCAGTGACCAAGTCATAGTATTATGAGCGCCCAGGGAAGCTGCTCTGGGTATTAGAAAAGATCTTGTGCCAAACGCACTAACCCTTTGTCTACCACAGACAGCTGACGAATGCAGTGAGAAGCGGGCTTGGCAGAGGCCCGAGTAATCACCTACACCGAATCATAGATTAAAAAAGCCTAAATTACTCCATCTAAAGGTAGGACCGAAGCGAGCGTGTTCATCGGGCAAAAAGGAATCAAGTTTTTCATGAACAATTCTGTCGTCTTTTCTAAGTACAGATCGACGAGGAAGAGCACGAATATCCTGAAGTTTGTATATTTGAAACAACCGATTTTCTTACAAGAGCATACAAAATTTGGTCATAAAGATTTCAAAGTATGTTATATTTGGATGATATACCCCTATCAACGACAGGATCTGAAGAGAACTCATCTAATATTACTGGGGTCGCTGTGCGGTGGCGTCACACACCGCGGACACAACATGTCCTCAACAGTTTCATTATCGCGGGTCCCGATGGGGCTGAACGTCCAAGTTGCTCCTCACACATGAATCTTGTTTTGGAATGATGAGATGGATACCCATTTTTCTTTGCGTTAGTAAAACAGGCATTCTTCGCAATGGCAGATGCACCGCAAGTGGTGTATGCGTCGCCTGATCTCGAGATCGACCGAACACACGAACACCCTCACACGGTGCATCAATCCTGTCAAACCCCTGAGCCGCCCCCGGTACGTTCCCCTTGGCCGGCTAGGGCTACCCAGGGCAAAAGTGACGATGAAACTGCGCTACCGGTCTCGAGGAGCCTGGGTTTTCAGCGAAGGAAGTTTTGGGTTCTTTGCGTGGTTGCTGTGATATTGATCGGAGGCACTATAGGAGGAAGCATAGGCGGGGTACTGGCGGTGCAGAGCTCAAGGTACGGTGGACATGAGGCGGGCGGTTATTATGCCACTGACCTCCTGAGTAGTGCACGTGGGCAACCCGTGGTTTCTGTCACTATGGCAGATACCAACCTCTCTCAAACACCATCTACTGTCACCTCAAAAGATGCTGCCATAGCCGCAGCGTCGACGATTACGAATAGCCTATCTTCATCATCACTGAACGCTGCCACGCCCACACTCACAATCGACAATTCATGCCCCTCAACGCTTCGATCGTACAACAGCAAGCTGTATGATTGCGTAGCGAAGAGGAATGCTAATGAGGTTGGCGACATTATCGCCATACTAGCCTATACACTTCAGCAGTGCGTCGACGCCTGCAGCAACATGAACATCATCGCAGGCTCCGTGAAGTGCCGGGCAGTTGCCATGACGAATGGCTTAGACTACGAATACCAAAATAACATAGCGGCGAATTGCTGGCTGAAGAGTGCATCTCAGCCAAGCCAGCAGTGGGATAACGCGACTCTCGCTGTGCTGATTACAGATGGAGAGTGAAAGGAGAATAGATGGAGCACGTGCGCAGGTAATAATTCGACAGTATTGTACATATCTCGTCGCACGAAATGTTTTACTCTTTTCTCCTCTCTTGAAGCCTGCTCTTAGAGAACGAGACGAGATTCGATAATAAAATGGGTGTCGTTGGTGTGCCGATGCTCGGTGATGGCAGGGCAAAGGCACGAGGCCTCTTGGTGTAGCGAGATAGTCGGATAAACCCTCTCCGTCAAGACCACACACATTTTACAATCAAAACCACCATCGCAGGGAGCGCTTTGAGAGATCATGCAAATTAAGATCTGGCTCTTAGATACGAGGCAGATACGAATATCGAGAGTGTGAAGTCAGAGTTGGTGAGGAGGCGGAGGTTTTCGAGCTATTGCCCAAAAAGACTAGTGCGCACTCGGACCACCTCAAGCGAGCCGCCACGAGAGTATCGAAATCAGTTCGAATTCCAACAGTCCAACGACAACCACCTCCTACTCACAACAACACCGTCGCCATGGGTAGGGTAATTCGCAACCAGCGCAAGGGTCGCGGATCCATCTTCACGGCCAACACCCGTCTGAACAAGAACCCCGCCCAGTTCCGCACTCTCGACTACGTATGTTTCGCCGCCCGCGACGCACAAGCAAAATTGGACTCGCACACTGGGAACGGAGGGCTAACGGGCACAGGCTGAGCGCAATGGATACATCCGGGGTGTCGTAAAGGAGATCGTCCACGACTCCGGTCGTGGTGAGTAGCCAGCCTGAAAAAGCGAAATTCAGGACTCCAATTGACGAAATTTGAATAGGTGCTCCTCTTGCCAGGGTTTCTTTCCGCAACCCATACAAGTTCAAGCACGACACCGAGACCTTCATCGCTAACGAGGGAATGTACACTGGCCAGGTCAGTCTTTGGATTTCTCTACTGTAGACGAAATCTGGGGAACAACTGGACTAACATAGAGCCCAGTTCATCTACGCCGGAAAGAACGCTGCGCTCACCATCGGCAACGTCCTTCCCCTCCACTCCGTCCCCGAAGGTACCGTCCTCACCAACGTCGAGGACAAGAACGGTGACCGTGGTGCGCTCGGCCGTACCTCTGGTAACTACGTCACTGTCATTGGCCACAACCCCGACGAGGGCAAGACCCGTGTCAAGCTCCCATCCGGTGCCAAGAAGGTTCTCCCCAGCTCATGCCGTGGTATGGTCGGTATCGTCGCTGGAGGTGGCCGTACAGACAAGCCTCTCATGAAGGCGTCGCGCGCCAAGCACAAGGTACGCCTGGTTTTTGTCCAAACGTCGAAAGGGCTATCGCTAACAATGACAGTTCGCTGCCAAGCGCAACAGCTGGCCCAAGACTCGTGGTGTTGCCATGAACCCCGTCGACCATCCTCACGGTGGTGGTAACCACCAGCATATCGGTAAAGCCTCGACCATCTCCCGGTACGCCACCCAGGGTCAAAAGGCTGGTCTCATTGCCGCACGGAGGACAGGTCTGCTCCGTGGTACTCAGAAGACAAAGGACTAGAGTGGTTGTCTGTGATGTGGTGGCGTTTGTCAACGACAGGAACGACGATGATGCGGTCGGTTATTCTCTCCATACCTCTCTATGCGGGTGGCCGGGCGTTATAACGAAATGGAAACTTTCTCGGCAAGCTAGGCTTTTCCCTACTGTGGCTTGCATGCATGATAGGTTCTTTAGGGAATGTGATTCCGATAAAAATGCATCTGGTCTTGTACTTCTGAAAGCGTGCTTCTTGATATGTTATCATTTTAGGTGGTGGTCAACTATGCATTGGATTGAATTGGACTTGACAGAGCCTATGCCTCACTCATCTCGACGTCACCATCGCCATCTCCCCTTGCGTATCCGTCATGCGCCTCCTCGTCGGAACCACTACTGTTGCCGCTATCGTCACCTTTGCCCCTCATGTCCTTGACACTGTAATCCATATCCAGCACCCGATAATGCTTCCTGTCACTCCCCAGCACCACAATCACTCTCCTATCCTTCCGCCCATTCACAACCAACTTGAGCGGCGTAAAGCGGCCGTCAAAGACATGCCGCGTGTATCGTTCCACAGTCTGAGGCGTAATCCGGATGTTACGTCGGGATGAAGGTGGCACGGGCGTGCCTTGAGGGAGGAGGGAAGAAGATATGGTAGATGGGAGGTGGGTGTATGATATCAACTGCTGCTGCTGCTGCTGCTCTTCTTGCTGTTCTCCATGGGAGGAGGATGTGCTGGGTTGTACGTATGGCAGAGAGATGATGACGTTGTGGGGTTTGGACTGTTTCGTTGCATTCCCTCCTTCCTCTTCTGATGATGATGATGGTGGTGGTGGGGGGAGCTGAAGGAGAACAAGTAAGCTCTTGTCGTCTGCAAATTTTGCATCGAGGATCTTAGTGGTAGCGGTGCTGTTGTCGGTGCTGTTGTCGGTGCTGTTGTCGGTGCTGGATGAGGACGAGGCAGTGGTGAAGTCCAGCGTGGAGATGGCGTAGGAGTGCAGGTCCCGGGATAGCTGGGATATAGTCTGCGCGTGGGCAAGGCGGTGGATGTGTAGGTGAGCTGGTGTGGAAGGTGAGGAGAACAGAATGTACGTTGATATGGTGTCAGAGGATGCCGATTTTGCAGGCTTTTGGATAGGTTAGTATTCTGCTTCGAATAGGATTTTGGGGGAATGGGTTGTTTACCTCAAACACCATACGCATATCTGCAACCACACCCGATTTTTCATCTTTTTCGCCCATCTCTTCGAGGACAAGCCCAGAATTCATCTGTATATTGGCTTGCTGCCACTTGCTCACCTGCTTTAGTAAGCCTGTCACACCAGTTGCAAAGTACCGAAGCACATGTTCCAAACACAACGCTTCTTCTTTGAATGTCGCACCCTCTTTCAGCAACTCAATCGCCTTCTTCGTATCCTCGTAGCTTGCTGCCTCTTTCTCTCGACTCTTGGCGTCAAGCTGGGCCTCGGGTCTCAGATAGGAGGTCAAATCAGACTTGGTCAGACCGTATTGGATATAAGCAAGGACTTGTGATACATCGGCTCCTGGATCCCGTTGCTCCATTTCAATACGCGATTGGGACTCCGGCTCTGTGGCTTGAAAATCAATGGTAAAGCGCAGCCACTTGCTGAAGCTGTGGAACTGACGTTTCTCTTCGGATGCATAGAGCATAGCGGTATGAGCGAGCAGCCTCATGTTTTTCAGGGTGTCGAGAAGGTCTGAGAAGTTGGTGATAGGCCCGCTGAAGATCCAGTCTCGGTCATGGAATTGTGCGAGGCCGCGCAATCGCGATATAACGATGGAGCAACGGTCCAAGGCAGGGATGAGATTCTCGTGGAGGAGTGCGAGAAGGGTGGTAAAGGATGATGTGACGGTCGTGTCCCAGCGCTTGTGGCCTGCTTCTGCTAACTCGTCGACCAGCCACTCTTTCATGACAGGATTACAGTTTCCTGTACATGCTATGTGGAACAGATTTGTGACGAGGTCGCCAAGACCCTTCTCTTCAAGCGTTTCGCTAATGTTCATCATAAACTTGCGCGGCAAATCTTGTGCGTGCTTGAAGAAAGCTCGTATGCGTTGAAGGGTTTGCGTAATGTAAAGAAGAAGATTTTGCAGCTGGGAGGTCTTTGCGGCGATGAGATGCAGATAAATCCCCGCTGTAGGTATGAAATTCAACGTCAGCGGAACGAAGGCAATAGTCTTTTTCTCTGGAGACGAAGAAGCTGATGTTGTCTGCATCAAAAGGCTGTGTGTGCAACTATACGGATGGCTTGTGTGCAATAGCGGCGTATGCGATGTGTTCCATGCTTTCGGCAGTTCAACACTGACCGTCTCCAGAGAATCGTAGATTGAGGGATGTACGGTTCCTGAATCTGATACGCGGATGAACATATCTACAGAGTTGTGGTCTTTCAAGTGGTGCGAGTGCAGCAGCGAGTCCACCTCCGCTTGAGACCCAAACGCCCCGGAATCTGCCTGTGAGATGCGCATAAACGGTAGTGCTGGTGGTAGCGGTATCGCAGGAAGCTTAGGTAATATTGCTTCCGTGTCCATCATGGCAAGTTGGTCAGGCAGATCAGGCGCAATATCCAAAGCCTGGAGATCGGGCTGTCGCTGCATAAAATCCTCCAAAGTTGTGTCATCCTTGAAAGCATCCCAGTCCTCAGTCGTGGGGTTTCCAAAAGCATCAGTCTTCCCAGGTGTTGTGCCATCCGTCTTTGACATCAAACCCGTCCTCTTTTTTACAGCCTGCACATCAATGAAGTTCAGGCCCCAGCCTATGCACTTCACACGCGCCGAAGCGTCCTCTTCCATGCTTCCGGTTCTCCCTTCTACTTCAGGTAGCATGACATCTTTGTGGGTGACCTTGCCTGTTTCCGCACTAATCAGGTCTGTACTCCCATCACTCCAACTAACAGCGATACTCTTGCCGTTGAACTCCCACTGCATCGCATCGACGCATACGTCCTCGCTCTTTCTCTTTAGACCAAAGGCTCTTTGGCCATTGATTCTGTAGACGTCTAGGTTCTCTTCATCCGTGACTACTGCAACAAGGTCCATGCTAGGGCAGTAGGAGATGAGCTGCGGGCGAATTGGATGCAGCAGGATCTTCTCCGCCTGCTGCAATAGCTGTTGTTTTTCTGCTGGGGCTATAGTCGCCATGGTTGCGGACTCGCTAGCCTCGAGGGCCGTTGTATGAAAGAACAAGAAGTTAGGCTGTGTATTTGGTGATGATGATTTGTTTGTAGAGGCGCGTCCTAGTCTAAACCTTACTAGCGCACTCGCGCTATCACGTTCTTAGATTTGCTCACACCGTGCAAAGACAACGCGGGGCAGAATTCTGGTGTTTAGCACTTGAATGCTACCATTGCAGTTGCTCCAGGACCGACTCGACTTAAAATTGCATCCTTGACAAAATACAGATTATTTGGGATATGAATAATTCCTATTCATACACTAAAGAAACAATACCCAGCCATCGCCAGGATTCCTCTGGGTATCTATGTCATGCTATCATAGTACAAATACAAGTGGCCGGCACCGAGCCCGGTGGCCATGTCCCTATGCCTCTAATCAATACACTTCAACAAAAGCCGTAAACGCCACGATCCGATGCGACGCGTTGCATGAACCAGATCTAATCTTCAAGTCACAAAACGGGTGAAAATGCCTCCCATGGGATATACGATGGTATCAACAGCACTTGCACACCCGCTTTCACTCTAACTCCAGCCTGTCTATCGGCGTGCAGAGTGATTCCTCTTTGGCTGCACCGACTCTTTCTGCACCCGTCCTCTGCCTGTGCCGCTGAGTCTACCATTCAGCCGCGCATCCTCGTCGAAGCTAGCCCGCTTTGTGTTTCGACCGCTTTCTAAATCGTCGTCACTGTCACCAGCAAGATCGCCGAGCTCGAATTGATTCTCGGCGTCGTAATCATGCATCAGAGCGCCTCTATCACCGGCATCCGCATAGCTAGATCTGCTGTTTCGAACGTTGCCATTCGTGTGCTCATAAGGGTCCGCACTGCGTCGAGACTGCATGCTACGCCTAGTAGGGAAACCGGAGATGGCGTCAGATGGTGGGCCGTCGGTGAATCGCGAGCCGAGAGTTTGAGTGCCGTTGGGGTCTTCGCGCGACAAGTTGAGGAGATAGACACCGGAGAATATAATAAGGAAACCACAAAGGAGAGAAATGGTGTTGACCGTCGACGTGGTGTTGAAGCCCTGGAATAAGAGACACGAAGCAATGAGAGTGCACGTCGTAAAGGTGACGTAGTAGAGGGGATTCACGCTGAGTTGCAGTGTTAGCATCGGTGGCTCAGAATCAAGACTTTAAGACATACATGTTTGTAGAAAACTGGCTCAAAGCCTTGTTGAAGTAGTTCATCTGGGTGAGGATGCAGCCCACGACAAGAATGACGAAGACGTATGTGGAGGGATGCGTGAACTGGTTGTTTCCAGCAAACGTCATCTTGAGCGCAATGCCAAAGGCCTTGATGAACATGATGGAGACGGAGCCAGACGTGGAGCAGATGGAGAGGTAGATGAGCGGGTTCTTGCGACCATATTTGGGTGCGACCTGGTAGATCATGAAGACGCAGAAGACAACGCAGAAGAGGCAGTAGAAAAGGAAGCCTGCAATCGTGTTTTGTTAGTTGCTGTCCCCTCGCAGGATAAAGCAGGCGCAGACATACCAGGCTGTAGGGCAAGGTTCAAGATCTCCTCAACCGACTCTACCTCCTTGTCTGGCGGAGCGTGTAGCACGATGATGACGGAGCCGATCAGACATATTGCGCAACCAATTTTTCCCAGACGGCCCAGTTGCTCGTCCAAAAAGTATGAGCCGAGGACCGCGCCGATAAGGACAGAGAGGGCACCCAGGGGAGTCACGAGGATGGCGGGGGCAAACGCGTATGCTGCGAAGTTGAATATCTCGCCGAGGACCACTGTTGGCGAAGTCAGCGCTGCCAGCATCTAGGTGCCGTTGTTCACGCGACACTCACTTGTGATGATGCCTGCCCACCACACGGGGTTCTGGAGATATCCGAAGCCGTCGCCGTCGAAACCATGCTTTTCGATGGAGGCATTGAGGCCCTTTTTGGTAATGACAAAACTCGCGCCGATGGCCAGGGACGAGCTCATGGCCAGCATGAGTCCTATGTATCTGGCCTCAGAGTCAGTGGGCGGCGCTGGGCGAGGGCGCGGTGCGGGCGCATAACGTACTTGTCTTCGACCATGATGCCGCCGTGCAGAGGTCTATGCGACCAGTCTCGGACGGTTCGCGGCGAGAGGGGAGAGGGGAGAAGGGTCGCGGTGAGGGCGCAGAGGCGAGAGTGTGGGCGATGTGGGAAGCAGTCTGTGTGTGGGCGTTGGACGTGAGGGAGCGTTTGCGGAGCAGGCCAGGCCAAGCGTGGCGTGGCGCGGCCTAGATGTGGGCGGGCTATCGATAGGCTTGGTGTCGTGTCGTGGCCCGTAGTCTACTACCGAAGAGAGGCAACAGAGCGCAAGCGCGGCGGCTACCGAGGAGCACTTGTTGGCTGTGTGCCGTGATGCGATGCAGCGCAGCGACGATGCAGACCAGGTCGGAGAATATCTGTCCAAGAGGCACTGCGTGTTTCACAAAGGCCGGACAGGTGATGGTTGTGCAAGAGGTGCTGCCAGTTTCACCACGGCCAAGCCAAGGATCTCGTGCCTGGCTGCGTCTTGGTGCCGCGAAACAAGTGGGCCGAACGACGACGGAAGATGGTAGTGACAGTGGTAGGCAGAGAAAGGACAAGAGGAGCTGTACTGTAATGACAGTAGTAGTAGTAGCAGTAGCAGCAGCAGTGCCGGTAGCAGCAGTATCAGCAGCAGCAGCAGCAGCAGCCGCCGTGGTAGTAATAGTAAAAGCAATAAACGAAAAGTCCGGGTCTGGGCTCAAGGAGAAACATCCATCAGCCCCTTCTCCATGGCCATCTCAACAGTGGCGTATCCCGTCCGTCACGCCAATGTCAGCCCGGCCCAACGTTTCACGGATGCTCGACCCTCGACGGTTGGCTCCCTTGGCTCCCCCCCTGGTCCCAGGTCCCCGACACTCTGACGGCCATAGCTTGCCGATCTCGTCGTCACCCGCCCTGACGCCACCTACAGTACTCCCCAACAACCATGTCCCGACGCCTCTATCACATACCTCTTTCTCGCAAATTCCCCATCTTTGCCATTCCTGGAATGTGTATCTTTCATCGGTTACGACGCTCGTGTCCACTAGACACGTTCTGGAAAGTCCGCCAATAGTGTAAGGACTGCGCCTCGTCATCCCGTTTTTAGTCGGCCTAAAATAGCATGCCTCGTAACCTTCTTCCCCACAACCCGGTAAAAAAAAACGGAGTGCCTGCACCAAGGCGCGTCGTCACCTCGAAAATGAAGAGACGGAGAGAGAAAACGCTCCCCAAATTATGAGGTTACATTGGTCAGGCACCACAATCTGTCAGCAACCTCACAACCTTGTAAAGTTTTCAATATGCCATTACGAAACCGATCATGTATACATCCGTCGACGCTTTTTTCCTTTTCCAAAAAGCGCCTCAAAGCACTGGGTATATCGCACAAATCACCTCCCACACTCCCCTCATCACTCCCCACATTAACCACTCCGTGACCTCCTCAGCCCACCTTCCATCCACGTCCTTGCCCGCACTCCAATCCATTCGCCAGGCGGGAGAAACAAAACACGCAAAACAGGGTAATGGTGGTAGGTTGGTGGTGGGGTATGGGCTCGAAACTGCCCGGAATTGCCTTACCTTTGGTCTTTGGTCTCCACCAAACTCAAGCCGCAAAAGTCCACTCACGTGTCCGAATAGGGCCTATAATTAGTATATACTCGAAATAGTTCAAACGCAGGTAAATTCCAAAGGGAACGAGGGTATATAGCACTGTCGGTTAGCATGTCCGGACACCCCAAGAATCAGAGGATGGTGCGCCTTCAAACTCGCGCGCGTTTGGCGTCTGCAACAAAGAGGTCAGCGCTCGCGTTTCGTTTGCGACTTTGACAAGGTCCCCAAATACCTATAGAGTCGGGTGCAACATCGGGTCCATGTCCAACCTCGTCAATAGATCGCTTGTGTCCTTGTGGAGACACTTCATTGGCTTCTGTAGACGAGGCCGTCGTAGGATCTGCAGCCGAAGACGTTGCGCTGGCGATGTGTCCAGCTACACCATCCTCGTCGTCTTGAATGTCGATATGATCAACTTCATTTGTCGCCGTCGTCTCCTCTTCGCCGTCTGGGCCTAGCTCCGGGTTGACAGCCCACTGTGCGTCGTCCACATTCAGGATATCGTTTGCGCCAGTGAAGTCATCACCATCCGTCGTACCGTCTTCACCGCCATTGAATTCTTCCTCGTTGGCGAATTCCAGTTCACCTTCTGCCTCATGCTCCAAGTCCTGGTACTCGTAGACGCCATAATCTTGGTCAGCATCGCCTTGGTGCTCCAAGGCTGCGCCATCTTCCCCGACCTCGTGCGATTGAGACTCGTCGAAAGAAGATCGCTCTTCAGCAGCCTCGCGCTCTTCAGTAGCCTCGATAAATGCCCAGTATTCCGCATCTCCATTGGGGTCGGAATCTTGCTCTTCATCGGTATATCGGCCCTCTGTAGCGTCGAAGCTGTCTGTGCCATCCTCTACATTTGTCTGTTGGGCGTTACTTTGCGAAACTTCGACGGATGCTTGCTTCTCCACATGACCAGACTCATCGCCTTGAACAGTGCTAAATGAAGGTGATGATTCAGCACGAGGCGCTTGTTCGACCTCCTCTACAGTAGCGGAGTCTTCGTCCTCTCCATCACTGTAATCAATAATGTCACCTTCCTGCTGCAAACGACGCGCCTCGAGCTCGGCAGCAGTCTTGCTTTCTGACTGTGACCGTATCTGTTTAGGCTCATGTGCAACCTCCTGTGCGTTTGCAGAGACTTCATAAGAACTCAGAAGCTGTTCTTCATTGTTGTGCTCCTCATGTGCTTCACCAGATGCGTCTTCAGCTGCAACTCCTTGGTTCTCGTAGATGTCAATGCCACCTTCCTCGTGAGCATTTTGCGTATCGTCGGCTTCATCATAGTGAGACTCAGATTCGTGGTTCTCGTAGGCTTGAGCTTCGTCATAAGTCTGCTCCTGTTGTTCTGACTCAAGTTGATCTTCCGCACGTATTTCAACATCGGTGGCTTGCGGGACCTGGTCTTCCGCATTCTGTTCCTCACCTGGATCTTCCTCATACTTCTCGTTCACGTCTTCTTCATACTTCGTCTCATTTGCATCTTCCTCGTGCGCTTGCTCGCTCGCATCGCTCTCGTGTTCGGGCTCGGGCTCATGCTCATGCTCATTGTCATCTAAGTGTCTCTGATCATGTTCGTGCTCCGGCTCCTGCCTTTCGGTGTCCCATTTAGTAGTTTCCTCAACTGGAAGACCACGAGACGCGCTATGAAAGTTAGTCTCGCCTGCAGCAACAGCAGCCTCGAAGCCAGAGTAGCCGCGTCCATTGTCAGCATAACGTGCGATGTCTGCAAGCAACGTAGCGAAACGTGGACGATACATGATAGTTATGTAAAACGAATCCGGGTTGTTGTTGCCATCTTGTGCATAAAGCACATGATAGTAGCCTACAAGGCGTTCAAGTGAGATGGCTACAGATGCCGTGCTGTCTTCAAACAACTCCATGTTCTGAAAATGGTCAAAGCGGAAGCCGATCTCCATACCATTCAGCACTTCGTTGCCAAGCGCCGAACGACATGCTTGGAACAGATCTGACATACTCGTCTTGGCCACAGATGCATCTTCAAGGAGCCAATCACCGCTGTCCTCATAGTCGTGTTGCTTGAAGAGCCATAGCTCCTCACCCATGTAATTCGCAGTGACGGGTGGCAACTGCAAAGAAGCATCTTCTTGGTGTTCACTATCTTGAGCGGACTCATTGTGATCATGGCTTGGGTTTGACACGTCATTGTGACCGCTTTCGATACTTGCGTGCTCTTCTGGAGATTTGAGCAAAACACCGCCATCATCGTCGTTAGCCTGATCATCTCCCCCGGTGGAGCCGGCGGACTGAGGACGCGGGGAATCCTTGTGATTCTCGTTATTCAGACCATCATCGGCAACGACATCCGTGTGAGACTGTGGACTTTGTGAGTTTTTGGTGGTATTCATGGACATTGGAGCTTGCAAATCAGCGGGTATTTCGTCTTGCTGGATGGTGTTATCCTGAACTTCATAGGCTTTGTCTTGCTCAATTGGTGCATCCTGAGTGTGAACGAGTTCATCCTGCGGGGCAGACGCGTCCTGGGGCTGCTCCGGTTCCTCTTGCAGAGCAGTGTGCTGCTGTAGCCAGGTTGCAGGTGCAGAAGGCGCGGGGTTGTGGAATTCATCGTCTTCTTCAGAATAGTCAAGCAAATCTTCATCTTGGACTTCGACTTGCGCCTCAGTCGGGATGGTGCCGGCTACAACCGATTGTTCGGCGACGGTGTCAACATCGACATCGACGTCGGCGTCGTGGTAACTATAGTCCTCCTCGATGACATCCTCTTGATCGACCATGTAGTCATCGTTGTCGTCAGCCTGGACTTCTATTCCGTTTGCCGAGACTGCGTCGTCTATAGAGACATCATCATCCTGTCCATCGAAAGGAGGCTCTAGATCTAGGTCGATGTCATTGTCATTGTACTCGAGACCACCATTATCAGAGTACAACTCCATGTCATCGGCTGCAGTGATGTCGAAACTAGGCGCAGGATGCGAAGTGGTCGCCATGATCAGTGTGCGGGAGGTAGCGTCTAAGGAGTTTGTAGGCCTAGGTATGTCGGTCGGAAACGCGTAGACAAAAGGAGCGTGGGGAGCGCGTCACTGCCTGGCGCAAGTCTTAAAGTGGCGATACAGCACTGCGCAACACCGGGACACGAACTCAAGAGCGGGTGCAGGGTGAGGGGCAAGAACTAGAATCGCATGATGAGGCGGGCTGTGATAGTTTTGCAGTCGTGGGGACTCTGGACTGTGTAAAGGTGAAGGGTGAAGGGGATGGTGGAAATGAGACAAAGCCCGCACGGTGTTGTTGGCGCTAGTACAGAAAGTGTGCTGGCGGATGCGGGCAATGGGCAGCGACGGCACGCTGTACGTTCGCCTGCTGAAACGCGGTAAGAAAAAGTCGAGCTTGTTGAGCCTTTTTGCGAGGGTTGATTCTGCGCGGGAATACGGGCCAGCAGAAACTGGTTGTCTAAAGGTTGTGGGTTGTAAGTGTGTAGAGAAAGAGTTCCTGGCGGCGCTTGAGGCGACTTAATGAGCAATCGACGCTAGGCAAACGCTGGGTGCACGTGACTCCAGGTGTCCACTTGGAACCTCCAGGTGTTGCGACTGGGTGTAGCAGCTGCACCTTGGAAGAGGTGCCAGTCAACTTGCCCTCTTAGTACACCTAGACAATTCCCCCCTGTCTTTTTACAAGCTTCAGTCGGTGCTGCTACACCTTGCCCCGGACTCTACCAACAGGACACGCTTGCGTTCTTGCCATCTGTCCGTCTCGATATTATTCCCCACCATCTTACAGCAACGCGGCTTCACGTCCACCGTCCTACCGACCAATTCACCACTCTGCAACCGTCTCCGATCACTCCTTAGTGCATCCATAGTCTGTAGTCAAAATGGTATGGAATTGCCCCTCAAACATGGCACACCTCGCTGACAATGCCAGGTGGTCCTCGCGGCTTCAATATGCACAAGAGGCGGCAAGGCAGTCCTCTCGCGCCAATTCCGTGAAATGCAGCGCTCCCGTATCGAGGCTCTCCTCGCTTCGTTCCCCAAGCTTGCCGATAGCGGAACCCAGCATACCACCTGCGAACAGGACAACGTACGCTACGTATACCAGCCCCTCGACGAACTTTACATGGTCTTGATCACCAACCTGCAATCCAACATTCTCCAAGATATCAACACCCTGCACCTCTTTGCCCAGGTCTGCTCCTCAATATGCAAGTCCCTGGACGAGCGCGAGATCCTCAAGAACGCTTTCGAGCTTCTGACAGCATTCGACGAGATTGTCACGCTGGGATACAGGGAAAACTTGACCATGAGCCAGATCAAGACCTTCTTGGACATGGAATCGCACGAGGAGCGTATTCAGGAAATCATCGCACGGAACAAGGAGCTCGAGGCTTCAGAAGAACGCAAGCGCCGAGCCAAGCAGCTCGAGATGCAGCGCAAGGAGATGTCGAGGTCACAGCGAGCAGGTGGAGGTATGGGAGGCGGTATGGGCGGTGGCATGGGAGGTGGTATGGGTGGACGCTCGCCATCGTATCCCGCTTTCACGCCCAGCGTGCCAACGACCAACGTCGCCGACACATACGACTCGTACGAAGCTGAGAAGAAGAAGGCCTCGAGCAAGCCATTGGCTCTCGGCAAGAAGGGCATGCAGCTGGGCAAGAAGAACAAGACTAGCAACATGTACGAGCAGGTGACTGGTGAGATGGCGCCAGCTGAAGAAGAGCCGCTCGTTGCACCCAAGCCAAGTGCAGCTGCCGCAACCCCAGCAAGTGCACGCCAGTCTACCTCGACCGACCGCGAACCCGTCCACATTACCACCAACGAGACCATCTCAGCCCGGCTCGACCGCGAGGGTCTTCTCAAGTCGTTTGAAGTCAAGGGCGAGATGCAACTCAAAATTACCGATCCCTCCTTCACACAAGTCAAGCTGGATCTGGCTACGGGAGACACTCGCGGTGCTCAACTCATGACACATCCCAAGGTCGACAAGACTGTCTTCAAGAACAGCAAGGTCATCCAACTTGCCGATACAAGCAAGGGCTTCCCCTCGAACATGGGTATCGGCGTTATGAAGTGGAAGCTGGCGCCCCGGCCAGACGACATTTCGGACCCACCCATCACATTCCGTGTTTGGGTCGAGGACTCTGGTAACATGTACAACATCACGGTCGAGTACGAGCTTACTGGCGGCGATTCGCTCAAAGATGTCACCGTCACCATCCCGTACCAGACAGACGAGCCGAACGTGTCTTCTTTCGACGCCACATACGAAGTCAGCGGCGACAGCATCGAGTGGAACATTGGCGCCGTCGACGAAGCAAACAGCTCCGGTAGCTTTGAGTTTGAGGCTCAGGCTGGTAGTGACTCGGAATTCTTCCCCATGAATATTCGCTTCAGCAAGACTACGCCTTTTGTTGATGTAGATGTAAGTTTACCACTCTTGTCTTACAGGGCAAACTGTGTAAGATGAGAATAAACGCTAACCAATATCACAGGTCTCGTCTGTAACTTTGCTCTCCATGGGCCAGGATATTAGCTTTTCCAAGGACATAAAGTCCGTTGCCGAAAACTACTCGATCTCATAGGCGATACTTTAGTCGTATTAAAGCAATTGGGCGGGGTCTAGTAGTAGAATAGGGACGCAGCGTTTGGTGGTCCATTCTCTCTCGAGACTTAAGTTCACAGCACAGCATACTGTAGTTGCTATAGGGCACACAATTTATTAACATACATCCCTTCTTGCAACTCAGAAGACAGATTTATTTCTCTGCGCAAATTCACGTCATTTTCAGTTTTACATGTCTATCTGGATCCCCCACTGCGTCATCCCGCTTGCTAAGAATCGCAAAAAAGCCATCCTCTCCCACAACAGAGGTGCAAGTACATCAAGTCTCTCGTTTACACAAATAGTCCTTTGAATTCGGGAACGACAGAACATCGCTTCCAGTACATACTTTCCCCTAACAACGAACACATGTACGCACATAATATCAAGTCATTTACTCAAACACACAGCCAAGGCACACGAAATTCACATTGCCTTAAACTACCGCAGCCCCAATATGCACTATAATAAAAGCATGATATATACTCTTCGTTTCTGAAAATACGCACAAGAAAGAGGGGGGCCGCTGCTACAAACCCAGCGCTTATCCCGAACCTCAAGAACATAGATGTAAGATATGTTGACAAAAAGCGCAGAGGTATCTCAATATCGCAAATACGCAAAGACTGCGAAAGACGAAAAACAGGAATCTAAGCGGCCGTTAAGATAGGAAGAGTGAGAGAGGGCGTTGGATAGATAGCCAAATGTAGAGAGAAGCATAGCAGAAACGCGTGGGTCCCAATCATAAGGGTACATGTACAAGTCGACATGTTTAGGGTCACACCACCGCATCACCCAAGAAGGCAAAATCCTCCATCAGCGCGTCCAACCGACTCATAGCCGTCTCGCGATGCAAGCTGACGCTTCGCTGGTGCAGGATGCGCTCAGCATGTGCAGCGCTATCAGCGCCGCTAAGTGAGTGTTTGCCCGTTGTTTCAACGTCGGTGGTCGGGAGGCTATATTGGAAGCCTAGGCCGAAGCAAGCGGCCTGGCGGCGCGAGGAGCGGCGTGGGGCGGTGTCTGAGAAAAGGGTTTCTGAGGGAGGCGGCGACGACGGAGTGGTGGAGAAGAGGTCGGAGCCGAAGGTCGAGATGCGGAGTTCGTCGAGTTGAGGGGGTGTAGAGAGACGGTAGGGGGAGTCGTGGTCTTCGGCTTCCTCTTCATCGTCCGAGTCGTCGGGGGTGGTGTGCTGGATTTCAGGGACAAGTTGCGATGTGCGGTTGGAGGTGGAGGTGGAGGCGGGCTCGGTGTAGGAGTAGCGGATTAAGAGGCCCTGGGATGTGTCGATGTCGCTGTCATTGCTGGTGAGGGAGCTGAGGGTTGGAGAGAAGACAATCTCGTCGTCGTGAATTTCTGAAATAGGGGAGCTGAGTGCGATGGAGTCATTACTCCAGGTGGAGAAGTGGCTGCGTGCTTTTTGTTGGAATTGTGTGCTGAAGTTATCCAGGCGTTCATCATCATCTGGCTCTTCGAACTCGTCTTCTGATTCTTCGGCTGTCTGTTCGTTGGTTTCTGTACGGCTGCCGGCGTACAAGGGAGCGGGTATTAGGTAGCGGGGGAGTGCAGGAAGCTCTTTGTCAAGCAGGGACTTCCTGAATGTTGTGTTGCCACGGTTGCCGTGGCTGGAAGTAGGGCGCTCATCGGAAGCTGGCCCTCCGAGATAGCTGGAGGGTCGCGACAAGACTGGGGCAGAAGGGGTATCATCTTCCACCACACGGTCATCTTCTTGAGTTATTTGTTGAAACTTGGGCGAGGTAAGCCATGGGTCATTGGAGAAAAGATAGTGCCGTGTGCGCCGTGTGTCTGCGGAGTTGGCACGGATTCTGGATTGCTCGACCTGGAACTCGCTGGTGACAACTGTTGAGGGCACATGGGATCGTCGCCGAGTGGGACGTTCTTCAATCACTGGTAACTCTGCAGGCCCGAAAACCGAGTCGAGGTCAGGGTCTACAGGGTGTGATGCCAATGGAGAGAACTTCCTCCTCAGAGAAGGCAGTGAGCGTTGAGGGGTATCTTCTGCTGGTGTCTCTCGTATGGATTCAAAGGATGGTCGATATACAGATAAAGGAATGAGGTTGAGTTCTTCCCCACCGCTAACGAGCACAGGTGAGCTGATTTCCAACTCTTTGGTTTTTGAACCACTGCGATTTCTCGAGGTAGCTCGTTTCGAGGCCAGCTTATCTTTCAAGGCCTTAAAATCCGCAAAGAGGGGAGTAGAAGGGATGCATGGCGATGCTGATGCGCTTCGAGCATGACGCACAACATGCGGGGACAGGAAACAATCCGTCGGTGAATGCGTTGCCGAGCGTGGAGTCCAAGGCGAAGGCAGAGGAATCGTCTGTGATTCTCCCGCTACGCCCTTTCGAGAAGCCGGATGCGATCTCGGAGGGGCAGGTGGAACTGGAGTGAGATACCTGTCGTTTGGATTACGCGTAAAAGCGTAAGGGGTTTCAGAGTGGCTCCGACTATGCCCCTCGTGGGGAACCTCTAGGACATTGAGACGCTGGCCCGGTAGAAGAGGACAAAAGGTTGTCGACTCTTCGGTGGGATTGTGTTGTTCTTCGTCGCCGTCAACCTTGTACTATATTTCTGTCAGTTGGTGAAGCTTCTGGCAAAAGCAGCCAACATACGTAGTACCAATATGTGCCGCCCATCTTGAGTGGACCGTCCCGTTTAGGTGTCTGCTGGCTCAAGTCTCCGTCGCAAATGATGTCAGAAAAGGTAAAGCAGCCTTTCCATATGTTGCGGCCCCCGCGTGAGTCGAGCTCTAATGGATAGGGGCGTGTAAAGTTATCCCAGGATCCGAGTAAGACGATGCTGCGTAGTGCTGCAGGGCAGTGGCTTGGGTACGAGAGTAAGTGACGGCACTGAAGAGAGAGGCACAGAGAGGGTAGACATACAAGAGAAAGGTGTGGAGTGTGGTGTTGTCCATGACCATGATTCCGGATAAATCTAGGCTGATAACGGTAAGGCCTGTTGAATTTGAAGCGCGTATGCGTCTAAGCCCTGGCTAGGTCTGAGGTGTTGCATGGACCCAAGGGTATCAAATATAGAAGTCCATGCAGAGATATGTGTTGTATGTTTGAGCCTCCTCGCTCTGTGTGGCCGCGTCAGAGAAAGGTCCAGGAAACGGAGCCAAACAATCTACTGATTGGTGGACGGAAGCAGGCGTTTAGAAGAATGCTGAAACCGAGCCTTGGTGCCTGGTATGTGGGATTACGGCGAGGCTGACTGGGGATCACACCGACTGGGGAATCACAGCAAGAGGGAAAATACCCGAAGTAAACAAAGGCTAGGTGTTTTATGCAGGCTAGTGACGACGGACAGGACGAGTTGGAGGGTGGAGCCTGAGGCTCAGTTGGCGGACTCAAGATTGGCGGGTTTGGCGCCTGTGGATGATGTTGACATATAGGTGCTGAGAAGATGCAGCGTCAGCGCTTAGTACCGACGTCCAAATCGCTGAACCATGTGGCTACGTGAAACACTGTATGCGAAACGAAGCCAGGGGGGGGCCGACTGAATACTGAGTAAGGACGGAATGATGAGGAAACAGACAAGCAGCCGGATTGCAAGGCGGAGAGGTACTATAGTAGTTTGTGCTAGGCGGCAGAGGGGGAAGGCAACCATGTGGATGACAGCCAGCCACTGGCGCCGTCTCGCTATGCGCAGGAAAAGAGCAATGAGAAGCGAGCGAGGGCTTTTGTCGAAGCAATTGAAGAGCCGGGCTCAAAACACGCCTAATCTGAGGCGCATAATCGGCCTTATGTCGTCGTGCGATTTCGTTGGCCGGCGGGCGTCCACCAGAGAGGAGACTTCAGCTCCTTCATTTCCTCAGCCGTGCTGTCCATGACGGCAGGGCCGTGGTCCTCGGACGCAAACTTGGGGACCGGGCGAGCTAGTGGTGATGTGCTAATGGCACCATCGAGGAGCCGGTCACGCAGCAGCAGACGGGCCTTGCGTGTGCGTCGACGAGAACAGGAGAGGGAGTCGTTCGCCGGAGGAGCTGGCAACAGAGGTACAGCAGACGCCCCTGTCGGTGCTGGCCAACCGCATCCCAGTCCCGACCAGAGGGAGCGCGCGGTTACGCTCGCCCGCCCCTGACCTGATCGTCGCCCAGTGACGAAGCGACCCACTCACAGCAGCAGACAGTTCCACGAGGCCCAGGTTCCTGGTCTGTCCCTGTCGTTGCTGAGGCCACGGCACGTCTGTCAATCTCGTGGGGTTGCTTTCTTTTTGGGCAGGCCTCTGCAGCAAAAGGTGGTTGAAGAGGCCATGACGGGACTGACAGCTCGCGCCATGCCCGCTACGGCCACAGCGTCGCAATAGCCTACCGACCGACAGCGTACAAGAGCAAGCGCTCGCTGCGGCACAGGTCTCACTGCTGAGCTCGACATTGCCAGTCAACACCATCCATCACCACGGGCGACGAGGCGGCTGCATTGCATTGCATTGCATGGCGGCTGCCGTGGGGGCCGACGAGCCCCAGGCCGTCCTGCTACGTTGCCATGACGGCCACGACAACCACGACTGCCGGCTGATAACCCAACCCTGTTTTGTTTTTATGCCGCAGATACCAACGGCTGTCTGCTGTCAACGGGCGCGCGGTTGTCGTGACGGTGTCTTTCTTTTTGCCGTGGATTGGTTTGGGACACGGTACGCATCACACACTGCTGCTGCTGCCTCAGGTCGTTGATCCATGGGCCTATGCCAGGTCCATGCAGGGTCACGCTTCAGGCCAGAAAAGCAAAGTCGTTCCACAGCACAGTGTCACTCGGCAATATAGATGATATTGGTTGCACATGGTTTCATGGCCTGGTCCACTGACTAGCCTACGCTTGTTGTATTTCCGACAATTGTCCGTGGGTAACGGCTTTTACTGAAAACTAGTCGCAAGCAACGCTGGCTTGCGCGCCTCAAGATCCAAAATCATCTGGCCAAAGAGCCCGTTCGCCCACGAAAACCACTGACGAGTCCAGTCGCTCGAGTTGAATGAATTGATGCTCTCATGGATCAACCCCAACCCATCCGTGCTGCTGACAATTTCCCCCAACTGCTTCACAATCTCGTCGTCGTCATCGCTGGTGAGGATACGAACAATCGACGCCATTGGCCATGCCATGCCCAGCCCTTGATGAGGTCCACCAACAGCGCTGATGACGGGCCCCCTCATGTAGTACGGGTTTGTCGCACTTAGAACCAGTTTTCGTGTGTTGGCATACGTCTCTTCGTTGACTGGATACTTGAAGAAGGGCGCCGACAGGAGGCCTGGGATATTGGCATCATCCATGATAATCTGCCCGCCAAAGCCGTCAATCTCAAATGGATAAATCTTGCCATAGGTTGGGTGCTGAACCGTTCCATGTGTCTCAATGCCATTTCGTAGCGATTCCGACAACGCAGACATTCTCTGTGCCAACGCTTTGGAATTGGTGGCATTTAACTTTCCCATAATCTCAGCAGCCGGAGCCAAGTACGAGCTAAACATCATATTGGCTGGAATGTAGAGCTGAAAAATAGTCGAGTCGTCGCTGGGCCTGAAACCGCTTCGAATCAACCCGGTACCATTGGCGACTGGGTTACCAAAGCCGTCGTTCGAAAACGTCTCCGTAGCACGTGTCGTCATGCGTGTAAATGTGTATGGACTCTTCAAGACAGCTCCGTCCGCACCATAGGTAGGTAGCATCATATCGTCGGCTACATCCAGCACAGCCTGGATGGCCTGGATCCACTTGAACTTTCCGAAGAATTCGGCATCTCCTGTTGCATTGTAGTAATCGGCAGATATCTGCAAGAAGGCGGCGAGCGAGTCGAGCTCATACTTGCATTCGAACACACTGCTGTTGTCGTAAGGAGGGTAGACCGTATCCTGACTCGCGGCATCGTTTTTGGCTGGAGGAATGCCACTTTCCGTAGGTGCTTGGAACGAGTTGCAGTATGGAGCCGTGAGCAGATAGCGTGCCTGCAAGTTGATAACTCCACGATACAGACTTGCAATCGAATTCGCTTCGCTGCTCGCATTCAGAAGTGGCAGATAGCTCTGCATCTGGTTTGACGAGTCTCGCAACCACATCGCGTTAATGTCTCCAGTGATGACAAACGTCAATTCCTCCTCGGCATTATCAGCAGCATATCCCTTCCATTTTATGGCAGTGTCGAGTGTATTGGGATATGCGTTCTGGAAGAGACGGTATAGGTCTGGATCCTTGATCACGTCCTTCATACGGGTAACGACATCCTCAAGGCCTGAAGACTTAAAGGTCCGGCATTCTTCTGACGGCCGCTGGTAGGCAAGGCGGTACTTGCCTGAACTCAGTGGCTCATGTACCTGTGTCGCGTAGTCAATGTATTCTGGACATTGCGCCGAGACCAGCAAAGGCACATTGGAAAGCGCGCCGAGAACCGCAAGATTGCGCATGTTTCGGGTGGGCAGCAAGACGGACTTGCAATATCAAGAGAATAAGATGTCGAACGAAAGCGCAGCCAGCAGCGAACAGGACCTGGAGGCCATATTATGCTGACGCACAAGTACAAAGTTGGTCATGCCGATATTCTGCCCTGGCTTTCTCGCCGAAATGCATTCCGAGCTGCCCAGTTCCCCGCTCATAGAATCGAATGTTGATATTGCGTGTGGGTAAGATCGCGGATGTAACCTTCACCGAAACTATTCAACGAACCCATGTGCCTGGGGCATACCGACGTCATTCCGCTTATGACCCCGATGATAGTGTCACCCGATGCTAGAGGCGATACAAAAGCAGAAGGTCCAAGACTACTGGTGTCGAGCAACAGCGCATATAGTTGGTCAACTGACCGGATGCGGGGAAATATTGGAGGTTCTTTTGGTTGTCATAGCTGGGGTAGGTAACCATCAAGTGGGACGATCGGCGGGGGTGATGGACACGCCGCTCACTTGCATAGAGCAAGAAAGCGCGTCAAAAAAGTGTATGACGGCATCAGAAGTGGATCTTGATCAAGTGAAGAAGTCATGATATTGTGCAAACAAGATTCGTTGTATTCTCAGTGATGCCACCCATAGCTCTGATAACAGATGTTGAGTAGCTGGGGAAGGAGGTTTGCATGCATGTCGGCAACTTGGCAGTGGGACCGAAAAGGGTTAGGGCAGGGGAAAGTCTGGGCAGCCTCCATGGCACGTTCCTTTTCATCAAAAGTACTGTGGGACAGCTAAACCTCACTCCTAATACTGCCATCGTCGGCTCCCCAATGGCAACGCGGAGACCACATCCAAAGTCCAAGCTGGGATGCACAGAGTGCAAGCAGAGACGAGTCAAGGTATGTTAATTATACTCTACCGTGGCCAACTCCGGCCACAGTCTCCAAAAGGCACAGGATCCCCATGTCAAGGGCCTTTGTGGAGCCTTGCGGGACCGTACTACATACAAGAAGAAAATTTGAACTGCATGTCCAAATCGGGTCCGGAGTGGTCAATTCCAGTGCAACGTTTCGGTACAAAGGTTGACCCGAGTAGTGTGATGAAGGCCGGCCCGGTTGTGAAAACTGCCGAAAACGTGGTGCACCATGTAGTTTTCGCATGTTTGATCCAGTACCTGGGTCCTCTCCTCGCGCAATAAGCAAAACGGGAAAGATTTGTCCTAGAGTACATGTCTTCCCACAGAAAGAAGAGGAATCTCCAGCCTCTCTGCCAGCCCAGAACTTGACAGATGTCTGTGTGCGCGATGGTCTGCTGGCGCGCTGTTCGATACCTGCTCAGTCATTCTACAACGACGTCTTGAGGCATTTCGCTACAGACACAATACCTTCATACTCTGCCGGAGCTGCGTGTCAAGCTGCTTGGCGCAATGCACTCCCAGATCTCGCAGCCAAATACAGCTTTGTCACGCGTGGTATGCTGGCATTAGGTTTGCTCCATATCTCCCATCTCGCAACTACTACAGAGGAAACGCGAGAATCGTATCAGAAGAAGGCCGCAACCCAGATGAATGCAGCCATGGATCAATACCGTATTGAGGTTCAGCACGTCTCTACTGAGAATGCAAATGCTCTTTTTGCCTTCGCTTCCATGCTGTCCCTTTTCGTTCTCTCAACTTCTGCCAGCGAATGTTCTCTCGCTCTGAATGCTTTTAGGGCAGATGCGAACCAATGCGACCACAGAGCAAAACTCGCTGCGAGTATGGTGCACACCATCTGTAGGATCTTCCGTTCTATACGTGGAGTTCTCGTCATTCTGGTGCCATGCTGGAACCATCTGCAAAGCGGGCCCTTACAGCTCGTTGTTTCACGCGACTGGCCAGCGGCCATCCCGGAAACCGAAAACGACATTCGAAACGACGAGAAGCTTTGTCAGCTGGAGAAGATGTGGTCAAGACCTGATAGAGCCTATGACTACTCTTTCGACACACTCCGCCTTACTTTGAAGAGCCTGCGAGAATCATTTGCGCTCGTGTCGAGACTTGAACGCCTGGGTTCGACTTTGAAAGAGAAGGGGAATGGTGAATTTGATTGGAATTGTGCGATTCACTGGCCGGTCCAGCTAACACTTGACTTTCTTCTGCTACTTGAGCAGCAGCGCATGGAGGCGTGGTGCATTGTTGCACACTTTGCCATACTGCCGGCCAAGGCCAGGGACGTTCCTTGGCTTGACGGTCTAGCCGAGAACATGATCACAACAGCTGCACTTGTCATAGGAGAAGAGCATTGGACTTGGATTGCGTGGCCCGTTGAAGCAGTCGGGCTAGACCTGAAAATCCTACAAAACCCAGTCGCCGCTTCCATACCCGCTGCATCCCCACCGCATCGACCATCCCTGGAGGCGGACCGCGCCTGCCCACGTTAAAAGTGGCCTCTTGCCCCGGAATCCGGAAGCATTGTAACCGCCCTGCCAAGACCCTTACTGGGTCGACAGCCTCATCCATGCATTTCAGCAATCCATATCTCGACGTGGTGAGGCGAGGCGTAGGGCAAAGCCTGCTGGATGGATGCAGGGTCTAATACCGACCAGTGCCATGTCTTGATCATCTAACAACATGTGCGAAGGCACGGGCAATCCCTAACATAACCGAAATCCAAGCATTTCTCGATCAAATTCATCATTCGTAAAATATGTTTAGATGTTGGGCTATTTGCCTCTTACGATCGCATAGTGGATCGTATCATGCCGCGCCGAACCATTGTTCACTTGCAGCAGTTGACTGCATCAATCTGCAGAGGATAACAATGTCTTTGATCACCCATATGTGGTGTTGCTGGCACTGCTAGGGTCAGTATGGGGATGGGATTGCGAGGTGTAGTGGGCAAGGCTCACCTTGGACTCATGGGTGCATGAGCGTGTTGTTGGGGGTAGTAGGCTCCCCTTATTCCCAGCTTGGGTAGTTTGGACCAATTGCGCTCTCTCACTTCGCGCATGTATGCGTCTTGCTCTGCGGACCGGTTGAAGCGGGCTGTCGAGTCCTCGGGCTCATTGCTGTAGAATCGGAAGATGGCGAAGCCGCAACAGACGAGGAGGCCCGATCCGAGAATAACAAGGAAGATGATTAGCGCCGGGGCGAGCTGGAAGCCCATGTTGTCTCTCTTGTGGAGGAACATGGTGGTGGCTGAAGCGAAGGGTGGCATGACGTCGGTGTGGTGGTGCAAGTGGAGCTCTGTGTAGCGGGGCACAGCGAACCGCACAGTGGTCGATGGTTGGGATTGAGAAGGATGAGGGTGAAGTCGCGAACTTGAGCAGACGAGCGAAGGAAAGAAAGCGTGTTTGAATACGAGCGCGGTGGCGGATGTTCCGGAAGATGCTGGAGGGCCCGAATGGACGAATCCGAGCGAGCGAATGGCGTGGTGTGGTGCTGACGACTCCCAACACGATGATGTGATGCGACCAGCGTCACACAAGGCTACAGGCAGACAAAAGGCAGACGGCGCAAAAGAAAGTTTGGTTTACAGGGCAAGCGATTTTAGAGCCGTGGCCTAACTATATACCACTGCTTTCTGCACTGACAGGTCCATCAGCCTGCTTCCCCTCGTGTCGACGGGTGGAAACCACAGCCGTCCGCTCGTGGCAAACAGCTGCCCGTCGTCTGAGTATGCGTCGGCCGTGAATTCTTGGGCATTCTGGACCAGCGCCCACCACGTCTTCATCGACCCAATCGGGCGCGCGCGCACGCCTTCCCATTGGCTGCAAGCCGGTTTCGTCTTACGCTACCCCTCCCTGTCGACGTCTGTCTGCATCGCCTCGAAGCTGTTGGCGTCCCAAGAACGCGTAAGTCCTATCCCGTATCTTGTCCTGCCCATGTTTGTCTTTGTCTACATGGCTACAGCACGTGTAGCACCGACCATCGCAGTCAGCCGAGGGTCATCCATCGTGGCCGAGTCTGCCTTAGCTTAGGGATCCCGCATCACTCCGGTCCCAAGTCTTGCAGCCCTATTTGCTCATGCCTCGGCCCTGACTTCTCCCTTTTCTTTTTCTTTGTCTGCCTGTAGCCCGTCCATGCTGCTTGCTCTTGGTACTATGAGTTTGTCATTTGTCGGCTTCAGCGGATCTCTTGGTTTCCGCCCTGGCAATGACGCGTCATTCGCACCACATTTTTCACACTTCCCGAGCTTCAAAAATAGTTCCCCACAACTCTTCGCCTGTTCCTGAATCCCCTTGTCAACCTTGCACACTAGGCCATCGGGCCATTCTTCCACTCCAGTGCCTTAGATGACGATGCGACATGGAATGACGCAAAGCCGTTGACGCTGCGGGTGCGGCTGCGTGTCGTTTGTTCATTTCGGACAGTCACTGTCGCATCTTTGCTGTCTTGCGCTTCATCCGCCGCGGCTTGACTTCTGTGGCTTTCCGTCATTGTTCTTTGTTTTTCCTCAATGTGGAAATATCAAGTAGGCGCACTTGAAAGGTCGCGGCGCGACGTCAATATACATGATTAGAGTATGCACGACATCTGTTGAGGTCAAGTGTTAATGATGGAGACATACTAATCGACTGGGCAATATGTAGTCCGTACTGTATGGTGTCGATGGGCGCGGTCCTTCTACACATCGTAAGGCCCGGATTAACAGCCTTCCGCTAGTCCCCTCTTGTCATATCGCCAGTGTAGAGCCACCGGTAAGATATCCGTGCCAAGGCGTAGCTTATGACTAAGCTACGTCAGCTGCGCTGACACTCGCCGCAGGCGAGTGCCGACCCTCAATACGATATTACCTTCAATACGATATTTTTTCAACTACCTTTGATAAACTATCAAATTGCTACTCAACCACGCCAGTTTTCGTACTGATTTTCGTACGCTAGTAAACCTGCAGCACGCATTAATGCCCACACCCGCTGTAATTGTTTATGTACTGGTTGGTAAGCTTGGAAATGCCGCTTTTTTTTCATAACTGGCATGCCCTTCATCTTTGAATATTCAAATATAAGCTGGCTTAACTCAGCTGCAAGCTTATTTTGAACCATCTTTCGTGCCGAATAGGAGTAAATAACTCCTATTAAAGATTTAAGAATTGTACGAGTCCTTTGTTGGCGTGATCGCCGTAATTGTGCAATCGAAGTCATAGTACGTAGTTCACCAATTGCTTGGTCTCCAGCAACAGACATATTATACGCTCCAAACAACGTACGTTTTACGTTATCGCTAAGCTCCTCATTCTCTAGACAATAGTCAATATTGCGCTTAAGTATCCGGATCGTTAGAGGCGTGTTTAGCTCTGGTGGTGGTGGTGTTCCATCTATAGTAGCGTTGCTGCTACTATCACTACTACTACTGCCAGTATCTTGGCAATCAGCGTTCCAATCAGCAAAATCTCTCTGTATATTATTCTTGACACGCTTAATATCCAACGGATATAATCCTGAGTCCCGCCAGCCTTTTTGTATCGTACGGGACTTGAATGTATAGGCGCGGATTGACTCGATAGCAGCTAGGAACTCAACCTTGTTGAAAGCTGTACAGCCTGTTCGGGTTGCATAATCAACAGCCTGCGCGTGCCAGTGCTTGTACGGCTGAAAACAGCCCACATCAAGCGGTTGGAGAAAGTGAGATGTATGTGGAGGCAGGCGATAGGCAATAACCTTATGATCCTCAAGGACTTCGAGAAACTCTTGGGTGCAGTGTGAATCAAATCCATCAAATAAAAGCAGCCGATACAACCCTTGCATGTGCTTTTGGCTCTGTTGTACGAAGTGCTTTACCCACTCAAAACTCAATCGATCATTTGTGTAGCCAGTGTCGCTGTGCGCAATAAGGTAGTTGTCAGGTAAATCGGTGAAGTAGCGCTCAAGGAGTGCGTCGCCTTCAACAATGATCATTGGTGGGATAGCGTGGCCTGCGGCATTGACACACTCGGTAACAGTCAATGATGTACGATTATCAGGCGTCGGCAGATAGACGCGGCGGCGAGGTTCAAAAGTAATAACCCACTGGTCTTTTCCAATTCCAATGCGAAAGCCAGTCTCGTCAAAGTTCCAAATATCTGATGGTGGGATACCATGCGTCTGAATTAGGCTCGTAAAGGTATTAAACCACTCGATAATAGAGTCTGAATCATGCGCGAGTGCGCGATTAAGATTAAGAGATCTCTGTCGTCGTACGTGAAGCTTAGGTTGCCGTTTAAGCCATCGTTTTGCCCATCGCGAGCTTGCAGTTGGTGGAGGACCAGGACTATCATGAGCTTGTTGAAGAAGATAATTGGCACACGATACAATCATAGGCAGTCGTACACAAACTCCAAGTTCATCAAGGCGTGCGATATAATCGTATAGTGCTTGGTCTTGCGCCTCAGCAAGCTTATATGTGCCGGAAGGGCGTTTAGAATGTGTTAGGCGGCCCTTTGATCGGGCGAGTAATCGCTGGTATGGAACACCGTGTTCACGCGCAAGCTGCTTAAAATTCGGCTTTGGGATATCCTTGATAGACTCTAAGATCTCTGCAATGCGATCATTAATTGAGGTTTGTAATTGAGCCATTGTGGGGGCTACAAGAGAGGATCAAAGTAGTGGAGTTACAAAAAAATATCGTATTGAAGGTAATATCGTATTGAGGGTCGGCACTCGCCTGCGGCGAGTGTCAGCGCAGCTGACGTAGCTTAGTCATAAGCTACGCCTTGGCACGGATACTACTACACCAAGCTTGGGCTTGCTTATATAATGGTAGTACACCTACACCCACTCACGCTAGACTACCCTCAGCGTTAGGGGAGAGTGTGTCCATGAGTAGTTGAAGGTCATTGTTGCAAGCCAAGCGGAGAGTACGCTGGAGTTGCTTCATAACCTTTTTGAGGTGCACAGACATGCTGAGTAAGTTTTTTGGCCAATTTGGAGCTCCATCACCTTGACCACACATCGGCTAGAGTGACAACTTTATGGGAAATACTTCATCAGATATCTCCATACTGACAATCTCATCTGCCAGTCTTCAATCGTCTCCAGTAGCAAAAGAAGAGTATGAGCACAGAGAATGCGCTACCACGCGTTGTGGACCCCTGAACTCTATCTGCAGCACTTGATGTCGCAAAACAGCTGCCCAATAGAAGCACATGGGCACTCGAAGGAACAAAAGGTAATGTTGAAAGCTGCTCAAAAACTCTCAAAAAGCCTCAAAGAGCGGGAAAGACTTGGAAAGAGCATTGTTCTTAAGCAACGAGGTTCCTCCGCGAAACCATTATTCAAATCCAAGCAAATCCCTCAGCCACACAACCATCCTTGGAACTGTCAAACAATATCGGCCGAAAATATAGCATGGTCAATGTTTTTAATCATGAGTCCAGAACTAAGTAAAGCCATCTCCAAGCCGGTCGTTGCGAGAAATTCTCCGAAAACAGAGGCATGACACGCTGAATAGTGGGTTTTTCTACGTCAGGACTTCCTATTCCGAGCTTCCCCAATCTGTACGCCTTGGATTGTTTCGACTAATTGGACGATGAGCCTCATGGCATCTTGGTGTTGTTCGAAAATGGATTGAAGTTCGGTTGAGCGGTCCGCGCTTGCAATTTATTCATATTAACCGCCACAAGGATTTGGGCGCCTCCGGACGTAGCGCGCTAGCATGGGAATAGCCGAAGATCATCATGTTGTGAATAATACCTTTCACACACATGCCCTTGAACTATAACGTTACTGCATATCGGGGATCGGTAATGCAGCAGCTGACTGCCGTGCATCGGTTACCAAGATCGTCAGCGGCCGTCCGCAACTGCTGCACCGCAACTCGTCGTCAACGTTCAAAGGCTTGGCTGTAGGGCTAGTATCAGTCAGTTGTTTGATGTAACTGCAATCCTTCCGTCAATGGCCCGAAAGGTATCCACTGTTCGAAACTTGAGGAGACGGAAGTTCCACAATACAATGGATGAGGCTGGCACGTGGTTGGTGATTCAGTCAGTGGGCGCGATGCCCCTAGCCGAGAATATATTACCCAGCGCAAACGTGTAGGAGAGTGGTGCACCAGCGATATTAAGCCTGGCCCCGTTTGAGCGCTTCCGGCCTATCGCATCAACACAATTTCGTCACAGGACTGCCATCTTCTACTCAAGTCACGTTCTAAGAACGTGGCGACAGGGGCCGGCCTTCTTGGTACTGGATGGCGTACAGCTCAGCGACCGGGCAAACATGTGCCTGGAAATGAAAGTTTTGATTGCGAGGCTTGTCGAAAACCCGGTTCAAGGGAGTGCGGAGGCGTGGAGCAAAAGGCGCTAGGAGAATGGCGACGAGTATATGAAGAAGAAGAATTCCAGCCTCAAGTTGTTCATCAGGAAGTCCTCCAGCAACGAGCTTCGACACTGACACACTCTCTTCTCCACATTGTGTGAAACAATTTGTCTTTGTTCCCACACTTCCAAAACACCATCATTATGCTCTCTCTCCTCTTCCTTCTTGCGCCCCTTGTGGCTGCCCACGGTCACGTCGATAAGGTCGTCGCCGACGGCAAGGAGTACCAGGGCTGGAACGCTGCTCTCAAGTACCAGAACCCCATTCCTGCAACTGTTGGCTGGCAAGCCGATAACCTCGACAATGGCTTCGTCTCGCCTGATGCCTTCAACACTGCCGCCATTATCTGCCACAAGCAGGGCAAGAGCAACGGTGCCTATGTAACCGTCAAGCCCGGCAGCAAGGTCACCTTCAAGTGGGACACATGGCCCGTCAGCCACGCCGGTCCTGTCCAGGAGTACATTGCCGCTTGCAACGGTGACTGCGGTTCCGTCGACCCTAGCAGCCTGCAGTGGACAAAGTTCTCCTCCAAGGCCTGGAAATCTGGTAGCAACCCCGGCAAGTGGGCCACTGACGATTTGATTGCCAACAACTTCTCTTGGGACATTACCTTCCCCAACGTTGCTCCTGGAAACTACGTCGTTCGTCACGAGATCATCGCGCTGCACGCTGCGGGTCAGACCAACGGCGCTCAGGCGTACCCTCAGTGCATCAACTTCAAGGTTGAGGGCTCTGGAACTGCCAAGCTGAGCGGTGGTGTTCCTGCTACTAGCTTCTACACTGTAAGATATACATGCCATGTCTTCTCGTTCACATTACTAACGCGATATAGGCCAACGACCCTGGCATCAAGTTCAACCTCTACACTTCCTTCAGCAGCTACCCTGTTCCCGGCCCTGCTCTCAAGACTCTGTCCAAGAGGCACGCCAAGGACCTTGAGTACTAGATTTGATAGCAGAGGAAGAAGGCTTCTGCTTCTTCGCCACATATTGATGAGGCGACCGAACAGGTCCAGCACTGAGCAAGGCAGGCTTGTTCGTGGACTCATTCGTTCTTTTTTCCATCTTTGTTACTTTCCAACAAGGACGATGTAAATATTGCATATAGAAGGAGTGGGGGAGAGATCATTCTTGTACATACATACTTAGCATCATCATGAATCATACCTGTGTACGATTTAACACTTCAAACCCGATAGTAAAGCCGCAGTGCAATTCTTTCAGCCCATGCCATGTCACGACTGTGGGAATCATGCAGTATGCGTCAGCACATTGTGAAAAGTCGTAAATATGAAACGTGCAGAACGCTGGCTTTCCTTGTTACTTTTTTTTTTCCCTTGCCTACTGCGCTGCGTCACACATCCACACACCCAACCAATCCACCCCCTGCGATCCCTCAAAAACAAAGAAAAAGAGAGAGAGAGAAAATTCATTTGCAAAGCGTAAAAACTATCCACCAAGGGATCGGCCCACTTCCCTTCTTCTCCCCAGATTAAAGCCCCAATCCCTGGTTGATAATAGGCGTCTGGTATAGCTCTAGATCCCTTTACTTCTTTTCTGCCCCGCATCCTCGCATGCAAGCGAAGCGAAGACTTGTGTGTGTGTGCCGTTTACGCTACTGCGTCGGAGGATAAAGGAGGGAGTGGGCCGATAGGTTGGGGTTTATCCGGTGGAAGGTCAGGGGAGGGGTTGGTGTATGCAGTGCATGGTGGGGCGGAGGGGAGAGAAGGACGCGAATATGTGTGTGTATGTGAGGAGGGGAGGGGTTAAGTGAGGGGATGTTTGGGTATTAGATGCTTGGGTTTATGGGGTGGTGGTGTGAGGTGGTGCTGGGATTTGTTGGAGTAGCTTCTTGGGACTGCGTCTAGTTGGGCTGGAATGCTTTGCGCTTTGCGGCATTGGTCCACGTGAGTGTTTTGTTCTGGGTTAGTGATATTTATTTCTGCAATGATGAGCGAAGCTGCAAGGAATGGCATTGCTGTATACGCGGTTCAAGATGAAGTCGTACGAACTACGCCTTTACGAGGCAAGGAGAGATTCGTGTATACTAGATATCTCTTTAAAGCATGTTTCCATTTCTGCAAAATAGACATCAGAGACTAGTAGTGGTATAAACAAATTAGCGACGGAGGAAAAAGTTCAAGTTATATTATTACGTAGATTCTCCGCATTTACACTATTGACTAGGAGAACAGGCCGCAAGTTTACAGCGTTAAAATCAACTAAGATATCTACACACCTTGTCTAAAACATCCTACCTCTGCATAGGATGTTCGCCAAATTGACTTCGATTGCCTATTTGCATCCCGTGACTTTGCATTTCCTTACCATACTCCATCACCTGGTTCTCCCAGTCTCTCAGAGCTTCAGCATCCCCTTGAAACATTCGATCAATTGCCTCCGCAAGCTTCATTGCGTCCAAAGCAGCTTGGTTCGTACTGGCCGCTGTATGTGGTCTGAAGCCGGCCAGAGCGTCCCCGAGTAGCAGCACCCTCCCGCCATCCAGTAAGGCAGATGGTGCTATCACATCTGTGATGGCTTGAATGAAAGGCACCTCCGTCTTATTGACCAACTCAGCAAATTGAGGAGGCAGCGTCTCTTTCGCTACTTTCTTCTGGTTCGCCCATACTTCATCTTTTATACCACCAGGCGGGAGGGTTATGTGATGTCTCTTCCCATCTTTGTCCGTCATGAGTTCGTTATACTCTTCTGAATCTTCCTTGTAGTTCACATACCACACCCAGTTTAGCAGTCTCTCGCCTTCCTTCGTGGTGCCGTGTTTTCCTGGGATAGTATATGCGAGTATCTGCATGCCTTTGCTGTGAAAGAAAGTAAATTTCTCGACAAACACGTTGGCCAAAGACTGCGAAGCTTGTGTTTCTGGGACTGTGCCTCGCCATGCGACGTAACCTGCATACTTTCGCTTTATATCGGGGAAGTACTCGGCACGGATCTTGGAACTGGGCCCATCGGCTGCGATGACTAGATCCGCTTCGGTTGTGGATACGTCTCCAGACTTGTGTTGGTAAGTGATTCGAACCGGCTCCGTGAAGTCTAGAGAGGGAGATGGTTTCGGAGCATCCACTTTTGTGACCGTGCATCCATACTCATAAGACGTCTTGCCCTCTCCCTCTTCAGAAATGGGAACCTCCGCATAGTCGGTCTTCGTGCCGTCGTAGTTCGTCCGGAGAAGATGGTATAGCAAGTCCCAGCTCGTCATGCGTTGCTCTCGATCATCACGGCTTATCACTTTGCCCTCTTTATCGAGATATAATCGTTGATGACTCGGAACTGTCAAAGGAGTCTGAGTTCGGTCATAGGTCTTGAAAAACTTTTGTACATCCTGGCCTGCTACTACACCTGCGCCTTGGTCTTGGAGCAGCGGTGTCGGGTTGCGCTCGAATATACGTATCGTCAGGTCTTTCTGTAGGCGCTTCAATGCGACACCAGTCAGAAGACCACCTAATGAACCTCCTACAATGACAATGCTCTTAGGTTTTGCTGGCGCCATAGTTGTATATGAGTAAGAGTCGTAGATGTATGAAAGGATTGAGATGGATCGAGAGACATTTAGGGGGACGCCGCTGGCTAGCCGTCATGGGAACTCCATTCTTGACCACCATATCTTGGGATCTGCCCAGGGATTCAATCTTGAATTACGGATAATGACATGTTATTGTATCCGGATTTGCATAAGATTGTAACTATGAGAAGCTTGGTGGGGACATCGCTTATATTTATGATGTCATCATATTTGCAGCCTCTAAAGAGCACCTGATTGATTCTTTCTACGGTCTCGCATAGGAAAGGCTTCTGGTTAATTCTAAATCTTTGGTGACGTGTGTTTTGACTCCTGCATATCTACTAGGTATCTGCATTTCATTGTAAATATTCAACTCGTCTGAAGACCAGGACACTTCCCAGGGGTTGCCAGACATATTCTTAACTCCCGGTCCTCTTTATTTTCAGCAGCCAATCTCTGGACCTGCAAATCTTGTGTAAATATACTCCTTACGCGGATCTTGGGTCCATTGAAGTGGGAAGGATACATAAAAATGGCGTAGTGCAACAGCTGGGTTAAACAACATTGAGTGCGCGATCCTCATGCCTAGGTTTCCGTACATGAACCTGGTATAGAAACCGCATATTCTGGAGAGAAAATCCTTCTTGAGACAGCTTCCTCCCGAAGCAGATGTGCTGCAACGATCATAAGCTACGGTCGTGGATCCGACAGTGGCATGGTAAATAGCAGAACTGGCGATCCCGATGAGGACAGCAGCCACATTGCTGCCAGACCAATGCAGCGGTGATATTGTTGTGACGAAAGCTCAAGCGAGTGAAGTATAAGAAGGAGGATGGTGTTTGTGGCAGAGACTCAAGGCAAACTCCAGGGACGGGTCATTCGCTTTGTTACGTTAAGAACTTCCAATGACCAACCTCGTACGAACACGCCAGCGCGACAAGAACGAGGGAAAGTTTCGTAGGTATGAGTGCCATTACTTGAAAACGTGACTGTAGTTTCCGGAGACGGAGCAGACGAGGGCATCAGCAAAGCGCTCAGCACCGAGAGGAGCAACACAAAAGGCTCAGACATGAACAGTTGGTACACCCGGAACGTGCTCGTAGCCAAATGCCTGTAATGAAGCCCTTTTCTCATGAGTTTGCTATGACGCGGTCCGTATTTGGCCGAGCTGTCTTCTTTCCTTTCCCCATCTGCCTCACTATCAAGCAAGACCAAAGCGTGTGTTTCTTGCGCGACCAGCAGAAGAAATAGCTGAGTAGCCACGCCGGCGATGAGCCAAGACATCGGAGGAGAGAAATCTACGAAACTGCGTACTACTGGTTGTCTCTGTTGAACAGGTCTACATCCATGCTCATCGTGATAGCGCCGGCGGACGACAGTCCGCTTCTGACTTTCATCCTCGTTATTCCTCCAAAGCTTGTGTACTGTTGTGCGGGTGACCGGAAAAACTTGGCTTCCTATTGGGCTTTAGTGATAGGACAACGCTATCGTTCCTGAACAGATCTTGATGAGAGAGCGCTCATAGCTACCCATGTGTGGCTTGAACCTGCCTTAGCAAGCGTAATGAGCACATCAATCGAGGTATGCAACGTAGCATTGCCTACCAGCTGCATTATGCCACGTATATACCGGGGTTGACGGACAGGTACAGGAAGTAGTGGGTAGTGTGCGCATACGTGACTGAGTGGATATGAAGATTGCAAACATCTAGCAAGGCTACAATAACCCCACATATCTGATATGTTACAGGAGTTACACATGCTGTACCACCCGCTCGGAGATCTGCGGCATCATTCTTCTAGCGGTCTTCATTACGCAAGCGGGAGGTATATGGAGCTGGTAACTTTCTAACGGCGAAAGCTCTTTCGTAGCAGCTTCACATGTCTGCGCTAATTGGTACTGCACCATCGCGATGCTACCTCATTGAAGAACTCGTCACACCCCACGCATCCTCGCATGGAATCACGGTAATGAAGCCAAATACGGCTTGCCTCAGTCCTCAGGACGTATCACACTTCTCCGCATGTCCAAAGAAAGGCGGCCTAACCGTGATGCTGCATCCAATGACGGTTTTGACAGCTACGATGACATTTCGGCGAGAAGAAATCCGTCAGATTCCTACCAGACTGGATTTGAAACCACTCCAAGTCTGACAGGAGTTTTGGACACGACTTGACGTAGAGTGGTGTTTTCAATGTTCCGGAATTGCGAAGGGTGAACGAACGCATGAACGTCAGCCTTTTTGCCGGTCAATGGAGAGAGGTACGATCGAAACTGAAACGACTGGGCTGCATGGGTCTTCCCGTACCATAAAAGTCGATCTGCATCAATAAGCAAGCTGCCAGAGATGTGATGTTCGGTGCGTATGTTGAAGTGATGTGGCTCCGGAAGCCTTCCGACATGACAACCACAATAGTGTGATGCTTATTGGATAGGATATGCAGCGTACAGAGCCTAGACTAGTTCGAGCTTATATCCGGCGCGGCGAAATCCAGTGCAACAATACATCCGAGCCCGTTTAGATGATGGACACGGTGCCGGGGATGGTGGTTGAGAGTAGTTCCTGGGGGTTCCTGGAGGTTCTTGAAACCTCCGACGTCTGATCTGGGGCGCGACGATCCAAGACAAACGAGCCACGCACATCCATGCTGAGCATTTGCACCCAATCAGCGTGCTGCCTTTCCAGAATTATCCTACCGCTAGCTGCTCAGTGCATCTCGAAGTCCCAATCAGACACTTCGCATCCATAACAGCAACAACAGACAGGGTGACAGCATGTATTCGCACGTCTCTCTCTGCAGCGGATGCGCATCCCTCCCGTTACACCAACAACATACAATGGTTCTAGCCGAACTGCCTCCGCTGTCTACCAGTTTCGAGTGAAGCCCTTATCACTCAGGCCACCGTGCCGTACCTGAACACGTTGGTCGGGTCCTCTTAGCCACAACAGGACCCATGTGCACGTCAAACTCAACTCTTCTGCACCCCTTCCCGTCCTCCCTGGCAGCCCTGTGCCGCTTTTCTTGCCGAGTGGACCATCTGCATAACCTGTACCGTACAGTCGGTGCATGTTGAAAACGACCCTCTCTCGTAGCACGCCCCCACTTTCGTTCCATTAAGTAAGAGGAGTAGCCAAGTCTTCAAATCTTCATACCTCGTTGATCATCAGTCGAAACTACTCGGTCGAAACTATCACACTTACTCAGTACCCAGACAGCCTGGTCGTCATGGCTGCTGTCATGTATCCACGATCACTCGATGGGGCAAAGAGACTCAATCTGGACGCCCTGGGCATCGGTTACGTCGTCTTCGCCATCGTGTACACTCTCACACTGTCTGCAGAGCTTTATATGCTATATCGACGACGCGACTCATTCTGCATACGGATACGAAACATCAATGTTGTATTTGGAGCCGTGTCGATGCTGCACGTATACCTCATCATCGTTCTTATGGTCTATCCGTGGAACGGTTTGTTTCCTTGCTCTGCCGAGTTCTGGATCATGTCTGTCTTCCTTCCGTCGGGCATGGCGTTCTTTCAAGGTGGGTGCTTTCTGCTTCAAGTCATTGGCATTCACTGACGTTTTGTAGCCTGCAATGCAAAGGTTCTCACTGTCTACGAGCGCCAGCGTCGATTGACACGCAACTTCCTCGAGGGCGCACGCAAGAAGCGCATGTCATACACACCCCGGGGGCTATACGAAGCGTGGTGTGATCTCGACGCTGCAAGCAAAGTCTATGTTGGAACGTTGATCGGATTGGTGATTTCAGTAAGAGCAGTTTCACCGAGACTTCAATCAGTTGCGCTAACAGACACAGTTTGTTCCCGCTATCATTATGTTCTTTGGATCGCGCCGTTTCCACGCGTCCTACGGCTTTTTTGGAACGCCGGCGAACTTCCGCATGTGTCGCCGCGGAGGTGAATGGTGTGTAACGCACTCGCGATATGACAAAACTTCTGACTAACTACGATTAGGATCCCCTCAATCTTCGTCCAGTTATTCTGGACAATGCTAGTCGGTCCTTGGATTCTGTGGAAGATCCGTGATATCAAGGATGTGCATTCTTGGGCGTGGCAGACGAGACTTGCCATCATTTCCGGGTGTGTGAAACTGCCCTGCCTGCTCTTACGCTCTTCATATCGCTAACACCGTGTCTAGTCTTCCAGGAACGCCGCTTTGGATTGCTCTTACATATGCGAACACACCAGGTGCTAGAAACCTTAACAGGTTCTTTGTACCAGCAGGGTGGTAAGTCAAGGTTCTAAGAGTGGTGTTTAACGTTCTTACTCATGTCATGGACAGGTTCGTGCCAACACTGATCGTGTGCCAACAAGTCCTCATCATCATTCCTCTCCGCGAGGCATTGAAAGCGCAGCCCTACCGCCGCTCTTCAATCTCCGAAACCGACACCGACTCCCTCGCATCCAAACATGCCATTTTATCTGAAAAGTCGTCCTTTGAGATGCCTAGCAACACTCTCAAGACCAAAGGCTCCATGCAAGCCCTAGAGTTCTGCATCGAGAACAGCATTGAACCCCTCATCGCCTGGGCCGCCGCTCGTGAATTCACCGCCGAAAACTGCATCTTCCTCCGCGAAGTGCGCAACTTCCGCAAGAAATGGGGCAGCCTGACTGTTGTCACGACCGCCCAGCGGCGCCAAATGTTCACCGAAGCCTCACTCATCTTCTTCACTCTCATCAACCCCTTTACCGCCGAGTCCCCCATCAACATCGAATACAAAATCTTCAAGCCGCTGCAAAACCTCTTCGCAGACGTAGAATTCGACCCCTACATGCCCCGCTGCGACACACCGGAAAATGTTAAATCGCCTGTCTTCCGCGAAAACGTCGTATGTCCCTGGGAAGACACGTTGAGTCGCCCACCCAGTATCCAGAGTGACGTTACGTCGTCGTCGACGGCGAGCACACGTAGTATCGTGCCGAGTGAATTTACAGACGAGATTTTTGAACCCGCGTATGAAAGCATCAAGTATCTTGTTCTCACGAATACTTGGCCGAGATATGTGGAGCTCGCGGGCAAGCTTCCATAGAGTTGTATTTGTAAGACTTTTGCTGAGCAAACGCTACGATTGTTTTCTGTTTCGATATCTTTGCTTTTTTGTGGGCTGTTTAGCTAGGAAAAATACCCTAGAACTGATATGTAATTGATTTACTTTTACTCGTTAGAAAATTTTCAATCGTCACTTGTTATTGCTTTTGTGTTCCTGTTTCCCTTGGTTTTACACCGATAAGCCGCAATGCATGCATACAAGTCAAGGACAAAAAAAAAGAAAACTCGTTCGCATATCGTTCGCAGCATCTCGCATCCCTTGTCCTCCCTGTGCTATCTCATCACTTCGACCTCATTTTCTTTCTTTCCTTTTTCATGCTGTGCATTCAATCCTTTAATCTAGAACAACACATGGGAGAAATCGCAATGCGTTTGACAAGAGGCGGAATTGAGAAGGTGAGAGTGGGGCGATAAGGCCAACACGCAACACACGCATAAGGCGCAGTTTCGAAATGCATTTTACCGTTAAGCGGGGCGGCAGCGGACATTCGAGGTCGAGTTCTAGAATTTGGGGCGATCGTGCGGTTTGCCCATGATTCAGTTGCGGGAGAGACGAAAGGGATCGGCGGAATCCTTCCTGAAGTTATTCCAACACAACGGTCGTGCATGGCGATGTATGAAAGATGCACATGTCTTGTGCTCTACCATTAAGATCCTTGTAGTTGTTTGAGATATCCAACAACTTGGCTGTTGGTGGGAAAATAGCTCTGCTATGCATCTCCTGTGCATACAACGCTCTTAACTGCATGCTCTATGATATTACCCCAAGGTAGTTATAAACTGGGTCGCTGGGGCAAACACTATACTCCATGCATTCATCCCCCCCACGTAAATTCTTCTTCTTTCTTGCTCACCCAACAACACTCAAGCCACCCTCATCTTTCCCCTTCTCCCTTTCTCACCGCCAGAATCCCACTCTATCCGCCCGGAACATTTCTCCGCCCACGGCATTATGCATTAACCACGGGACGGGAAATCCAACCGCTCCACTTAGACAAGGTTGCACCAGATCCCCATTTCGCCTCTCTTTTCGCGTCTTGTAGCATATAGCGTCGCAGATCTGAGGGGTTGAGATGCAATGTTATTAGCGCACAAACCACTTAGCGTCAGCCACATTATTTGCCTCACTAAGGTGTTGGACGCCCTAGGTATCAACACCTCAAGCCACAAGGATCGTAACCTGGTACAATAGTCGCGGGAATTTAACCCATGCAGACTCGCTGAACAAGTGCGCAACCATAGCCTCTTTCGCAACTAATGAAACCAGAAGATCGAAATGAGGGTGTAAACAACAACTGCGGCAACTACAGCTACTTGTAAAAAGTACACTTGTAAGTGCTAAGAGTACGGTAAACAATAGCAGTTGTGACTAATACAGCTACTTTTCAAAGTGATGGTTCAGTAGAACATGAAATGATATAGTAATATTGGACACCAGGTCGATATAGAAAGACGAAATAAGTAAATAGAATAGCGACACTCTCACTTCGTACTCATAATTACATTCCACATCCTCTTGTCCTTTTGCTCCCTAAAAAACTTCTTTACAGCCTTTGTGTCAATATCCCTTCCATTCTGCCCATGGCCAGACCCAAAATTAGGTACGCGATCTTTGACATGCGATACTTTGTCTTCGAAATAAAGTATACCGTCTTTGAGACGAAATTCACAGTATTCAAGAAGAGGCACATTGTCTGTGAGTAGAGCGGCGCTCCCGAGTTTCACATAAGCCTCTTCTTTTCCTTCGCTATGATTAGGCGGGAGCGGTTGAAGGTCGATGATAGTAGAGTTGTAAGGAGCAGGCCGGTCAGTAGATGAGCCAAGATGATGTCTCAAATTAGTGCCGGCGAATGGCTGCTCGCATTCTTCTTTAGGTTTTTGGTGCCGCTGGCAGTAGGGGGAAGGCGGAGCGATAGGGGAGGGGAGAGGAGAATGAGGAGGAGAGGGAAAGAGAGATACGGGAAGGAGAAGAGATGGGGAGCATAGGATGGGCGAGCAGTGCGTTGAGTGATTGAAAGAGGATTGTGGTGTTGGGGGCGGTGTAGCAGGGTAGTGGAAGGGAAGAGTGTTCGTGGGTGGCTTGCTGAAGTTATCTTCGTGAAGGAAGAATCTGGATTTGCGCTTGTGGTTGGGACATGTTTTATTCCTAGGACTATGGTCTCGAGGATTTGCTGTGGTGAGGGGTTTGCTTGGTGTGTCTGCAAGCGGGGGATACCATATCTCCTTGGTGATGCAGAATTTGGGTAGTTGAGAGGGTTCGGCTTGAAGAGACATGGCAGATAGTTAAGATAGAGAATAGTGACTGATAATGAAGTTGGGACTAAAGCTATGTCTTTTGCAGAACAAAATGGCTCCTAGTGCTCTTTGAGATCTAATAAATACGATGATTTCTATATGAAAAACCTATATTATCTAATGCCTGTCTGTGGATTTGCGTCAGAACCAAAGTTGAGCAAGAGCGATCAATGTAACTGCTAAGGTCGATGAACGTGAAGAGTTCTTCTGTAGAAGAATACAGATGGTGACATAGATGCAAGCACAGACGCATAGACACCTTCTGATTATCGCTCTTCATGTGGACACTGAACAACATAGTCCAAAGCTATGCGTGAGATGTGAGAACCTCTTCGTATACTAGCAGCATGTCAGGGTAACAGAAGTGTATTCTGGCGCAACCAAGACATGAACCAAAGTTCATTGCTGCGCCAACACATGATTCGCTGGTGTCAAGAACACTGCCTGCAAGTCTTGGCATGGGCCCACACGCGCGTAAGGTCGTTCCATAATAGAACATTAAAGACAAACCAGATTCGGTAGTTCAGAGGAAATTATGAAGTGGCGGCAGTGTAGGAAGCGGGCAATATCTTTTTCATTGACCAAATTAAACCAAATTTTTTACATGATTCATGGCCCGTATGGCATTTCGTAAAAGGTGGTGTATGTCGTCCAACCCAGAGTCCTCGATTCGGTGAATCGAACGAGCCGCTCCGCTTGAGTGCCGCACTTTGCTTTTTGATTGTATTGTTGGAGAATATCTGGAACGCCAAATCGCCTTCAAGAGGTCTTTTCCGTAATCAAGACCTCAAGTAGGTTACCAACATAAAATTGCGCTGCGCCGTCTGTGTCGAATGAAACTAGTTCAAGGCCTGTGGGCCATATACTCATGCCGATTGTATCCGCTCCTCGTAGGCTGACCATGCGGCTTTCCTGTAGCGCTCTGCTTCAGACATGCGGTCATGGGCTCGTACAATGCCACGTCCGACGATGATGATGTCGCATCCTTGTTCGAAAATGAGCTTGTGAGGAGTGTTGTACTGCTGGCCAAGGGCGTCTCCCAGCTTCTTTCCCTCTTGGCCTGGAGGCGGCAATTGGCAGCCTGGAGTCATGGTGATGAAGCTGTCTTCGGGTTGTGTGTTTAGACTGCGCTGGGCGATGAAGCCCATGACGAAGTCGCGATGATTTCGTGCAATCTCGACCGTCTTCTGCTGGTAGTCGGGTGTCATGAGGTGACCCTCGGAGCTCATCTCCGCGAGTAAAAGAAGCGAACGCAGAAAGGGTGGTGGGCCAAGACGTAGGAGTTCTGTGGCGGTATCGAGGTTGAAGACGTCTTGTCCGTCATTGGGCTCTGGCCGGGGCGATATGCTTTCTGTGCGCATGGATATTGAAGTCGTGACGCTCACAACGCTCTGTTTCCTGTCGGGGGCACGGATGCTCAGCCTTCTTTCCTCACCTTCCATCTCGATAGGAGACTCGATGGTGAAGTCGGGGGCTTTTGTGTCGTCGCTGTCTTGGTCGCTGTCGATTCCGTTGCTCTGGCGCGTGGCTGAGATCTCGGTGTTGACCGAAGTGTTGAACTTTGCAATTGTTGTTTCGGCTGCTTTCTCGAGGGCGGTGACAATGGCGGGGCCGGGCAGAACGTGCGCGTTTGTGATTTCGGCCCAGTGAGCGATGCGGTGGTGGCCAGAAGTGTATTGCTTCTGCACGGTTTCTATTGCACAACTGTCAGGCTCAAGGCTCAATGGCAGCATATTGAGCGGAGAAGTAACCAAACATACCGCCAATGTCGGCGAATTTGCGATCCTCGAAAATCAGAAAGTGCTTGCGTGTGGCGATTTCCCTCAATGCCTGGGCGGTCCTGTCGGACCAGTCGGTGACGATGTCGCAGTGTGTCTTGAGCAGGCAGATGGAGTCGCCCACATCTTCGGCGAGCTGGACCAGCTCTGCAGAGGTCTCGACATCGGCGGAGAGACAGAGATTGGTTTGCTTGGCGGCCATCAAGCTGAGGAGGTATGAGGCCAGGGGGCCGACCGAGGGCGACAAGGCCCGGGTCCTGTAAGGGGTGGTGAGGGTAGGATGAGGGCCCATGGCGATGGCGCGTCGTGTGCTGAGGTGAGGCGTGTGCAGAAGAGGAGCGCGGGGTGGTGAGGGGCAGCACCGGCGGGGTGGGTGATGTCAGAAGAAAAGTGAGAGAAAAAAAAGGGTATGAGGAAAGTGCGGCGGCAGCAGGGCCAGTACAAGTAGAAGTAGAAGCAAAGGAAAAAAGGTGGGATGAGAAGAAGCGAGGGGAGTTGCAGGCAGAGGCACCAGGCAGAGGGTCAGTCAGGTCAAGGACTAGGAAGAGTCGATATGCGGCCGGTGCAGTCGGCCAACGGTCGCTAGTGTCGTCGGATCATATCGTGTCGTGTCGTGTCGTGTTGTGGGTAAGAAAAATACGTATTAATATGCCTGTCTGTTCCTGGCGCGGGCCGCTCGCCGCAGATCCTGGCTGCTCCCTTTTGGGCCTTGTGCAGTCGGACAGTCGAGTCTTGGAGCAGTCGAGCCCTCGCTGCCACTGTCCAACTCTGCCTGTGCCATGTCGCCTCGCCCGAATACCCATCCTATTCTCTCCGCGGCCTGCCCGTCCCTGGTCCGCACTGTGCGCCCGTGGGCTCTGCGACTCCATAGACGCTTATGCCCCACGCCAGTCCCGCCGGCGGCTTGGTATTGTCTATCCTATGGTTCCATCCAGGCCTCGCCTCGCCCTGGCCCTGGCCGTTGATATTTATGGCGCCTGCTCCGCCGCCTCCGCCTTCGCCGCCCTATAGTCGGTGAGCGGGTATGCACATGCACTGTCCTATTCCCTACCTCCCACCACATGTCCCTCGCCAATGCCGAGTCAATGTTTGCCGCCTGTACATGCAGTCACCGGAAAACATGTGCACAATGTACACATATCAGCCGCCTACCTACGCTGCCAATATAGTAAACAACACACAACTGTGCTAACTACAGCTGACTCAAGGGCAGTGTTTCTACTAGAACGTAGAGCGGTTTTTTAGGCCGCCGTTTTCCAGTTTTTTCAGTTGTAGGAGAGGTTAGTGACCTACTGTACGAGCAGCTGTAGTCATCACAGTTATTTACTGTTTACTATATTCTTAGCATTCACAGTTGTACTTTTAAAAGTCGGGGTAGTTGTTCCATTTATTCATTATCCTGTTCCGCATGCAACATCCAACAGACATGGAGAGAATGTCGATAGTGAAAGCATGGTATAGTAGCAAAGAGTGGTGACTATGATTAGCGACGTATCATATCCATGTCGCGTACTTTTGTTCTGCGTCTGCACGTGTAAAGCAGTTGCCGAATAGTGATGAGTGAAGCAATGAGACCTGCAGTTCTCCATCACGCAATTTTCAATGTGAAGGAATCAAACGCCAGCTATGCCGCGGGCGAATGAGGGCCCTTGAGAGTGGACTTCACCATCACCGCAGCCTAGAACTAGCTTCCACGAGCTTTTTATGTCACTAGCAAACACTTCCTTTCTTCACCTACAGCACGCACTCGCTCTTATCCCGCCTGCCACACTCAACTCGACAACATCCATCAATATCGCTTAGCATCAACATCATGCCGCCCAAGAAGGACGCAGCTGGTGCAGAGGCCAAAGAGCTGCTCGTAGGCTTTACGGAAAAAGAGACCAAGCTCATTGCGGCTGCTTTCTTGAGCTCCACGGGACCCGACAAGGTAAGTCTGCTTCGCCTTCACTGAAGTGCCGTGCTAACATACCACAGTTCGACTACGACCTGATGTCTACAATCACCGGCAACACCGCCGGCTCCCTCAAGAAGATGTGTAAGTGGCATCCAATCGCTAACGCCCGACTCACACTAACCTGAAACGCTCAAATCCAGGGCCACCAGTTAAGAGAAAGGCTATGGAGAAGCACCCTTCCTTTGCCAAGTTTCTCGGCCAGTCTTCTGCCAATGGTTCCGAAGCACCAAAGTCTTCTGCCGGCCCCAAGTCCAGGAAGCGCAAGACTCACGATGACATCGACGAAGACGATGTCGAGTCTGAGGTCCAAGATTCTGAATCAGAGAAGAAGTCCCTCAAGAAGACAAACAAGCCCATGGCCGAGAAGAAGGGCTGCGGTCGTCCCAAGAAACAGCTCAAGACTGAGGATTCGGACGCTGAAGAGCACGCTTCCGACAACGGCAAAAGTCACTGTGAGTTCGCCTATGTGAACACATAACCAAAGCGATACTGACTGTTAGCTAGTTTCTGAAGCCGAGCAGTCCGTCTAGGTGCTTGAACCTACGCATATAGCCGTTGGCTTGAGGATGTGCTATTGGGGCATGGTATGGTAGACATCGTGCTATGGTACCCGCTAATGTGCTTTATTTGCCTGGATACAGAATATGGGACTATTGTGGTCGTGGCAGCAGCGCATACCTTCAGGTCTGATAGCATTCTCCAGGTTACACAAAATAAATGACTGCGTTTGACAACTACCACTACTTTTAAATGTAAAATCATAGTTCTAAGAAGACAATAACAAATAACTGCGACAACTACAGCTACTCTTGCAGCAGATCGCCATTCTAGTTTCACTAGTGGTGAGAGAGAGCATGACACTGATACGCGACGTCATGCTGTCGCGCGTTCACGTGATTGTCACTCGTTCGTTCCGCCCTACTTGTCAGCGTAACGGCACGATTCCGCGCCCACACCACGTCTTACAAACCCCGTTTAACAAACACACTATCTCACCTACCCCTTCACCGCACGAAAACTACCGAAAGCCACGATGGCCTCGTTTCGTCCGTACCTGCGCATATATCGGCTCCACCCGCTACGACTAGGGTTCCTGTAGCCGCCATGAAACCATTCCATCGAGCATCTTCTCTACTCGCAACCTTACTCGGTGTTCAGCGAAGTTCTGCACAGCCGTCTTCTTCTTCCAGCAACAATACCTTTAACCCCCTGAACAGCATACAGCAACTTCTATCCCCATCCTACACCAACAACATGAGCCGTGTTGCGCCCGTCATCTCTGTCTCGCACGGCGGAGGCCCCATGCCACTCCTCGGCGACCCATCCCACGCCGCCATTGTAGACTCGCTCAAAACCCGCGTGCCCAAGATTCTCAAGCTGGGCACACCTGAAGCCCCCAAAGCAATCGTGCTCGTCACAGCTCACTGGTCAACAGACAAAGTCACCATCTCGAGTGGCTCTAAACACGAGCTGCTGTATGACTACTATGGCTTCCCGCCCGAGGCTTACCAAATCAAGCACAATGCGCCAGGAAGTCCTAAAGTGGCAGACCAAGTGGCCAAGGCCCTCAGCGAAGCAGGCATAGAGTACGAGAAGGATCCAGAACGACGTATGTCTTTCTTCTTTTTTGTTTTCACTCGATTCGTCTACTGACTAAACCGCAAAACAACAGCATGGGACCACGGCGTCTTCGTCCCCATGAAACTCATCGATCCCTCCGCCTCAACCCCTATTGTCCAACTCTCTGTCCTCGCCTCCGAATCCCCCAAGGACTCCTACGCCATCGGCCGTGCCCTCTCCACCCTCCGCAGCCAGAATATTGCCATAATCGGTTCCGGCTTCGCCACATTTCACAACCTACGTTACTTCGGCCAGCTTGGGAATCCATCTATCAAAGCGATGACGAAAGAATGGAGTGAGAAGGTTACCGATGCCGCTATGACGGACGATGATGCAAAACGCGAGGAGAAGTTTCAGCATTTTAGGGAATGGCCACATACGTATACGATGCATCCCAGGCATGGTGCGGAGCATTTTTTGCCCCTGATTGTGTGTGCGGGTGCGGCGGGGAGGACCACGGGGAAGAGCTATGCGGATGCGTTGATGGGAGTGGATATGTGGAGTTACTATTGGGATGAGGAGTGAGGTCTGAGACGGAGAAAGAGTAGCCGAATTAGATTCCACAGAAAGGAACCGGAGAGTTTGACGGAGCAAAGAAAGCACCTTGATTATTGAACTTATTCTTTTCCTACCCCTTCCACCCAGGGAGAATCCCAACTACTTTTACGTTTTTCTTTCATTTACATACCCAGGAACGCATAGGTTAAATCATTCCCACCGAGAACCCTTCGTTTCACTCCCCTTACTCCCTCTTCTCAAACCCCTGTTTTTTCCTCACGCGCATGATCATCATTTCTTTCCAACAGGCCTCATCCCATACCACGCAATCACGGCCACTCCCAACAGCCCCGAAACTGTACTCATCACCAACGCCGCAATCCCCCTGCCTTCAAACCCTTCCGGCAACCTCCCTGGGCTCTTATTCTCCCCGCTCAAATCCTCATACTTCTCCGTATTCCCCGCCGCATTTCCCTGCGTCGGCACACCCTTTGCACGACACACGTCCCAGTGGTCCTGCGGAATGCGAGAGCCAAGTTGCTGTTGAATGGACAGCGGAGACTCGATTATCGTAGCGGTGAGACCAGATGCAACATGCCATTCGATGTGGCAGTGGAAGAGCCACACGCCTGGGTTGTCGGAGCGGAAGCGCAGGATCATGTGACCATTTGGTCGGACAAGGACGGTGTCGCGGCGCATGGGGTTGCTGGATGGGGTGAGGGCGGTGCTAGGGTCATAAGGGCCTGCATCGTCGGGGCTGCGGAGGAGGACTTGGAACGTGTGGCCGTGGAGGTGGAAGGGGTGCCTGGAATGATGAGTTGGTGGGTTGGGTAAGAGAAGGAGAGGAGGAGAGCTTACTTTCCCGGATCCAAATTATTCAGCACAATCTCCACGACTTGGTTCTGTGCCAGGACAAAAGCATTCGTGTTGGTACCGTAGATGATGGGATCAGTAGCGTTGGATCCAGTCGATAGGACGGTGTATAGAGTAGGTACTTTGGGGCTGACATAGGTTACGTCGTTGAAGAAGGCACTGTATATCCGTTAGTGACAAGATTATTGGGTTGCAGGGGGGGGGAAGGACTTACTAGTTCGCTCCATCGTTCAAGTTATCCATCTTAACATCCAGCGTAATCGATTGATCTACGCGATCATACGCTCCCTCTTTATCCCACGGCACCAGGTTGAAGTCATCAAATGGCTCGAACGAATCTACGCTCTTGGCCTCGGGAAGTGGTTGCTTGTCGTCATATACAAGCCACCCTGTAACATTTGGATTCAGGCCTTCGGGTACCGAGTCGAACAAGTCCTCGTCCATACTTCCCACAAACGCAAAGTTGGACCTCGTTTCGTTCTTCATGGTGACGAGCACGCTGTAGCGCTGAGCGGCAGTGACATAAATCATGTTCGCCTCCATAGGCTCGGTGTACACGCCGTCGACTTCGACAACGCGCATCGTATGGTCCTCAAACCAGACGTACTGTGCAGCAAAAGCCCCCATGTTGACCATGCGGAAGAGATACGTTTTCCCGGGTTGTACGCTGACAGTCAGGTTCTGCGTGTCGTTGAGAAGGGCTGCTTGAGGCACAGGTTCAGCGCCTGAGGGGTTGGCGATGTTGATGAAGCTGGCCAGGAGGTTGTGCATCGAGTCGTGATACCTACAGATTTTAGTGAGAAGGAGTCTCGCTCAGTTCGAGATCGTGGAACTCACCAGTCGGATAGAGTCACTACGACTTCTTCGTCGTAGAGGTCCTTGTGCGGGCTCTCTGGATCGTGGACAATGAGCGGTCCACGGAGACCGTCGGGATATTGGCCACGCTCATGGCTGTGGTACCAATATGTGCCTGGTTGATTGACCTGGGATATTCAGTCTGAGATACTTCTGCTCGGAAATGCAACACTCACTGTGAAGTTATACGTAAAGGAACTACCCGGAGGAATACCACACTGAGTACCGCCAACAACGCCATCCATATGCGTTGTCCCGTTCATGAATAGGCCGTGGAAATGCAAACTTGTCGACTCATTTCCTAGTGAATTCTTGACATTGACAATGACTTGGTCACCCTTTGTCGCTACAATGGGTGGGAGAGGCCATTTTCCATTGATTCCTATAGTTGGGCGCGTGTACTGTCCATCTGGATTCGCATATGTCCATGCTACATCGAAGTCGTACGTGCGTGTCTCGGCTCGAACAGTTGTGCCCAGAAGCAATAATGAAACCAGGAAATTCGACAAAGAAAGCGCCATCTCGGCGGTTAGGTGGGTGAGTACTGAAGAGAGAGTCTAGTCAGCCAGAAAACTGTACTAGACGGTCTAGCAAGCGGGAGTGCACAAGGCGTACAGACGGCTTGACCTGCGACAACTAGTGAGAGACTATTTCCGACTGGAGAGAATTGAGATCATCAGATAAATGGCTTCAGACTGATCTGACACTCAAGATCAGATAACACCTTCCCTTCAGCTGCTAGCCGACTAGGTGAAGCCACAGTGTTTCGGCGCCGAGTTATCAGATCATCTGGTCATGATTTGTAGCGCAGAAGGCGCAGGTAAAACAGGACAAGGTGGGGCGAACATGCTTCTCTGGCTCAGGTTGGCTGTATCGACGGGCCGCCTATCCAATCAACTCCGCGGCGTCTGAAGCATCCCGCATGTTTGCAAGACGGAGAGCATGCTGCTAGACCGTGATTCGCTGCGGGGTGGTACCGATTCGGTTCTTATCGGACCATCTGATAATCTGGACCGCCATCGACCCAGTCGTGTGGTCGAGCTACGGCGCCGAAGGACCAACAAGCGTGCCTTAGCCTGCGCGATTAGAATCTTGATTTGATTTGGCGTGGCTGGGCAGGCTGATCATGCGAGACTGCGAGTTTTTTGAAGCGTGTAGAGTCTTGGTACTGTTGTTGCGGTTGATATTTGCTGTTGCGTGGTACAGTGGATTCAAGCGCCCAACAACAATACTACCAACACCGGGAGCTTCTGGCAATTTCAATGGCCGTACCGGCAAAATTTTGTGACCTTGTAGCAAAATACCGGTCATCCTGCCTCGGCTGCCAACCTTAGTTGAAAAAAATAATAGCTTGTGCATGTGTACATGGTCATTCCGAAACTCGGCTTTACCCTTAGCGTCATTACATGCTGCACATGCGGAAGCTGAGAACATGGGCCCCCTCTCACCTCATCTGATTAGATCCGTCTTCTTAAGCCCATCGCCTGCTTATCAGATTTTTCCTCTAGTACAGGAGTTAATTGAGCGAACTGACAGTTTTCAAGATGCCCAACGTCTTTGCAGTACCAGGTGCGTGAGGCGACTGCAGCAACACCCACTTCACCTACATCCAACGCAATCCATACTAACTCTGCCTTACTAGTCTTCTTTATTTGCTTCCGCGAATGTCTAGAAACTAGCATCATTGTTTCCGTTCTGCTTAGCTTCCTCAAGCAAACCTTAGGCCCCTCTCACGATGCTGCTGTCCACAAGCGACTCGTGCGCCAGGTCTGGTATGGCGTGGGAGCAGGCGTGCTCATCTGTCTGATCATCTGCGCCGGTGTGATTGGAACATTTTATACAGCGGGAAAAAACACCTTTGAGGCTGCGGAGAATATCTGGGAGGGGGTCTTCGGAATCCTGGCAAGCGTCATCATCACAATCATGGGCGCTGCTTTACTGCGCATTAGCAAGCTGCAGGACAAGTGGCGAGCAAAGATCTCCAAAGTGCTGGAGCAAAAGGACCTCGATCTGCCCGTCAAAGGTAAGTTGAAGCGATGGACGGAGAAATATGCCATGTTCATCTTGCCCTTCATCACGGTGCTTCGCGAGGGCATTGAAGCAGTGCTGTAAGTCAATGTCAATACCCTCACCTCAAGCCTTCTCTCGCTGAACAGAAATCCAGATTCATTGCAGGAGTCAGTCTCAGCGCTCCAGCGACAAGCTTTCCTCTCGCTGTCATTTGCGGCCTAGGTGCTGGCGCTTTGGTTGGCTTTCTCATCTACAAAGGTGGCAACAAGACCTCGTTGCAGATCTTCCTCGTGGTGTCCACCTGTTTCCTCTACCTTGTGGCTGCAGGCCTCTTTTCCAAGGGTGTCTGGAGTCTAGAGCAAGATGCGTGGGTTAAGCTCGCTGGAGAAGGTGCTGCTGAAGCTGGTTCAGGCCCTGGCAGCTATGACATTAGGAAAAGTGTTTGGCATGTAAACGTAAGTGTTGGTTTCGCGTTTCTTTAGAGCTATTATGCTAACTCTTGCGCTAAACAGTGTTGTTCTCCGCTAGAGAACGGTAGTGGCGGGTAAGCACATGTAGCTATTTCATCCCCAAGACCCTTGCTGACGATACGATAATAGTTGGGGAATTTTTAATTCTCTGCTCGGCTGGCAGAACAGTGCGACCTATGGCTCCGTCATCTCATACAACATGTACTGGATCGCCGTGATCATCGGCTTCCTCTATCTTGGCTGGAAAGAGAGCAAGGGTACCGCTTCCAACAACGTTGAGACTGCAAGCGAGGCATCCAGTGGAGAGCACGATGCCGCAAAGGAAAACAAGAGTGGGAGCGAGGGTGCGGGAATAAACACCGCAGTCCGCGAGATTTGAGTAAAAACCCCAAAGGTGTCCACGCAGAAACTCAGGTCCGCTTTCTACGGATTGCACCTATGCGATATTTGTTATCACGGGATTATATTGGGAGGCCTAGTCAGCACAGCCATACATATCGCCTCTCTAGAGAAGGCTTATCTCGTAAAAAACCGACGCTAATGCAGCCCAATATCCCAAACAGAACGCCGCAAAGGAGAAAACGAAAAAAATCCCCACACGTCCCCTGAAATACCAACAACAAATCTTCCGAGGAACATCAAACCGCGAGCGGATCTGTCGACGGTGCTAGTCAAGGGTAGCTATCGATATGTTTGCGCAAACCAACGCGTGTCGTTCATGGTTTTCCTGTGGGTCTCTCTTCAATCGATTGCGATTCACGTTTGAGCATCCCGCGTTGGGAGCGTTTTGATTACTTTTCTCCCATCTCCGCACGCGTTTCTCCCATCTTTCATTCTCTTTCCCGCTAAGATGACATACCACTGTGAAGCTGAGACGACAAAAAGCGCGCTTACAAAGCTGCGGCTGACGCATGCGCGCGTGCCATATATGACCAAAAGTAGCCACCTGAAGTTGTGTGTTCCTTTGGCGTGGCTGAGCTGTCTTTCTCCACCGCCATCTATTCTGGGAGGTCTCCCGTTTAAGATGAACACAGCCCTTGTATTAGGCTCCCTAGTGGGCGAGTTGAATTGATGCACAAATAAAACCAATTTTACTTAAGAAGCTGTGACTTCCCCCCATCCCACACGTTCCCTTCTCCACACGTATAGACCCTCTTCCCCTATTTTTGTTTTGTCTCTCTGACTCTGTCTGTCTTTGAACGGTTTCATCAATCACTCGTTCGTTTTTTTGCATTGAGAGCAAACGAGCCTACACACGGACCCTCAGTCTCGCTGTCTGCCATTTAATAATCCACATCTAATCTTGTCGCCTTTGCTTTGAATATCTAGCGCAAGCATATTCTCCAATACCAAACCACCTGCACAAGACAAACACAACAAAAAGACAAAGATGTACTCCAAAAACCTCCTTCTCGCCTTCATGGCATCCGCAGCAACCACCACCGTCGCTGAGTTCGCAATCATCACCACACCCGTACCCACCAACCTCGCCGTCCTCACAGATGTACGTTTGTACTAAATTCCCCCCCACAACAACCAACTAGAAACTAACCAGCTCCACTCAGCTCTCCGGCTACAAATCCTCCATCCTTGCCCAAGTCTCCTCGGGCCTATCCTCCCTAACCGGCGACCCAGCAAACATCCGCAGCGCCTCATCCGCGCATGCAGGTCTCGCCTCCTTCGTCGCCACAGCCACGTACTCGATCCCACCCAAGGTGACCGATCTGACTGCCCTTGAAACCTTCTCCACCACACCAGTGTGGTACTCGGCGCTGCCGACCGACGTCAAGGCTTACTACGACAAGTTCAACAAGGGCGTCCAGGATCTCGTTGACCAGGCCATCCTGGGCGAGACTAAGAACGCAACTTCTGACGCCAGCGCAAAAGCGACGGGTGCGAGCTCGACTGGGAAGCCCCAGGAGACGGGAGCTGCCATGCAAAATACGGCCGGAATCATGGGCGCGGGTATTGCTGTCGCGTTTGCAGGTGTTATGGCTTTGTAGGCTGGGAGCCGCTGTTACGGATGGGTATGGATTCAGGATGTAACAGATCCTTGAATTATGGGATCAGGCTTGGGGGATGTTTGACGTGTTTCGGAGAATTTGGCCTTGTCCTTTTCTCTTTTTTTTCTCTCTAGATGCATGAGGTTCAGCCTCCTTTTACCTTTCACGACCTTCTCTGATGATGCATTTATTCTGGGCAGAAGCCCTTACCCCACTGCTATGGTCCATTCGTGTCACACTATTGAGAGTGCCAAGTGCCTTCGCGATTTTTCGTCTTATCTTCTCTGTAGTTGATTATTACGAGGACTATCAGAAGCTTCTCATCAGGATGCTGTGCCATGATGAGCTCTATAAGAGTTACAAGAGTGAACGAAGGGCAGAAAAGGAGGAAATATAAGAGAAGCGCATATACCGAGTGAAGACTCTGGTTAAAAAAAAGGAGAAGGCTATGGTGCCAGCGGCAAAGAGCCAAAATCGCCAGTGACTACAAGATCGCTAATGGAAGAAGATGTACGAAATATACTTTGACCAGGATACGTTATATAGCCCATCAGATGGGGCCGCCTGATCTTGCTGCGTACGATAGCAATTGTTGAGAGCTCGCCATATCGCAACTACGCCTCAACTCCAGGCTGGCCTTTGTAGCCTATTTACAGGCAGACACGGCTGCGTCATGTGGTAGAGCCTGTTGTCTTGTGTTTCAAGGCGAGGCTTACTGACTCTTCTTCGAGCCATTCTTCCTGGGCAGGCCTGCCAACCTCCTCGCCTCACGGTCGCCTTCGGCGAGCCATTGACTAGCTGTCTTCATCTGCACTCCGTTGATCCACTGCTTGATTAGCATGAATGGTAGTGATACCAGCATGAAAATCCAAGGAACGGTCGAGTCCATCTTGTTTGCGCGAGCCATCTCCATAGCAGCGGCCGAAAACGGGCTAGCGAAGAACATGGAGGGCTCGGGAGCTGCGGGCGAGCCAGGTTGGAGGGACGACGGGTTCTTGGGGTCTGAGAAGAGAGTAGGCGACAGATAGGGCGAGCTGAAGGACAGAAGATAGAGGGCGATGAAGAACATTTCGTTCATGGCGCATAGAGTGAAAAGAACTTTCTACAGTGCTGTCAGCAGGTGAAATGTTAAGCTTTGGCGCATGTCGGGCGTACGTTGTTCGAGTAGTACTGCTTCAGCAGCCAGTTCCTGCTCTCATCGACATTCTTGTGGCTGCGCGAACTGCCGCCCATGCTCAAGGTGGCATACATGTGCATGTAGTGGCTAGCCAGGTCCAGAGAAATCAACAGTTGGAACACGATGCTCCATCTGGGGAAGGCCTGTGCCAAAAAGACGAGCAGGCAGGTTGTTGTACATCTGTCTGTGACCATGTCCAACACAGCCCCAAACTTGGTGCTTTGTTCGTATCGGCGAGCTGCATAACCATCCAACGCATCCAGAAGGCAGGATACGCTGTAGAGCAGGGTACATGTACGTGGATGGAGGGGCATGTAGTAGAGCGATGTTAGGGCGAGGACAACGCGCGAATAGCCTAGCAATCATTTAGTCAGTTATCTAGAGATTGGTAGTGATTTGGGAGAGTCGCCGCACCGATCAGGTTTGGGATGAAGAGAAATATGTTCTCATTAGAACCCTCGTGCTCTGCTCTTGCGGAACTTCCTGCTGCGCCGTTGCCATTGCCATTGACTTGCTGCTGAGCGGATGCCATGATTGAGACGAGTATTTCTGTCGCACGATCTTGTCGCGTAGTCGCAAGCCCAACAGTTGTTTTATTGTGTAGCTTGTTGGCCAAGGGTTACCCCGCTGCGCTTGCTTCTAGGTGAAGCTGGAATGCCTGACCTGCTTACGCTCTGACGTATGAGGCGGCAGAGGTGAGTGAAGGAGTAACGTGTGGCGACCGGTAACTCGGTGACTGTTTATACGTGGATGCAAAAGGCCGGAGAAGACGCGTTAGTGGTGGGACGACGTGTGTTGGTAGTGAGGCCGGTGAAGCTGAGCGGGTCCAGGCCAGAAAGTTGTCGAACGTTCAAGTCGCCGCCGATAAGCCGATAACGAACCTCTGGGCTGCAGGAACTACAAGGGTCAGAAAAGGTAGCGTTGTGGGACGAGCCGCCGCAAAAGCAAAGTGAAGGCGTGCAAGCGTTTGTGAGATAGAGAGTGTGTGTACGTGTCAAGAGGAAGCGAAGAGATGCGAGTTTGCAGTACTTGGAAATTGAGCGCCAGAATTCCTTCGCCATTTCGTCCGTCAGGTCCCGGCTACCCGCCTAGCCAGAAAGGGGCTTGCTTGGCATATGAGGTCAAACGCACATCAGCCCCATCGCTAGGCCGATCATGCCGTGTGGAGGCAGTGCTATTGTGCATAGAAGAAGTGAATTATCTGTACACAAGCTAAAGATTAAACGCCAACTATTTAGTCTTTGAAGCCCTTGAAGCTCGACTTGGCCGCAATCTTCTTGGACTTGTTCTTCATCTTGGCCTGCTTCTCCTTCGCCTTGCTTGTGCTGAGACCACGATCCACCTTGCCCTTCTTCCACTGTTTGCCTTCAGTGCGGACATCCTTTGCTTCGAGCTTCTTCCTGTCCTTGCCGCTGAGCTTCTTCTTCTTATCCTTGCCCTTGCCCGCTCCCCCAGCAGGCCCATTGAGCGCCGCTGCACCCCTCTCCTTTTCAGCCAATTTTTCCTTCTCCGACTCAAACCATGTGCGTCTCGGCCGAGCCTTGATCTCATCTTCGTGCACAATCAGATTTTCACCGCGCTTGAGATCACGCTCCGTGACACTCAAAGCTCGCTCTTCTTTCTCTTCTGCCAAAACCTCTTCAATCTCACTTTCCAGACTCTTGATCTTCTTCATCCACCTTTCTGTCTCTTCTGCTGGGACTTGACGGCTGACCACCTTGGCGCCTTGCTCACGCGATGCCTTGACGGCCTGTTTGACAACTTTGCGATCAGGCTCTGCAGCAAGCGTACACGCTCGACCGCTTCGTCCAGCACGAGCCGTACGACCGACACGATGCAGGTAAATCTCATGAGTTTGAGGTGCTTCATAGTTGATGACTGTTGACACGTTCTTGATATCAAGACCACGCGAGGCGACGTCAGTTGCAAGCAGGTAATCTGACTTGCCGGAACGGAACGCCTCAACGGCTTGAATACGCTATGGAATAGTCAGCATTGTAACAGGTCTGTTGTAAGGAGGAGAACTTGCCTGTTCTTGACTCATATTACCGTGAAGTTCGCTTGCCTTGAGTCCGCAGAGTGCAAATACAACGCGGACTCTGTGTGCCTCTTTCTTTTGCCTGAAGAAAATAATGACCTTCTCAGTGTAGATCTTTTCACAAATGTACATCAAATATGCGAGCCTCTTGTCTTCTTTGCCTTGCCTCAACCGCACAAACTCTTGTGTCAACCCCTTGACGGTCTGTTTCTTGGAATCTACCATGAGCCGCACAGGCTTGTCCATGCCAATTCGAATCAGCTTGTCGACTGAACTCGTCATGGTAGCGGAGAAAAGCATTGTCTGGCGTGATTTGGGGATGGTGGTCAAGATCTCGTTCAGCTGGCTCTCGAAACCCTCTTCTAGCATGCGGTCGGCCTCATCGAGAACAAGAATTTCAAGATGTTCCACCTGGAAAGCAGCCGTGTTGTGCATGTGGTCGATGAAACGACCAGGTGTTGCAATGACGACGTCTGGCCTCGTTTTCAACACAGCCTCTTGCTCACGGGAGGAGAAACCACCAGCCATCAACGCGAAGGTAATGTCGGTGAATGATGCGAGTTTCGTGGCGACGTTGAAACATTGTACCGCCAATTCACGGGTAGGCATAAAGATGGCGACACGCGTAGTTGGAACCTTTTTGGGGCGGTACAGAAGACGCTCAAGAATGGGAATAAGGAAAGCAGCTGTTTTACCGGAACCGGTCTCAGCACCACCAACAACGTCTTTTCCCTGCATAGCAATGGGGACTGCCTTGCTCTGAATTGGAGTTGGCTCCGTGAAGCCCACAGAGGCCAGACCCCGCAGAATAGGTCGCGAGAGTGACATGGCTTGGAATGAGCCCATACCGCCTTTTGCGCCTTTTTTCTTCTTGATGTTAACACTTTCTTCCGGTGCGAAGAAAGCAGCTGCCTTTCTGGCCTCGACGGCGTCCTCTTCCTCGCTTGCATCCTCGTCTTCTGTCTCCGCACCCTCAAGATCCATAGGATGCGGCACGTGCGGCGCCTCTTCTTCGTCGTCGTCGTCCGAGCCATTCTCATCTTCCGAATCTTTGTTTTTCCTGTCTTCTTCGTTGTCTGAAACATCCTCTTCGTCCTCGTCATCTTCAGAGTCGCTAGGAGCACCCATTCCGAAGCCGTCTTCTGCCATCAGCTCATCGTCGGAGCCAAAGCCCTCAAAGTCACCGTTGACCGAGCCATCTGAGGATTCTAATTCGACAGCCTCCTGCGCCTTCTTCTTATTCCGCCTGCGCTCGATGATCTCGTCGACGTCTACCGCGGTGCTCTTCTTTCCAGACTCTTGCGCAACTGTGCCATTGTCGTTGCCCCAGCCGTCGAACTCCTCAACAAATCCAGTATCTATGTCGCCGACAGCGAACTCGAAGTCGCTGGCAATGTCGTCGTTTTGATCCACGTCCTCGCCCGGCTGCGGCATTGCGTTGTCGTCCTCATCGTCTTCAGGCTCTGATTCAGGCGCAGCCTGTTTCCCTTTCTTCCCTTTCTTCTTTTCCTTTTTTGCCTTCTTCGAGGCGACCTCCTTGGGCCTAACATTAAGGTCCGGGTCCTCTGTGTACTTCCTCTTCTTGCCGGCGCCTGCTAGTTTCGCAACAGCAGAGTCGTCGGCACCGCCGTCGTCGGACACATCGTCATGGTCGGAGATTGTGAAGATGAAATCGTCATCGATTTTTGGCGCCATGGCTCTGACGGCGAGGAATTGCAGTGAAATTGTCGCGTGCGTACAAATTTCACAAGTCGCAAGCAGTCGCAGAAAAAGTTCGGCCCCGGAGAATCTGTGCTGCCAGACCCCTGCAAGCCAAAGTGGGGCGCGACTTCCGCCGCCACTAGCGCGTCTCTGGCCCAGGCATCAGAGAGACACAGGCTTGACTTCTGCCCTACAATAAAATGACTGGACTCGACGATACGGAATGACGAACGCCACAGAGAAAAACATGGCTAGTGTCTCAAGCTGCTGCCTTGATCAGAGCCGTTAGGCTCAATCATCTCGTTTTTGAAGTTCACATTTACTGAACAAACGGAAGCTCACTGGCCAACCCGGTTACCGTATTCAGGAACCAGGCTGACATGCCTTGTCGATTGGGTAGGCACAAGGCTGCCGTATAGCCTTGAGCTATTACTACTGGAAAGGACCTCAGTTCATATATATCTAGCCTTGTCATTTGCAATCACCATTTCCAACCCTTCTTCAAAACAACCACCAAGAATCTCATACCTTTGTAAATGCATAGACTTCCATTCTAGTACCTAATCCTACTTATACAAGATGACACGCCCAGTAGCAAGACATTCAGCTACCAAAAGCGACTCATCCAACACACGCGTCCTGCGCTCTCATACTAAACTGGCAAGCCAAGCAGCAAAACCAGCCCGTCCTCACATAGCCATACGAAAGCGGCGTTCAAATGCCGATCCATGGACCAAGAAGCGCAAGCGAAACCCCAACCCAAAGCCACGCATACTATCTACCCACTTCACCTGTCGGATATGCATCGAAGAGAAACCTGCCGCCCAGTTCATTCAGTGGGTACCACTCCGGCGTAGAAGAAGACAACATCTGGACGTTCCCCCAAACTGCATACCCCATCTCGCCCGCACCCCAAACAAGAAGAAAATCGACCCCGTATGCAAGTCCTGCGTCGGTAATACCATGTCCGCAGTACTAGACACCCTCGGCGTTCGCCAAGTAGGCGTAGGTTGTCTGGAACCCGGGTGCACGGAGCCATGGAGCCATGAATTCATCATACGCTACATGCCCAGTGGTGCGCCCCTAGAAAAATACAATATCGAAATGTTTCAGTTATGGAAGGAAACTGCAGATCCAGGACCAATGACTTGCCTATCGCCAGGCTGCAATGCTATCGGTTTACCAGACCATCTAGCAGCTGGGTATCCGCAAGTGGCTTGTAATGCCTGTTCCTTCCGCTCCTGCGCCCAGTGCCGTGTCCCTTGGCACAAGGACGTCACATGTTCAGAATACATGGCAAAGCATATCAACGACGAGATGAGCGACGTCGAGAAACACACGCTCAAAATCATGCAGTCCAAGGACGCAAAACGGTGTCCTCACTGCCAAATGGTAGTAGAAAAGGACGGTGGCTGCAATAGCATGGTAAGACGTCTTCCTAATCCCCAGAACTCTTTGGATTAGACATACTAATGCAGTACTCGTCTAGTTCTGCGGTGGCTGCCATAAATATTTCAACTGGGCAAGTGCTGCTTCTGCCATAGCAGGGGCAAAGAAACCAGAAGTGCATTTTATTCGCACACTGCCTCATTACACAAACTATGGTCCTTACACTTGCGAGGCAGATGGTGTTGTCTAAGACCAGTTATTTCCCTGGAACTATGACTCTTTGTTGTGAGGTACATATGCTGTTGGTTCCTAGAAAGACAATTGAAAAATGTCGAGCTGTTCAGAATATCAAAGAGCGCGCGTCTCTCCAAACTCAACACTCGAGAATCTCCATGTTTGTGACTTGATTGGGGCTTTGGGGTTTCAAATATTTGTAAATTTGGGTTGTACGGACCCACGAAAATTATGTACAGAAACCCATTTCCTAGGCTTGCTGCTGCTGACGCCACTGAAAACACCGCCCACACACCCGTCTTCGCATGTACCCCGGCTACCTGCCATTATGCGAGGCGTTGAAAAGCAAATTCGCTCCCACCTTCGAGCAAATGAAAAAGAAGCACTAAAACATCGTTGCATGCTTGCGCGCGAGCTGCGGCCGCATATCTCGCAAACGCCATCCGATGCTTTCTGAACGCCATATTGAAACGCCAAACACAGTGCAGAGTGTGGAAAAATTACTGTCAAATGGGGGTGACCAACCTCTTTTGTAGTGTCATTTTTATGCGCACCGATGCGCTTTTTTCCTACTTTTTTTGGCTGGTTTTCTTGTTAGAGACCTTCGGCAGCACAGATACGCACCTGGGGCGACATCGGGTCACCGTTACAGAGGTATGTGCGTGCTCATCGAGTAGACATAGCGTCTCGTCAGAAGGCTAACTCGATAACAAGCTGGATCTTTAGTTGCGCAAAGGGATGCGACCGGAACTGGATGATTGTGAAACGTCAGAACCCCCGAGAATATCAAATGAATCAAAGAGAGAAAGAAAATGTAGCGAACATATGCAAGCTGAGCTGAAACAGAACCTATGCTGCTGTCGGAGTAGGGACTCCATTGGCAGCAAGCTCGGCTTGTTGGCGCTTCGCTGCGGAATGCTCGCTGTCCTGTATTAGCACAATTGTCAGCGTTTATATCTAAGATTACCTCCCAGGCACCAGTGAGCGCTGGGAGGATTTGGAAAGGCGTTCTTCACGCACGTCAAGGCCGGTATCGGCGAAGTGGCGCTTAGCACTTTTCGCGTCCTTCTTCTTTTTGTCTTTGCTAGACTTCTTCGGTCGCGTTTCGTCTGGCAGGAATACATCGTCAGGAAGCGAAGTGCTAACTTGATTAGCGAGTAATAAAGTAACGACATCTAAGCAACTTACTAGCGGGTGTGAACCACCTTGACAGACATCAACTTTTCATCATAAAGGTCTGAGTCCGTGATGTAGCTCTTGAACTGGCTGACAGGGTAAGAGATATCCAGCGACTTGGCGCCCTCTGTAGAGACGGTAAGCAAGATGAGCAACAAAGCATACAACGCAATTCGGCATACCTGGAGGCAGGGTGAGACCAATATAGAAGGTCGTAGTGTAGAAGATCTTGGTGCCGTCGTCGGCTGGCGCAGAGCCATCTGCAGGCACTTCTGATGCCGGGATCATGTAATCAAGGGAACCCTGAGCGACTTCGGCGAACTGTTCGTCCTTGCAACGATGATATCGTTCAAAGTAGTTAGTGTATGGACGTGCAGTTTCGATACCCGTCTGTCCATCATCGATTCCTTTGACGATGTGACGAATTTTCGACTGTACCAGGCCGGAGAATGTGGAGTTCGCCTCCTTGGTCCGACTTGCAGCAACAACGCTCAAGTAGTATTTATGGTCCTTGGTGAAGAAGGAGTGTCGCTCAAATAGTGCATTCCAGTCCGATGTTCCAGCGAAGATGCGCTGCATGATCTTATCCGCTCGTTTGAACTCGTCCAACATGATACGCAGGGTTGATGGCATGACAGTATGTGTGGCGCACATGGAGGGGAATGCAGGCGTAATTATGGGCATAAGATGTGCCCTGTCCCCACCATATACCAATGGGTTCCATACCCGCAGTCCAAGATCACCTTCCTCAATATGCTTTAACATAACCGGCCTGGGCCAGTTCCACTTATACATCAGGCTGAAGAACTTGGAAACAATGGTAGCACCATTTGCCATGGGATAGAGTTGGCAAATACGAGCAACCATGATAGCCCACGCAACGCCACCCGGATATCCAAAGACAGCCCCGTAGATGCCTCGGCGGTTGGACCACAATTTGATAGCCCTCAGTGCATGGCGGAAGCTGACTTTCTGGGGAACCGCATCCAGCAGCTCGTTGGTGACTCGTGTGCCGTTGACGCTTCGCGTTTCCGATTCTCCCAGGCCTTGTAGATCTTTCTTCTCGATGGTGTCCATGTTTCGGGGTATCGATGGCCGCTTTCGCAACGATGCGAACAGCAAGTCAATACTGACTTGTCTGTACTCCATCTTGATGATTGGTACAAAGGCGTCTTCGACGGGCACGAACTCGTTGATGTCGTCGACATTGGACATTTCTCTAAAGGTTGGGGGGAAGCAGTCGAAGAACTCATGGACGGCGATAAACTTAGGTGCGACTACGAGCGTATCGATATCGGATGACGGGCCATGAACACCTAGAGCGTAACTACCAAATGTGAAGACCTTGCCGCCCGCAGCGTCAATGACAGACTGCTGCACACCTTTCTTCTTGCCGACGCGACGGATGAATTCTTCGACGACTTTCTGGATATGCTCGATCACTTCTTCCCTGTATCGCGTCAGCTGGGCAATCCTGTTTCTCAGACAGATAACAGAACGTACCTCCTCCGGTTGCCTTCGGGGGTCTCGAAGACATTCTCCGCCTTGAGGGTTTCGATAAGCTTGTCGTTCAGCCCGATATCATGTTCGGTAGGCGCTGCCTCCGAAATGGCGTTGGTGACGCCAAATGAGCGAGACGGCTTCTTCTGGTCGTCCATGGTTGGCGTGATAGGCAGGGTGTGGGGAGTCGCGCAGGTTCGGGGGTGCTGCGGCAGGCTGGCGGTTGGAGTATCACAGGAAACGAAGCGCGTGTCGGAGCGGATTGTCGTGAGAGACGGCTGGTTTGGAGGATTATGGTGGTGTAATCAGCGCTCCCACATGGCGACGCGACTTTGTTTGCTTTGGCGTTTGGCGAAGGAAATGCGACATCAGAAGTCCAGGACGCATCCGCACTGACCTGTCTCGGGGACAAGTCGTTGCCAAGCCGCTAATACGCCATTGCAGCTTGACCCAGGAACGGTCCGGCATATCGGCTACTGCAACACCATTTCCATGCCCTTTACATGACGAAGCAGCTATCACATAAAAGTGCCCTGGTGCTGCTGCCTCCACCAGGCATCGTTGAACCCATCGAGGCAGTACGACGGGTCTACGACCGACAGTTTTTCCGATGGCCTCCCCATATCAACTTGCTGTATCCCTTCCTATTATCACCTTCTGAGTCAGGAAGACTACAGTCCGACATCCGCATGCGCATTGAGAAAGTGACACAAAACATACAACCTTTCCACATGGCGCTCAGGGCAGATCCACCTGGTGTTTTCCACCATAGCAAGACGAGTAAGACTGTCTGGCTTGGTCCTACCACTCGTAGCGTACGAGAACTTCAGGCAGCTCTGCAATACGAGTTCTTTAGGGGCGTACCTGACTGTAACCGCCGCCCTTTCAGGCCTCATATTTCTATAGGACAAGCAAAGAGTCATGATGCAGCAGATCACCTAAGCGCGGAAATTACAAAGAGCATCTCTGAGTTCGTTGCCCGGAACACAAATGTAAATGGGGGTGATAGACCTGCAGAACTGGGCTGGCTTGTCGACCAAGTACATGTCATCGAACGAAAAGGCGACAAAGATCGCTTCAAGATTATCGGGACTATACGATTAGGGGAACCTAGTGCAAGTACGCAACAAGTAGCTTCCGATACTTAGTTCGGTCGAGTTCGTATCAAAGCGAGCTGGACCAAGTAGGATTCATACTTCATATCAGTTCTCAGCAAAGAAGTTCTTCAGTTGCTCATCCAGCCATTTGACATCCTCTGTTGACTGTCCAGGACCACCAGCCCTGTCGCGCCTGTTAGTCACAGCCATGTAGCGACGTCTCAGTAGGTAAACTCACCAATGTCCCCAAATAGAGGGAAAAACTTTTAGTGTCCCCACGCCAGGGCTCATATTCTGAACTTCAATCTCAGAATCCTCAGGTGGGAAGTAGAGATCTGTTTTCGCAGGAAGAACTAGCGTTTTCGCCTTGATGGCCTTCATTGCCTTCGCAAAGTCACCGTTGTATGGTTCTTGCTGTGAGCAATCACCTGCCTGCCATGTGTGCGCCATGACGAGCATATTCTCTGGGTCTTTCGACAGCGCCCACGCCTCCCAAAAGTTGACGAGAAAGTCATCAAGGTCCTTGAAACCCAGCTTAGGGGCACTTTGATACAGCTTTTCGCGATAAAAAGCTTGGGAGAAGCCCCAACCAGCGTAAACGCGCCCAAGAGCCTTAAGGCCAGCTTCTCGTGTCTCAGATGAGAATGACACTTTCTTGCCCTGCGCGGTGTAGAGATCTGGCTTTGCAACGCCTGCTGAGCTGGTGCCGAGCGCAGCGTAAAGACTGCTCTTGACACCCTCTAGGAAGACTTGGTTGTGCAAGCTGGTTTTCGCGCTTCCACAGAATGGTATGGCAAGGTCCATAAAATCTGGAAACTGTGTTGCCCATTGATATGTCTGCCCGGCACCCATTGACCACCCAAGCACTGCACGAGCATGTTTGATGCCTAAATGTTTCGTCACAAGCTCGTGTTGCGCACGTACGTTGTCATAAAACAGCACCTCGGGGAACGGGCGTAGATCAGGCATGTTTGATGGCGAAGAAGACTGGCCATTGCCGAAGAGAGCAGGCATGATGATGTAGTACTTGGAAGGGTTCAGTGTTTTATTTTCGCCCGTGAGCCAGATGTTGTCAGATATCGCTACATCGAGCAGTCAGCCAATACGTGATCGCGCTTTAGAGCGCTTTGCTTACTTCCAGAGTACCATGTTGGGTAGATGATGGCTGGCAACGACGGATCACCTAGCGTCTTGTATGCGATAAAAGCATCCGGTATTTCACCTCCAGATTTGAGCTTGAAGTTCCCTAGCTTATAGGTCTGGTAGTCGCTATCAGACGACATGTTGAACTCGATTTCAGCTTTCACAAATGATCAGAAGACGGAAGCATAAGGTGTGAGTTGAACAGCAAGAGGTCAGATCTAGCACCCCTCATAAGGTTTCACAATGGGCCCTTTGTTAAGCCGAGCTTCCATTGAGCACTGGTGTTGTTATCACCATGGCGGGGTAGCTCAGACCCCTGGCGGGGTACATGACGTTGCCAAATCCCAAATCCTACGAACCTGGCCTCCAAGAAAATGTCCCGCACATAACCGCATGGGCGACAAAATTTGCTAAACTCCCATCCGAAAGGATCAATCTTGAAGGCATTGCTCACGATACAGTTGTGCTTGAATAGCCGTGCGAAGTGAAGATGCAGCAAGCTTTCTTAACGTTTGCTTTCGGCATTTCGCGGCAATCTCGGATTTCTCTGAAAGCCCGGGAATTATATCCGTCCTCCATTTGCCGTGTCGCTAGCATTCTGGAGCCGATTGCTCATCCTTTACTAAGTAGCAGCCCTTTCTCTCCTCATCGACGTCAGATACATCGTCAGAAGGAGCAGCGGTAATTAAAAGACGGCCGTTTCCCTTGGCCACAGCAATTCAAAACGTACACTAACGCCCCCAATTCTAAAGAAAAGAATACCACAAAAAGACCCAAAACATGGCTACTGGACGCGCAGATGCTGAAAAAGAGATAAAACGCAACCCGCACGGGGACTTCAAAGCTGTCGAAGCCTCCCGCCCGCCCTTTGACAAGACGGCTTCATTCCACTATACGCAGACGCCTAAGACAAACTGGACACCTGGCAGCGGCCCCAACAATGCATCAAGTGAGGGCAAATCGCACCGCTCCATCGATCCATACGAGCAAGGCCGGCCAGTAGTGCACAACTACAAGATGCTCATATCCGCCATTGTACCGCGCCCTATTGGCTTCACTTCAACCATAAGTGCAGACGGACAATCCACCAACCTCGCACCATTCAGCTACTTTAACCTCGTAAACCACGATCCTCCCATGTTTGTCCTCGGCTTTGCCGGCGGCCTGGATCGAGCCAAGGACACGCTCAAGAACCTGCTCGATACCAAAGAAGCGACCATCAACATCATTTCAGAGGATTACATCGAGGCCGCGAATTTCACGAGCATCAATGCGCCGATTGGCATCAGTGAGTGGTCATTCAGCGGGCTGCATCCTGAGAAGAGTAAGATTGTTCGCCCAGATCGCGTCAAGGAGGCTGTCTTTAGTATCGAGGCCAAGTTGGTGAGCACGACTGAGTGGACGAGTAAGAACCCGGATACGCCGGGAAAGAAGACGGGAGTCACAGCTTTTCTCGAGGGTGTCAATTTTTGGGTTCGAGAGGATGCAATTGATGAGCAGGGCGTGCTTGTTGATCCGGCGGTAAGTTTACACGTGATCATGTTAATGTTTAATTGCTTTCGAATGTGCTAATGTATGCTTTGTACTGTAGGTTCTCAAGCCAATCTCCAGGCTTGGCGGTATCACGTATGGACGCACGACACAGGCGTTTGAGCTCCCGAGACCAGACTATGACGAGGTTACTAAGGATCCTGGAGTGAAGAAACTGGCGAAGCCAAAGGGCGAGAGCCAATTGTAGACGAAGACAAAGACGTAGACATAGACACTCAGACTTAGAATATTGCGTTTTTGAAAGAAAAAAAGGGAGTGAGGAAAAGGAAGACGTGCTTAGTGTTGTTTGATTTTTTTGATACACATTACGTGTCCTACCCTACGTTGCCTTTTTCTTCTTTTCTTTTCTTTTCTTTTCTTTTCTCTTCGCTGGTTCTACCAAGACTTGATCTATACCCAGTGTCATTAGTTGCTTACTCCTGCCTCTCCTTGGCATCGTCAACCGCCTTGCTCCAATCATACACCTTCATGTAAATGCCCTCTGAAATCGTAATACACGAGCTACCCACGGCACACCCAGTCCAGAGTCCGACGAGTTTCAAATCGCGCGGGAAGCATAGGAAGAGTGCGAGTGGTACTGCAATGACGTAGTAAACGAACAGATTGCACCAACCGCCAATACTCTGTTTACCCAGACCGCGTAGTATAGCATTGACCATTGCTGTTGTCGAATCTGCGAACTGGAAAGCAGCGAGTAGAGGTAGTACAGTGGCAACAATGCTCACAACTTCAGGGTCGCTAGTGAAGGCGCGGGGTAGAATGTTGCGGAATGCCGTGAGGAAGATGAAGTCGATGAGTCCAATTGCAAGAAAGACCACAACATAAGTTTTTGTAGCTGTGCGAGCGGCTGAGAGGGAGCCTGCTCCGATGAGATTGCCCAGGCGGGTGGAGACGGCGACTCCAACGCTGAAAGGCACATGGTAGATGGCTACAGCAAGGGTCATCACGCTGCAGGTATTGTGTTAGTATAAACTAGAAGTCTGTGTAGGTCACTGTGACTTACATTGATTGAGCCGCTAGATGAGCAGTAGAAAGATAGCTTGTGGAGAAGGTGAGAATGTCCTGTGGAAATTAGCATACCCATTACCGAGCTGTGTAGATAGACAACATACGAATGCAAGCCATTCTGTCTCCACCATAATGATACCTGGTACTGCTAGTTTAGCCATTGGTCCCCAGTTTGTGAACGCAGCCGTAGTGAAGCCGCCCCAACACTCGAGCGACGCTGGGTTCACAAAATAGACGTAGACGAAGAGGAGCACTGGCAGAAGATTGTTAGAAACAACGGTCGCAAGCGCAGCACCAGTCAGATCCCAGTCCAGAACGAAGACAAATATGTAGTTTAGGGCAATGTTGACAGGTGTTGCAATGAGCAAAACGAAGAGAGAGGCATTGAAGAGGCCCTGGGCTTGTGTGAATCTCTTGCCAGCTTCAAAGATTGCATATCCTGGTGCACCGGCTAGTAATAACGAGAGATAGTAGCCGGCAAGGTGAGCCAATTCCTTTTCTGGAACGAGAGCTGCGAGAATCCAGCCTGAACATAGCCAGATGGCGCCAATGGGAATGGTGACGGCCAGCATGAACAAGATCATGCGCTGGAGGTGGAGGCCAACCATTGCCTTCTTTCCAGAACCGTAGGCCTGTGCACAGAGGGTATCCAGAGAGGTGGCCAGTCCTTCGTAGATAGCCAGTCCTGTGATGTTGGCCGTCATGGTAGCCAGAGAAACGGCTCCAAGCTCATCTGTCCCGACTGCAGTGGTACTAAGTCAGTATGTGCTACAAAGATTTTTGTCATATGAAGTACTTACTGTGTCCGACAACAAAGATGGTGATGAGGCTGAACGAGTACTGTAGTAAATAAGTTCCCATGAGCGGAACACTGTACTGGAACAGCAACTTGGCCTCCTGTCGCGCCGTCGTGCCCAGCTCTTCCACTGCACCATCTCCGATCAGACTTTCGATTTCGGATGGATCGCCAACGGTCCCATACTGATTCTGCCTTGCCGCATTGTCGTGTGCCTTCAGTAAGCCCACGCGCTCAGCGGTACTAGTAGAAAATCGGCGGGTGTCGGAAGCGTCCATTGTGTATGCGGTGCTGCCGCCGGAAGTGAATGGAAACGGAACAAAAACCAGGGCTAAGGACGATATATCATAGTCGCACTCCGAAGGCGCGTCTCTGGTGGTGTGCTCGACTTTGTTATGGTGTTGCGAGCTTCCTTTTGGCTGTGGCTGCCACAGTGGGGCGAGGAGCCGCGCCTCTGGGCCCTGTGCTGTTAATGGCGCCATGGGGGGAGGGTAGGACGGGGCGGCTTGTAGCGAAGCAGTAAGGCGTCGGAGGGTCTACTGAGACTGGGCAGCATAATCTGCTGGTGCGCGCGCCTGGGTGGAGTTCCTGTCTCCGCGAACGTTGCCCGGATGAGGGAAACTTGTACCCACAGCTGCCCGCGGGTGGACCTGGGTTGATTGATGGGCGGAGATGAACTATTGCTTTTCTTTTCACCTGGTCCCGCCTGCGGCTTTCGTGCCCGCCATGTTGACTTGCATGCTTATGCTGCTGGGGACTGCCAGTCGCAACCATGGACCGTGTGCCATAGGCTGGGAGAGCGCGGGCCGTCAGAGGATTCGGGCGATTTCTTATTGGCGAGCGCGCGTTTGGTTGATCTGACCACCTCCGGCTGGGCCAGACTTGCGGCAATGTACTGTTCGTCGTCAGTAAGCGTTTGCCGGTGGTCTTTGCTCAGATTTGTGTCTTAGATCCTATCAAAGTAGCAGCAATATAAGATATTCATGGGTTCTGTCTGCGATGGTCGAGTCCCGTGCTGCGCGCATCTCCGCATATAGGGACTACCCGTCGGCGTTGCGTGCATCCGCCCAACCAAGAGTACTGCGCCTGCAGAACGGAGCAGCTTCGTCATACATCGTCTTTCTTGTGTATGCCACTCGGAGAAAGGCTTCTATCCAGAGCCATAACGCGGTTGCTCTATGTCTCACATAGTGTAAGCCTATCTCCTAACCTGTTCACAGACCTCAACATGTGCCTTTATTTATGAAAGAACGGTGTGTCGATCGGGTGTCTTTGGTCAGATACACCAACATCAAGAAGTTTATGTGCTCTTGCATAATGATTCTTGCAATAAGGTCTGCAATGAAAGGGGGTTGAAAAGGATGACCTCATTGTCTAGTCGACAGGTGCCATGCCGGCTATATCCCAAAGCGACCTGTATCGACATGCGGGACCTTGACCGCCAGATCTCCATCTGGGGAAGAATCGCATACTTGTATTCACTCCCTTCTCAGATCAAGCTTTTGCCAATTTCGCTTAAGCTCATCTAAATGTTGTCACTGGCCTTATTTGATTGGACTACCAGGCTGGTGACTTGCAGCGGACTGTCTCCTAGCTCTCTAAGTGGCTGATCTTCCCACTTAGTCTCCTGGACATGCTGCTTGATGGTACGCCATCTGTTCTGTGCTGTGTCAATGAACCGTTACCACGCACTCAGCCACGATCCGCGGCATCTTCAGCTGGGCCACGCGTCATTTCTATATGTGTCGTGAAAGCTGACCTAGTCGCCGACTAGGGGGCCTCTGATATACGACGCGTACATTGGTAATAGATTGGCAGTGATTGGCCAGCCTGACCTGAGGCAAGTCCTAGGGCATGCCCATAAAACAATAGTATAGTTATGATGCTGAAGAGGATGTGATATCCTCGTAGTTTTTTGTTTCGTCTGTGTCCAACATTGGCCAAGATGAAGTACTCTAGCATGAACTTCGTACTCCTCTGTTTTCTAGGTAAGTCAAAGGACCCCCAGGTCGCCTGGTTGTAAGGCGAGAACAATCACTGATACTCAATCTCTCGAGCAGCTCTTTTCCACATTGTAGTTGCCTCAGACGCATCAGCGTCCCAGGATGAACCTGCGTACGCAACCTTCATCGAGCCCACTTCGCATGGCAACCTTACATTTGCCTTGAGTGCTGTAAACGGCACGGGTGACACGTACATTTACCTCTCTGCGCCCACAGCATACCAATGGGTCGGCGTGGGTACAGGTTCCCAGATGGCCGGCAGCGTAATGCTCATCGTCTATAAGAACAACTCTGCGAATGGTAGGTCCCCATACCCAATCCTACCTTCCAGTACACAGACAGACTTACACAGATGCAGGCGTGACACTCTCACCCCGCCTCGCCACAGGAGAGTCCCAACCCAACTACAGTTCCCGGATCAACTGCACCCTTCTATCCGGGACAGCAGACAAGAACAGCCAGTCCGGCACTAAGAGGAAAGCTAGGTCATCCTCATCATCCTCCAACTTCTTCAACACAACCATCCACTGCACCAATCTCCCCTCCTTCGGCCAAGACACCGGCACTCTCTCTTTCAATAACAAGCGCCAACCCTTCATCTACGCCCTCGGCCCTCTCGCCTCCTCCCAAAAACTCTCAGACAACTCTGTATCAGCGAATATCCAAGAGCACAGCTCATACGGCAAGTTCTGGGTCGATATGGTTAACGCTACGTCTGCGTCGTCTAAAAGTTCTAGTGGCGAGCAGGTCGGTGTACCGAGCGGTGCGGCACTGATGGAGACGAAGAATGCAGGGACTGGGGGTGACGAAGACACCCTGAGTACCGTGCACGGTGTGTTTATGCTTCTCGCGTTCGTAATTCTGTTTCCCCTTGGTGCCATCTTGCTTCGCTGGCTCAAGAAAGGAGTCAGGGCACATTGGATTGTACAGAGTGTGGGTTTAGTACTCGTAGTAGTTGGAGGGGGTCTGGGGATTGCGCTTAGTGAGATGAGTGACGATGTAAGTTGCCTTCCTTCTTCCTCTTTGCTACTTAATAGGGTTCTTGAAAGACAGGTACTGACGGCTTAGAACTCTGATTATTCGGATCCTCATCAGATCCTTGGTCTGATACTCTTTGGTCTCGTATTTGTCCAGTGGAGTCTCGGACTGTGGCATCACTTGCGCTATAAGCGATACCAGCGACCGACGGTATTTGGAAAGATACATCGTGTTGTTGGGCCAGTCGTCTTGATAGTAGGGTTTTTGAATGGGTTCCTTGGGTACCGCCTCAGTGGCGATGATCATAACAACGTGTGGCTGGGTATTGTCGTTGCGGTTGTCGTGGTGATCACAGTAGTTATGCTGGGGTGGAAGCATCTGAAGATGAAGAAGGGAGACAAGGATGGAGAGGCCTACAACATGGCGCCTATGATCCGAAGAAGTGGAGAGGGCTATCGCTCGGATGAAGATAAAGAGTAGGTTGTGTGAGGTCTGCTGTTTGTCTGGTTGGGGAGCGTGCGTGGCATTTGCTGCATCTTCTACACTTTAGCACTTTATTTTGGTACACTTTTATTTGTTTCGTGCCGGAGGTAATAGTAGTACAACAGGGACACTTGTAGAATAGGCTGCTTTCTTTCCTTTTTTATATGATATATACGCGTTAGCATGTTACTGAATGGGTAGCACATCGTTATGATAGAGTGACGCTGCGCATACTACCACCTGTCACACACACACACACACACACACACACACACACACACACACACACACACACACACACACACGCATATATATATATATATGTATAGCTAGATTGCTTCGAGAACTGGAGTGAGGACATGTCACCTTGCGTAACTTAACACTTTCTGGCTTCTCCGAGCAAAAATAACATCGACTTGTTTATTCTCGCTTAAAGAAACAGATCTTTGCAGAGCGACCGCCCGCCATACCTACATTTGCCCCGAGGATCTATCAGGTTTAGGGAAATCTCAGGGTTTGGGAACTGGGAAATAAAGGAGAGAAACGGGAAAAAATGTATTCTCTGCAATAGAGCTAGGGGTGGATTCAGCAACCGACGGATTGACCGAGCCAAAAGAAACAGATGGCTTCTCTCGATTTTCTGATGCTTCTATTATACAACCGTCTTTCTTTCCCTACAATACAGTAAAGTCCTAATGTCTTGTTTCCCTAAGTCTTCTAAAAGGAACAACGTCACCACCTCAAAGGAAAAAGCATAAATCCATATACTACAAACCAAAGCATTCTTAATCAACCACACACTTTCTGAGGTGCAGTCTTTTTACGAGAGCCTGATTTTGCCTAATCCCCTCCTCCTCCTCTTCCTCTCCCCCACGACTCCGCTCCGCCCAGCTTAGCCGAGCCTAGTCTTTGCATATAGCCCAGTCCAGCCCACGCCATACCAAGAACACGCCAGGTAGTCGTAGACGCCCGCCCGTCCGCTTGCGCATGTACGCATACGTACGAAGACTATCTCCACTAGAAGAAAAAAGTGTCAGGAAGGCAAAGAGACATCGTTCTCCTCTTAATCAAAAGTCTGATGTATATCCACGTTTTTTTTCATGCAGGCCTACAGCAGAGTGAGAGCACAAACAACACCTCCATCCACACATCTCGCCCATCTCCGTCTTGTCTATTAAGCGGGCCATATCCCAGAAAGGCAAGCCGCTCGCTCGCTGAACATACGCGCGCCCATTACCGCGCGGGGCAGCTTAACCCGCATGTGTCCGTGCCGCAAGGTCTCACATCCGACTGTCCTCTCCCTGCAGTGTAGCTAATTCCGAGCTCGAGCCAATCTATCGCATCATGCCATGGCGCTCCCTAGCACGATGTAGAAAGTTTTTCTTCCTGCTTCTTGCTTCCTGGGCATCGATGCGGAGAGCAGTTCCGTCGTGTTGGTTAGCAAGGAAATTCGGGTGTCCATGCATGCGCCGAGTAGTGTGTATTGCCGGCCTTACATACGCCTAGGTTACTCGACATATGTCTGCGTATCCGTATAGCGGAGCGGAGAAAGGGGAGAGAAAGGAACAACTCCCTGCTCTCCTTCCACCCTAACCCCCAACCCCCAGCCCACCATCTTACGAGCTTTTCTGCGCCAAGGGCCCCCCATCTAGCCGACTCTGCATTAGCCCCAGGTAAAAAAGGTTGGGGGTAGGGAAGAGATATCTTTTCTTGTTGAGGGACCAGGTCGGGTTTCCTAGCTACATATTAGGCATGCATCTGCATCGGCAGCGGCATTCAAGATCACACTTGGCTGGCTGAGGGGGGAGTGGATAGAGCAAGGGAGGGGTATGAACGGCCTTTGCTTCCTCTGTGTCGTACCGACTTGTAACGTACCCCACGCACGTGTGGCGCCGGCACTGGAGAAAATAGGGCCGAGCGCTCAGGCCACCGAAAAAACGACGTAATGCCTAGCCTTGCTAGAAGGACCCTAGGCGATGATGAAATAGTGATAGGTTTGTTGTTCACTGGGCAAAGTGTCATCGATTACGTTGGTTTTGACAGTCCGCAAAAAACAAAGAGGGAGAGCAAAGGACTGGTGATGGGCTGCTGTGCGGTGAGAAAGGGGGCAAAACGCAATGCGACGCGTGTGTGCACGGAACCGCTGCTGTACGTGTTTGATGGTCATTAGGGAAGACGTGGTGCCTGCAGGGAGGTGTAAAAGATCTGCACCTACTGGTAAGTGAGGCTCAGTGACGATGGCATCCTACACTACTGCCCAATTGTCCAGCTGAGGGCTTAATCGGTGCACATCACTTTTGCATGCGTACGTACGTGCGTGGCTGCCATCGGGAATAACTCCAAGGCGCGTACTGCCGCTGCAAAAGAAAGTCTTACTTCGGAGAAAAAAAAACGCTCGTCGATCGCTAGACGCGCATGTATGATCATGGAACATGATGGATTACTTAATTCTCAACTACTGTATATACATATGCGTTTGTAGTCTGAGAAATGCATTTTTTGTCTGCGGGGTCAAGCACTAAAAGCTGGGTGATACCTAGCAGAATCGTCGTAGATATACGTTGAGAAAGGAAGCAAAAGAACAAGGAAGTGCCCATTGTCGTGACAAAGTTTAGAAATTGGCAATATGCATTCTATAGGACGAACCAAGCCCAATGCATGCAAGAGTAATGAAGGAAAATAACGCCAATCCTAGCATGAGAAACATGGAACCATTCCGAGGGTTCTTACATGGAAATAACGCCAGGGAAATGCAACAAGATGGGGAAATCTAGAGGCATCAAATATTGACAGCGAAGTGAAGACGAAGGAGGAAAAGGAGCGGATTAATCGGGCCTGGCGAGAATGGCGGCCACAGCGTCACACGGGGCGCAAGGATGGATCTTGCGTTTCGGCTCCTCGGGGGCAGGTGCAGGAGGCGAACATGCACACTCTTCTTCTTGTTCGTCGTCGTCGGAAATAAAGGCTGAAGCACGGCGCGCCTGGGAGAGGCCTGAGGCTTCGATTGGCACAAAAAGGGATCCGCTACGCTCGTACTGTGGTGTGCACGATCCATCGGCAGAGAGGAAGACAGATGCACGTCTGGAAAAATGGCCGGTGGAGAGCTCATCGTCGCATGAGGGGTAGGCGGTACCCCAGAAAGGCAGTTTCGGGGGCGTTCCCTGGCCGTTGTATGGCACGTAAATGGACCCACCACGCGGTCTCAGGAAGGGACTGGGGTCGTCAAAGTCTTCGAATGGGCTTTCTCCTGCGCTCTTGTCGGATTCTTCTTTGGTGGCCTCTAGGTGGGATTTTTGCAGGGCCAATTCCAGTTCCTCTGCCGTGAATGGCTGCGAAGCTTGGCGAGTGCGGTCTGATGCAGTAGTCGGTCTCGATGATTGCCGGGCGTCGCTAGTCCGGCTGGCACCTGTTGATTGTTTCCGGCGTGCGTCGCGAGGATCCTCGGTAGGATTACGGGAGAGGCCGACTAGGCACGTCAGTAAGGCATCTGCCATATCCAAAAGACATTGTACATACCATTCAACACGTCGCCCTCGTCGTCAGAGGCTTCCTTGATGTTGGCAGGCCTGTCGTCGCCGGCAATGCTAGCGCCGATACCGCTGTCTACCCACTCGGACTCCGGGTCGTAGTCTGAGGCACAGCTGCCTCTTCTGCTGCGGTGCATGCTGCGGCTGCGGCTCCTCCTCCTGAAGCTGCTTCGGCGACTGGGCAGTCTGCTTCCCATGGGCGAGTAGAGTGAGGCGTTGCTGTGTCGGCGCCATGCAGTGGAAAAACTAAAGGCCTCGAGTTTCTTCTTGTGTTCTGGGTCGACGGCACGACGGTACTTGAGCGGGGGCATCTTCTCTCCAGGCTTGTAGAAGTCGGACTCTGGCTCCTCTGGCTTTGCGTGTCTGGAGCCAGCCGTGAGTACACGCTTTAACCGGGTGCGCAGATGGCCAGGCATTGTGGGCGGCGGGCGGGGGGGTGATTGGATTCGGGTACTATGGCGTGCAGGCCGTGGTGGTGGTGGTGTATGTGGTTGTGGGTTAAGGTGTGGAGGAGAAGTTGAGAAGAGGGCAGTCGGAAGAGCGATCCGATATGATGTCGGGTGCAGTGCAGTGAGGCTGATTAGCTGTGGGGGCGTCACACAGACGCTGAGAGAGCCCTAGGCCTGATTGGAGGGCGGGCCACGCTGAAGGACAAGGACACGGCGCAAGGCACTCAGTCTCGTGTCAGGCGGTTGGACTGGGGAAGCGGAGAGGACTCGAGTATGTATATGACGGGCAGCGGGTGGGCGGCAATGCAAGGCTAGAAGAAAAGGCGGAGGGTCGCACAGCGCTTGGCCGCCCTGCACTTGTGCTGCACCAACTGACGACGCTTCGCTTCGACGCTGCGCCGACGAGCGAGGGGGTCACTTAGCCCTGGGCGGCGGTAGAAGTTTTCTGGAATCCCAAGACCAAGACCGCCCAAGACAGGCGCGAAAAGCGCAACAGGGCCCGGGAGCACGTCGGCCGAAGGCAAAGAAAAGCCCATGGCCAGTGGGCCAGACGGCCCCAGGCGTGAGCGCTAGACCGCGCAGGGGAGAACTGCCGTTGTGTTGCAGCCGTGCCTCGCCACCCGCTGGTAATTCGCGCACTCCGCCTCGATAGCGCAGCGTAGTCCTGAGCGGGCTTGGAGCCAACCTCGAATCGAGCGGCATCGCGTCCATGTTCATGTATGTACTTTAAGTTTGTGTATGCCAGTGTGCTGGGACCTACGCCCAGTACATTTCAGTCCAGTCCAGCACAATAGAGTACGGGGGACATGACCATCACAACACGGTATAATGCAGCACGCCTCAGCACACCTCAGCACAGCACCCGCACATGGTCATCGGTCAACCAGCGGCCATACAGAGGCCGTGTATGCTGTTTACTACCACGGGCGCAGCAAAATGTAACCACTCCAGAGACATCGGTACCACCCTGACATGGCTGCCCATCATTTCCATGGCTGCCCACGCCCGACACTGAGCTGGACTTGACTGGGCTGGGCGGGACGGCACTGGCCCGACTGATCGCTTGCCAGGATGACGCTGCCCCGCATCCTTCAGCCCGGCGACCCTTTTTTTTTTGTGAACAGTAAAATGCACTGTATTTATCCTATGGTACTGGGTCGCTAGACGGCGCAGCAATCGCTCGAAGCGGAACACTGCGTAGTCTTCGCATCGCTGCATTCGGTGCACTGCCGTAGCTGGCTCCAGTCGCTGCCCTGATTGGCCGGCGCGTCCCTAGCCTCTGCAGCTACTCAGCTACCCCAACACCATGACCTCATCGGCGTCGAGCTGGTCGACGGTGCTACAAACACGCCGTCATGTCTTGACCTCACCAGCTGTGCCTTGTTTCTGCTCACTCTGCCCTCCTTTACTACTAATCAATTCCACTATTCGCGTAATTTGAATTAATTCCCGCTTGCGCTGACCCTGGCCTTTCATCTCAAGCCCATCCTTCCTCGGACCCTGGCCAGATTCACGGCCTGCTACCCTCAACATGAACAAGATTAAGAGCGTCCTGTGCGTACCAAACGCTTCAAACTCCCACCAATATGGCTAATTAAGCTCAAAGTCACGGCCACAAAAAGGACCAGGATGCTGCCCACGACCCCCACGACCCTCCCAGGGCGTCTGTACTCCCCGTCCTTCTTCGCCAAATGCCGCTAACACGAAGCACAGTCAGCAAGGCAAGCATGCACCTCCTGGTCAGCCAATGTACAACATCAAAACCACGAGTGGTGCGCCGTACACAGAGCTAGCCCACTCTAATACTTCAGCACGTCCGCGCGGCCACGAGTCCCACGGACAACCAGAGTATATCGGGACAGATGGTACTACCGGCACTGATGCCGCACAACCCTCAGCTCCTGCCAGCGTACCCCCTACAGAATCCCTTCGTCCCGATTCCCAATCTCATGGCAACACTCAAGAGGCTAGTATTGCCAGCATCAAGAGCGGCGTGATTGGTTTTGGCCCAGCTGAGTCGCAGGGTCATGCTGCCATGTCAACCCATAACCCCTCCGCCAGCTACATGGCTGGCGACCAAGTAGTCGGAGGCGGAAATCCTGGCACTGCTGGAATGACTGAAACCAGAGGCATGCAGACAGGCCCGGGTGCTCACACAGATTCTCGTACGTAGATGCTTGCTTTGCTTGAATACACAAGTTCCATCTGCAAGTTCTGACCAAACATTTCAGAGACGAATGCAGTTGGTACACAGCCAGTTGTTACTGGTCCTTCCAACTATGCAAGCGAACCACAGCCTTATGAGAGCATTCTGCGCCAGGAAAGCTACACAGCCGACACTGACCGATCATTCCCGCTCGCTGGCGGTGTAACATCTAACCCTCACGAACATCCAAGCCATACAAGTCATGCGCGTGATGGCCTTGCTGGCGCAGCCGTCGCCGCCACTGCCATTGGTGCTTCTCACACCACATCGAAGTCCGAGGAGAAGGACATCCGTGACCAAGGCGCCGAAACCCGTCAAGCCACATATGGTGACTCTCCATCAACTACTGTCCCGGAAACTACTGTGAGTATACTGGGAATGCACCGGTTCAGATCGGTGTGCATCATTCGTGACCAAGAAAAAACTAACAATCATGTAGTCTCAAGCGGTCACCAATGCTGTAAGCCAACCAGAAACTGAACATCATTCTACAATGCTTCCTGCTGCTGCTACTCTCGCCTCTAATGCTTCCTCTTCTCCATCAACCACTCAAGAAAAGAAAGTTGAGACTGATAGCACCGGAACAATGCTTCCCACAACTGAGCCAATCAGCAGTTGTGAACGTCCAATCAATCCACGTCTTGAGTCGCGTCACAGGCACATTCCTGGTGAATACATTGCCACGCCAAGCGACGAGTCAAAAACGTTCCTGAACTACGATACCGTCATGGAACCAGCTTCCAGCCACACAGATGAGAGTGCGCCTGTTCAAAGTCTTCCTGCCACTGCCGTTGTTGCTTCGAGCGAGTCCCCGGTGGATCATGCTCCTAGTACTGGAAACCACGAATTGAGGCATACGGGAACACTTGAAGAGCCAAGACCACGGTCAGCTGACAGCCATCATGCTCGTGATGCTGCAATTGCTGGTGGTCTTCTTGCTGGAGCTGCAAGCTTGGGGGCCCACGAGGCTTCCGAAAACCACGAGAGGCGAGACGTTCGAAGCGACTCACTATTGTATGATGATCCCAGCCCCTACACTGGCAAGACACTAGACCCTCGTGTTCTGGGAGACAAATCCAAGCTAGAGGAGCAACGATTCGATCCCAAGGCCGAGGCCGCTCATGACATTAATCCAGCATTCTCAGGACCTCTGACCTCACATGCACCTTCTCATGATGATGTTGCAATTGGTGTTGGCCCTGCTAGAGATAGTGCCGAGGATGTTGTCGAGGCGTACACTAACCACAGAATGACACAGCCCCGCGCTTCCATGCCAGAGCAACGATATGACCCTGCTGTTTCTAGCGCTCGAGCCTCCAACCCTGTCGCATCTAAGAGTCAATATGATTACAACAATCCTGCTATCCTGAGCAATGTCAATCGAACAGACCCGAACGACCATGTCAACAGGAATGCTGCTTTCACTGGAGCTGGTCTAGCTGGTGTCGCATTGGGTGCTGGAGCCTACGCCCGTGAGCCGCATGCCCATGCTACTCAAGAACTACCACTTCGCCAAAAGGAAAATTATGCATCACATACCCAAGGAGGGCCCGTCTCGCAGCCTGCCTATCCCGTCCAGGATACTGCACAGACTTCTTGGCCTCTCCCCGATACCACCGCCCACATGTCATACCCTGGTCAGGGCACAATTGCGCCGCATAACACGCATGTTGAGGACCCCACTGCTCAGAAGCCAGTACTAGAGGAGCATGACACGCACAAGAATGCCATGTTCGGTGGTGCTGTTGGAGCTGCGGGACTCGGTGGAGCAGCTTACATGGATCATCGATACCAGAACCAACAGGAAGCCGACGATCGTCTCAGGAAAATAGCCCTCCAGCGCGAGGAGGAAGAGCGTCTTCGTGAAAGGGGGTTTAGAAAGGAACACGAGACTGACGAGAAGAAGCACAAAGTGTTGGGCTTCTTGCACCGTGATAAATCCAAGAGAGAAAAGTCATCGGCAAGCCCTGAATCTTCGCCTCGCCACTCAAAAGACCACAGCGCAAGAAATTCCAAGGATTACGCCGAAGATTCAGACTCACCACGCTGGAAGGGCAAGCATCTTCTGCACAAGGACCCGCCAAAAGGCCATCCCGCCCGTGAAGTCCTCGAGAAATCTCACCATGCCGACCCGTATGCGGTAGGAAAGAGAGAGCATGTGGGCACTGACGGGCCCATTGGAAATCCCGACGCAGTCAGCGGTGACCGGTAAGCTGATTATATTCTCCTGGGCATTTTGAGTGAAATCTAATTTAAATAACAGGGAAACTCGAAAGGGTGTATATGGTGCCCATCCCGCCACCGATCTCGACCACAACCCTACTGTAATCGAGCCGCACACTGGGCTCCCTATGGATACTGAACATTATGGCACCGGTTATGGAGGCACTGACGGCAATCCCGCTATTCATGGCCAACATGAGCATCCTGGTGCCATATCGGGCCACCACGCCACGAACTGGGAGGCTATCAGAAAGGCTGATACACCCTACTAGGCACAGGATAAATTGAGAGCAAGGAAACTTAATGTATGAGAGGTAATGTTTATTTCATGACGCACACGATCAATAAGTTGTTGGTTCCATGTATTGTCTTTGTACTGCCATGAATAGCGAGCTATTATTATTTGTATATTTCTTTTCACTGATAGTCCTTTAACCTGTTTGACAATGAAACCAATCGTTTTAAAACCAGCCTGCAGCTACTCAACCGTCAATAATCAAAATCCCAGCATCGACCTCACGCTCAAGCGTCGATAGTCAATCCCACTTGTTCGAACCTCCAATAATTCCTGATACCACCCATGTTCCTCTACCGACGTCACGGGTCCAAGCTCTAACACTAATCATGCGTCTTGCTGTTTTTGAGCTTATCCGGGAAGAATATAAGTCTGTGAAACCCGTCCAAACTTGTAGGGCACGACCGGGTGACTAGCTCTATTAGCTGATCGGGCTGATTTCACCCGAGGCTAATCAGAAAAAAGAAAAACGCATCATTAGAGAAATCTTGAATCGGCGCACCAAGAGCTTGTCTGTTCTACAAGCTTGCCCAAGTCTCTTAACAGAGAACGTGGCGACTAATCTTCTACAATGTCACTTGGCCGAAGTACATCATCATGCGATCAGGAGGTACATTGAAATCAACCTTGGAAAAGAGCCGCGGCAACGGTTCCGACACCAAAATATGACGTTCACCCGTCTAGCCACGATATTCTCAACCCGCAACGGAGGAATTATCTCCACGCAGATCTCCATGTCTGCGGGGAAGGTGTGGGGCGACTGATGTTGATCCTCGTCCAATGTCTGCTCACTAAGGATTCACGAAAACGAATGCGATGCAACCTACCCTTTCAAGCTAACGGTTGAAGTCAATGTCGGATAATTGTAGGCAAGAGCATCAATGCAACTAGGATTGCCTTCGGCAGAAATGCCATGACACAAGGAATGTAAAAAGAGAGAGCCGCACCGACCATGACATCTCCACGCCGTAATCTCATGTTTTACCGCCCATCATGAAGCTTAGTACGTCGCTAGCACTGAGCTCTGTCATTCATCAGGGGTTTGCTCTCATTGATGTAAATACTACGACGTCCAAATATTTTGGCAACGACGCACCATGGTATCGCGACCGCATTCCTCTATTTGAATCCAGCGATCAGGATCTCACCGATACATACTACTACCGCTGGTCTATCTTCCGCTCCCACCAACGCGATATTGGGTCTTATGGATTTATCACCACCGAGTTTCTGGATGACGTAAGTTGGCAAACCAAGCCATGGGCTTCGCTCAATGATGCCACAGGCTTCCATATTTTGGAGGCCAGGTGGTGTCGCGATCGAAGATTCAAAGAGGATTATGCGACCTTCATGTACAGCCAAGACAGCAACAAGCGCCAGTTCTCTGAGAGCATGGCTGCGGCTGTTTGGCAAGGATATCTCGTCGACGGCTCTGTGGCAGATGTGACCAAGAGACTAGAGGCTATGCAAACCGTATACGAGGCATGGAATGACTCTTACGACACTTCAAAGGGCCTATACTGGGTTGAACCGCTCCGCGATGCCACAGAATACACTATCTCGAGTATCGATGCATCCGGTGGCCAGGATGGCTTTACCGGAGGGGAATCATTCCGACCAACCATCAACAGCTTCCAATATGCCAATGCACGGGCGATTGCTAGCATGGCAGCACTCAAGGACGGCATGGACAGCACTGTTTCAACGTACAACGGACGGGCGGAAGCACTTAAACAGCGCGTACAGGATGCGCTCTGGAACTCTACATTTGAGCATTTCATCGATCGCTTCCAAGTCAACAACGAATATGTCAAATACTGGGACTTTATTCGCGGACGCGAACTTGCCGGTATGGTTCCATGGACCCACGACCTCCCAGACGACAAGGTCGAATATGCCCACGCCTGGTCTCACGTGCTCAATAGCAGTCAGCTGTCTGGGCCAGCTGGTCCACGTACTGTAGAGCCAAGCTACCAGTACTACATGCGCCAATATCGCTACGAAGGCACACATCCAGAATGTCAATGGAACGGGCCTGTCTGGCCCTTCCAATTCACCCAGACGCTCACGGGTCTAGCAAACTTCCTTGACCACTACAGCACGGGTGTCAAGGAAGATGTCATCAACACCCAAGACTACACAAGCATGCTCAGGAAGTACGCCAAGCTTCATCGCAATCCATCCACCGGGATCCTTGACCTTGAAGAAGACTACCACCCAGACACCGGCTTACCCATTGTCGGTCTCAAGCGCTCCCACCACTACTTCCACTCGGGCTTCAACGATCTCATTCTCAGCGGCCTCGTTGGTCTCCGCCCCTCAGCCGACGACGTCCTGGTCGTGAACCCGCTCGCTGACTCCTCCATCAAGTACTTTCGTGCCGAACGCATCATATACCACGGCCACGAAATTGCCATACAATGGGATACCGACGGCTCACACTACGGCACCAAAGGCCTCCAGGTCGAAATCGACGGCAAAGTCGCCGCTTCCCAGCCTACCTCCAGCCGCGTCTCTCTTCCTCTCCAGCGCGCTGCAGCCCCCGCGCCCATGACAACTCGCATTGCAAAGTCCATCCAACTCAACAGTACAACCGCCTACCCGCGCGGCTCCGTCTCCACCAACGACACAAATACGTACCCTGCCATTGACGGGCGCATTTGGTTCTACTCGACCCCCGACGCGGCAAACGGGTGGAACTCTCCCGCCGGCACCGGCGAGGAAATATGGTTCCAAATCGACTTTGGCAAGCAAGTCAGTATTAGTAGTGCTGAGTTGGCGTTCTTCGCGAATACGGAGCAGGGATTCGCGGCCCCGACGAAGTATAAGATTCAGATTGCAGATCAGGCGGGGGAGTGGAAGGATGTGGATGGTGTGAAGTATGGTGGTGTGGTGGAGAATGGGATTACGGAGGTCGAGTGGAAGGAGGTGCAGAGCGCGAAGGTTAGGGTGGTGTTTACGCCAGTAACGGGACAGAAGGTTAGGTTGGTGGAGTTTAAGGTTTATTAGATTGTGGTGGGGGGATTGTTAATTTTTTTTAATGTATATTACGATCATGGCCGGTTGTAATACTGCTTACGTCAGTCGTACGAATATATGAATGTAAGGGTTGACTGTAGCAACGAGTAATATGTGAAAGAAACGTACGATCAATTCAAATCTCTCTAGATGTCTCATCTGTTGATAGTTATATATGTATAGGTTGGTAATATATTCCTATAGAACATTTTTTTCAATGCTCTTATAGTATTATAGTAACGCTAAGTCGTCTTTTAGAAGATATTGACTGATATATTCTGAAACTCTTTAGGGTCTTTGTATCTGACGACTCGATGGTGCGCCAACCTCGAGGCATCGTCGTGGCGCCGCGCTCTTACAATAAATCTCAAGAAGTTCGCCTGCTCGTGCTATGAAATCAGCGCTTCTCTTGCCAAGACACACCCGATATGGGTTCATGTGGAAACTACCGATGCTTCTTATCTACAGGATAAACGCAATGAAGAAAGACAGAGTTTCAATAAGATATTTGAATTGATACTTACCGGGAAGAATCACAAACAGTCTCACGCAAAGACGATAGACGGCAGATTTAAAATCCAAGTTTCTGTAGAAATATGGCAATCGGATTCTCGATTAGATTGAAGCTTTACAGACACTTCCTTTCTTAACACGCGTCATCCGCATTACAACGATTCTAGGCAACAAAGATATGATGATATCCGTATGCATGGGCCAAGTGCTAGCGCAAGCACCGCCACGTTCGATGTTCGCGTCGCACATCTTCAGCTTCCGACTACCAATTTGCTCAATTCAAACCAGCAGTAAAGCAGGATGAGCAAAGTCCTGACCCGAAAGCCTCATAAAAAGTCGAGAAATGGCTGCGTACTCTGTAAGAGTCGCCGTGTAAAGGTGCACATACCCCGATTTGGCAATGTGACGCTACATTGGGGCTGACAAGTCTCTCAAGTGCGACGAACAGAAGCCGAGTTGTGCAAATTGCGTGAAGCAAGGCGCAGATTGCGAATATCGAGCCCCCACAAGTCGTGAAGCTTCGCACACATCGCCTTTGCCAGATGGAACGCCTACGTTGACATCGTCCGATGCAGACAGCGCTCGGACTGGTGTTGGTGCTGGTACCATTTCTGAGCAGCAATTACTATCTGAATCTGGGCCGGCTCCAGTAAACGACAACTTGGCAAGGACTGATCTTACCCTAAATATACCGCAATTGCGACTGCTTCAGTACGTGAATTCAATCGTTTGGACAACCACCTTGCCCACCACTTCGTAACCAGGGATCAGAGGCTCTAAGCTAACGGCACTACGTAGTCACTACACGACGGTCACTGCAAAGACCCTCGCAGCACATACCGATGCAGAAGATGTATACAAGATAACATTACCTGAGCTTGCCTTCTCCCACCCCTATCTCCTCCACGCCATTCTCTCTCTCAGCGCCCTCCACCTAAGCCGCCTCGCACGCGCAGACTCAGAAGCGCAATCCTACCTATCCCAAGCGGAACAGTACCGCTCCGCCGCGCTCCACGGCTTCCAAACCACTGTTCATGGCATCGACGACTCAAATTTCAAAGCCGTCCTCCTCTTCACCGGCATCCTCTTCCCCCACGCCTGCGCCACTTGGATCGCCTTGACCAACGACCTCTCGTTTGCTTTCTCTAATATAATCTCTAATCTCATCTTGACGCGTCGCATGCGCTTTATGGTTACCGATTTCTACACGAAGATGCAAGAAAGCGAGCTCGCTCGTGTGGTACCCCTCGACGTCAAAAATATCGACTGGTACTCTGCAACACGGCCAGCTACTACCGAGCTCGTCCAGCTGCGCAAATTCGCACAGATCATGCATCACGTATATCCTCCTGATATAATCGACGCCTATAGCTCTGCTTGTAATCTTCTCGAGCGCATCTTCGACGCCGCGGCCGCTTCACCTACGCCACCTTCAGATGGGCTGCTCAAGACCTGGATTCATCTTGTGTCGGAGAGGTATATAGAGTTGCTGGCGGAGAAACAGCCGGGGTCGCTGATTATCTTTGCGCATTTTGCGGTTTTGATGCATAGAGCGGCGGAGTGTTATTGGTATATGCAGGGTGTGGCGGAGCAGATACTGAGGGTCGCGGAGTATTTGGTGCCTGTGGAGTGGAGAACGTGGTTAGAGTGGCCGAGGGAGCAGATAGGGTTGGGGGAGAAAGAGTAAGGATCAAATAGGGGTTAGAGGGCTTGAGGATTGGGCGGGTGGTGGCCTTTGTAGGTGGGTAAGTAGTGCTGCATGGTGGTGCTAAACATGTGGGTGCTCACTTCATAGGAAGCGAATCGACCTAGGAGTGCATTGATCGGTATCAGGAGCTGCTAACTGTCTTGAACTATGGATATCGCATCTCTACATCTGTGTGCAAGGTAAAACCATCTTCTTTCGCTCAATACGCAAAGGAGCATGATGGATCTCGTACCACGTAAAAGTACTTTTATCCGTCCGAATAGTATACGCAAATGCATACCAGTTTCTTGTTGTAGAAAAGAATCCGCAAAAACAACTATCCACCAAACTCCCATCCCCCGAAGAAGCGCTTGCGATGTCTCCCGGTATCCCAGCACCATTGCGATTGGCTGTCGTATTCGCAACCGCTACTCGTATGCACAGACCTTCATCCTACTCTCTGTACGACCATCGCGTAACTCAACAGCAAACGGGGTACCTGGTAGTTCGCATATGGCTTCAGGCCCTAGCTTCTAAAAGTAAGTAACTACGCGTACTCCACTGTCTTCCAGCTATTTATAAACGCAAATATCTGCCATGAACCTCTCGACCGCCCAGAGTCTGTGTTCCACGCCTTAGTTTTGCATACACATTATACCTCTTTTCTCTATTTCTCATTATATTATCAAGATAAGCTCGATATTCTAACATTCAGAGACACACCCCATCCGTCTTATCTTGCCTTTCCAACCACAATGTCTGACTCCCCACCACCCAAATACGTCCTCTGGCCCTACACCCCCTCCCTCCCCGGCGGCATCGTCGCTGCCATCATCATGTCTAGTCTCTTCCTCTTCCACACCTACAAGTTGATAAGACACAGAACATGGTTTTGCATCCCTTTTGTCGTTGGTGCGCTGGTAAGTTTCTCCCTCTCCGTGACACAAAAACATACCAAGACTGATATAAAAAAACCCCCACAGTGCGAAAGCATAGGCTATTCTGCGCGCGCCGCCGCGCATAACGACACGGTCTCCACACGCCCTTATATCATTCAATCGACGCTTATACTTCTCGCTCCTATCCTCTTCGCAGCGTCAGTGTACATGATACTGGGGCGCATGGTGCGGCGCACTGCGTCGACGGATTACTCTGTTATTCGTGTGGCGTGGGTGACAAAGATATTTGTCGGTGGGGATGTGCTGTGTTTGTATGTCATCAAATCCCCCTCCTTCAGTCCCAGATTGAACTACCCTCTCCTTTTTCTTTTCCATTGTTGAAGCTGATGAGGTCACGTTTGTAGTATGGTCCAGGGCGCTGGTGCCGGCCTCCTCGTTTCCGCGTCCACTGCCTCAGGCTTCAAACGCGGCGAGAACGTCATTCTGGGCGGTCTAGTCCTGCAAATCCTGCTCTTTGGCTTCTTCGTTGTCGTTGCGGCAGTGTGGCATGTTCGTTTGCGTAATCAGCCGACGGCGGAGGCGGCGACGATCAAGTGGGAGGGCTTGATGGCCAAGCTGTATGCAGCGAGTGGGTGTATTATGCTGAGAAATGTGTTTAGAGTGGTGGAATATGGGATGGGTAGTGTACGTTTTCTCTTTCTACGTTGCGAAACCGGGGGGGTTTTTTTTTAAAGAGGCACAAACGGCTAACAAGCGGTGTGTAGGATGGCTATCTTATCACGCATGAGTGGCCAATTTATGTCTTTGACTTTTTGCTTATGGTGGCTACGCTGGGGGTGAGTGTCTGCTGGTATGGGGCAGACATTCAGCGGCGTGGGCGGAAGGGCGATGTCGAGTTAAGCGCGGCTCGTGTATGAGGGTGGGTAGTTTGAGGAGAGGAGGCAGACTCGGGGATGTAGAAGATAGATCACATGGGGAGTGGAAGATTCATATTGCCTTCGCTTTCGGACAGCCAGGTGGAAGATGTTCTATTTTACCAGCGAATGGCGAACTTCAGAAATACGTATTGGTAGTATCATAATTTCATTCCACACTCAAGGCCTTCCAGGCCCCAGTCCACCAGCCCACCAACCTGACTCGACCCAGGATCTGTTCTCCGCATGTGCCGTCTCTACCGCACGAACAAGCTTCCTTCTGTCAAGATGCAAGTCTTCATGTCCGTTGGTCAGCTCAGACGGTGTCCGTTGCCCGGTGCGTGGCCTGTATGGACTATAACTGGTTTCTGACGCGGCTGCTTCGGTATCCGAGGTGGAAACTGGTGTCGATGACCGAGGTGTCGAGAAATTTGGTGAAGGATTGTTCTCGGGAAAATACGTGCTGGGTATAATACCGAGGATGCGACCAGCTGCGAAAACGCAACCACCGACTGCGTGTCTGATGAGAGAGTCGCCAGTAAGGCTACCGGTGATGAAAACATCTCTGGCAACTTCAAGGGAAGTGCTCTCAGCTTTGGAGCGAAGCGTGCGACCTGAGATTAGATGGTCTGAAGATAGTTCAACAGGCGCATTGCCAGGTGTACTCAGGACCTCTGATTGTAGCTCAGGGGATAGGAAGTCGAGTGTACCGCGTCTTCCTACAACGTAGGCTAAACCACCTACCTCGCGCGTAACAATCTCACCCGAAGACAGCCGTAGTTCAACCTTAGCTCCATTCCCAAAAGGGTATGCGTTGATCACTTCCGCTCCAGGTAGACCTTCGTAAAGAGCCCAATCACGGTGCTGGAAGGCGCTAGATCTTCTCCTTGCATAAGCTGGCCTTCCGTTTTTGCTTTTTTTCGAAGATGCGATTGCTGCCAGCTTCATCTGCCGATAGACCGTAGCATATTCTGGATAAGCAGTATGATGGCACCCCCGAAGTGGAGACGGTCGCTTCTCCGGATCCCACTGATAGATATGTATAATCCTCCGTCTTGGCGGTGCAGATATAATGACGTCAGCAGCAGAAAATCCGGACCCAATGACAAGTAATGGAGCTTCCGGTAAATCAAGCTGCGAAATGGGGTCAAGCAGAGGCGGTGGTGGAATGGTGACTGTAAAAATGCCAGATGCAAGCACAAGATGTCTGCATTGTATTCCCAGACTGCCAATGGAAAAGCCCTTGACCGTGCGGTAGACATGCTCAGCCTTGAGCCCCGTAAGCACGCAGTTGGCTATGCCTACAGCCTCGGGATACGCCTGAAGATAGTTTGCAACTTCAGTCCTCGATGGACGTACGAATTCCGTCTCGTCTTTTTTACCAATCCTGACTAGATGGTCCGCGTATGAGTAGCCCGGAAGGCTGAGCTGCTCAGCATAACTAAGAGTCCCAATGTGAGCGCTCGCAGAGGGTGCATCGTCGGCCCATTGTCCACCAGCATGCGCGGTCTCGCCAATGGCAAGATGTGGGATGGCCTTGTCAGGCTCGTATCGCCATTCGATGCATGATTTGGGGTTCAATTCAGTGTCGGCGTTTGGTCGGATCAGAGTATCGAGAAGCGTGTTTACAGGTAGCGCCTGGGTCGAGTAGCGCAGAGAAGACAGGAAATGCGCGTAGAGATCTGGGGTTAGGTGAAGAAGATTGGGCGCATTTTGGAGTTTTGCGTCCAAGATCGCGTCATGATGGCCGCCGATATAGTAGGGAATGTGCCCGTGCAGTATGTAGGAGAGGATGAGGGCAGATGGACCATTGCCTGCATTTGTAATCAGTACCTTGTTCAGGAATGCGGTTCAGCCGGGGTCTGGCTACCAATGATCACCGTGTCGACGCATTTCGGAAACGAACGAGCCATGGACTATTGCAGCAGTGTGCCATGAGGAAAGGAGGGAGAGAAAAAGGTAGGGAGAGATTCTCGGGAGACAGGCGGCAGGGGACATCGGTAGTGTATGTCTTCACCATTACGGCGACGGTAAATCTTTTGGCGCTAGGCGCGGTCCTTGTTTGTGCCGCAGTGGGGGGCGTGTCGGGGTCTGCCTTCCAGATTGGAGGGGTTGGTTGCGAGGCTACCCGGCGTCGCGCTGACAGAGTGATCGAGGTACCGTAACTTGGGCCATTACAGGGACGGTGGGGGTTGCGTGATTGACGCAGCACAGGAACGCGTGAGGTACACAAGATGCGTAGGGACTAGCATGAGGTCACACAGGCTTGCATGCATGTAGGCTTGCAGCATGCGGGGCATGACAAAGCAACTACGTTCATGCTATTGCTATAAATGCCCAAAGCAAATCTGGGAAAACAAAAAACTAACTATGGTATCTCTTCTCAAAACGACAGTGCTTCGACCCATGCTGGCTGTGAAGACCAACTACTAGAACCTGGCCCAACAGGGCAAAAATTACGGTGCTTTCTTGGTGATTTCAAAGCAACGGCGTTGGCCGCCCGTGCAGCCGTGTGGGCATCGGGCTGGCACGCTACCCCACACTGGCTCGTCCGTAGTTGGCCCGCTAACCAATCCATGATCACATCGACAACGGCATTTGCTAGTATCTGTACGTTATTGTGTTACGCTCAGCAATCGGCGACACGTCATGAGGCTGCTGCTGCGGCACGTTGCTCTCGGGTGTCTGTAGACGTTGGGTGCGCGGTCGCATATGCTCATCCTCCTCAGTAATGGATGCCTGGGCACCATGCATTGTCAAGTTGTTTGCGGAACTCTCTTGTCGGCCTAGATAAGAGGGAGTCGAGTGGTAGCCAGGATTGTACGAGCTGGGCGAGCCAGCGTGATCACTTGTCGCTCTAGGGTTTGGAGGCGCAGGTGCAGACGTGTAGTGATCGGCAAATGGATTATCCTCTGGCGCGCTCGAATTGCTCGGTGCGGCGGGTTGGGGGGGTGCCATATTGACAGGAGCAGCAGCAGCAGTAGCAGGGGGAGGCGGTGATGTGGGCGCGTCATTCTGCGGTGGTGTGTACGACTGTGGAGGGACTGCAGGTGGAGCATTGCCGTTTGCAGATGTTGGAGAGGGCGACGCACCCATGAGGCGACGGGCCTGGAGGACTGCGCGCTGGTGCTTGGAGGCGGCAAGAGAGAGTTGTTCATTTGTTTCAATGAGCGTAAGCATGGTATCGTCGTCGGGCGCGGGACTGTCGCAGGCAATGTAGCCCTGTATACTACGCTGAGCAGCGGTACAGCGTTCAGCAAACTCCTTGACCAGGTCGTTGGTTAGGAGCTCATTGGGCGGGGTCGATTGTACAAATTGCAGGAGCAGCTTCGCCGACGTACGCGCTTCTTCAATGCGACCTGCGAGCTCAGTGGGCGGCGGCAACGTCTTGGACTGCGATCTGCTGCTTCCTGAGTTGAAGCCGCCCTGGATATTCTGCGAACCAGACCATCCAGGCGCATTCAGCGTTCGGGGGCTGAATTGCTTTGCAGCGCTGGCCATGAGCCCCTTTTCCTTCTTGTACATGGCGAAGAGGGTGCTCAGATTGGCATCATAGCCCTTCTCTCGCTCCAGGGAATCCAAAGTCTCCTTTGTGATTTGCGCAACGCTGGGGTCTTGTCCATTGCGCAAAAGGTGCTTGACGGTGTCAGCAAATGGCTTGTCAAGGTTCTTGGTGAAGGACGGGCCCGGGTTGTCGGCGAGTATCCGGATGAGCATAATAGCATTATACTGGACATGAGCGCGGGTGTAGTATTCTTTGGAAAGAAAGGTACGGATCTGTCTGGCAGCTGCGGCAGCGGCAGCAGGGCTTGCGACGGCGGACTCGACAATGGTTGGGAGATGGAGCACTTCTTCGCCCTGGAGATTGGGGTGTCGTCAGTGGGGGGTCGAGCAAGGCAAACAGCTTGGGACGGGACATACCGAGTTGGCGGCGCCCGACTCGCAAAACAGTCTCTGGGAGTTGTTAGCTTGAGAGAGTATGCGCTGGCGAGACGAGGTGGCTTACCACTCCCCTAGCAGCATTTGCTTCTGGCGTATCGGCGTTTGCGTCTGGGCGGGCCTCCTGGGGCGATGGCGCTGTCTGTGTCAACGTGGTACTCGAAGTATGGATGGGCGACAAACAGGGACGCTTGCGCATCAAGCTGCCCAAGTTGAGGCGCTTCTTGAGCTCCATGACTGAGATGGTGGGCGAGGGCGGATCTGCGGTGTGAAGAAGAAGATCGCCGGTGATGTAGGGAGGGCGCAAATCAGCAGCTCGGTGCGGCACGGAAGCTAGGCGATTGCAGGGCGTGGGCGATAGTTGTACGTGTATTTGTATGGTTGTATATAGGGGAGATATGGACCAAGTTGTGCAGGTAGCAAAGAGACGAGGCGTCCAGCATGCACGCACGCGGTGCTGTGTTCCCGCGCGGAGCGGACGTTGCTAGGTAAGGCGTTTCTTAGCCGCCCAGGCCGTGACAGGCGGGCGACGTCAACCGCCGCGTACAGCATGCCGGTTGCTTGCTGGCTGACAGCCACTACGAGAGCCATGATACGCGGCCTCGACGGCGGAGGTGTGCCAAGCCGAGCTGCCAGTCTTGAGTGCGGTCCGATAGTGATAGCGTGCTGCTGCTGGACCCTTTGCCGGGGGCGGCGATACAAAGCTTAGTGCAAGAGAGACGCGGGGCATGCTTGCGTGATGCCTTTCTTGTACCTCTGTGTGTGTGTGTGACTCGACGGCTCTGCTCTTGGCAACATGGACATCTCTCACGCATTTCTATTCATCTGAACACGCATGAGTCAGCCAAGATACACTCACACCCCATGTGCAGCCTGCCATGCCGCTGCCACTACACCTACACGCCTAAAGTACATGCTGGCTGGAGATCCGCCGGCTCGAGTAGCCCAACTGCTATGCTTGCGCCACTTGCGCTGCTCATGACACAGCCAGGCTGCCACCTATCCACACAACCACCCATCTCTTGACGTCTACAGTCCTTCGCCACCTCCCTCAGCCACCGCTAAGCTGTGCACCTATACACTCCCGCCATCTCGCCTCGATACTACTTTGTATGTCGCGGACGCTGCAACAGGCGGCAGGGGCCTGAGACCCGCTTCTTCGGCAGGCGATCGCCCTTACAGCATGCGGCGGCCGTGGCTTGGCTAGACGTCATTCCTCATGCGCACTCGCTCCCTCTTGCGAAACAGCTCGTCGACAGCCACTCAGAAACGCCTGGTCAAGTGCTAGTCACATAGTATATGACCTCGACAATGGCCGTGGCCCCCTCTCTCGTCCCGTGCCTCACTTCTTCCTCCTGACCCTCCACCCACCACAGCCATCCGCCCCTCTGCCTAGCCATCACCTCCTACAAAATGGCGCCTGAATCCGCTGCTGCCATGGCAGGCCGTGCCCGCATGCATGCTGAAGAAACCCCTCAGGAGCGCGCTACCAGAGAACACTCCAACTTTGCCTCGTTTGAAAAAGACATGCCTAAACTCGCAAACCGCTTCAGCTTCTCGCTCAAGGACAACCTTTCCTCGTACCTTGGACGCAAGAATCCTTTTTATTCGTCCGTCAACCCCAAGACCGACTATGTCTGGATCCTCGATAATACCGCCTACCAGAACCGCCTAGGCAGGTGGAAGGCTGAATTCGTTGCCTGCTATTTCGTCAAAGACAGTGGCAAGGATCTTTCCAACATCGTTGCCTGGGTCAGCGAGAAGATTGGCCTTGCAGATGACGAGCAGGCCAAACAGACCGTCGCAAGGAGACTGCAGCCTTTTGCTGACCAGATTCTCCCCGCTCATTCTGTTGAGATCGACCTCCTAGGCTTGTCTGCCAGACTGGGCCCCAGTGGTCGCGATGGCATCAGCGTGGATGAATTGGCCATACCTGGCAACGACCACAAAGATGGCCAAGTCACCAGACTCCAGGCTGTCGACGACGCTGCCACCCCCTTCAACATCACCTTTGCTAAATCCAAGGGCTGGGCCGTCCTCTCCGACATCGATGACACCATCAAGAAGACTCTTACGCCATCGCCTGTTGGTATCTTGACGACTACTTTCGCTGAAGAGCCTGAACCCATCAAAGGAATGCCAGAACTATATAAGCATATTGTACAGAAACTCGACAACCCGCCTTTCTGGTATCTCTCGGCCTCACCATACAACCTATATCCTTTCCTGCGCAAGTTCCGCGACCAGTACTACCCCAACGGCACCATGATCCTGCGCGACGCCAGCTGGATGAACCTTGCCGGCTTCCTCGCCAACCTGACCCAAGGCACCGAAGCCTACAAGGTCGATCGCATCGAAAAGGTCAACTCATGGTTCCCCAAGCGCAGGTTCATCCTTATTGGTGATTCTACCCAAACAGACCCAGAGTCGTACGGCGAAGCCTACCGCAAGTTTGGCTCAAAGTGGGTGGGCGCCATCTACATTCGAAGGGTCACTGGCGTGTCCGAGATGGATGAGGGCACAAAGAACAACCCTGAACGATTCGAGAAGGCCTTCAAGGGTGTGCCTAAGGATGTATGGTCCATCTTTGACGATCCGCAGGAGCTGTATGCCAAGATTGATGCCTTGCCTGAGATCAAGTGAGTATAGGCTACTGTGGTTGAACACGATAACATGTTGCCTTTGCCAGCGGAGAACGGAGGAGATTTCGTTTGTTGTACTTTTGGTTTTCATCTTGTGATACCACTTTTTGAAACTTGGTCATTTGTCTGTTTTCTTACTGTATGGCGTTGGCTCGTACACATCTTGCTATTCCTTTTTTTCTTGCTATAATGACATGAATACTACAACGTTGCATTTGTTGTTTACCAGTCATGTTTCTTCCATACTTTCTTTTTTATTCACATACATCTACACGACGCCTGTTTTTTTCATACATCTATTCGGACTCCTGTTAGGAAATATACCCGTCATGTGGCATACGTATAACGTATCCGCGATTCAATATATACCTATGAGTAACAATATTTCGCGATCTACTACCTTCTCTAGTAACAACAGCAATACCGGTGAACTATATCAACTGTCCCACACAAGCTTCATATTTGTACCTTCTCACCGTCAACTCTCACTTTGCTTACCCACTGCCTACAAATCATGTCCGAAAACGCCACCTACACCCAAGGCCCCGACCCACTCGCCCTGTACACTCTCCTGGTGCTCAATACAGGCATATGCGGCTACTTCTTCTTCATGGGCCTACTCGCAGTGCGCGTGTGGTTTTACCGCGGCGCTTTGGGACCTGCACTGCAGCCGTCTAGCGAAACACCAAGCACAACGAGTTTGACGAGTAGATAGTAAAGAATGTAGTAACTTAGAAATAAGATAGAGACTATATATGAAAAGAGATATTCAGGCCGTTATATTCATTAATCCCGCCACGTTTTCCTGCCTTGTGACTTAACACTTGTTCCGGATTTCCCATGATTCCTCCACCATTACGCATGGCTTTCTACCCCTTGCGTGGTTTCTTTCTTCCCGTTCGCTGAAGCCGCGACGCTCAAGCAACGGTGTAGTGTGTGCGATGCGCGAGCCGGGTAGGACTCAAGCACATGCAGACACACACCGAGCGTGCATCAAGCTGCTTCTTTCCTTTGTTCATTTCTTCGTTCGTTTCCTGTTGTCCGTTTCCTTGTCCACTGGGGTGTATAATGCGCAGTAGACGGAGTCCTAGGGCTGAGCAATAATTGAACCAATCTGACTGGCGTAAGCACTTGGAAGGAATTTTGATCGTGTCGATTCCTGCAAGTGTTGCACCGCCAGATCTGCTACGAGTCCGTGCCCAGATGGTGTCCCACGCCTCCGCCTGGCTCCAAAAATCATGAGCTTTCCGTTTGGGTAATAGAGTAGAGAGTTGTCTTGTGTGTTCCAATTTCCGTGTATCGTCTTTGATGCATGGGTGCAGCAAAAAAAAATTTTGTCGGTGTCGACAAAAGCGGATTAAGGTCGGTCGGTCTCGACAACAACAAAACAAAAAAGGGGCGGGCGAGAACACTTGCAACACTTCCTCGGTTCTAGAAGCACCAAGTGTATACAGCGAAGTGATGCTCTCACCGCTTCTAAACCCCCCACCCGCCTGCAACAAGACCAAAAAAAGTGGGGTCGGGGATGCGCGGACGATGCACAAGAGTGGAGAATGGGTATACAATGCTGCAGGTCGAACCCGGGCCTCTTAATCAAGGGTCTTCGTAGTCGTAGAAGCCATCAAAGAGATCCGTGACGACCTTGAGCATGGGCTCCATCAGGCACCGCTCATCCTCGGGCAATCCACCGAAAATGCGTAGTCGTTGCGTCTCCAACTCTTGCTCTACCTCGCGCTGATGGCGCAGCCGTGTCTGCCATGCTGTGTACGTCTGATGCCAGTGGTTTGCGGGCACGTTGGCGAGCGGGCAGCCCAGGGGCTGGAAGCAAGAGCTTGTTGGCGAAAGAGTTGAAGAGGAGGCGGTGCTGACCGACTCGCTCCGAGTGTGAATTGGGATTGGTGTTGTTGTATTAATATTCAGGTTGTTGATATTATTATTGTTATTGTTGCGGTTCCTGGGACGGCTTCTGGTTCGCTTTCTGTTGTGACGTTTGCCCATAGCGTCTCTTTCAAAGTCCTTGTCGGCTGTGGTGTTGAATAGCGCCGTAGATGAGATTGGGGTCGAGTGGTAGTAGTGGTGGTAAAGAGGAGAGATATGTACGGAGAGAGGTGGGGCGAAAAGCCGCAAAGGCGGCTAATAATCGCAGTAGAGGCAGGCATAGAAGGCAGATACTTTGCAGCCCTTATATACGCAGTTGGGATGGCATCATTCATGCAGGTACCCTACCAAGCTGTAGGCTGCAGGGTGACTCAGAGCCGCGCAGTGGTGTGACGGGGATGTGGAAGATGGACAGTGACAGCGAATGGCGGCCCGCTGTCGCTGCCGGCCCATCGCGTCATTGGTCAGCTGCCGCTGCCGAACTTCGGGCTCTGCAAGAGTCATGCCTGCTTCTGGCCAACACACCTAAGGCTCTTCACCTCCTTCTTGCCCAAACAACTCATCATCAATCTTCTGCGCTTGACCTCCTTTTTGCTTCTTCGCCTCGGTCCCAAGTGGCGAAGCCCACCATGTCTGTCCCCAGGCTGCTGAGACACAGCCCCCCAAAACCGGTTTCGCCCTGCCTGGCCCAGTCACAAAGACACCCGCCAACATATGACTCTGCTGCGAACACCACATGACACAAAACGACAGGAATAGCCTCCTCCTGGCAACACCGCCATGTGCCTGGCCAGCTCCGTGCCATGACCATGACCCCGGATAGAAGGCGGTAGAAAATCTCAACATCCGCGCTCTGGCCGCCATGGGGTCGAGCCTTGACGGGTAGCCGGGCTGCGTGGGCATGCCACATCACGATGTCGACCGCCATGTCACGTCGCCGCCCATGCCTACACCACAGGAACGCTTCCAAGGTTCTTGACACCCATTTCGTCCCAAACGGCCGGGGTACGCACCTTTCGTCCTGACATGTCCTACGTCATGGATACGTGAAGTCGTTGACCAGCCTTGTGCTCCTGACTGATTGTACCTCGTGCGCCATAAGGAAAAAATACTAGTACCAAGTCTGTTCCAGCATCAGGGCGACGACAGATCCCTCTAGCCTTTTCGGTGCGCTGGGGCGCGTCGGCCCGTTCAAGGCAGCAGACACTTGGGACCACGTGCTCATCACGTGGATAGCCACTGGACCTCAATCTTCATGACACAACCTCAGCAGTACTCTGTGTCGACGTTAAACGAGTTCTTCTAATCTCGACTACTCGTCACGTTTTTTTGTATTGCCTTACACATCGGTGTCTATACGCCTGTTTATGCCGACATCTCACCTCCGGCTCTCCATGTGCATCCGATCCCAACGCAGCACTAGCGGAACCATGTCCACCACTTGAAACCATCAAAAGTGCTGCAACGCGTAAGCCGAACCTTGATCTGCTTTTGAATATCCTATTTGTGCCTCTTTCAGGTACGCTGCGACGTTTTGGGCATTCTTGGCTGCATCGCCCATTATCCTGTGCCATCAGCTGCCGTAAGCGTTGAACAAATAAGTAGCCCATGTTTTCTTCTCTCAGCTGAATAAAGTCTTTGGGTCAATTCCACGCGACTCGTTTGACGTGGCATAACCACCATGACTCTCAACACAAGAGCCCTCCTACTTGGCCTCGGTGTGTAGGTAAAGCCGATCTTCAAGCCTCACGCTGATTTGATAGCAGTAGCCACTGTCGTGTCCGCACAGTTTGGACATGGACCAAATGACCAATGGGGTCCAGGCTCCTGGGGAATTGGAGACGACGACGACGATGATGATGACTTCAACATTGGTCCAGGATTTGGCTATGGTGGAAATGGCGGCTTTTCAAACGCCAACTCAGAGTCCCGCCGCAAGCTCATCGCTGCACATGGCGTTCTCGCCGCTCTCGCATTCGTCATTTTCTTCCCGACGGGATCGATTCTCATCCGCTTGGGAAACTTTCGCTGCCTCTGGCTCGTGCATGGATTGTTCCAGCTCTTTGCCTACGTGGTGTACCTCGCTGCGTTTGGCATCGGCATCTGGATGATTAACAACACCCCTGTGAATCTAATGGAGAACAACCACCCAATCGTCGGTATCGTCATCTTTGTCGGGCTGTTCTTCCAGCCCATCCTTGGATTCATCCACCATCTCAAGTACAAAAAGTACAATTGCCGAACGATCTGGTCCTACGTCCATCTCTGGCTAGGACGCATCCTCATCACGCTGGGAATGCTGAACGGCGGCCTAGGCCTACTGCTTGCTTCTGATGCGCCCTCTTTTACGGGAATCGCTCCGACCCGCGCTCAGATAATCGTGTATAGCATCGCTGCAGGTACAATGTGGTTGCTTTGGGTTGCTGCGGCTATCTATGGAGAGAGGAAGAGGAAGGTCTTGAGAAAGGTGGCGCTGAACAACGGCATGGTGAATGAGTTGCCGCCTGTGTACAATCCTAACAAGGAGCGTTATGCGTAAGTAGGTTGTTCTCGCTCTCATGGAGCTTTTACTAACAAAGCAGCAGCCACCATCTCGGTGCTTAAGCATACAGGATGTTCCGAGTAGAGTTGCTGTGGACTTACCATGCAGGCGTTTATGATCTTATTTCAATTTTGCGAAATTATGCTAAGTCGACTCTCTTACCTAAACTTACTATAGCACGCTACATTTGCAACCAACGCCGTCAGATTGCGGTGTATTTACTGAAATGCAGAAGGCTGAGCAGACAAATTAAGGAATGCGGTAGTATGAGCAGGCATGTAGTCGGGTCACGACATGTACGGAGGAAGCAAAGACATAGCAAACTCCATCTTCCTTAAACAAAAAGCATAAGTTCTTGATAGTCACAACGTAACTTTGTAGTGTATGCCTAGATGCCAGAAAACCTCCACCTGGTGCGTACGTATCGTCATGCCGCAATGTGAATGCCAGCCTTGACCAACCGTAATCTTGGACAAGAAACAGTTTCCTCTAATCATACTTGAACCTACCTATGTGTCTTCACTGTTAGCTTTTCTCTCTTTGATACATTAATACGCGCACAGAAATCACTTTCAAAACTCGCCTCCGTGCCATTAGCGCCACTTCTGCCACTTCTCTTGAATGTGTACCCTCTATACAATAAAGAAAATGGAAAATTAAACCTCATACCACTTTTGTCCTCTCAATCACGAAGCTCTCTGTGCTTATTGTTCCAATAGCGGTTGCCAAAAAGCACTGATGTTTTAAGAAATCCTCTGAATGGGCGAATTATTGACGTGATGAAAACAACTGTGCAGCTACAAATATATTTAGGAATTACGTCTTTGTTTCATTGAGCCTTAAAGTTTCAGATCTTATTAGATATATCTAATGCATGTCTGCAGTTTTCTCCCTTAACCTAGTTTGGATTACTGCATTCTACTACTTGTTTCTAACCAGGATACTGTATGAGTAACAAAAATGGATAGGAGACAGTTCAGATGGTACGAGAATGATGCAGAGAGATACTCTTAAAGGTGTACTATAGCAATTGGAATAGATGATGAAAATTTAAGTCTATTCATATTGGTAGAAAAGGGGGCATTTATCTGATATTCTAAACAAGTTTAGTATTATTTAGACCCGAAGACTCAAAGCAAATTGTCGAGTGAAATACTGTTTCCCTCTCTATTAGAAGCATCCAATCATATACCCTGACGTACACCTCTCCACCTCCTCATATCAAGTAATAAAAAAGTAAGGTGGGGAACACTACTTGAATCGCGTAATCTTACATTCATCTACTACAGCTACTTGCATTCGCGACATCATTCTATGTAAATGCAAATACACCTTCCCATCTCCCACAACACTGCGATGATATGCCAAGCTACATCCATGCAAAGCGAATTCCCTCCCAGAACCTCCAAAAAAAAAGTCGTCTCAATCTCTTATGCAAAAGCCCCATGGAAACAGAACAAAACAAGATAAAAAGCCGAAGCCCAAGAGACGCTCATGCTCCATCTATACAAACACGACACCCCCCCCAAAGAAATGTCATCTCTACTCCAGCAACCATATCGAAAAACCGCCTCTCAATCACATCATCCCAACTCCTCTAAAACCAATAACTCTCCCCCTTTCTACTGACCTCAAAAACGCATCCCAATCCCTTCCCCAGCTCCTGCATCTTGGACTCGCCTTGCTTCAACTCACTCAGAATAGTGTTTCCCACCAGCGGGCCATCGGTAAATGTGTCTTTAACGTGTATAATAACAACCTTGACGCCTTTCAGGGGCGAATCAAACGCTGCAGAAAGCATGGCCCGACTGTGTTCTGCCGAGACGGTTGAAAGATTCATAGCAGCCGGGGCAGAGGGGCGTGAGGTATCCGAGGGACCATGATCGGTGGCGTTGTTGGGCGGCGGTGGAAAAGCGGGTGTAATAGGCGTATGCGTCCCCGTTCCGCCTCTTGAAGTTGGGAATTCTGACGCCGTCTCGTCGTCTGTCTGGGGATTTGTTGTCGAGACAGGGGAATCGATGCCTTTGCCTACGCCCATGTAGTTCATCTTAGGTTTACGTGGATCGGGAGAGGTCAGGCTGTCGAGTTGCAAGGGCCCGGATGCTCGTTTGCGTTTCTTCTTCATGCGGAGTTCTTCTTTTTCGCGTTCGTGGGCTTTTTTCTTCTCGCGAACCATTTCGGCAAGCACGCTGAGTTCGTCGAGGAGATGGCGGGGCGCTAGGTGCCCGAAGAGAACGGCATCGGCTTGTGCGTTGGTGTAGGAGACTTCGATGAAGATGCCTTTTAGGATGCCGGCGGCGATTTTCGGGGCGGCTTCGCTCCAGATTTGTGTGGTGCGCGGGGAGAGGGATATAGAGTCTGGTTCTACGTCGCCAAAGATGAGGATCTCACGTTTCGGGGTCGTAGCAGTAGACTCTGCGCGGATGAAGTATGCTGTTGAATCAATGACACACTCATCTTGAGGTGATTGCTGTGGTTGTGGGACAGTCATGCTGCTGGTTCGTCGACCCAGTTCTATGCCTCCGCTTAATCCTGGTGTGCCTGGGGCACTATGTATTGCGCCTGATAAGCTCATTGAGCGGCCGTCAAGACTGTCCAGTTGCTGGCTTGATTGTTGGGCACCTCCTGTATCCAGGAGGTGGGCAGTCGAACCACGGTGCACATGGCCAGCTCCCTGCATGCAGTGCCCATGGCTCACTTTGAACCCTTTCACACCGAGACCATCGCAGACCTCGATGTAACCTCTTGAGCTCCCTTCACCCAGTGCAATGTTTCCGCCCTCTGCAAGCCTCTGAAAGGTCACAAGGCCGACTCCACCATCTTCATCTGTGAGGTTAGGCCAGATAATGTTATTGAAGATATGGTTCTTAATAGCATTAACTGTGAAGGGCAGTGCTGCTAACCGTTTTGGTCGTGATGTATTATGGAAAGCTGCTGTGTTTATGACAAAGCCTGATAGATGGTCCAAGTGCGGATGTGTGATCAGATATGTCGAAATATGTTCTCTCACAACATGTAGCGCATTCGCCCTAGCACTCTGGTATGGAAATGGCAACCCTGCGAACGCGCCTTTCTTTAGCGTCGTAATAGTCCTCAGGATTTCACCCTCAGATTCTGGCGTTTGCACCTCAGACTCGTCATCTGAGCGTATGACATCCATAGTACCTGGGGACGGGGAATCGCCATGGTCTGGAGTTCCACTGCCGTTGATGTTTCGAGAATTTGGTCGAGGTGGGTCAGGGTCGGAGACAAGTGGAAAGTCTTTCGCCAATAGATTGGTGATGGATGCAAGATGAGAGCCTGCGTCTACAGCAATGACCGAGTTCTTCGCCCAGTTTGTTGCTGTTGACCGTACGAGAAAACCTGTGACATTGTCTTCACTTGGTCCGCCGCCCGAGCCCTGTTGATGTCAGCCTTCATTCCTATAAAAGTTTGCGTAGGGTGAATATCGTCCTTCGCGACTCCAAACCCAAGGTTCCGCGGACTGCATCCATACAGCAAAGTTGCGCCACTATTCTCTGCATCCACTCACCAAACAAATCACCTGAATCGCAGGTTCATTAGAGTGTCCCGAAGACCTCCGAACCACCCTTCCATCATCTTCTCTCATCCCCACAGTGATGACGTCTCTTTGAGTCCTCTGTAGCCTTCGCCCTCAACAAAGAAAGCCTAGTTGTGCCAATATCGAAGTTCGTATAGAATTTGTTAATCCCAAACTCTAGTCTCGGGCCACCCACACAGTTGACGCTTCGTATGGATACCAGCCCCAGCTCTTATCAATTCACCGGACTGCGTTTCAAACAAGGGACCAGAAACGATAACCTAAGATCCAAGTGCGGATGTCTCCGTTGTCGTGTTCTCGAACAAGTTCCCGATGGGTCCCGCTTGCGTATGCAAATGCAGATAATCACGCCTTTCCCCCGCCTTCTTCTCAAAATCACAAGCAAAACCCGTGTCGAGGCGCAGCAAGGCGAAAAAAATACCTCCCCTTGAGGCCTGAACGACAGGGTCCTACCTAGTTATACAATTTGCCTCGAGGGTCAATCGTTGCACTGCGTTGGCCGATCCGGCAGAACAAATAGTCACCAATAGCTGATGCAGGGAGCCAGAATCTGACAACAGCTCTTACATACACACAGCCGCCTAACTGTAGTACACTCTCCAGAGAACCCGTCTGCACCGTCAAATTCTCGTCGTTGTAATTTTCTTGTTTCGGTCCAGAGGCCTTGCTCTTTTCTTTTTCTTAAGGAAATCCCAATCTAGGAAGGCAGATAAATCAATGAATCACTGGTCGAGAGGAGATTGCCCACTTGAAGCGTGGCAAGGGAGTTGGAATGACGACTGTGGTCTTGGAGTGCTTTTGAGCGGTGGTTTGGCGATTAGTGAGACCGAGACAGCCGTGTTTATCGCCGCGAAAAGGACCGTAGGCGCTGCTCAGGGCTGCGGTAAGGTCAACGCGTCAGCACCGGAAGAGGCAGCAGTCGCGGGCCTGGCGCGGGTCGTAGGCGCAGCCGCGATTGTTGGTAGCACAAAGTAAGGTTGAGGGACTTGGACTTGAGAGAGGACTCGAGAGCTGACCGGCATGAGAGTGCCTATGCGCCCGCCTACGCCGTTCTTGCCAGCCTTCTCTGGCGGTTGGCTCGGGTTGATCGATTCCCTGTTGGTTCCCAACCAATCACTCCCAGCCCCAAGTCAAGCCACATATGGTTGGCCCCGCCTTCTTCGAGCCTAGATCTGGGGTTGTGAACGCCTGAAGGAAGCTAGGCGAGCAATATGATACAAGGCAAATTTGGTACTTGCTTGATTCTGGTCTTCCATACTAGTACACGTACGCTATCGGCACTGATAAGGAGTTTGAGTGGCAAACTCGCCAAGGCCAACGGTCAGTTTTGCGGTCATAGAATCAAAAGAGGTCTCTCAGTACATAAACATATCACGTGACGAATGCGTATTGTTTGTCTTGGGTATCATGAACTTTCTCGTGCAGCATTTTTTTCGAGCCTCTCTCGGGCCGTGGCAGTAGTGCTGATCTACCAAAGGCTGCCCAGCGTGATCTCATGAGTCCTCATCCGTTATCCCATCTATACCCATGCCAGGTCGTAAATCATCCGCATCATAAACAAAAGCAACACTCCACTAAGCTAGCGAAGCATTTACTTGAAAACCTTACCGTCGGCCCACTCCATGGTCTTGCCGTTGACGGTGAGGGGCTTGTCCCATGCCCACTGGTCGTTGACGAACTCACGGTCCTCCTCCTTGGAGGGGTCGAGCTTGGTGAACTCGTAGCTCTCGAAGTCGGGGGCGACATCGAAAGCAGGGATGGCGTCCTGACCACGGACAATGAAAGCGCCGGTCACAACAGAGTCGTTGGACTGGCCGTAGACAGAGAGACAACCGAAGAGGTACTTGCGGCTGGCCTCAAGGCGGGCGAAGAAACCACCTATACGACGTTAGTATTCGCACTGCAACAAGACCAACGGATACACTTACCAATCAGGTTGGCAGTCATGAAGGTGAGGGTCAGCTCCTCGTTGTACTTGTAGTCAACCTTGTAGATGGAGTACTCCTCGAAGTTGACATTCTTCCAGAACCAGGGGAGGGCAGCCTCACGGGTCTCCTCGTTGGAGTAAGTGCGCTTCCAGTCATCAAGGGCAAAGGTGGCCTTGGGAAGGGACTCGAGAGGGTGCTTGGGCTTGGGCTTGGGGGCCTCCTCCTCCTCGGCGGGCTCCTCAGCCTTGGGCTTAGGGGCGGCCTTGGGCTGCTCCTTCTTCTTCTCGGTACCCTCCTTCTTGGGGGCGACGTTCTTCAGGGCCTCAGTGATGAACTCAAACTTGGGGGCAACAGCCGAGTAGCTGGCCTGGTTGTAGACGGTCTCGTACCAACGGGTAACGTTGGGGTTGGAGTCACGCCACTGCTTGTCAAAGAAGTACTGGAAGCCACGGGCAAGGATGCTGGTGGCGAAGATGTCGGCAAGAGTCAGACGCTCACCAACGAGGTAGGTGTGTGTGAGAAGGTGCTCCTCAATGGCGTGGACGGCCTTGAGGGCGGCCTTCTGGGAGTCCTCGACGTTCTTCTTGTTGTAAGGGTCGCGGCCAAGGATGGGGCGGAACCAGCCGCCGAGAGGAGGGAGGACCTCAGAGTTGGCAAAGGACATCCATCGGAGGATGGTGGCGTAGTCCTGCTTGGTCTTGCCGAGGAGGCTGGTCTTCTCGTTCTGGGAAGCAACTGCATGAGGTCAGCTCTGAGTCACCAAATAACAGATTGGTAGAACAGAAGAAGAATTGCAAGCGTAAATCAGAAGTAATAAGTTGTCAACAGTAGTTTTCAGACAGGGATAACTGAATGATAAACATTCCACATCATTTTGTGCAAAAAGGGGGGATGGGCAAGCGGGGTAGCAACTTACGGTAGACAGCGATGGCGATGCACTCAGAGAGGACAAAGCCGTCAGCGCCCTCGAAGGTAGGGACCTTGCCGAGCTTGTTGAGCTTCAGGTACTCGGTAGAGACACCCTTGGCAGGCTCAGTCTCGACGAGCTCAATGTCGAGGCCGTTCTCCTTCGCAACGGCCAGGAGAGAGGTCGTGCGTGGGTTGCCCTGTCGAACCTGCGTCAGCGCTGTTTTTCGCGATGTATTGCGATGGCGCAGCTGATAAAACTTACCGAGTAGCTGTAGAGCTTTCCGAAAGACATGATTGCAGAGTTCACCGTGGTTGAGCAAAACAATCAGTGAGAAGAAGCGGGTGTGGAAGAAAAAAAAGGCTGAATGAAATGAGCGCGGGGCTATGGCCATCGCAGAAATCTATGTCTGTGCACAGACGGCAATTTTAGTTCGCCCGTCTTGGCATTTTGCACGCGGTTTGGTCGATCTTCAACCACTGTTTTCGAAAAGACTGCCGCGGTGCAACCCCATACCACAGAGGCGCAATGGCTAGCAGAGAGCTCTCGCGGAGCTTGTGGAGGGCATTGGATGTCCTAGGAAGCCAACCACGACTTCAATGTGAGCGGACTGTTCGACAGGCTCAATGGAGCATCCATCCTCAGATATGGCGATGCATTTCGACAACAGCTTCAAGGCGTGCGGAGGTGACAGAAGAAGAGCTACAGGAACCCTTTAAGGCGGCGCCTGAAATCAACTTTGAAGGAGTAGGGGGTGGGGAAGAAGGCGAAAAGAAAAACGTATTACGGACACTGCGAGTTGTCCCAGCATCGCCATCCTATTTCAGCGCAAAGCCCACGTTTACCGACGATTTCCTCTCGCTCTCTGCCCTTCTCCGCAAGGTCGCTACCTTACCTGTGATACCGCCTGCAGAGGCGCCGAAGGTGGCATGGAAGACAATCGAACAATACCGCATCATGACCAACGAGCCGGTCAAGACGGCGCGATACCACAGGATGCTTCAAATACTGCGGAGACTGAACTGCATTCACCCCTCGCTCATGCCAGAGGAGGTTGTGCAGGCTATGCAGCGGTACAAAAAGCCAGTCCAGCCTGGAGACATCAAGCCAAAGCCTGGTATCATTGACGAGCTTGGACGTGCCAAAGGTGTTGGGCGAAGGAAGACGTCTTCTGCTGTTGCATGGCTGGTGGAAGGCGAGGGTGAGGTGCTGGTCAATGGCAAAACCCTCTCTCAGTTTTTCGGACGACTGCATCATCGGGAGAGCGCAGTATGGGCGCTCAAGGCTACCCAACGCCTTGACAAGTACAACGTTTTCGCACTGGTGCAAGGCGGAGGTCTAACGGGCCAGGCGGAGGCTATGACTTTGGCAGTAGCAAAAGCATTGTTGGTTCATGAACCTGCGCTGAAGCCAGCATTACGAAGAGGTGAGATATTTTCCTTGTCTATTCAGGCGTCTCTGGCTATCCTTCGAGCATTGCCAATGCAAGCCTTGTGTCTCACACCACCACATGATTATGCCCTAAACAAGCTCAACAAAGCACTCTTGCAAACCCAAAGCATGTTGTGTATGCGATTTCAAACACGATTGCTAATTGACTTTTAGCCGGTACCATAACACGCGATCCAAGGAAGGTGGAGAGGAAGAAGCCAGGTCATGTCAAAGCACGCAAGATGCCCACCTGGGTCAAGCGATGAGCACTGTCTCGTCTAGACATATTCTCCATGTCACTGGGTGGGGCCTTGATAGCATTGTCGAATACACAATCCGTCATTACTCACCACTATAAGCTATTAGTATGATTTCAATGTTCAAAATACCCATGCGTAATTGCCGCCGCCTTCCGGACATGGAACGTCTGCTTTACCTCAGTGCGCATTGACGATAGCATTGTGTAAAACATTCTTGGCCCCAAGAGACGCAAGTGTAGCTTCAGCCAGGTCGCGCACCAGTCGGACTAGTACTATATGCTGAAGAGGACATGACCAGGCGCTTTGCGGGTGCATATCTTGTCACAATACGACCACCGGGAAATAGCATCCCTGCCACGTAATATGCTTCCAGTGCCGAGCTCGGAAGAATTCGAGGGTTGACATGCGCTCAACCGTGCTTCTCATACCTCGGTATGCAGGTCGAGTATCATCTTCTGCAGGCATGTTGAATCAGCCATGCCTACGTGCTGGCAGACTGTTTTTTTTTTTTTGCTTTCTCGGTCCGTTCCTGACAGCCTTTGACAACCGTCTCTTAGCAGGAATGCTTGAAGGGAAATACGTTGTTGCATGAATTATTCCGCGCTACTATGCGCTACTATAGGTACGCCAAATTGCTCTATCTAGTTGGTGTGATAATGGTATTGATGACATGACTGTGTTGAAACGCAAGCAGACGTCGGATGCGCGCGAAGCGCGACGATGGATTCCGAAAAAAACAAAGGAGATTACAAAGGATAGCGCTTTGTAAGCATGCAAGCAAGGCGCATCATGTAGAAAAACTCGGTGCCAATGGCATGTACGACGACGGCGAAGGTACAGAGACGTGGTAAGCACAAGCGAGGGTGACGACGATCCTGACTCGTCTGTTTGAACTCAACCATAAGGCGACCAATTGGATGCTTGAGTATCCACTCGCATAGACGTCTCGGTTGCTCCGGGTCGCATCGTCGACAGAGTTGGAATGGTGGAGATGGCGGTCGGGGAGGGAGGGAGGGACAGGCAGGGCGAGATAGAGTTGGCAGGAAGCCTTAGCCGCCAACGACGCTCCAAACGGCAGCCGTTGAGATGGCGGCGATTCTCACCGCCGCCAAGGGACATGGGCGACGAATGCGTAGGCGGACCAAGTCGCACGGCTATTGGCAGCGGCTCTGTGTCGAGGATGAAGCGGTGAGACGAGTCAGAAGGGTTTTATTTGGAAAACATCGAAACCTTCTCGAAGCATGTTCAAGGCCGTAGTCCTTGATCATGTTAGGAGGTTGACGGGGCAGCTGGGGCCACTTGATGATCGCCAGCCGTACCGAAATGACGCACTCGCGTGGCCTGTGAGGACAGACGAGCGGACGATTGGACTGTTGTGGTTTCGTTAGGCGACAGGTGGTTGCGAGGGGCATGCGGTCCATGGCTGGCAGACTTCCAGAAGCACGCAGGCTTGCGATGCTCACGTGGAGCGACCTTCATACCGTGACCTTTGCCATGGATCCGTGCGTGCGTGAGGCATGTGGCGCGACAAGCGGTGCATTCCATGTGTCATTTGCAGCGCTGGGTGGGCTTTGCTAGCTCCAAATAAACGGTGCAGCTCTGCCGGGCTGAGAGCAGACGTGACGGAGAGTTCGCGGCAAAAGCCACTGAGGTTTGTCGGCAGCATAGTCCGAAATGGCGCTAGCCCCACTCGAGCCCAGACCCAGGCGCGGTACTGCGTAAGATTTGAGGATGGCTGCGGTGCGGTGCGGCGCAGAGCAGAACAGAGCAGAGCAGAGGTGGTCAGATGGACGCGGTGAGGCCGGGGCGTGTGATGGCGAGGCAGAGGCCGGGGCGCGTGTTGGAGCGAGAGGACGTGTTTGACTGTGGCCGTGGACAGGATCGACGAGTGAGGCTAAGGAAGGGAGGAGCATCACAAGGCAGGATCGACCACAGGCGAGCGCACCCCTGCCCCTAGGCGGGAACTTGCAGCGTGGCAGAGATGAGAGGTTGGCGCATCGAGCGTGCAGCCCGAGATAGCCCCTAAGCCTTCAGTCTCCCTCTCGTCGCCCTCGCCGTCGCCCTCGCCCCGAGTGCGTAACCACGACGGCTCATGCCATGCCATGCTATGCCATGCCGTGCCATGCCATGCCATGCCGTGCCATGCCATGCGCGCTGCGTGCGCCGAGGCCGGCAAGGTTCGACGTTTGTTTGATGATTTGGCAGCACCGACAAGCATGCAGCAGCGCTTCAGCAACCGACGCTCCATGGCAGTGTGAAACAAGAGCGCGACAGGGCTCGGAACGCAGCTGGGGACGGTTAGTCGTGCTTCTCACGGCTCTGGCCGACAAATGCTCTGCGCCGCGTTTGTCACTGTCGACGCCGCCAAGCCCAGCCTGGTGAAGACGAGTTCCTGGTCCAGCAACCTGCGACATTTGGCCGCTGTGCGCCCGGACGACGGCATGGTGCTGCGACGACTCGAGGCTGCGAACATACGACCAAGCAAAAAGGACGAGCGGCGTGGCAGCGCGTGTTGCCTACCTTCTGCTGTCCGCGGCAGGCTCGTGCAGACAAAACATCCGGTGGTGCAGCGCAGCCAACACCCAACAAGGCGACGATGCCCTGCAGCAGCATGGGCTGCACTGGCGCGTGCAGATCCACCATGGGCGATCCGTAACCATGGCGGACAGGGTATGTGAGAGCCCCACCCTGACGAGATCGGAAATCGGATGCTTCGCATGGTCGCTGACAGAGGACATGTTCTACTCGTCAGCACTCGCTCGCCCGGTCTGCAGCCACACCCACTGCTCAGGTACCCACCATTGTTTTCTCCTCTAGTTTCAACCCCCCCGGTCTAGGTATTTACAGCTGCTCGCCGGCGTGGCTTGGAGACTACTTCCTTTTTTGCTTCTCACGCGGCCCCCATGGGCTCCCAAAGTAGTGGTTTTGCATCATCTCCTCCCCTCCCCTCCTCCTCTACTGCTGCATACTACAGGCAGGCTAGCACTGCCGGCCAGCCCCCCCCACCACGCCTACGCCTACGCCTACGCCTACGCCCTCGCCAGGTCCGCGTCCGCTCGCCCATTTGGGACTGCCCGTGAAGCTGCTGTCGTGTGTGGTGACGCTCCACGCTCGCACGGGCGCCGCCAGTGATCCTCTCGACGCTGCTAATAAAGCCTCTTCTCTCCGTTCGCTGCCCGTGACCCTCAGAGACCGTCTGTCGCACTTTCAGTCTGGCCTCGGACCGAAGCCTTTCTTCGTCGCTGCATGTACTCTCTCTCGCCCAGTGCGCACCAGCCTCCTCTCTCAAAGACACTATTTCAGCGTCAACAACGTCAGTGTGCGTTTAGGCCGTTAAGCTACCGCACCGCACCACGTTAAGTTGTTTGAGACGATCTCCTAGACCAGCCTCTGCAAACGTCCGACTCGTTGGAACACTGATCGGTTGGCAAGGACTACCCTTCAAACTTCTCACGCATAAGCCTTGCCTCACCACCAGGTCAGCCCAGACAGGGTCCCTCCACGCTCGTCTCCACCGGACAATTTCGCTGTCGGGCACTGGCGACGTCCTTAGTCGGTCCACTCGACGCACATATTTTCTCCAGCATTTCCGCTTCGGGACCAATCATCCCGGTCCCTGGAAGCATTGCATCGCCCGAATCCTCGTGCACCCAAAAGCGAGGATATCCCAGCCAGCGCCGAGGCTCTTGCGCGAGCTCCCTCAGCTGCATCATTGGGCTCCATTGGCCGACTTGTCGACGTGTCGGGGCCGTGTTTATATCCAAACCATCTGGTCCTGGAGCCAACTGCCCTGCCAATTTTGGACGTCATACATCAACCAACCACTGGCCCATCTTCTCGCCCTCTCTTTCTGGTCCCTTTGCACGCCCACACCTACCCGATCTATACGCCTCTTCCATCCCGTCTGTCCCCTCTCTCGCCATTACCACTGCCATAGCCATAGCCATTGCCGCCGCCGCCGCCTGTGCCTCCCCGCCTCCCCACCCCACCTCTTGCGCCTGGTCATCCACGACTTTTTTTGTCTTGCCCAAGCCTGCAAGCTGGCCAATTACGCGACGCCGCCAGTCTCGCCCTCGGCGTACCGGGCCCTTGACTCGCCCTTCAGTCTGCAGTTGAAAGGCGGACTGGTTGGGATGGACAATGACCGCCGGCCACGGCATACTCCCTCAGGTTACGCGAGCCAGCAAGGCACGCTCCTTCCACCGCAGGCTTCCTACCCAGTGGTAAGCGCATCCGACCGCTTCAGGCAGCCGCCCTTGACAGCACCTGCCCCGCCTACCTCTCTCCCATCGTCCGCAAGCCGCGCCAGTCCCCAGGGTTACGGTTACGCTTACGGTGAAGGCGCACAGTTTGGCTCATCCATCCAGCCCTCGAACGTGTCGTATGGAACCCAAGACTATGGCGCTGCCGACCAACAACCGCCCCAGCAACAGTCCCAACAGCAACAGACGCAACGTTCTTCGCAGCAATACACGCCCTACGGCCAGAACATCATGTACAGCGTGCCCACCGCCCAGGGCTCCGCAACGGGGTCGTCGCAGTACGAGCCTGTGGAACAGTACCAGCAAAACAGGGACTCGGCTATACAGGTCCTTAGCACCGGCTTTGGCGTTGCACAACCGCAGTACTATGAAGGCGGGCCCACGAGCGCACCTGCTTCTGCTATTGCCTCCCAAAACGTCCCATCCCAGTACCCATCTCTGGCATATTCAGCCCCTCAAACTCAGGTTGGACGAGAAGCCCTTGCTCCCGCCTTCACTGCTGCCGGCATGACGGACCCCAACCAAGCCCCTTCCCAAGCGGGATACCCGCAGGCCAACTACAGCGAGTCGCAAGCCGCCAGCGGCAACGACTACGACGACTTTTACAGAACGTACCAAAGCGAACTCAAGAAGACGTTTGAGCACGTGCGTGACAGCCGGCTCAGTGAAGCCGGCGCAATGCTGTTTAGAATGTCCGACTGGCTGTTGCACTTTGCAGAGACTTTGGGTGAGTTCCTCCTCGTGTGCTAGATTTAGAGCGAGCAGCTGAATTGACTGTAGTAGGCCTAGTCCGCGACGACGAAACGTACTATCAGCAGCGGCTACAGCTGTGGGAAGAGTTCAACACGTGTTGGCTTTCGACCCTCCAGAAGCAAAAGGCCATGACGCAGGAAATGATCAGCACCGGCCAGCGCCCACAGGCTCCAAAGTCGCTTATTGATTATGACTTTTTGGAGAAGATGGGCACGCAGCTTGTCAAGAACTGTGACAGTATGGAAAAGCACGGTCTAGTTGACTACCAGATGGGTGTATGGGAGGAAGAGATCATTGCCAGTCAGTATATCGCGTGTTGACATTCATGGTGTGCCTCCTGCTGACTTTGCGTAGTGTTGACATCTTGCATGGACCTCCTTGAAGAAGTTGGCGCAGGCTCCTCAGCACAAAGACCCACATCCACAGCACGCCGGCGCTGATCGCGGTAAGCTCGGGCAATGGCGATCCCGCTGGTGGCTTGCTGCTGCGTAGTATTCGAAGGTCGTTCACGCAGTGCGTTCACGCACATACCCGCACGGTATGCCCTAATCCGCGCTGACCGTACGACTTTGATCCCAATACTCAAACGACATGGACTGCTTTTTTCCTTCCTGTACATATACCGGTCATGGTGCAGCCTATCATGCTCTTTCCTTTTTCGTCACGCCTATCAGAGGCAGTGGGCATGGGGTGCTCATGGCGGAAGGCGATCTACACCCATTTTTCTCTTGCCTTGAAATACATAGTGCTGTTCGCGGCGTCTTTCTTTTTCTAGCGTTTTTTCTCTTTGACTTCGAGTCACACATCACCTTGTTTCTTTTGTCGCCATCTATTTGGATTTTCTCCATCTCCTTCCGGCGCGCATTTAGGGAAAAGCGGGGGAGCCCCAGGGTACGAACGCAATTGTAACGCACGGTTCATGTTGACGACATATCTCTTGGATGCGCAGATATTTTGGAACATGGTTGCTTTTGGGTACGCGTCTTAATGCTGGTACGGAAAGCCCGGCGCAGGCGCTGGAGAGCTTTGATGGGGTACACGACGACGCATGGACTGACGATGAGGTGGACAAAGTGAAGCGCCGAATGACGGCTGCATGTGGATCCCCCCAGAACCGCGCTTGCTGGAAAGCAAGATGCGGCGACAAGACGGCCAAGAATTTCAGAGCAGTCCAAACAGGGTCAAAATCTCTTCTACGTACCAATTATTGGGCAGCAATAGGTTTTGCCTCGATCGAGCCTGAGATCCTGGTGCAGCGAACGACAGCTGTCACTAACGGCCAGGGACGGATCCATTGCCACGATGTGGTTGGGCAGCAACTGTACCATAGAACTGCTTTTGGATTAGAACAATATAGCTTCACTGCATACTATGTACTTCCCTGTTTTGACTCTACTCCGAGAATATGAGGCTTCACATCCAGAAGTAGCAACCAGCTAAAGGCGATCCAAGTTACAGTACCATAGATTGTCGGCCTATTTTGCCACTCTCGTCTTACAGGACTGCGTTCGCTGTGCGCCTCAGGATACCAAGGCTAACCCCTCGATGTGAGCCCCGGGCAGCCTCACATATTGACAGGTGCCGTTCAGCTCACACACCCATGCCCTGGACCGAGAGACAGGATCCTTCCCAGTCTGTGCTGCGACTTGGCGGCACATCAAGGCCGCGACCCGCTTTGTGGAGTTGGATTTAGCAGTCAGCCACATAAACAAAAGCCCGGATCGGCAGGCGCCACAATCAAGTACAGGAAAAACAAACAGGTGTCGTTCTTCACATGAGACGGCTGTGGTCCAGGCCCTTGCAGCACATCCCCATGGCCACCCATGTTGGATAACTATTGGACCTGGCCGGCGATCATACAGGATCGGATGAGGGGTGTTGCAACCCTTCCCCCAATATCTATATGGGGGGCTGCTAATCTCTGCAACCCCAGGGGCTTCTTCTTTCAGTTTCACCACTAGGAAATTTCCAAAGAGGGAGGGGGAGGGAACGCGGATCCGCTGACTATCAACTGCATCTCATTGTGAAGCGTGCAAATGTGGGCCATCACTTTTTCACCTACCTATCGGCGGCACCTCAAGCGGTCATACTCTTGTGCACATGCTTTGCCCCACATTCCTTCCAATATTCCTACACACCCTTGCCAATATCAATGCTTTCCAGAGCACACACACGTTCGGATCTGCCCTTTTCCCCCTTGAACCAGCAGCCCCCGTCAGCCTCGTATTTTGCAAGCTGAAAAAAAGTCATGAACAGCCCTTTTTGCCCACCATGCAAGGCAGCCCGCGCCCCCCGGGACTACGGATCCCACCAATCAGTTGCTGATCCTGTTGAAAGGAGACGATCGGCTCGTCTCCTGTGTCCTGGGAGGTTTTAATGTTCCTACACCTACCAATCCTCATTCGAATCACGCGCATCAGCTGGGCTTGTTCGGATAAATGCATGTCAAGTGAGCTCGGTCTCGCTCTCTCGCGTTCGACCCATTGCACAAGAGGGGTCTGGCTGGCATTACTACTTTCACAACTCCACATTCTTTTCTTGCTTTTTCCTTGTCAAAAATAGATTGCCACGGTCTGACTCGTATCTCCCCCGCGTCATAGATTTCTTCTGTGTCTATCTTCTGTTCTGCTATTGGCTCATCCCCCCTTCGCCCTGGAACTTGGCTTACCTTGCGATAGGGTACACATGGTGACATGCACACACATGCCCGACACCGTGGCTTGAGCAGGGAACGGTGGGTCCTTGCTCGCATAGCTCAGTGCCTGGACCCGTCGGCCTGTCACTACACACAAAAGTACCGAGTCACAGATACCACGTCGCACCGGACCAGTGCGTTGGTAGCCAGTAAGGCAACTTCTTGTGTAAGGGCCGATTAGACGTACACTGTGAGAACAAGGTCCGTCGCTTCATGAAGATGGTGCTGTACGGCGAGATGCCTTGGAGGTGCGTGCGGGATTTGTGTCTGGCTACGGAACACGGGCTGGATCGCGGGCTGTCGAGGATATAGTATTGTGACATTGCGCACATTTGTGGTACTAGGTACGCACAATTAGATTTCGACTTAGGGAATTTGGGAACCCGGACTGGAGACGACATAGGAAGATTTGTCTTGGTGGATACATGAGAGTGGAAGTGACTAGGTACCAAGAGCAATATGGCATTTGCACTCGGTGCCGCAAAGGGAAAAGGCATACGCACGATGTGAGCGCTTTGCGCATCTGGCCTGGAGGTCGAGGTATGACATCTCACATATTCTTGATCTCCATCTTCTGTGCTTCGTTGAAGATCAGCTAGCTGCGTGTTTGTTGACATCGTGCCACGTTACTGTGTCATACACACCCTTCAGGCTCAATGATACTAAACCCCAAACTTGGCAAAGCCAGAACGCCATATATACGAAGCCCAACTCCACTTTTCATAACTCACTAGGGACTAGATAGTAGCAAGTACATGACACCAACCTCGCCTTTTGTCTCTAACTCATACTATACCTCCCACAGTCACCCCAGCCATCACCACATCCACTTTCCCCCCATCGAATTTTCACCCCGTACCACTACTATCCTCCAATAAATACTCAGCCATCTCTGTTTCTCCCCCACAAACTCCTCGTATCACCTAAATAAGTCTCAAATCATAATCAACTACTTGCTTCTCCTTCGTTGGGTCTCTAGGATCCACTGATGAGGCCATAATAACACGTGTTTCTATTCAGCACTGGAGATCAATGATGGGCTGGGCATGTATTAGCTGTTGTAGGCTCTGGAAAGCCCGGCCCACCGGATTCTTGAGTGAATGGGCGGACGTCTGACCTATGAGTATGGCTGGGGGAGTGTTTTCGGTGACAGTTAGGGTTATGCTTCAGGTTTGGTGCTGGGAGTGAAGTGGGGGTTCAGAGATTAGAGATGAAGATTGCAGATTCAATTGTCTGATATCTCCATTTAATGATCTTTTAGGGGGAAGCTATTCACTTTTCATGTTCGTGCCTACTCAAGAATTTTTGGTGCCTATTGAGGACATAAAGTTTAGACCGTATGTGTTAAGATATCTTTACGAAAGGCTCAGAGTGGTGAATATCAAGTTAACGGAAGATGTGCTGTAGTCTTTCAGTTGTTTAGTATCGCGAATATCGCTAGAGAAAATGAAGCCTCCTTTTCCCATTGCTTTTCCACCTTCTAATTCCTGAAAGAGAGAAGGCAAAAAGACCGGGCCAGTCAGGACAACGCAACTCTTCTGCCTTCACTTTATTCAAGGGTTCACATGGCTCTAGCAACTCAACCACTTACACAAGTGAAAAAGAACATTCGCACTAAGTAACTGGTAGCTCTAAACACAGTAACGCAAGTTGGCAAATCCAGAAGTCACGAAAATTACAAATCAAGTTCTATCTATTCACTGCTACTCCCCTGACAAAGCACTTAGTCTTACAACCCTCCCTCGTCCGTACCTTACCGCCAAAATCATCCCGATAACCTATGTATGATTCCCTCAACTAACAGCATTCCAATCCATCTCTACGCTAGCGGGACCCCTTATCTAGACAGTCTCTATAAAAGAAGTAGAGTTTGAAAAAAGGCCGCCAGTTACTCTGGATTGCCAGCGCGGGACATTCTCTTAGGCGTGCTGCTAACGCTGATACAGGCATGGCTGATAAAGGGTATCTGAATGCACTTTGCCGAGATAGACGCCGGTGCATTCGCGCACGTGTGCGTCAGACAGCGCTTCAGTCCCGAAATTTGGGACCGTATTCAACGGTCCCTCATCAGTGGTCATGTGTCAGGCTGCATTGCATTGTGTATTCCCCCCACCAGGTCCTTGGGACACATCTGCGGTATGCGTCGTGCATGTCTTGGGAGGGGGCCTCGCGTGATAACGTTGAAAAAAAAAGACATTCAAAATGCTTCATTTGCCCAGGTCATCGACACGTAAAGCCTTGACAAACCAACTATGCCGTCCACTTCCAACCAGTCTCCCCGAAACTCGCGGAGAGTTGTTTTCTCCTACGCTCCTCTCCTGCTCGACTAGCTTGTCAGTCCATTCCAACCAGGCTTTGTCCTTCAGGCACGCGCCCCAAGCTAGGCTCTTGGTCGTAAATAGTCCAATGCAAAATGCGCTCCGTGGGCTCTCGTGAAGCGCCAAATAGATAGTGTCCTCGCCCCTTCTCGGCCTGCTGAGATCGTGATGGCTATCAAATCGCAATGCTTCTTGAGTGAGTGGATGCGGAATATCAAGACGCATGAGCTGTTCATCTTTCTTTGGTGTTTCCCCTGGTACCGCTGCAGTCACGCCTGTGGATTGCAGCGGAAGTGAGACAATCTTGATGCGACCCGTTGGACTGAGATATTCCGACCCATCTAGCAAACCCTCTCTTGAAAATGAGTACGCACCGTGATGGATAGCACCCGACGTAACCGTGTTGATGCTCGAAAATACTCCCAGAAACTGACAAGGCTGTGTGTTGTACGGATAAGGCTCGTACTCCAGTACGAAAACATGGGGTGCAGGCTGCACCAAGCTCAGCATCGATTGCGGTCTGCTTTTTTGAAGTCTATTGCGCGGTCGTTCCTGTCGTTCATGCAGTGACTGTACAGTAGGCGGCTTATGCAATTTGCCATACTTCTGCTTGCGGTCCAATGGTATCATAACAGAGTCACTTGCTGATCTCCTACGCTTCCCCTTGACCTCAGCTCTTTCCTCATACTTGTTGCGTACAAAATCGCAAATTGCAGCCAACTCTCCAAATTCAAATCGACGACCCATTGTTCAGGCTGAAACGTCAGCGAGGGTTGCGTGTGCCGGTTTTCGGCAAGCGAGTGTGTGGTTGATAACGAGTGGCGATAACGCAAAGGAACAGAACGACAGTAACGAGAGCGACAGATGTGGAGTTGCGGAGCGAGCGACTCTGATTGATGTATCCATTGACAATCAGATTATCAGACCGCACGTTTCACTATGCGACAGCTGTCGCAGGCATGCAGCTGGCTGCGTTGGCAGTCATGGTTTAAGGGCCTGGTACGTCATTAGGGGCCGACACAGCCACCCCGCTAGCCACTTCAAGACGTTTTATCAGAACTCCTTGGTCCGGTCCCAAAATCCGGTCGTTGGGGAAATCCTTCGGACTCCATTCTGGCTTTCCGGAGGGTTAGGCGGGCAATTGGCACTAATCAGTTGAGATGTCCGGTAAATCTAGGAAGACAGCTTTATGCATTCACATCAACTGACAAAGTGGCAGCGAGGGCTGTACCGTACCTGATACGGGCAATGCGCAACATTGCTTTTTCCATGGGCGTCTCAACTACGAGAGAAAAATGTTGTTTTTATTGTTGACTGCACGTTTTACATACAGACCCTGAATGTTCCAAATCGTTTCTCGATTTAGTCTATCAACCCTAGCAAGCCCCTTTTTTATTTCCAGGCAGTCTTGACCCATTCTTCCACATCTGCCCATAGCACTTCTGGCCTCTCTAATGCAGCAAAATGGCCACCCGCATCGTGTGCCCGGAAGAATACTATCTTCGCCGTCTTTCCCGCCCAAGCCTTTGGAACCGGTGAAAGCTCGTACGGGAACCAACTGTACCCAGTGGGCTTATCAACATATAATGTCTCCTTGACCTCTCTGTACGTGTAGATTGACGTCGGATAACATCCAGTCAACCAATACAGTGTGATGTCCGCTAGTATGGTGTTGAGAGGCGGTGTAGTCGAAGGATCAGACCATGCGAGAAACTTCTCTCCAATCCAACCTAACTGGGAGATGGGTGAACCGCCTAGTACCAGCCCAATAGTAGAAGGCTTTGTCCCATGCTCGATGGCGTACGCACGTCCTACAGTCATGAATTCGTCCATCCTCTCGATGCCCTTCTTCTCCGCATCACTGAGCTCATCTTCGGGCGCAGAATAGGACTTGATATCTCTGGCATGCATAAAGTTGACATGCATACCTTTGCATTCAGCGTATGTCGCAGCAATATGTCGCGAAATCATGCTGCCGATGTCGCCGCCCTGGACGAGATAGCCCGGTGTACCGAATCCTAGTGAAAGCATGAGCTTATGCATGATACGAGACGTATCAGCGACTTTCCAATCCTTGTCTAATGGCGGATCAGACGAGAGAGCGAATCCGGGAAGGGAGGGTACGATGATATGATAAGGCAGAGAATTTGGCGTATACTTGTTGCGCAGCAGGTCTATCAACGGGAGGAATTCAAGAAAAGAACCGGGCCAACCGTGGAAGAAGGCGATGGGGATAGCATCAGGCTTGCTAGAGAACAAGGCGACGAAATGGATGTCGTACTTGGCACCATCATCATCGCTGATTGTGGTCTTAAAGTTTGGGAAAGAGTTGATATTGTCTTCTTCTCTTCGCCTAAGTAACACCAGTCAGTCTAGCTGAATGTTTCTTCGATGTAGTAGACGTACCAATCAAATCTCTCGAGCCATTCCTTCTTTGCGTCAACCATCCATTTCCGACTCACTCCAAACTTGCCATGTCCACCTTCATTTTGTTTATTCTCGTACGTCTCCTTGGCGATTGGACTAAGTTTGAGCAGGGTTTTGAAGTCCTGTAGCTTTTCTTCCTCAACGTGCAGCTCAAACGGCGTCGGTTGCTGTTGAGCATGCTTGGGCGCGGTGCTGAACGGCTTAGGTGTCGTCATTGTCTTTGTATAATAGTTCCTATCACAACTGTTCGAGTACTTCTTGAAGGTTGGCCTATTGGATGGAGACTGGGCAGTATATTTATGTTAATGGGGTTGTGCAAGCAATCAAGTGAGCTTACAAATACTTCCTAGCTGGGGTCATTGACTGAAGTAAGCTACACGCGTGTATATCTAGGCTAGACCAATGTGGGCTAGCACAATTTAGCTCTTTCAGTCCACGATCGTCGTTTTGATGTCATTTTGCTCTATTCCATGGCACGACATGTACGCATTGGAACAACAAAATATTATTAATATAGCAAGTATTATGTGAAAGAATATTCATTGGATGCGTGCTTAGAAATACTCGTAAAAATAATGCTGCTGACAGCAAACTCACCTCATGATGTGAAGATGCAAAATCATTGACAATCCCAGTGCTGGTCACTTGAAGCTAGCAGAGGCACTGAGGTCACGTCGTGCAATACACCTGTGACTTCTCATACAACCAAGCTCTGTGTTACTGTCGTATTCGGTAGAGCGACTAGGGGAGTCTGAACGGGACTGTTTAAAAGAACTTTGTTTGTAGACAGGATGGACGCAATCAATTCTCTAAGAGGCCATCACAGAGTGGCTAATGGCTTCTGATCTCTCTTCTGAAAACTCGCAATCCGAACAAATGGCATTGCATATTTGAAAGGCAAATATATGATAGGTATATCAGCATGCTCCAAATCGAATCCAGCAGTAAGAGGCAGTGTATCGAGTAGATGAGTCGAAGAATGGCGAGAGTTCTGTACCCTACATGCGCAAGTAACTAACTGACTCGGTCGCAATAACGCAAGACTTGTTGAATGGTGACAGTGAGCTTAAATGGGGATGACACATTGCAATCGTAGGGGTAGAGTGGAGTCCGAACCATAGCCCTGGTCTTTGAGAAGCTGAAGACTCGTACAAAAGAAGACCTTTTGGTGGGAGTTCAAATGAACTAAATAATTAAATTTATATACGGTTAGCTATTCAGCCATTATCATCCACCAGGATCCACCAAAAAGCATGGAAACGACCAGAATAGTAAGAATCGCTGCACCAGCCCTATCTCCCGTTGTTATCGCATTATGCTTAACCTCGAAACCCCCTGTATCAGTCCCCGCAGTGGGATCGTTCTTACTGATACCTCCCGTCTCCAGTCCGACCGGTCCAGCGACTTGGTCGATAAGCAGATTTTGCATCACCTCCAATGCAGACATTTGCTCTCCGACGCCGACTTGTCCATCATTTACGCCGTTCCTCCACCAACGAAGTCCGCATCCGCCTTTGCCTGGTCCACATTGCTTTGCTGCTGCTTGGGCAGAAGTCCTCAGCTTTGGTAAGAGTTTTTCCCGGGTCCAAGGAGCGGTCAACATGGTGTAACCCATCCAACGGCTTAGATAGGCTTTGAAGGAGCGTTGGTCGTGATCGCATAGTCCGTTGCGCTCGCAGGCTACTTCGAACATAACATCCTGCGCGCCTTCCGGATTAAAGAAAACACCGAGACCATCGATAATTCCTTCGACACGTTCTTTCCAGTATGCGGCTTGTGTCTTTGTTATGTTAGAAGAAAGAAACAAGAAAGAGAGAAAGCATCGGGGAAGGGACTTACAGCATTACCACGAGTCTCTGACATGTTCCACAACGCTGCTGCGCCCGACATGTGGATACCAGCGTTGTACGTCCATTGGATATGGTTCAATTCTGTGCAGTTTTGTCGCTCGCTGGTTCCGTCATAGAAATGGTAATCGTTGCTCATCAGACCGACTTCGAGTTCCCACTTCCATGCTCTCATGGCCCACTCCGTATATGTGTCATTGTTGGTGTATTTGGCGAGCCTTGCAGCAATGTTGAAAAAGCATCCGTTCGAGATTGTGTTCTTGTAATCGAATCCATTGTTGAACGAGAAGATCTGCCAGTTGAGTCCACCACCACAAGTCCTGGTGTTCCAACGCGGCACCTGTGTGTTGAAAACTGCGATGGCAAGAGATAACCAGGATAACTGTCCTTCGACATCTGGAAGCTTGTTCTCGGCCGCTGATAGGGCCGTCAATGCCCAAAATGCTTGGTCGTCGTTTCCCAGAGTACTCGTCTGGTTGGGCGGCATAAATGCCTGTGGTTGGCCTATTTGGTGCACCATTGCTTGTGTTGTGATATTGTTGTATGTGTCGTCGCCAGTGTAGTACCAGTAGTCGACAAAGGAACCAAACATGGCACCGCATAGCCACCAGTAGTAGGGATCTGGCAAGTTTCCGGGGACATCTCCAGATCGGTCACCGGTATACCATTCTCGCAGGCCTGCAGCGACAACTTTGGTGGCTTGTCTGATAGAGTCTGGACATTTTTTGTTAACGGAATCTGGGGACACGTGCAGGGGGCGCACCTGGATCGTCAACATTCAGCTCAAGAGCGAACGAGATTGGCGACAGTATTCCAACTGCGCCGAAAAACAGAGTTGAAGGTCTCATGGCGGATCTTCGGAATATCACATGCAGAAAGCAAGAGTGCAGAGATTGGGCATGTGGAAGATAAACGAGTGTGCCTCAGATGGTGGATTAGGAAAGGAAGAGCGAGTGTAGCGGAGCCTGAGGTATGTGTGGGTATATCGTAGGGGGAAATGGGAAGCCTCGGATTCAGCCTACACAGGCTGGAGGCACGATGAGGTTATGAAACCCCTTGAAGTAAGCCAAGTCATGGCGCGGTGCCGCAGCAGTGCTGGGCGACAGTGCGACGCTTGGAAGCCATCTCTCCGCGTGGTTCAGGCCCAGGGTTGGATGCTGGGACTTGGCAGACGCCTTGGCAACCGAGTCTGAGACGCTTAAAAAGTGTCTCATCTCACAAGTACGGCCCGGGCGCGGTTGGGATGGGCACAAAAACGGTATGCGTAATGCCAGCCGCCAAGTGTCCAGGTGGTGTTGGCGGCTCTTGGGGCATCTTTGGCGCCAAGCGCCTATGCCATTGGGTCTATGATAGTCGTGGTATACGATATCCGCCGTGTCCGGGCGTCAAGACTCCACTACTAGATCGAGAATACCGCCCCTGTTCCTGCTTGGTGGACGGGCTGGGGAAGATCACATGTACCACATTGATAGAATCATCGTCTGCGTACGTATGTGCTCTGCGCGAAGCCGGCGACTGCTCGGGTTGAACTTGGCCATAGTGCTGTGTGGTAACAATGTGCGTGATACCGCCGTCATGTACAAAACAAACATGCCTCTATAATTATTCTAGCGACAGGCTTCGGTGTCACTAGCAGTTGCCATGGTCTCTTCTTTCTCAGATTCAGCAGCTCCTAAGATTCAGCCGTTGCTGGATAAGCCTTGGCGAGCCGTGTTTACGTCACCGTACGTGCTGTAGCTTTCTTTTGGAAACGATGACAGGGAAGCTTATTATAGCAAAATAACTGGGAAAGTCCATGTTATTGGCGTCAGGGTAGTTTGTAGGGGAGAAACATTGAAAGTAGTCCAGACTCATTCAGCAATCTGCATTGAACTTTGTGAGATGATCCAACTTCTAAAAGCCCTGGCTTTGTTTTCTGCATCCATGTTCGTCTTCGTATCCAAATGGCTTGCAGCAGAGAAAGCGTCAATGACCTTCATTGCCGCTACCGTGTTGTCTTTTTCGAAGGGAATCAGACTGAGAAACTTTCGCAGCGTAATTGTACCAAGTTTAACCCGTGACTGCACAACGTAGTCGGTGGTAGCGACATCGTTGTAACCCACTGTCGTCCGTGTTACTAGTCCCCACCCGTCTGATTTTGTAGAGCACTGTCGAGCATACAAGTGTTCTGATGATGCCAGTTCTATGAAGGCTCTTGCTAACGCACTTTGGGTAACACGATCTGAGGATGAAATCTCTAGGATCTTAAGGAACTCATCGAGCGAAGCAGTCCCGATAAAGGTGTGTCGATGTTTGTACTCCATTTCTCGTTCTTCGGCAGCCAGGACATCCATCATAGCATTACTTCGACTAGTGCTTAGTTGATATTGTGTGATGAGAGCATCGAACACTGAGCTCGACGAAGAATGACGCAAGTGCCGTGTACCTTTTTTCGTGACAGGGTTCGTGACATGCTCCTGGACCTCTTGGCAAGTCGTACGGAAACATTGGCCTGCCGATACATTTTTCTTAGCTGTATGGTGCTGCATGGATTCGACGCCTATCTGAGGACTGATGGGCCATACGTCCAAGTCGTCGTCGAATAAAGTCGCATCAGAAATGGGCGATGTGTGCTCACTTGAGCTGTCCATATCCGATTCCATAGCGAAGGCGTTACAACCATTTCGATCTTGTAGTGCAGGGAAGTGGAATGCAAGTACATCTTCTTCATATAAGTTCTGAACTTGGGTCAAAGACCCAAGAGTATGGAAATGTTCTTGCGCAGCATCCAGCTCCATCGCCCAGTCAATCTTAGTTGATGGTATATTTCTTGAGGTTTTCAATCTGCTCCTTTCTGCATTGAGCTGTAGGGCCACCAAGACCGCGCTGCTTGTGCAATCGCGGTCTAATGTCGGTCTCCACACACTGGATCTTCGGCGGTGCACTGTTAGAGTTAACATACCAGTCGGGCTTTTATCATCTCTCAATTATGTATACAAGCACCGACTTACTTTGTTTTAGTTGACTCTTCAAGATTCGCCAGTGGGAGTTATATTTCGTTTGACGTTGTGACCTTTCGGCTGTGGCTGAAGAAACGAGCTACAAATGTATAGCTTTGCCACAAACAACCTGGTTTTTTTACGGTGAACAATTTGGTTCGCTGGCGCACTTGGAGCTATATTTGCCGGATTCATGGCGATTATAAATGCCGAAGACGTTCAAATGCATGTGGGTATTGCACGCCAGTAGTCATGGTGCGGATGTGGCGATGAGGTGAGGATCACGCGTAACTTGTCCACATGGCAGCAAGCTCCACTTTCGCTAGCCTATGCGGTTATGCGCAACAAGGGCAAATCAAGACAAAAGGAACGGACCATGTATCGCGAATACCAAATGTAGTTTATTGCCAACCTGATGACGACAGCAAGCAGGAGAGGATAGTGACTGTAAGGAAACTCGTTCCTCGTTGAAGCCTTTTCAGATACGCAGAGTGCATATACAACTGGCTGCTGAAGTCAGCAAATGATAGAGTGCCAAGCTGATGCTTTCCTGATTCAATCGAAGCATATGAGGAAAGAATTGAGTGGGTTTCTTGCGTCTGAGTCCGGGCAGCGGGTGTCAATTGTGTGAGACTGATACAGGGCACTGTCGGCCCAACAAGAAGCCGCCAAAGGCACAACACATCACGCCGGCCGATTTCGCTCATGGGGGAAATGAAGAAATCCTGGTTTGTTTTTCTTTGTCCTGCCCCCATATGCCACTAGACTACTTGCCCTCTTCCCCTACCCCGCGCCATGCGTACACTGTGAGGGATGAACTTGAGGGCAGACATACTCGAGGTCAAATTGTCCATAGGGTCTACTGAGTCTGCCGCCGAGACAGCTTTGGGAGAAGCTGTTGCTTGCAAATCTCCGCGCCCAATTGCACAACCAGTCCTTTGACCATGGCCAAATCCGCCTCGTCCATGGAGCTTGGTAGGATAGCGCCGCGTCTCTCCTTCATCCTGTTCTCCTTTTGCATTATCCTTGTCTTGGTCGCGTACAACATCCATACTCTCACCTGCTGCGCTTGCATTCGACTCACCTCTCCGCCTGCCAGTTGTTCCACTGGCGCCGCCTGCTGAGCTCATAGTAGAGCTTCTCCGACGGTGAGGGGGTATCAGCATGCTGCTTCGCCTATCGATACCATCCTTGACGACAATGAAGTCGTATTCGCGGGGAAACTGATGCTTGTCTATACAGTGCAAGCGGCGCTTCTGAGGTGTGCTGCACATGCGATCGCAGTCCGGTAGAAGACAGGCATACTGTGACGAATCAGTCGCAAGGTCCACAATACGGCGTTGGACGTACTTATCATCCGCCACACTTCAGGTTCCTACATAGATACAGATACAGGGGTTTGTCGCCCTTGAACAAGAAGGAGAGCGTGGGGACTAAGAGCAGACAGGCAAGTGCCTGAGCAAAGAAGCATGACCTACCGTCTTCTCTCCTTGATCCCGCTTAGCAGCATTGATAGGGTCATGGTATTCGGCAATGTGAAGATGCAGGTAGTGTTGGTCTGGAAAGTTCTTCTGGCATTCGCTGCAGCGGTTCATGTGAAACTGGCGATAGTGCACATCGTGTTCCTCAATCGAAGCAAAAGTAAGCGGGTCGTGCGGGGGCAGTGAGCACTTCATGACGACGTGCTCGTCTGCGAGAGCGGATTCGGCGTCTAGTTGGACTATCTTGCTATCGACCGACGTCTCACGCGGGTACGGGGTGCTGTATTCGCCTGATGACGAGGAGTCGCGGTGTGAGCGCTTGACTCCCATTGTGATTTTTTGCAGGGAGCTGACTAGAAGGAGGCGTAGTATGAAAATGGGCAGTACCTTTGGCTGGTGAGAGTGGCTGTTCCTGTCCTGACCTGCGAGGCTGCTTCGACGTTGTTGTCCGAGTGTTGCCAAAGCGAGGGTCCTGGTCTGGTGGGCAGCGGGTAGCAAGCCAAATGGATATCCGGCCGGGACGTGGTTGCTTAGCCCCAACCGGCCACTAGTTCGCGACTCAGCCGGCCTTGCCTTGACTTTCTCACACTCCACCACCGGCCATCGCCCCCCAGTCTGACGCCATACATCTCCGCGTCTTGGGTGCTGTTCGCTTCCGAGACCCTCCCCAGCGCTGATTGTCCTTGACGCAGGGCACACAACTTCACCATAAATGGAGCACGCCAGCCACAACTTCCGCCGCCTGCTCCGTGCCTTGGTCTGACCTGCCCGCCGACCGTGGGGTCACATATGAACGCCGCCGGCTTCTGCATATAAGAGGCATGGCCGCGAATACCGAACAACTCGACAGGTGGGCTCTCCAGGCGCTGACACCATGGCCGCACGACATGCTGATCAAGGACAGGCGAGCGAAGGCGATTGAGAAGGAGCTCTACAAACGCGTCGATGGCGGCTCCGGATGTGCCGAGCTGGCTGCCGTACTGCAAGAGTAGGCAGCGATGCCATACCATGCCGGCGACTGCTAATCCTGTACAGGTACCGCGCCGCCTGCGAGGCCCTCATCTCCACCAATTTCGAATACGCCTTAGCCCACGAACTTCAGACGGCGCTATGGAACGCGCATCTGAAGGTCAACGCCACGTTTAGACAGGAACACAAGCTCGTATGGACCATCATCGAGTATGCAGGCTTGGGGAGGCACTAACACATGGGTAGCTCAAGCGCTCCAAGGACCATGTCGTCGAGATTAGAAAGTTCCAAAAGACATATCTTCAATTCATCAAGGCCAGCCAGCGCTTCTATCGCCAGTACATAATGAATCTGGATGCCCAATTCGACGGCATCCCCGAGCTGCGCAAGATTGCCCAGAAATGGAAGGACGACAGTAGGGTCTCTCACCCCACCAGCCACGCCAAGCTTACCAGTAAAGCAGCCTCCAAGTCGTCTCCCCGCCGGCCCATTCCCGCGAATTTGAGGTCCCAGGTTCTCTTCTCGTGCCACCAAACCCTCATCCAACTCGGCGATCTCTCCCGTTACCGTGAGACCGAACTCGTCGAGAAGAACAAGGAGCGCAACTGGGGCCCCGCCAAGGGATATTATGATCTGGCTGCCGAGATTTACCCAGAGTCTGGGCATGCACCAAATCAGCTCGCTGTAATTGCGCGTGAGGATGGCGACCATTTCCGATGTGTTTACCATTTGTATCGGTCACTTGCAAGCAAAGAGCCGTATCCCCAGGCCAAGGCCAATTTGGCCACCGAATTCAAGCGCGTCATTACTGCATGGGACAATGGGCAACTCATCAACAACCACAAATCAGCCGATGGAAATGCCGGCCGTGCTCTCATTGCATGGTTCATTCGATTGCACAGCAAGCTCTACAAGGGCGAGGAGTTTGCGACACACGATGAGTTGGAGGGTGAAGTGCTTAGCCATCTCGCCATTGAGCTCAAAGAACGCCCGCTGGACTCTGTTTTGACCAAGATCATTCTTATCAACATGTCAGCAGAATATTTTGCAACCGTCCAGCTGCAAAGTATGTCAAGAACTCTCAATGGTTGACTATGCTGACTCAATCAGGCGAAAATCCTCCTCCCAATATTATGCGCACGTATTTCTACTATCTCCGGCTAAATGTCAAGACATTTTTTATTCTCCTCCAGGTCTTGCAGCCGGAGCTGGACCGCCTGTCTGAAGGCAACGATGTGAAGCACCAGAACGGCGAACGTGCGACGCAACTCTCCGACAAAATCACTGCCGTAGCTCGCCGTATCCTGCCAGGACTTCGTCTGTACAGCACATGGTTCACGCGCTACTGGAAGGTACTCAACGCCAACATTGCTGACACCATCAACACAGTGGATGTGCAAGAGTTGTGGAAGGCTTATGCAGCGACACTCTCCCTCCTGGCTTCCAGTTTTCCAGTCGACCAACTACCAAAGGAAGTTTACATGCTCGAGGAGGACACAGACACTATCGGATTTGAGCCGCTCATTCACCCGGACACTATGAAAGTATGGTATAATGGAGATAAGATGAAACCGAAGTGGACTGAGCTGGAGCGTAACCACCCAAACGTCGAGATGCTCATGCGCGTCAAGGATCTCCTGATCGACGGTCTGCTGCTTGTGCAGAATCCAGACGCTCCCCTGGACTTGGCAGGCCCGCGTTTCATCTATCTAGAAGAGGGTGTGCCGTCTGAATTGCTGGCAAGCCCCACCAACCAGCCTGACGGCTCTCCTGTTTTGTCAGTCCAAGCAGCCGACATGCCCCTATTTCAACATACCGAGACACCAATTCCAGATGATCAAAAGTCATACAGCGTTGCTGCGGCTTCAGAATCCGCATCCATCACGCTTGCCAAGGACAATGCGATGCGCAACATGGTGGACGACTTGGTAGGAGAGGAAGCTGGGTTGGACCCGTTAGTTGAGGAAGATGAAAACATTCCGCCCACCCCGCCGGAACAGACCTTCGACGACACTACGGTCGTCAATGACACCACATTTGCCCCTGCACCATATTCAATTAACGACATTGTCAACACGGTTAAGAACTATACGTCCCTGTCCCCCGCCCCTGGGTCTGCATTGCTTTCTGCGCCCATGGGTAGGACCGGATCAACTTCTTCCATCCGCCAGCCCCCCAACTTGCCCTCGGTGCCAGATGGTCAGTGGAATTCCAACTCTATCTGGAACCGTACACCGGGCCCAGCGTCGCCACCCATGATGAGCTCGAACGGATTCGGTAATGATGTCCGTAGGTCTCCGATGAGCAACACCAAGGCTGGCATGTCTGGTCATGTAAGAGGAGACTCGGCAAACTCGCTTTTGGGTGCAGATGTCAACACCTCTAGTTCTGCCCGGACCCTGGGGCCCATCAGCGGCAGCTTCAGTGGTGGCCTTGGCAGTGGTGCTGCCTGGGGGAACCAAGGAGGCAGTCTCTCGCAGTGGGGATCATCTCCATATACAAACAGTTTCAACAACGCCAGTAACCACCGTCAGTATGGATACGCCCCGAGTGCCAGCATGGCTAGTCCGCTGCTGTTCAGCTCTTATGGAGATGGCGCCCACAGTTCATGGGGACGTACTCCGCCCAATGGCCAAGGCGGTTGATTGACGGTATTGCAGCCGTAGTAAGCTGCTTACTCCTGTCTTCTCATCAATCGTCGTGGAGGTCAAGACCCTTCCGCCACTCTTGCCTGTCGCGGTGCAACGCCAAAGAGTCGGCTCGCTTGAAGCTCAAAGAAGCTAAATTGTTTCCAACTGGTACCTGTGCGGCAGCCGGGATGTTTATCGAATGCTTCTCGGAACAGAAGTCTTAGGGAATATGTTCCATCCCCTGAGAATTTGCTCATGCTTTCGCTATGTCTTGACGACTTTCTTTAGCGAAAGGAGGGACTGAGGAAGAGGAGAGAAGAGAAGATAACGATCACGATATGCTTCACGTTGAGAATTACTGTGGTATTATGTCAGGGCTGATGTGGACTATATTGAGACCTGAGAAGCGGGTGTTTGGCTTCCTGAAGTCACACAGCGCCGCACTGTCCTCTATGCGCGCACCGGTTTTCATCTCTTGTGGCAGCGGCTCAGTCCTGACAATGTTTTCTGCTTTAGGATATTATCATGGAGTTATGCGTATATTTGATGATTTTGCTGTGATGTCATTGTTCGAACCTAGATAATTCTGCAACTGCGATATGAAGTAGCTGTCGGTTGGCTAAAGACGGCAACTAGTGATGGATGCAGGCAGACGTTGTTTATACATAAGTGGATGGTGATGGTGGGGTGCATCAATGCATGCATGCGTCAAGTCTGCCGAGGCGGGTGCAGCGTGAGGCGTGGGTGACTAAGCAGGGCCGGCCAGCTGCAAACACATCAAACACAGGCATGCAAGGAAGCCGGCGAAGCGCTGTAAGGTTTCAGCCATCGCACCTTCACACTCGATCGCGCCTGCTGACCTGGCTTGCCTTTGTTGCTTGGACTGTGCCTGCTGATGGAGAAGCGGTTGCTGCTCCTACAGGACGACGCTGGAATCGTTGGGGGTGGCTCATAGCCCGCAATTCCGAGAGGTACTCACCCCAGTTGTCCCAGTCCTGTCCCGCTCCATGCCACTCTGCTATCGCGAACATCCCGCCCGCCATGTCTTCCGGCGGCCCTGGAAATTTCCAGGAGCCGTCCGCCTTCTACAGCTTGTCATCCTTGATGGACCCGCTCTCTAATACCTTTACAGGAAACATCCATCACAACAAAGTGACCAAGTTGCCCACCATTCAGCCTGCGTCGCCGCCGAACAAAGGCGCGCCGCATTCCTCCACCTCCCCCAATCAGCCTGTATTCTTTCCCATTCATAGGGGCCACCCACATGCGACAGTCATTGCAAGCTCTGGCTCCTCTACCACCGAATCATTTTCCGAAGTGACGTCGTCATCGTCGCGGGACTCGCTGCCCACTCCCCAAGGGCGCAACGGTCCTATTACGCCCCAGAAACAGGCGCGCAACAACAGGCGGAAGCAGTCAAATAAGACGGGCGGCAGATGGAGTAGGGGAGGAGGGTCTTCAGATGACACCGGGTCCGATCGCAAACACCCCACGTCACAGCCAGCAGAGTCCTCGCAGAGCGCCGCCTCGTCTCCCCAGAGCGCGTCTAAGACACGCCAACATTCCTACATTGCTACAAACAACTCATCGTCGAACCAGACGCGATTCATGGCAACAGCCTTTGGAGGTCCTTCGGGAGATTCGCGAAGGGGGGTAGTCTCTCCTCGCCCTAAGGGTCGCGGTATGAAACCAGCAAAGCATGCATCTTCTTGCACCGAATCTAACTGGAATACGCAGAAGCAAAGAACACTCTCTGCCGCAATGTCACCATCTATGGGCATTGTCGGTACGAGAATAGTAAGTGCCCGTGACCATGTCTGCAGAGTGCTTGTAGTGACTCTGTCTAGCCTGTCCTTATATCCACGACAATCTCAAACTGAACCAGAATGAGAACACCAAAAAGAGGTTCAATGTTGATTCGCCATCTTTCACTCCGCTGCAGGCAAACACAAATGGATCCGTGACCGCTTCGCCTCGCAGTGCCGCCATATCTCCTAAAGCAGCGAATGCTGCAGTCTTTACACCTAAATCACAACGCTCCAGTGAGTCTTAAGTAATGGCAAGCTGTGCCATTGTTCACATGCTGATCGTTTCAGCCGTCACCACTCCGCGTGCGCATGCGAAAGAGCCTGCAATTGATTGGCATTCGCAAGACTTTCAAGAATTTGTTCCACAATCTTTTGACGGTCAGCAGATGGTGCGTGAGGCTTTCGTTTTTTTGGGGGTTTTTGTTTCCAGAATGATATGACATGGCATGCTTGGCGCCAATCTGGCTTATGCAAGTATTTCGACTTACCATCAGCATAGGTCGACCCTAACCTTGGCTACGACCCATTTAGTACGCCCACTAGCATTTCCACGCTGGCCGGTCCAACTCATCAGGCCGCTGCTATCAACCCTTATGCTCAAGACGCCTCGGCGACGTACTTCCAAAACGCCAATGCCTTCCAGAACCCAGCATATCACTTGTACTGGCCGGTAGGGCCACAGCCTACTGGCTTGCTTGCTTATCAGCGCACTGCTCATGACTTTTTTATACCGGATGCGCTGCGGGAAGAACTGCAGAAAAAGGCAGAAGTCGCGCGCCAGATTGCTCCAAACAGCACTCTGCCTGTGATTGAGCAGTTTCATTCATTGTTTTGTTTGGACATGTCACCGCAGAAAAACACGGCGCCGTTTGGATATGCTAGCTGGATATACAGAGCGGTCTCTAGCAAGGATGGCAAGACATACGCGCTGCGCCGCCTGGAGAACTTCCGTCTGACGAGTGAAACTGCCATCCGTTCTGCTCAGCCTTGGAAACGTGTACTGAACGGCAATGTCGTTACTATCCATGAAGCGTTTACTACTCGAGCTTTCGGTGACAGTTCTTTGATCCTTGTCACTGACTATCATCCAAACTCCAAATCACTTGCCGATGAGCACTTTAAGCCAGTGCAACGGTTTCATGGCAGACAGCCAACATCGTCACACGTGCCAGAACAAGTCTTGTGGGGGTACACTGTCCAAATTGCATCTGCATTGAAGGCCATACACGGGTCGGGACTGGCCGCAAGACTGATCACGCCTTCGAAGATACTCCTCACGTCAAAGAACCGGATAAGGCTAAATGCCTGCGCTATCATGGACATCGTTCAGTTTGACAATGCGCGCTCCGTGCCCGAGCTTCAAGCAGACGACTTTGTTCAACTTGGACGGCTGATACTTTGCATTGCGAACAACAACCCTACAGCTCACTTGCAGATGCAGAAGTCCATGGACTACATCACCAGAAGCTATACGGCCCGGCTCAAAGAATGCATACAATGGCTGCTTAATCCTCAGCCACCAGCTGGAGCCCCATCATCACCAACCTCCCCAGTACCTTTGCAAAAAGATATCGACACCTTCTTGGGTGGAATCGCAGATCAGTTTGCATCAGTCTTTGACAGTGAACTACACGCTCAGGACACTTTGACGGTCCATCTTGGAAAAGAATTGGAGTCATCCCGACTGGTCCGCCTGCTGATTAAGCTCAACATGATCAACGAACGACCGGAACTGGATGCGTCTCAAAACATGCCAGGGAACAATGGCACCAATCTATCCTCGGTATGGGCAGAAACCGGGGAACGCTACTACCTCAAGCTTTTCCGTGATTACGTGTTCCACCAGGTGGATGCAAACGGACACCCGGTGACGGATTTAGCGCATATTTTAGACTGCCTCAATAAACTAGACGCTGGTACAGATGAGAGAATAGCGTTGGTGAGTAGAGATGAGCAGAACGTACTGATTGTTAGTTATCGGGAAGTGAAGCGAGCACTGGAGTCGGCCTTCCAGGATTTGGTGCGAGCAGGGCGGAAATAGTATTCCACTCGCTCTAGTTCTTACGGATAGTCTTGTTGTTTGTGAGGGCAGCATGAAAGTTGTTTCATTACGATTGCTGGGATCATGCGAGATAATGTTCTCAGCCATAAAGTTTGATATTCAATGGGCTACTGTGAGGAGGCTAGCAGCTTATCATCCAGAGAGAACGTGTTGGGACTTTTGCACGAGCTACGCTTTGGTGTATCGAGAAATGGAAGACTAGGAAGTAGAGAAGACGCAGGTTACTTATAAGGCAATGAAACTTTATTCCAATTCCACTTGCTCTTCTAGGTACTTTCCAGAATGGCAGCCATCAATTCACACACGAGACTAGAAATGGTGGCATGATTTTGGTAGCCGGATCGTGACGGCGTGACAGCATGAGATCATGATTTCGCAAAAGCTCGTAACATCCCATATCCTTCCCACTGCTAACCATACCACCCCTCTACCTTTCAAATACAGCGTGTAACTGAGAATGTTGGGTCGACTCCGTGTATCCAGTATCGCGCCGTCGTTCTCGGCAGATCTAACGCGAGTTAGCGTGAGACTTGCTGCCCCTCGTCCACCGAAACTCTGCCCCACATTCTGCACTTTCTCTCCATCACGACTTCAGCAACCGCGTTATCTACGAACAGCAACAAAGATTCCAACAATGCCTGGAAACTACGAGCTATTGTGCCTTGAGAACCCGCTTCTGGACATCCAGGGTGTTGGGTAAGTCATGTTACCCCCTCGAGACAACCTAGCGCCATTAGCGTTTCCTTCATCGTGAAATAGCTCAAGGAGTTGATGTTAACAGCTCGCAGTGACCAGGCTCTTCTTGACAAGTATGGTCTCAAGGCCAACGATGCCATCCTCGCCGACCCAGAGAAGCACATGGGATTGTACGAGGACCTGATCCAGAACTACAATGCCGTCCTCATTGCTGGTGGTGCTGCGCAGAACACTGCCAGAGGTGCTGCGTACATACTCGAGCCTAACTCGGTCGTCTACATTGGTTGCATTGGCAAAGACAAGTACGGTGAGACTCTCGAGAAGATCTCCGCCGACGCTGGCGTCAAGACCGAATACCTCTACGACGAGAAGACCCCCACCGGCCGCTGCGGTGTTGTCATCACCGGCCACAACCGCTCCCTGTGCACCGACCTCGCTGCTGCCAACAACTACAAGCTTGAGCACTTGAAGCAGGACAAAATCTGGAAGCAAGTTGAGAACGCCAAGGTCTTCTATGTCGGTGGCTTCCACTTGACCGTCTGTGTACCAGCCATGAAGGCGCTTGCCGAGGAGGCTGCATCCAAGAACAAGGTACGTGCATGTTTTCGGACTGGTTGGTAATAGGTCTGAATACTGACCAAATCTCAGCCATTCATCCTCAACCTCTCCGCCCCCTTCATCTGTCAATTCTTCAAGGATCCTCTGGATGAGATCCTCCCATACGTCGACATTCTGATCGGCAACGAGACCGAGGCCGCTGCGTTCGCCGAGTCCCACGGCTACGAGACCAAGGATGTCAAGGAGATCGCAAAGAAGATTGCTAGCCTGCCCAAGAAGAACACCAACAGGCCAAGGACTGTCGTCTTCACTCAGGGTACTGACCCTACCATCGCTGTCACCGCGAAGGAGGGTGGTGAACTCGAGGTTAAGGAGGTTGCCGTCCACGCCATCAGCAGTGACAAGATCAACGACACCAACGGTGCCGGTGATGCATTCGCCGGTGGTTTCGTCGCCGGGATCGTCCAGGGCAAGCCCCTTGAGAAGGCCATCGACATGGGCCAGTGGCTCGCGAAGCTCAGCATCCAGGAGCTTGGTCCCTCGTACCCGCAGCCCAAGCAGACTTACAGCAGCTAAGCGCTTTTCACACATTGTGAGCGTGGAAGCTCGTGTATTTCAACAATCTACGAGATAGAAGAAAAAAGGCATACCGGCTGCGAGCAATGGCTATGCTTGCCGTTCTCCAAGCCACTGCGTAATGCAGCCATCTGGATCTCGGTATCGTCATTGCGTCAGGATAAGATGTTTGGTATAGGATAGCGAAGGAAAAAAAAAGAATATAACTTGGCCTTTCAACAGCCAAAGATAGATACCCTCGGCGGTTAAGCCGCTAGATGACGAGAAAATGAAGACAAATTAGTCATTGAGCGAGATTTGCTGCATGTTCATGGACGTTGGGTTATTGTGCACGTGCAAACCACTTGTCGTTTGAGTTCATATTCACTTTAATCAACAAGCCGTTGATAATCCGTAAAGACGATATATCCAAGATCCTCACGCTAAATATAGAGAGGAAAAGAAAACGCCACACCATGCCTCGTTAGATACATTATGCATCCTCATCCTCTTCGTCATCGTCTTCCTCAAGGTCCGTACGCTCAACGATGAGGTTCCCGCTGCGCCCGATACGCTGCTTGATTGAGCCACCAGCTTTCAAGTCGTAGACTTCTCTCGGCATGGGCGACACGAGCTGGAACTTGTACTCATGCTCAAAGTCCTTTGGCTCGTCGGCTTTCTCTTCGAGCTCGTTGGGCGACTGAAGGATATCGTAGCACTCGACGAAGGCATATAGTTCTTCAATGGGTGCGTTGGCCGCGAACTTGCGCACAACGCGTTGGGCGTCGGGCATGCGCAGACTAATTCTTACTACATCTGTTTCACTTGCCTCGGGTTCGGGGTGTATGGCAGCTGCGCGCCACTTGCGCCATTGTTGTAAGTTCTGGGCATAACGCTCAAGAGCTTGTTCGCGCTCGAGGGCTTCTTTCTCTTCTCTCGCTTTGCGCTCGGCTTCTTCCTTCTTCTTGCGCGCCTTCTCGCGGTCGGCAGCGAGTGAGCGCTCGTATGCACTGTTCTGCTGCTCTCGGATGTTGCGTGTGGCCTGCTGTTCTGCGCGCTGGGCGCGCACGCGGTTCAGAGGCTCCGTGTGCTGTTGCATTGCAGTCCGCAGTTTTGCGATGTACTGCTGCGGAGGTGTAGGGCCTGTGACTCGCGTTGCGATGCCCATGGCGGTTGAAGACACCTGGGGTGTGTGTACAATCAATCCCGTGAATGGGAACTTCGTGCACGATAGCGCAGCGGACACTTGATATGCTTCAGAGTCTTGGACATTGCCTGCCCAGAGTATGATGTTGTTGTTCGGGTTTCGTATGAATTCAACGACTTCGGGAGCGAGGAGGGTGTCGCGGATGAATGAGGAGGTCTCATCATGCTCTGGGCTGATGAGTACGACCATAAGGAACTGGAGGTTCTTCTTCGCCAGGTCGAAGGCTTGAGCATATCCGCTCTCGAAGAACGGCAGGTTATGACTTCCATACTCCTCTTCGAATTCGCGGATAAATCGGGCGGCTGTGTCTCGTGGGTTCAAAGGCCGACGCCCACTTGCGCTCCGTTGCGACGCAGGTGTAGTGATATTGCTGGCTGTAAGCCTTCCCCACGCACGAGGCAGGAAAGGGAATATCCAGCCTAATAACCGGAAGCTCTTTGAAAAAAGCGAGTACACGAGCGAAAACGGCGCAAAGAAGATTGCGAGGACCAGCGGAACTTGTGTGCTGACTTGGCTTTCTGGCTGCGAAACGACCCTCGGGGCTGGTTCTATCCTGACCCTTCCTCCACTACTTGTTGACGACCGAGGTGACCCAAATCCATTCAACAGTGTTTCTTGCCGCCGTGTATCTCGTGGGGGTTGCTGTGCGGCCGCTACAGCGACGGGATCTTCGGCAGGTTCGCCGTCAAAGAAACGTGTTACGGCTATGTTGACGTTCCATTGTGCTCGCTGTAGGATCGGTATCGCAGCATCGATTGCTTGGTCGGTGACAGCGGTATACTGCTGAAGTGCCGCTTGTTGGTCTGGTGAAAGCGATTCGATGTCCACGCCATCTGCCATGTTGGCCTGGGGTACCGTCTATCCGAATCCAAGGTTTAGTTAAAAGGTCGCGCTATTGGATTGCAGGGGGCCAATTTCTAAGAAGCGGGGAACCGGTCGGAAAGGACTGTGATGTGGGAGTATGTGGTGGGTGAAAGTGTAGGGTTATACGTTGCCTGTCCTCTTCGCGGCGATGACGATGGGGGTGGTCGGAGCTTCAGCCCACTAACTACAGAACATAAAGGTGAGGCTAATCCTGGGCCCTTGCCACGCGACATGTTCGCAACCGGTGTGGTAGATTTGCATAATTCCAAATACAAACGCGTGGTATTTGTATCGTTGCATTCTGGTCTTAGTCATTCATTAGACAACCTACCATGGATTTGTTTCGCGGTCCATTGCGCATTCCGAGGTTAGGTAAAACTGGCTCTACCAAAGTCCGCCGCCCTGTATGTACTTACAGATCAAGGAGCGTGTCTCAACATTAGTATATATGTATATATAAGCAGAACAACGCTCTATCCATTGGCCTGTTTGAATACCAAGGGAAACCAAGCTCTAAATTTCGGAAACCGCCCTATGTAAAGCTGGTCTAATCACTACCAGCAGTTCAGTAGCAACGAACAATCCATGGCTACACAACATCCCCGCCAGGGGCACATATTGGTCATGAGTTTCGTGCACAACATCGGCGTACTACGATGCTTTACTTTCTCAGACCGTCCTTCAGATAAAAAAACAGTTGTGTGCAAAGATTCAATCCTGACAGGCCGCCCAACGGATGATACCTACTGACGCAATGTGTTTCTATGTTCGCTGACCCATAAGCCTGCGGTACATACTCACACAGTAGTGACATATGAATTTATTAAATTTGCCATGTCAATCCAGCAGCTCCTATTCGTTCACGGCATAGGCGATCTACTTGTAATGCGAAGCTTACCTGTCAGCACGCGCGAGGATCGTATTTCAGTTCTGAATGGAGGCAAGTATTATTTCATTTTTAGTAATCTCTTTAACGTCGGTATTTTTTGGAATATCCTCTAGTACCTTGGGTATAATTGTGGGGTTTTTGTCTCTGTATATTAATCTTAACAACCGATATGTGCTAAATCGTATCTTCTAGCCTTCGTTGTTTCTCGTAGGGAGGCTCATTTCTTCATGCTTTTTGAAATTCGTTTCTCCCTTCTTGTTGCTGAGGAGCTAATCTGTAATTTACAGTTTATCAAAGTGGCTAGCATATACATGGCGACATGGCGACCATTCAGTAACTCGGACTAGCAATCTCAGTTCGATAATGCTTGAATCAATGACCGAGCTGCAAATATATGACCAACAGCTAATGGAGATACATTGGCAAGAATGGAAGAAATCAGTCATATTACTCCATCTGCTGAAAGACCTCATTATTATTGCGGTTGGTAGTCCCAATTAGGCTCTAGTGGCCGCAATGTGCCAACATAGCAGCAGATCACTCCTAAGTATGTCCCGACAGATAAATTACGGAGATCCGACACATGGATTCAGGCGGTTCCGTACTCAAAGATCGTCGCAATTACTCTTGTCTCGTACACGCGTCTCTGTAAGAACAGGGACATGTGTATCCAGCTCGAAATCTGCCGATGGAACCAGCAAATTGAGCGAGGCAAGAGACCAAAAAATCCTACTACCTTCACTACAAGCTTCCCGCGCCGTAAAGACCTTCTTCAGATTCACAGTATTCAATGAATGCTGGGACAGAGTATGATGAACACGTACGAACATTAGTACGCAAATACTCAGACTTAAGATAGATAGATTTGGCGCCTCAAAGCAAAGTATTGGTTGGCAGAAAGACGGAACGGAAACAGGTGCAGCAATTTCGCACCGAAAGGTTTTTCTACGGTTATGTCATCTGGCACACTATGCCTGATACAGTACTAGCCTCTTCGCACTTCCGCTGCCACGTCCTCTCAACATCGGCCATTTCACACGGCATATTTAGCCATTGAACCAATGGGCTGGCTAAGCAAGTAGCCGTGTCTGCTGAATTGCCTAGGTGCAGGCCGCAAGTTTGTACTTGTGCACGGATTGCGACATCGCTTGCACAGGTTGGGAACGAAGGCGCTAGCTGCAAAGTGACATCCCGCGTCTATCCAAGCCGTGCATGTATAATCAACTGACATGCAGGAACCTGCCAAGCTAAATTCCGCCTTCTCGTTTTTCTTTGGTTGATTTGTCTTTTCAAAGTTTGCTGTAAAGAACTGGACCGTCAAGTCTTACATCTGCAACTGGCTTGTCAAGCATGATGCCTCGTACAGACGATGGCGCCGCGGAGCAACGAGGCTCGCCCCTGGCACCTCGTCAAGACCTAGAGTCAGGCGCAAATTCATACATCCACGAGAAGGATGTAGCGATAGGTCTCGTAGGAGAGCATGCACAGGAAATCGATCCAGAAGTTGAGGCCAGAGTGCTAAGAAAGATTGACTGGTTCTTGATACCCGCCATGATCGTTGGTAAACGACCCTATGGTCTGTGAAACACTAGATCTTTGGATTAACACAATCCAGGGTATGGATTGGTATACTACGACAAAGCCATACTGGGCTCTGCTGCTCTCTTCGGCATGACAAAGGACCTCTCCCTCAGCATCACCGACACCAGTACCCGGCCGCCTACAACAAACACATCGCGCCTGTCGTGGGCCACCTCGCTCTTCTACTTCGGGATGCTAGCCGGTCTCTATCCCATGACGTTTGCCCTGCAGCGTTTCAATCTTGGGCGTATACTCGGCGGCGTAGTAATTCTTTGGGCTTTGATCTGCATGCTAACCGCAGCTGTAACCACGTACAAGGGGCTGTACGCACAGCGCTTCTTCCTAGGCTTTGTGGAAAGCATTATACCCACGGGTTTTATGACAATAGTCTCTAGCTACTACACGCAGCAAGAACAAGCGATACGGCAGAGCTGGTGGTTCAGCTCTACGGGCCTGTTTACTATCATCGGTGGCGCACTCAACTACGGCTTTGCGCAGATTACGGCTGGAGACCTGAGACGCTGGCAGTACATATATCTTTTGGCGGGCTGTCTGACGTTTCTGTTTGGCATATGGTGTTTTGTTATTCCCAACTCGTGTGCGTCGGCGTGGTTCCTCTCGCCTTCAGAACGCATTGTTGCGGTCGAGCGGTTGCGTAAAGGCGCAACGGGTGTGCGGTGTCAGAAGATTAAACCCGCTCAGCTCAAGGAGGCAGCTCTGGATATCAAACTGTGGCTCGTTTTTATCCTCATGGCCTCGGCGTACACGGTCAACGGTGCAGTGTCTGGGTTTGGCCCGCTGATCGTAAGTACGTTTGGCTGGTCAACACTCGAGTCCATTCTCTGGCAATTTCCCCTCGGTGGCCTGTGCCTTATTACCATCCTACTATGTGGCTACCTTAGCTCGCGCATTCCAAATATCCGGCTGATCCTGCTTGTGGTAAACTGTCTCCCCGTAATTGCTGGCTGTGCTATGATTTGGAAAGCAGAATGGACGTACCATGCTGCTACACCTGTTTCAGGTTACTCCATCATTGGCACTTTTGGCGCAGTTGTCAGCCAGACCATTGTCATTGGCATGTCCAATGTTGCGGGAGCGACGAAAAAGAGCGCCATGGCAGCTGCCATTTTCGTAGCGTATTGTGTAGGGAATATCGTAGGGCCGCAGTTAATCGACAGTCAGGAGAAGGCGGCGCATTACCCAAAGTTGTGGACGGGATTGATTATTTGGTATGTACACTGAGATGCAATTCCATCGCTTTTTTTTTTTTTTTTTTTTTTTTTTTTCAAATCTCTGACTTCAATTCTATTCTAACTGTTTCATTAACTTCAATCGATGCGAGAAGATGCTAATGAGATACATAGCTACTGCATCACCATCGCTGCAGCTATAGCTCTATACCTTGTTCTTCGACGTGAGAATAAGAAGAGAGATAGCATCCCTATTGACGAGGCGGAGCGTGATAAGCTGGCATTCATGGACTTGACTGATCAAGAGAACCCGTACTTTCGATACGTGTTGTAGTTTGAGTGTGGGGAGTGTTGTGAAGGTGGGATAGCGGTTCAAGAAAAGCCCAAGTTGTATTAGCATTGCACCGGTTCATCGACCTGTTGTTGTGGCCACACCAAATAGCTAGCAATAGATGAAATGGCGACAAAACGTAGGCATGTGCAATTTCGATAGTGACATTGTCGTCTACAGTCGCAAAACCAACTAAGCGGGACCGAAACAGCTGATTGACGACTACAATCCAAGACCTGCTCAAGTATACAATATGGCACAGTCACCCCAATACAGCAACGCCAAGAATAGCGAGGACACGCCATTTCCATTCGCGTGTCCAATCCATGTGCCTCCCTCCCATAAAGCCCTGGGGGCATATAACAATGCTCGCTTGAAGGAAAGGAGAAGGAGAATAACTAGACGCCCTAACCAAAAACAAAGAAAATACACAACGCCTGTGGTTTCAAACTCCAAAAACCATCTGACTCTGCAGATGGGCACGCTTCGCTATATGCGTCCGTTGGGAGCCGAGGTGTATAACCGTTGTCACCGCTTAGCTGGCTAATGATCCTGACAAAAAGAAAACGATGAATGATAGGGTATAGAGGTTTGACGAGGAGGAATCCAGGCGGGGTGTCTTCGTGATAAGAGATAACAAAAGGAAAAGGTTGTTGATGTGATGCAATTATGCATTAGCGAGATGTCCGAGGCTGAGGTCGAACACCCGCTTCAGTGGCACTGCGTACTCTAATTGTGGGTGGTCGAATCTGTGGTGTGTCGGCCATGGCGGCATCGTAGCTGGGGACAGGTGGACTGGTTTCACTTGATTGTTGCTGGTTCTGCATGAGTGGTGCTCGTTCGTCCCAATAGTTGTTCTGGTGACTAGCTGTGTTTCGCAGGCTAGGGGAGCCGACAGGACTACTGTATTCGGGGGGAAGCTCGCCGGGTTGTAGAAGGGTCAGACCTTGGTTGGCTGGGATTGTCGTTCGGGGATCCTCGCTTGTACCTTCACCAGCATCATCATTTGGGTCTACGAGGCTAAGTGCTGCCAAGGAGATGTCTGTCGGACTACGTTGAGGACCTGGGCTTGTGGGTACTTGTCGTCCAAGACGCATTTGCTGGCTGCTAGCCCGTGCATGTGCGTAGCCCGCTTGAATATAACTACCGGCCATTCCTTCTCTTACACCTTCGCGTCCAGAGTCCAGAAGGATAGATCCTTGCTCGCTGCCATATGGTGGTGGTGGTGCCAGGCTTCCCGTTTGTGGTGCCAGACCCCACTTCTTGACATTGGCCTCGATGAACACAAATCCCATTTGTCCAAAGTTGACATGAACTTGGCATGGTCCGTTTGCGCCGACTGTGGGGAAGAAGTTCTGGGTCTTGAGGCCGTGTGCAACGTCATCAAGCTTCTTGCCATTGCGTGTAAAGAAAACAGTTCCGGTTCGAGGTCGGTATCCAACACCAATGACATCTCCTTGGACATAAGCAGGACCGTATGCAGAAGGTTGGAAGGGCTGGTTGTATCGGCGGTTTCCGTTGGACATGTACGATATAGATGACTTGTGGTAACCTGGGAGGTATTAGAATGCAGAGCAAAGAATAGCAGCGTAGTATCGGGCATACCTGGCAGCCTGAACAAGGGGTACGGTTTGGTTGTCACGCCAATTGCTATGCTTGTGTTCTCGGGTTTCTCGTAGACTTTGGCTTCCCAGTAGTAGACTTCGTTCTGCTTGGGTATCGGCAGATTGCTCTGGACGCTGCATTCGGAGTCGAAGAACTCGATTTCTGTGCGGCCTTCTACAAAGCAATTGGCAATTTCAAGTTCGGGCTCGAATTCCCAGGCAGAAACACCCTTTTCTTGGATGGCCAGAAATTGCGAAAGTGATATATCAGTCTGAACGGATTCGGGAGGATTCGCTTGTACAAAGGCTATGGAGAGTCAGCACCCGTGTATTGCTTTGAACCCATGTGCCATACCTTTTGCTCTCAGGTACTCTGTTCGCTGCAGATCATCCATGGTCTCGAGCGCCTCGGCTTCTTCCTTGGCAAACTGCTGTTCATCATCATATTCGCCCGGGCGCGTTATCCGGTCGAGGAAAATGCGGCCCGTCTGCGTGTAGCGGAAGTAGTAAACAATGGCGGCGATGATGAGGCATATTCCAGCAGCGCCCAGAACGGAGAAGATGCCAATCATGATGCCCTTTGCCGTGGAGCCGAGGCTGTTCTGGTACGTGGATACGTGCGCGGAGTCATGGTGTGTTGCGTGTTGTTGGGCAAAGGCAGTCGGGGGAGTGTCAACAGGGTAGTATGACTTGGAGAGGGTCGTCGTCGGCAGCGCCGGCTGGAGAGGTTCCTGAGGTAGCATTGCAAGGGGCTACGTCGATGCTAATGGCAGGCAGGAGGCAGCGGAAGGCTGGCGACGCAGTCCAGGCCGTGGGGAGGAGCGCAGCAGCGCTGCTGGAGCCAGTAGGAGGGATGTCGGCGGTCGCGGTGTCGATGGCGCAGTGGGGGCCGGGACCAGCTCGGTGACGTGCGGCGACAGCGACGCGGTGCTGGGGGTGATGAGCGCGATGGCGAGGATGGTGGTGAGATGGAGTGCAAGTGTCGTGGAAGAGGGTCAAGGACGGGTGTGAGGCGGGATGGGATGGCGTTGGTGGGCGGGCGGGCGGCAGTAGTGGTGAGATGTGCGTGAGACGTCAAGTGCCTGACGCAGCTTGGCTTGGACTCGCTCCGAGTGCTTTGCCACCTCCTCCGCTGTCTGCACACGACACAGACACGGCCCTGTCTTCTGCCGATCTAGCCGTCGCGCGCTGGCCTCGACATTGATTCCAATTCCAATCTACGCCATCCAGACGCAACCTGCGTCTTGCATGCCCGCCGCGTCGCCCTAGCTCTCCAGCTCCTGATACCATGGTTGCGCCGTCGCTATCGCCGTCCGCCGCTGTCGGTCGAGGCCCAGGCCTAGAGAGACATGGACACCACCACCACCACCACCACCACCACCACCACTACCGCCGCCGCCGCCTTGCATGGCCACGACACCATGCTTTGCATGCCACTTTTCCGCCCAGGGCAGCCCTCCTGTAACGCAGCACATGCGACATCACGTGTCCTGTGCCATCAACGGCCAGGCCCTGTTGGCGCTTTTGCGTCCACCCACACGCTGCCATCGTTGGCGCAGTGCGAAGAGAAAAGCAATCTACCATTCAGTCTAGGGTTTCAAGGCAAGGCTCATGCTAAAATTGGGTTGCAGCTGTAGGCGCGTGTAGTAGACGCGGACGGCACACGGTTCCGTGTAGCACTCAGGCCCACCACTCAGCGCCCGGCCATGCATTCGTGAAACATTTGACATTGCGGAGCCGCCTACAAAGGCGCTTCATCATTCAAAACGGCCATGCGGCCCATCTCCTTTCGGTGCTTGTGCGCGACTCCTGTCTTCTCGATACCCTCGTTGCGCCCCGCCACCGATTCGCATGCTATGCGCACATACGGTAACATCAGCCTTGCAAGGCCTGAGCCGCCCACCCATTGACGTCAATCACACCTGATGATGTCAGACTGCCTTTGCATCTCAACCACATTCGCTCTCTACGCTGCCACAGACGATCCGATGCATACAGATAGCGATATGTCGTCACTCGTCCAGGACCGCAGATCGCCTTTCTATGCACTCTGTATCAATGAGTGTAGTGATGGATTAGCAGGCTTGTGCAGGAACAGAATGCTTCTCAGATGCTTCTCATGATGCAACTCGATCATACCGCTAGTCTCTGCATGCCCCAAGTAGTGACAGTCGATTTGACAGTGGCTTCGTTTAATCATGATGGCCGACTGAAGCAACACATGAGACGCCTGAAGACGACATGATAACCTCAGTATTCAATAAGAAAAGGAACTGAGCGAAACCATGTATAAGTTTTGAGACGCGAAATGAGTCTTCTTGCTCAGCATATCTATTGGGAGGTGGCCAGACCACGAAATGATCCAATCACATGTGTCTAGAAGCACTACAACGGCGATAGGTCCAACATCAATCTAGAACTAAGAAAACTACCCCCGAACCCACGGCACGCTTCGTGTGAAGCCTGTAGACAGCAATTACGGCCAAACTTGCCCCGAATTTACTCGGCGTTGCACGTTGTTGGCATGTCTTCTAGATGGGTATGACACAAAACTCATGTCCGTCATTTGCACCATTGGTCTCTGGTCTACGAGAAGCCATAGCAGTCGGTCATTGTTAATCGATATAACGGCGTCAGACATAAACCTTTGCGTCTCGACCGAAGGCAGTAAACACTCGAGGAAATAGTTTAAAAGCAACCATCAGTAAACAGTGATGTCGGTGTGTCTCTGGCATACGTTTACATCTCGTCACACACTGATGGCGAGTGATGACAATCTTGCTGTGTGATACCTACGCCAAGGGTAGTCGCAACGGACGGCGCGTCACGTGAACTCCTCGCACATGCACAATCAGAATGCCGTAGGTACAGTATTTGACCCAAAGACTGCTGGAATACACGGTGCAAGGCGGGAAGCAGTCGGCTACAACCATACAACGCGCCCATCGAGTCGTGCAACGTGCGGGCTGTCACAGGCGCCGCCTCACGTCCGATATCACCACGGCCATGTGAATGCAATAGCGATGCTAATGCGCGACAACACCTTTTTGTTCCCTAGGGCCATAGACAGCGTATGGAAGAGCTGGCGGATGTCTGACACGAGTCTCACAGTTGGCTTGTGGTTGCCCTCTTCAAGTGACCTGGCCAGAGTTGGGAGGTCGCAGATAGGCGGGTCGGCCCAGCAGACGCGCGCTCACAAAAGTTTTGAACCGCCTTTTCCCCCCTTATACCGCCGCCCTGCCAGCGTCTCTCACTCCTCTCCCCCTCCAAACCTGCAAAAGCCCTTTCGTGCATGCGGTTTTGATCAGGTTGCCCTGCAGCTCCGTCTCTTATCCTCGACTACCGACGCATTCGATTGGTCGCACACTGAGGACCCGCAAGCACGTTTCCGCTGCGCCCCGCGCATCGTCACTAGCAAACTTATTGCGGCACACCGAATTTATCACGACAAACTGCAGCGACGTCCGTGGGCCTTGACAAGAAGAAAAATGCAAATTGTCTTGTGAAACGTTCCATTCTCGCCAAAGGGTTGTAGGTTGACGCTGCCCCTCCATCATTCGTTCACTGGCCTTTCCCCACTAAAGCTAACCATGAAGCATGCCAGCAGACCAAGCTTAAGCCTCCAGGGCCTACTCTTTTTTTCTACTACCTTGTCTCGCAGTTACAGTTCTGTTTTACCGCCTCCTGCCCACCTACGGCTTGCTAGTCGACCCTCCCGCAACTTCTCATTGTACGGCGAAGCAAACCACTCTCCGCCATGGCGTGGCAACCGCAACAAGAGCCTCTACGGCAACTGGTCCAGTGTTTGAGCGACTCGCTGAGTGGCAGTGATGCGAATGCGCGAAAAAATGCTGGAGAGGTCTGTATCCTTCGCCCATGTGCTGGATGTTTGCACAGTGCTGACCTCGACACAGATGCTCAAATCGGCGCAAACATCGCCCGACATCGACAAGTACTTAGCATACGTATTTTCGAACAACCAGCCTCCGTCCGGCGTCAACATGGATGCTGCGCAGTACTTTCAGGCGCGAGCTGCGGCCGCTGTCATGCTCAAGAACGACGTCAGGACAACCTACAAATCCATGTCCGACGACACCAAAGAATACATACGATCGGTAATCCTTGTCGGACTGCAGGACCCGGCATCACAAATACGAGGCTATGCGGGGAATGTCATTACAGAAACTGTGCGCCAGGGAGGTATCATGGCATGGCCTCAGATCCTTTCTGAGCTCATCAGCATGGCCAGCAACGCCGACGGCAATGCCTCTACACAGGCGCAAGAGGGTGCCATGGGCGCATTGTTGAAGATATGTGAGGATAACAGGAAAGCTCTTGACAAGCAATACCAGGGGCAGAAGCCTCTCGACTTTGTATTTCCAAAGCTTCTCGAGCTGACCACGAGCTCCCTGCCTCGGGTGCGCGCCGACGCATTGGCTGCTATCAACGTCTTTGTTCCTGAAAAACCGCCAGCCGTGGTCTCCCACATCGATACCCTGCTGCAGCAACTGTTCCAATTGGCCGGCGATTCTAGTGAAGATGTGCGCAAGCATGTATGCAGGACATTTGTACACATTGCCGACATTGCCCCTCAGAAGATAACGCCGCACATGGACGGCCTGGTCGACTTCATGGTCACGCAGCAGTGTACTCCAAACAACCCGGACTTGGCCTTGGATGCGGCCGAGTTCTGGCTGTGCGCTAGTGAAGACGAGAACATGCGTGACCATCTTGGCCCATATTTGGCCAAGATAGTGCCAGTCCTTCTTGCGAGCATGGTGTATAGCGAGGATGACATCATGCGTCTTGAGGGCGAGGAGGAAGATTATGAGGTGGAAGACCGAGAACAGGATATCAAGCCGACTTTTGCATCGAGTAAAGCTGGAAGACTCACCACCAACGCAAACGGCGAGACCGTTCCTGCCGCCAACGGAGCACAGGGGGGTGCAGCTGAGGACGATGACGATCTTAGCGATGGTGAGATCGATGATTTTGATGACGATGACGAATTTGGAGACCCAGAAGAGCAGTGGAACCTTCGAAAGTGCTCTGCTGCTGCGCTCGACGTCCTTGCATCCGTGTTCCACGAAGCCGTTTTCCAGGCAACGCTTCCCTATCTAACAGATAATCTTAATCATGCCGAATGGCCCCACCGCGAATCGGCTGTCCTTGCCCTTGGCGCTATTGCGGATGGTTGCATGTCGGTGGTTGAACCCCATCTTCCAATGCTCACCCCATTCCTCATCACTCTGCTAGAAGATCCCAAGCCTGTTGTTCGCCAAATTACATGTTGGACACTCGGTCGTTACTCTGGATGGGCGTCCCATCTCGACGCGGCCGGTAAGAAGCAGTTCTTCGAGCCGGTCATGGAGGGCATTTTGATGAAGATGCTCGACAAGAACAAGCGTGTACAAGAAGCCGCGGCATCTGCTTTTGCCAATCTCGAAGAAAAGGCAAATACTGAGCTTGCGCCGTACTGCAGTGTTATTGTTCGGCAATTTGTCCAGTGTTTTTCCATGTACAAGGACAGGAACATGTTTATCCTCTACGACTGTGTTCAGACACTAGCCGAGCACGTTGGACCTGAGTTGTCCAAAGACGAGCTTGTCCAAACACTTATGCCCGCTCTCATCCAACGCTGGAACAAGGTGTCGGATCATTCGAGAGAAATGTTCCCCTTGCTCGAATGTCTTTCGTATGTTGCCACAGCGCTCGGCCCCAAGTTCGCTCCATACGCGGCTGGCATCTTTGCTAGATGCATCAAGATCATCCACCGCAACCTTGAAGAAGGAGTCATGGCATCTGAGATTAACGGTTTCGAGCCTCCAGACAAGGATTTCCTGGTGACCAGTCTCGACCTACTCAGCGCCATTATTCAAGCCTTGAACCTTCAGGACAGCGCGACATTGGTTTCGCAAGCACCTACCTTCTTCCAACTGTTGGCTGTCTGCATGAGGGATCCCAACAACGATGTGCGACAATCAGCCTACGCTCTTCTTGGAGACTGCGCCATCTACGTCTTCCAACAGCTCCAGCCTTGTCTACCTGACATCTTGAACATCCTCATCCCACAGCTTGACTTTAGCCAAGTGAGCCCTGACGGCCTGGATACTGGTTACTCGGTCATTAACAATGCCTGCTGGTCTGTTGGCGAGATTGCCATGTGCCACAAGGAAGGCATGCAACCCTATGTTGACAAGCTGCTACAGAAGCTCGGTACCATCCTGTTTGACCAGAGGGTTCCCGAGTCCCTGAATGAGAATGCAGCGATCGCTCTGGGCCGCCTGGGTCTTGGATGCGCGCCTTCATTGGCAGTACATCTAGCACAGATTGCTCCGGCTTTCATTCGTGCCATCAAGAAAGTCCAATGGACAGACGAGAAATGCCACGCTCTGACTGGTTTCATGCTGATTGTGCTGGCCAACCCCGGTGCCATGGAGCAATCCTTGCTCGAGTTTTTCAGCGACATGTCCATGGCTGATAGTAATGTTGTTCGAGGCCCAGCAGGAAGGCAGGTCCAAGAGACTTTCCAAAAGGTGAGGATTTTTTGTTGTTATGACTTTTGACAATACACTGACATATCGCACTAGGTCATCCAACAGTACAAGAGCATGATTTCAGACTTTGATGCTTTCCTCGGTGGACTTCCTGCAGACCAACAAGCTCGTTTCCGGGAACTGTACAATGTCTAGTTATATGACCTTTTCTTTTTCTCTTTTTCTCTTTTTTCCATCGTTTCTTCAACACTTGTTTCGTCATGTGACGATATAGCGGGCGTTTGAATAAGGGATAGTGCGTATGTATGTGAGTAGGACATGGAAAGAGACGGAAATTCAAAAAAACTACTAAAACAACAAAACAAAGAAGCAAGCGAAAGCGGGAAGGTTCCTCAAATGTGCGAGAGGTGGTTTCATCCCCTCAAGTAAGAGAGAAACGAAACGAAATATCTAAATGAAAGCATTTATGGCAGAGATGGGGAGTCAGGGGCAAACAAGCAAGCAAAGGTACTTATGGCATATATAGACGTGCTTTTTCCTCTCTCTCTCTCTTTTTTTCTTTACGTAGTTTCTATGCGACTGGGCGATATTTGTGTTCACTCTTTTTTGTTTTTCCAATTTTGAGGGAGTTTACGAGGATGCGATGACGACAAGGCATTGTTTTGCGAGGAGGCTAGGCGTTTGTATGTAACCTGTGCGTGTATGTGCGTGTGTATTGGGTGTTAGGTAGCTTTATATAGTATAGTAGATAGCTTAACTTAGGATAGTGTAGTCGAGTTGACGTGTCTGGTTTGTGAAGAGAGAGAGAGTGTGTGTGTGTATGGGCATGTATGTAAGTCAGAGGGAGTGATAGGGGATTCAACATGGAAATACGCGTTGGTAGCATGTGGTGTTAGGAATGTAAAAGTGTGTGCTTGAATATGTGTACAGATGTATCTGCGTGGTCTGTCTAGACGGTTTTGTGTGAATACGAAAGGGTAGGTTCGTTGGTTATACGAGATTCATCCGCTCAGAACTGGGGTGCTGTTGTATTTACTTTGTTGATACATGCTTCTAGTTTTTGTTTGCATTATTTATAAGTAGGCTAGGGAAGAGTCTTGGTATTGTGTGGTTCTATCTTTTTCTGTATTTTATTTGCACCACGTCAATACATGTCAAATTTGTTGGGACAGGCTTTGTCTGTTAGAAATGCAGCGTACATAGGTCAAGGTCGTGATGAAGTGTTGTGCTCTCTGTTTAGTTGGATTTGATACAGAGGAAGATATAAAGTAAATGACAACGATCGTAGTATCTGTACATGATCTTATTATTTGTTTTGTAAATGTAGCGACGTGGCATTCTTCGTTTTCTTCTTGGACGCGAATCTGACATGTTGACTGTCGTGACAGATGGGGAGTCCTGGCTGTCAATTTTGTCTTTTTTTTTCTTTTTTTTTACATGTCCTTCGTGGTCCCTCTTATGAATAGAGGTAGATTATAGATACAAGCTTTACAGTATTCTAGTGCAAACACCAAGTTGACTGTGTTTCTTACACAGAAAAGACGGCGATGGCGATGACCCAGTCAAATCCCTGTGATTGGGCTAGACCAAGATCCCACATTACTTGCTACCATTACTCGTCCGCCATTACTCGCACGAGCTGCAATTTGTCTGTGGAATGAGGCGGAAGCGCCATCGGCCTTTCTAGACGCTTGTTGTCATCTATCCCCATTTTCATGGAGTAGAGCACAAAGACAGTATCTCGGTGACATGCTCGCTACACCTACAGTTTCATTTTCCCTTGGTTTTAATTTGCCTTGTCTCTCCTACTTCCGACAACAAGCCAATGGGCACCCCACGGCACAAAAACTTTGGCAACGTACGCGTCTGATGGGGTATACGTATACGCTGACCCAAGAGGTGCACGTACAAATGACATAAGATGCACGTATGAGTCTGACAGGAAGAACGTATGATGTAGAACAGGTGGCACCACCTAGTTGCGGTCAAGGCCAAAAGAAATCTTTCATGTTTAGAGGGGTCGAGTAAGGCTAGACTGCCTACACACAGACCATAGTAGAAACCAAGCAGAGATAGACACATGAGTGTATGTAGAGTGAGACCGCGTTTTCACCTAGCTTACATATGCTCCGAGGACCTCAATGTAGAGGAGAGTTTGAGCAGCTGAAGTGGTAGTACAGAGACCCACCCCTGCATGCAATTTCGCCTCTTTTTGCACAGGGATCATCCATCCATGGTACTCTGACGCTCTATGCTTTCTTGTGAAAGAGGGCAGTCAGGGGCGGGGAGGGGCATATTCTGAAGAATCTTTTTTTTGTTCCTGGGTAGGGTACATGCAAGCGAAGGGGTATTGGGGTGAGAGGAAGAAAGGAAGAGAGACACGTGCCCTCTACACGTCTAGACACAGATTTACACCTATTCCGGAAAAAAAACAGGCCGAAAATTCGGCGAAGACCGAGGTGAGTTTTGGGGAAAGCGACAAACGCTATGGTCGCGAATGTCATGGACGCACATGGCAATTGGCATGCTTGGTTTTGACATGGGAAATCTCTGTATCGAGTCTTGGGCTCAACACACGACTCAGGGACCTAGTGTCGATCTTGTGGGGAGGGGACCTGCTAACTATTAAGCCATGTCGATAATTGCTCGAAACGACTCAATGGCCGGTCCGAACGTTTCATGGTACGAGTTTCCTAGTATCGTTAGCCGTGTAGAAGAGTGAGTACCAGTTTGTTTATGCAAGAAACGATGGGAGTAGGTGGAGGAGGAAAGTTTTTCTCTCTTGTTTTTGATTCTTGTTTTTGTCCTCAGTCATTCTGTCCAATATTCTACTTTTGGGTATGAGGCAGAATGGTGAGAGTGACTGTATCAGGCAGCCCGCATGGAAGCAAAAACTGCTGTGCAACGATATATTGGCAATATCAGCAAAGTGAGTTTGTGAGCAAGACTACGGCGGATATGATGTAGGCGAAGGCGGCAGATGCAGCAAAAGTGTATCATTCGGGCAGAGACGCTAGTTGGTCGGAGCAGACGTCGCGCAGACGATTGGCTGGCGATGGCGTAGAGGACATGTGGTCCTGGTGTCGCCTACCACACTCGTCGATACCGCTTGGTCCCGGGCCAATGGTATGGCAGAAAACTAAGCCGTTCCCAGGTATGTGCCGAGAGGTGGAGAGGGTGCTTTGCATGGTGATGCAGGTAGGAAGTGGCTTGCAGACGAGCTGGAGGGTAAAAAAAAAAATGTAATGCATGCTAGGATTCGGATGGGTAAACATTGGCTTGGTACGAGGTGGGCTAGTATGTCTTTGTCGGGTCACACGAGAAGATGGCTTGTCCCGACGTCATCATGTATATGTATAGCACTTGTCAATTGCCTGTTGCAGTCAGGGTCGGAGTGGTTAGGGTGCAAACAGACACTTGGCGTAACCTTAATGTATCGGCATCTGCCATAGCGTACGGAGGGAGGGAAGAATCGAAGGGTCGTCGAAGCTTTGATCGGAGGTGTGCTAGTTGGCAGGACCCCAGATGCGGCAAGAACAGGCCGAGGTGAATTGCTGGCTGCAAAGTTGTTAGGGTAAAAGAGAGGTTAATGCTAAGAATAGCTCTCTGGGAAGGAGGCTAACCACGGTGGGCGTGGGCCATTTGTGGCTTTGAGTGGGGCTAGCCCGAATTGGGCATGCCGTATTGTCGCTAAGAAGGGGACTTTGTGATGGCTCTGCAGAGCAAGAGAGAAAGGGAAAAAGGTACAATGCTAGCGGCCGTGTATTGGAACTCGTATCTCGCACCTGGGCGATGGCAGGTGGGCGTGTTTCAGTAGCAGCGCAGGAACGAAGCGTGAGCATAGCCACGCCTTGGCGCTAGCGGCGGCGGCGGCATGTCCAACGGGCGGGCTCAGCATGTTCAGTGATGGAGAGAGACAGAGGGCAGCCATTGGCAACGGCCGTCTGTGAGACATGGCAGCGTGGAGTGTGATCAGGCGCCACGGCAGGCGGGCTCGCTAACTGGCAGCAGGCAGATGCTGAGTCACCCACGCAGCGCCGCCTGTGGGAGGGCAGAAGCGTGTGGCGGGTGAGAGTTGGTTGATGATGGCTGGGCCGAAGCACGAGAATAGAGGCGCTACGCCGGCCGGCTGGCACGACTCGGTGCCGCGCGAGGGCAGCCGTAAATAGCGACGGCGTGGGACGAGCCAGCGTAGTATGGATAGATGGTAGCAGTGGGCAAAAAAAAGTGAGGCCAGGGCGGCGACAGTGATGGGCTCAGGCCAAACGGGCGCAGCAGGCGGAACGGGCAGCAAGAGGGATTGACTGAGTGAGTGACAGGCGCTTTGTGGGTTTGGGTAGCGTGCCGTCATCGCCAGCATCGTGTGATGGCGGGTGACGCATGGGGAGCTATTTTTGACCTGGAGATATTGGACGGCCCCGGCTCGCGCAGTCTTGATGTCGCGAGTGGCAGCGGGCTGGCCGTTGGCATCAGCAGAGGCAGGCTGTGTAGGTAGTAGTAAGAAAGGGATGGATGGATGGATTCAGGGCGGGCAGGCAGGCAGGGCAGGTAGGCTGCACGCATCCAGCATCCAGCAGCCAGCAGAGACACTGCACACTGCACACTGCTGCACTGCACGCGCGAGGGAAAAAAATTAGCAGCGCGCGCCCCGAAGCTGACCCGGGGCCCATGGACGGCGGGCTGGAGCTGCCGGTTGCAGACAAGGGCCCAGCATGCTACTGGTCGATCCTGCTCCACGCACGGCCCGCCTTGCTGTTGGCTCGGTCGTCGGACCTCGATGGCCGTTTTGCACGCCTCTTGCGCGCTGAGCACACCCACCCCCCCCCCCCCCGCCAGCGCGGCTCATGCGCTGCACCACCACCGGCACCAGCATCAAACGTCTGTCCCAGTAGTCCCAGTCCCAGTCCCAGTCCCAGTCCCAGTCTCAGCCGAATCCAACCAGGGGCCCAACTGCTGCTGCTGCTGCTGCTACCACCCCCAGCTGACAGTCCACCAACTCCTGCCCACGCCCACGCTCACGACCATGCAAGCAGGGGTCGACCTCACGAGCTCATTCACTCCCAGGGCCCACGACCAGATTTGTGAACAATGCAGCCCATCATCATCATTCACCCGCCAATTCAGCCATCAAATCTACATGCTACTACGCACATAGTAACTGAATACACCATCCTGGCCCCGTGCCCAGCCGGCCGGCTTGCCTGTACTGTCCCGACCAACCTACCCCACAGGCAGGCTCCCTCGCATGCCCTCAGCCAAGCCATGACGGCCGCCTCTCTGCTCACAATGGCGACGGGCGTCCATGGCCACTGGCAGAGAAGCTTAATCCCCACGGGAGTTACACCGGGGCCATGTCATACGAGCATGAGCCAGCCGGTCCCATCAGCGTGAATCATTCAATCCAGCAACTGTAGCTCCCGCAAGCTTCGCCGTAGTCCCTGCTAGCTCCTCCTCGTTGCTCTCGGCTGCTACCCACACACTCGAGTCCCCTTCCCTACTACGCCCTCCGTGGCGTCACTGCTATTTGTGTGGACGCTATGCCACTGCTAAACCTCCTTGGCCCCGTTTCCGCATCTTTGTCGTTGGCTCCCGAGCACAAGTCACCCTGCGCTTTTGCTCACATACCACCCAAGTCCACCTCCAGCCTGCCGACCCTCTAGTCTCGTAGCCTTGTCCTGATCCTGCATGGTCGCGGTGCAGGGGGCAGCTTGCAGACGAGCTTGACCCCATCCGCTGTCACCTCGTCCTGACCTGTCGTACCCTCGTTGCCTGTCCACCCGGCGGAGGTATCGCTGCCTTTGCGTCAATATCGAGACCAGCCCTAAAGCTATCTAAGCTTATCCATCCTATCTGCACTCTGCACCCTGCCTGCACTATATATCACCACCAGCCCATCCTCCACCACGCCTGCTAAACTGCTCGCACACAACACCCTGTTCAATTTATTCACCGGTTTCGACCCCATTACCCTCGCTTTTATCAACCTACGCGCCACTTCCACTACACCTTTTTGGGTCTCTTCCCTCCTCCTCTCGCTACCTACCCTCCAACCCAACCCATCCCAAACCATACTCATCATCATCGTCGCCCCAACCAACCTCCCCCCGACGTGACAAACTTGGCCTGCCAACATCATCTACAACCCGACGACGTTTGCAACCTTCTCATCTTCCATTGGACCACTTTGATCAATTCTTCTTCCCCTCCCAAAAGAGATAAAGAAAATGGCTGGTCCCGGTGGTGGTCCTTCAAGGCGCAGCCATACCAAATCCCGAAAGGGTTGCAAGACGTGCAAGAGGAGGCATATTCGCTGTGATGAAACATTCCCGCAATGGTAATTATTACCACGTCTCTGTTTTGCCCGTGCCCCTCCACCAACTGACGCCAACCTCAGCCGCAACTGCACAAAGCATCAAGTCCGCTGCGACTACATGGACAGTCCTTCTGCCATGATGCCAGAATCGCCTCAATCTCCCCAGCAGCCTAACCTGCTCTGGACACCCGAGATCGAGGCCACCATTGAGCTCTGGAGACAGACGGGCGAGTTCCCCTTCCCAGAGCTCAGGGTGTACCCTCAGCCCCAATGGCGTGCTTTGACGACGGTTGACCTCCGTCTCATTCACCACCTGTCTTCCATCTCCAACGAGATGTTCAGAAACAGAACCTCAAAATCCACTCTGTGGACCGACATGATGCCCAAGTACGCACAGAGTCCCCCCGTTTCTACTCTCGCTTGTCCTCGGAGCATACTGACACTGCCAGATTCCTGAGCATTGCCGCGTCCCATCCATTCGTTATGCACAGCATCCTTGCCTTCTCTGCCTCGCATCTGGCCTGGATCTCACAATCCACCGAGACACGCAACCTTGCTTTTCACCACGCCAGTCTTGCCCTCAAGGGCTTGCACGACGGAATTACAAACTTTACTAAACACAACTCAGACGCAGTACTTGCGTCTTCTCTTCTCCTCGCATGGCAGGCGACGGACTGGTGAGCATGGTTCCCGAACCCTTTTTGCTTTTTCACACGACTAACCCAAGGCGCTTAGGCGAGGCTGGGCCTCTCTAGTTACCGGTACAAAAACAGTAAGCTGACTGAAGATCTCTATCAAAGCACGAAAACTAACCCTACCACAGGTCATTCAGTCCATGCAGCCCTGGAGGCACGAGTCTCTCTTCGCCGACTACATTGCAGAACACACACCCATGCCTGACCGACATTTCATGAACCCCATCAGCACCCCGATATCACCAGAAGCACGCAGAGAACAATTGAACGCCCTCGTCGACATCCACGCCTCGCTACAGCGACTGCAACCCTACCTGGTCCGCAACGAACAGGAATCCAAATGGGTGGATCAGCTGAAGGGTTACCTTGACCGTCTGAGGTCGTCGAGTCCAGCACAGAGCCCCGAAGAGCAGTTCAACCAACTCTATGCCCTCCGCAAGTGGCTGTTCTGGGTGCCCATTTCACTTTTGGCTGCCAAGCGGGGAGACATTATTGTTCTGGTCATTCTGGCACACTTCTATGCTACTGCCTTAGCCTTGGAGCCAATATTCCCCGACGTGGCCTCGGTCTTTGTCGCAGACCTGTCACTTTGTCCGTTGGAGGAGATCAATCAGCTTGTGCAAGGATTCCAAGACGCACGCTATGACTCGCACGTACAGACCATGTCGTGCTTGATACGATTCCCCATGGACATGGCAGCTTCGTACAAGGCAAGGCGAGAATGGTCAAGACAACAAAGCATGGCCATGACACCCATGCACCAGCAGCCGACTTACGCACTAGAGTCGATTAATCAGGATTTGGAGAACCACATTGCGCAGTATAGTTATGGCCAGAGTCTGTCTCCAGCGTTTGCACCATCACCGCTCACGTTTCTTCCTCCCGGCATGACGTCTGCGCCAACATCGCCCTATCTCGAAGTGCCTCGCTCGTCGACTGTGGACGCATACGGGACGCCTAGCAGCAGCTATGCGCCATCGAACAATTTTGCGTCTCCACTCGGGTCACCTGTAGCGCTACTGCCGCCATATTCGGCCCCCCAAGAGCATGCAATGTCATTTGGCATGCAATCGGGCTATCCCAGCGGGTTCGTGGCTACACCTATCTGGACGTGAACAAACGGCAGGCTGAACGAACCCCCAGGAACCAAATGAGTCCCACTGCGCTCCAGGTTGCGGCTTCTGGAGCGCACTACCACCAGCACGTTGCTTCGCCGAACTTGGAAGCCGGGCAGGACCAGACGCCGACTGCGGGGTATGCGCCAGGCCAGTACAAATACAGCCAGGCCTGAGCACCATTATTTCCCAGGATGAAGAAATGGGATGAGACACATCCGTTACGGCCCGTTGTCGTCATGTCGACAGCTGCACGGGACAACAGCAGAACCATTTCGGATGGATTAGCCATGGGGCCATGTGGCCATGGGCTGGGTGGGTGGTGAGGTTCAAGCAAGTTGGCCCGATGACATGCACTCAGTTGCAAGTTGAGCGCTTTGGCGGTAAGCCACTCGGGGACTGGCGGCGGCGGGGCTTCGGCGCACCAGCTGGGGCAACAAAAGATGGAAAGGTTTAGCGAGTGGGAAATGTTCTGCACGGGCATGCCAACAGGTGCGCTCCTATCCTGTTACGTCAGGGTAACTGGACCGGCGCTCGCTAAGGGGGGGTTGCGCGAAGCGGACACATGGCCCTGGCGGAACCTGTACGCCCTGTGGCCGAAACTGACAAGGTCGTCACACACGTACTACCTAGATACACACACCCACACCCACACCCACACCTGTTTGGATGCGACTTGGGCACAAGCGCGAACATCAATCTCGGACGAATTAGACGTAGAATGAGAAGGAACCCATATATTAGACGACAAATTAATCCATGCCTAGACGGAGCGCATTTGTGCGGCTTTGACACACTTTTTTTTTGGTATTGTGTTCATGTTTGCTCTCTCTCTTGTTGTCTCTCTCCTCGGAGCAGTAGAGGAATAACGAGTCTTGCAGGCCCCCCCTTAGCCGTCGCCGACAGGGTCGCAAGGGTAGACAAGTTGGAGGATGCACACAAGAATTAAGGTTGGCCAGTATGGTCTTAGCTCCCTGGTTCTAGTGGCTTTTCCCCGTGACGGCCATGGTTTGCCCTGCGTTTTTGGCGTCAAAGGCGGACAGGCCGCTTTGCCAAATATAGCAATGGCCCAGCCAATGGGCAGCCCGCGCCTCGGCAGCCCTGGTCGCAGCCCACCCAGCAGGCTGGTTTTACGTACAAAGCGCGCTCGACACTCCCCAGGCTACTCTGCTTGCCTGCCAAGTTTTGTCCGCCTAACAGGCCATGCAGGCAAACTGTCCATGTAGCAGTCGTATGATTCTAGAAAGACAACCGTACGCTAGTCTATGACCGACGGCACGACCAGCATCGCGCGCATGATGTCATTCCAGGCGGCCGGTTCTGGTTCGGTTCTAGCGGGTAGTGGGACTTGAACCCACCATGTTCGCTGCGCGCACCGCCACGCGTCCGTTGGCTAGACGCTGCACACTATGCTACGCTTTCGCCCGCCTGCGTTTTGGGGCTTGCTTGCGACGTGTCAATGCTAGCACCGCCACAAGCCCCGGCTCTCGGCACCATGCTACCCTCGACGTCGACGACGATCTCCATCGTCGCGTAGCGGGTTTTTTCTTTTTCTTCGACAGAACCACTCTGTGCACGCCAATGCTTACAAACGCCGCTTAGCAAATCCTTCTGCCAACCCCAAAGACCCCGCGTAACCGTCAAGACGATACGCGAGTTGCAACGTCCAAGGATGCAGCATGCACGCGAAGATCCTCCTCGCACACTCTTCGCTACCACGACACGCGCACTGCATCGGCTACTGGATCCAAACCTTGAACGACGTCAGATCAGATACCAGATGCATTCACCGACATTCTTGTTGGACACCTAGTCCATACCAAGTGCTTAGCTCGTAGAGACTAGACTGCTTGATCCGTCCTCTCGGAGCCGCGGCAGTCTTGGGAGACAAGACTCGAGAGAGGAAAAAAAAAGCCATGGCAGATGCCGGAGCGGCCCAAAACATGCCGCGCGCGCACTGCGCTGACCCATACGTTTCGGGCGTTCTTAGCTACCAACATGACAAGCCCTGCAGGTACCCAATTCCCAGCCCCCTGATCGCCTATCTTTGTGGTCCTGCGTCGCCAGGGACGGACAAACGCGCGCATTCGAAGCACTTTTTGCTCCGTCACCGCACAAGACATGTCAGACCCACTAACCAGTTCGCCGTTGATCTTCGGACTTTTCGCTTCGTTGCTAGCTCGGGCTCCGCTTTCTCCATGCCGCGTCCGATGGGCATCTCAATCTGATTGTTGGTCACTAGTAGACCACCAACAAGAGCTATTGAGGGTTCCACCGTTGTTGTCGTTATGTCCGGCTGCCCCTCATTGGTGTATCAACCAACTCTGTCATGCCGAGGCTTGTTTCTGTGCAACCGTCGTCGCCAATCAGCGCACGCACCGCGGAAGAATTACTTAGCTTCGGAGAAATACCCCCTCACCATGCCTCTTCTTACACTGCTAAGACGTGTAGGTGTAGACTGTTGTTGTCAGTGCTGATTTAAACGCGCAGGCAACGTGAATGCTCTGCAACTGCCAATGACTCGGAACTCTGCGATGGCTCGTCACGTGCCCAAGACTGCAGACTGACCGCTCCTCAGCCAACCTCGTCCATCTTCCATTGGCCAACACACAATCGCCATCTCCTGTCCTTACGCGCGTAAATGCGTTGCAGAACTAATTCAAATCAGGCCATTGATAATTCTTCTAGTCAGCACACGTTCTCTTCTCCCAGCCTACCACCTGGCCTGCGGAACTTCGGATGAACATTATGCCGAAACCCCGCCACATGTGGCGTCGAAGGGCTAAAGAACCAATCGTAGAATACGACTCGCGCATACATAACATTTGGCTCAAGGCACACTTGCGTTTAGGAAGAAGTAAAACTAGTCATAATCACACCACTAACTCAGGATTTGCGTAATCCTACTCCCCTAGTCCATTCTCCGAGGGATGTCGCCTGAGTTCCTGGTCTTCTTTGGGACCTTGTTGTTTCCTGCATCCGCATCTACCGTACGTATGTACGCACGTTCTGGAACTGCTGCCCTGACAGGCCCATAAAACTCCTGAAGAAATTTCGCCCCTCACGCTGCGCTGGTCCCCGGTACACCACCATGTCCACGCACAGCCATGTGATCTGACCGCCGAATCTTCCATCTACCGATGCGTAGTAGGCTATGATTCAAGCAACTTGAAAAGTCTCCGCCTATGTCCCGGTCCAACCCTACCGCACCATGGCAAAGTCAGATTGACCCTGGTCGTCCCGCCGTCAAACGCTACTGCCGTCGCTACCACCGCGCCTACTATAGCGTACACGTGCCGTGACCGAAAAAAATACCTCTAACGGATACGGAGATCAACAAGTCGGCAGCGATCGACAGCGTCTAGAAGGGCACGAAGTTACTCTGGTCTGCAACGCGCGGCACCTCCAGCTGAGCCTCCTTGTCACCTTTTTTTTAGCCAACCTTCGGTACCCTTCCTGTCCACCAGGCTGCCTTTTCCATGGTTATGATCTTGCAACCTAGCGTCTCTGGTCTGCGATAGCCTCACCTTGCTCGGCCTTCGAAGCGCAGATGCGCCGCAACATAAGCCCGAGCCTGCTAGGGGGGGCTAAAGGGACATCTCAGATACCGTAACGAACCATAGCTCTCAGAATTATGAGCTAACGGGACGCGCCGCGCGCCCGCCAAATAGATGAAAGAAAGAGGCGAGATAAGAAGTTTGGAGACTAAATCTCTTTTGAGATGCGCGTAACACACGTGTCTGTCAATGGGTGGGAGGTGGCTACTTCTGCCACCTGCTCTGCGCGCCCTACCCCCAAGGGAAAAAAAGATGGCGGAGGATCTAGGGTTCTCAGATCCTCATCTCGATTTGCCTGCCTATTTCGACAGACAGACAGAGAGCCTGGCAAACGCACACGTCGGCCCCCGAGCGCTTACATTCTGGAACATGGTCTGCTCACGTAAACAAGCCCATTTCGCGTTCAGGGCTGAACACGGTGGCACAGGGGATGGATACCTCTGGCCCGAAGTCGGCCGTTCGCACGTACATGGGCATTGTGGATACTGCGTACAGGCGTGTAAAATGAGACATTCCTCACGACTGGAGTTGGGATTATCTCAGCCACCCACATGCTCAGGCCGAGATATAGCCAAGTACATACGTACGTATGGTCTGTCTGTTACCTGTCCCTTCTCCTTATCTCCGTCTGTCTCGCAAGACTTATCGTAGTGCCGATAATACATGGACTGGGGTGTGTGTGGTACATACGCCGCCAACGTGTCACATTTTTCCGTTCGGGCCGGCTCGCAACGAAGAATCCATAACGAGCATAGTCAAGCACAGTACACACACTTCAGAGTCAGAAAGACAGCGTCGTGTGTGTAACAAACCAAAACGATTATGCAACAGGGATGCTTTGATATTACTCCCATTTCTTATAGTCAACATGTAACCCCCTCTGGCCATCTTCTTGCAGGCATCCGATTCAGGTAACAAAGAGACCTCTTGGAAGTCATGGCGCAAAGTAAATTGCATTTGGTGTGTCGGCAAAACTAGGCTTGTTTCACGGAATATTTTTTGGGGGGATACCCCAAACCCCCCGGATTTGCTCTCCTAGGATATCCCCGTGGAGTTCCTCTGCTATGGAGAGACAGAAAGAGAGAGAGATGACATGGATGGTCGATGGTACAGTGTATGCATGCTACCATGCTCTCACGATGCAAGTGTGTGTACACTTCTCGTCTACATACGAACAGGGGGAAGTTTCTTCGTTGCGAAGGGATATCGCTGCCACCGAATCCCCACTTCGAAATACTATTACAACATAGGAGGGGATCCCGATTCTTCGAGGCAAGCTAGTGTTGCGTCTCCCCTCCCCTTGTCCTTTTTCCATACTCTGGCGCTTGGCATGGTTTTCTATACACAACATACCTTGTGTTGCAAATCTCTCATATCCATTTATCTTCCCACCCAGTCCCTTTTCTTCCCTATCCGCTATTTACATTGCGTATTTCATCTATAGCTCCTTCGTCCCTGTTCTTCTTCTTCTTCACCCAGCTTACGCGCCATTGTGTCCAGATGTTATCAAACTGGGCTTCTTGTCACGCTCGAAAGCCCGGATGAATGTGACGTCCAGTCTATATATCTTCCCCCCCCCCCCTCCCCAACCCTTGCTGTGTACACAGCAGATTTCGCTTGTCAACAACCTGCTATAAAATAACCTGAGGAGAAGATACACACAGGGTTCTAAATCATGTTTTGTGAACATGGATGGCATGTGTATTTTTTCTGCGCTGAATGGTGGAATGGCAAAGGGTGTTTTAGGAAGAAGGAAATAAGATGGATTCAATTTTGTTGATATAGTACGCTTGTATAGAATAATGTTTTATTGAGATGTTGAAGATTGTCATATGCGCGATAACTACTTGATTGTCCCGTGGGTATTTGTGTGTATGAAGAAATATGTCACTGGCTTACAATGAGCACATTGAACATGGGAAGGGGAAAGGAAGTCGATTTGCGAAGAATGAGATGCCGGGAGAGGTGTGCAACGTATGGGTAGATAGGGTATTTGAGTGGTGTGTTAAATTCGCTTCACTTTACTGCATATTTGTGTGGGCGTGGGAGAAGTATCTAGGAGGGCGAGTGCTCGGCAGGGGGCAGGAGTTTTCTAGTGAGAGGTAGGCTGGAAGTAGAGAGTTTAGGTGGCTCTCGTCGATGCCGTTCATATGTACGATAGAAGACGCAGGTGACGTGGGGATAGCTGGTGTGATGTGATAGACTGTGCTAGACAGCTTCGATTGGAGAATAGTCTTCGTTCGTCAATGGAAGCGCTGTCATCGGGTTAGGAATCAGGGTTCTTAGTTGCTTTGCGGGAATCTTTGTTTTGGGCCAGAGGCACAGGGTGTGGGATAATTGGATGCTACTGGGAATTCGTGGTAAAAGCACGGCTTGTAGAAGATTATCTTTCGCTTCTGAGATTGTAAATTCGTACATGAGGTTAGGTTTGGTGTTTGGGAAGTGTCAACAAAGTTTTTGACATGGGTGTCTCAGTGTGCATTGAGGATTTGCATGGGCGTTTGTCCATTGTCAAGAGAGACAATTGTCTCTTTTTGGCTGAATTCTTTCGTAGTGTTGGCATAATTTTGCCTTTAGAAGCTAATGTAACATTGGGCAACATGAATACAATTATTGCAACAAGAACGCCGGTAAGGACAAAGTAGAAAGAATCTTAGCGTTCACTGAGTATGGCGTGCTTATACAGACGGTTCTTAGTACCTACGTGAACCTTGGTTCGGCGTTGTTTTACTCATTATTGGCATGGCTTTGAGAAGTTCTTCTTCTCAACTTATCGAAAACAGCATTTGTATCAGGCTTATGAGCTTCGCCATCTACCATCAAATATACCAAAAGCCTTGTATTTCTTTGTCAATACAGTTATCTTGCAACTGACGAAAATCGCCTCCTTATCTTCCCTCTCGCCAGATGCTAATGAGTGTCAATTGAATCCAACCCACACTCAGGATACAAGTACATATGCAGTCTGAACGAGACGCAATAGTTTACAGCAATTTCATTATCATGGATATGTTCTCGGAATACACAAGGTGCTGAATTCGCTCTATGATGCTGTCTCATCTACTAAACCAGGTTTACGACGTCTCCTAATGAAAGATCGTGGGCAGTTCGCAAGTAATATCAATTGAGCTAATATTGGTATTGTGAGCGTTGCCCACAATGTTTCTGGAAAACCTTTCAATAACGTAATATTCTCAATTTTTCTTCGGGTAGCCGGTACATGAGCAGGCGCCCTCCACTGCTTATAGATTTGAAGTCAAGCCCTTCATACAAGCCGTGATTAGAGTTTTGAGCATGTTAGTACATAATGCTGTTGTGGACAAGTTTGTAGGTGGAAAAAATATGAAGACATAGCGAAATCACTAATCAACCCTTGATTATCTTTCATTACCGTTCTTCAACTAAGAACATCCAAACACAAGCCACAACTACCAAATCTCAATAGTATGAAGGTTCACTGACTGGCTGTTGAATCAAAATTGAACCAAGAATATTGACTTTGATATGCACGTAGAGGTTTCTGGGTTAGCTTCAGCTTTAGTCAGGACATGATATTGTGTAAAATTAGCAGTCGTTCACTTGCATAGCGTGAACCAGATTATGCCCTTTCTTGTTGATATGTGCTGGTGACGATATGGACAACGCGATATGTTGGCGAGCCTAAGAACTGGAAGAGCTAGATGCGCCCGCACCTGGCACGATAGAGTTAACAATCATGCAATCGCCATCGCGGTTGGATGTAGGCATAGGTATCAAAGATCCCGATCCCGTTGATCAAGGCCCAGTCGTTGATGCGTACTGCCCAACACCTTATGTCATCGTGACTATCGCTAGTGTCCTCAACAGTATTGGGTTTGCTAAACAAACTCCCAAACGTTTCCTGCATCGATATATACTTTTGAGGTACAAGGAGACGATATACACAAGACAACGAACAAAGTATATCTGATCAACTCAGCCAGTCTCATATAATCATCAATGGACATTGAATATCGCAAACGTAGATGCTGCAACACGCGTAATTATACCAAATTCAGCCCGGGAGCCCTAATTCTAGCGCAGGTTTTAGTAAAAACCAAAAAGACACATCCTGGATACTTGGTACGATCTACGCAGGATAGCCCATGCCACTTGAAATGGCGGGGTTCTCGGAATGGTTCCGAACACGGGCCGATTTTGTTCCCGGCGGTAGGCGCCTCGCGATGGCGTAAGGGCCATCATTCAACATCACATAGCCAGCAAAAGCAACTTACCTCCATACGCAATCATGTCTGGAGGCTGGAACACGATAGAGTCCGATGCTGTTAGTGCGCCGTTTTGCCAAGCCTCCTTCACCTACTGACTCTCACAGGGCGTATTCACTTATTTGATCGAGAAGCTCGGTGTTAAGGACGTACAGTTCGAAGAGCTTACGACACTCGAACCTTCGGAACTGCAAAACCTTGGTACAATCTACGGCGTCATCTTTCTCTTCAAATACCCTACAGGCGAGAAGCCTAGCGACGTCCCTAAGGACGGCACTTACGATTATGAGGCGGCCAACTCCCTCTTCTTCCCGGCGCAGACTATACAGAATGCCTGCGGAACACAAGCAATAGTCTCTCTGCTTCTGAACAGGGAAGAAGAGATTGATATTGGCAAGGAGCTGAAAGAGTTCAAGGAGTTTGCCGGTGACTTCCCGCCAGATGTTCGTTGAACCAGCAAAGGATTTTAAGAACCATAGTGGCTGATCGATAGCAGCTGCGTGGCGAGACGCTCTCAAACTCAGACCTCATCCGCGAAACACATAACTCATTTGCGCGATCCTCGCCCTTTATCGATGAGACGCAACGAACAGCGACCGAAGACGACGACGTATTCCACTTCATCGCGTAAGCATTCAAGCCAAACAGAAAAAAACCACTTACTCCAAGCACCTAGCTGATACTCCAATCACCAGCTACACAAGCATAAACAATAAACTGTACGAACTCGACGGCCTCCAACCCGCACCCATATCCCACGGCGCCTGCACCTCATCCGAATTCCCCCAAAAGATTATTCCCGTTCTGCAACGCCGCATCGCCCGGTACCCCGCTACAGAAATCCGCTTCAACCTCATGGCCTGCTGTCGCGACCTGCGGATCCGCGCGCGCGAAATCGGCGATGAAGACGAGCTGGAAGAGCAGGAGGATAAGCGTGCGAGGTGGCTGTGGGAAAATTCGCTGCGAAGACACAACTTTGTGGGTTTTGTGGGCGAGCTGCTGAAGAGTGTGGTAAGGGCGAAGTTGGATCAAGGCGGCGATGCGTATGAGAAGTGGGTTGAGGAGGCCAAGGGCAGGTCGGCAAAGAGGAGGGAGGATCTGAGGAAGCAGGGTATTGCTGAGGACTGAGGGGTGGGAGGGAACACGTGTAGTGCGAGGATGATGCTGGATAGATGAGTTTGGACGTATATAGGCGATAATCACCAATATCCGCCAGTTCGGACGAACATGATACACATATAAGATAATGCACGCGAATTTCAGTGTCCGCGCTTTTTGCTAGATCTACTCAGAGGATTTATCCTACTCAGTCTCCGTTCCAGCCTTCAGGACCTCTTGTTTCTCATAAATTACCTTCAACGTCCCCACTTCAACCTCGGACAGAAATTGTCTCTCCAGCTTCGTCGCAAGGGGCACGTCGTCTCGAGACCAAGTAGCTAGTTCAAGAATGCCTGCTCAGTCAAGCAGTTATACTCCTCATTTCACAAAGACAAGCGCAAGAAAACACAACATGAAAGGAGTATCTTCGATGTTATTACTGTACGTATCCAGAATCGGAACTGTCTACTACAAAAATCTGCCATCTACTGCATACTTTCCTCTCTCTCCCTCTCACTCAGGTCCGTCTCCAAGCGCCAGCAATGGCCAAATGAAACAACAATCACAACAACAATAAAAGGAAAACTTTCCGCTCATTCCCATAAACGCCGTTCCTCGCTATGCTAGCTTGCTAGTAATATGGTGGAGGGGATATATACGCTTCGCTACATTACTTCATAAAATGCGGTCTTCGCTATTGGTATGGTATTGGTGAGGCCGTAAGGAAAAAAAAAGTCAATGAAAGATAAGAAAAGAAAAAGAAAGAAAAGCAGAAGGGAGCCTGACCTAGCCCATGGTGAAGTGGCTAGAGCTCGCTTGCAGCACAGTGAGCGACAGGAGCCTGGAAGACGACGGGCTCCATGGCGCACGAAGCCACTTCGAGTGCGAGTGAGCTGGTGTCAGGGACCTCTTGGGCGACGACGGGGGCAGCTTGCTCTGCTGAATCCAGGAGCTCGACTGCGTCCCCGGGTTCTACAACAGGCTCGGCAGCAACGGCTTCGAGCTTGTCTGCGACCTCTGTTAGCGGTGCAGGAGCAGCAGTCTCGCGCATGCTAATGACAGTCTGAGACTCGGTGACGGTGATGGTAGAGTAAGATGTTGCCGTCATAGTTGCAGTGACTGCACTAGGCATGGGGGCAGCTACGACGTCTGTAGGCAGTTGGAGCATGTGAGCAGTAGAAGCCTCTTGTTGTATCGAGTGCATGCTCACGGTCAAGTACGCAACGGCAGCTCCGAGCAGGAGGATGACCATGTTGCGCTTGTCGCCTAGAAGAACAAGGGCGTAGTTCTTAAGAAGGGTGCTGAGTGGAACCTCGGACGACAAACGTGAGCTAGAGGCATGCTGGCGTGCAGCCTCAGCCCTCTCCTTCTCCTTGACGGCGTTCTCGAGAGCGCGGAGGCGATCGGCGACAGCGTCGGACTCGGCGAGGGCCTTGGCCTCCAACTCAAGACGAACAGCTTCTTTAGCCTCCTCCAGCTTGGCCTGGAGGTCCTCTTCAAACTTCTTCTTCTCGGCGGCCTTTTCTTCGATGCTACGTCGCAGTGCGGCAGCAGCCTCTTCGAAGCTCTTTTGTAACTCGGCCTCTTCCTGACGCTTCTTCTCATTCGCCTCCTCTTCCAGGATCTTAGTCTTAGCAGCGGCTTCTTGAATCTGCCGTTGGAGTTCGATGGTGTACTGCTGCTTGCGCTTGTCTGCCTCGAGCTCCTCGCGTGCTCGCTTCTCCAACGTCTTGCGGACTTCTTCTGGAATCCAGGGGTGGATCTCAACATCACAGCGTTCCATGTCGTTCCAGCACGCACCCCATGCCGCAGCACGCATCAGTCCGTTGGCAGCGTAGATTTTGATATCCCATTTCCTTGTGCCTGCACCGATGCCCTTGCCTGGCTTCTTAAGCTGGCGGTGGCAGTCAATGCACATGCTGTGGTCGCCGTTGGCAGATGTATTGCTGCCCTCGGTAAGAGTTCCTCCACTCATGCGGCTGCCCCGTCCTGTGTTCTCGTCACCAATGCTCGCTGTGTCGTCGTCATCCTCCCTGTCATCGTCGTCCTCGGGCGGCACAAAGTGTCCGCAAGGAAGCAGTCGGGGTGTCTTGAGCTCAAGGCTCTCCAGAATGCGTTCTTCGAGCAGATCGTACTCGTCTCTCGGGTGGGGGATGAGAAGACCACGGCGCATCAGAATGATGTCCTGCAACTTCTCCTCGAGGAGCTTGTAGTTCTCGACTAGCCATTCAGGCATAATCCTTGCCATGATATCGTGCGAGTAGGGTAGCTGCATGGGCAGGATGGTAACGTGCAGCAGAACCAGTGGAGCTTGCTGTGGAACAGGCATGGGCCTTGGACTGTGAGGTTCCCTTATGCTCCTCCTCCGGGAGCCAGAGTGTCTTGAACCCGGTGTTTCCGCTCCGGCATTTCTGTTGGGCGTAGTCAACTTGTACGAGGCCTTGAGTCGCTCGTGCGAAGACTGGTGTGCTAGCAGTGGTGGAGGCGAAGACATTTGCATTGCGCGTACAGAGTCTGAGTTTCGGAATCGTGGGCGCTCTTTGCGAGCTCGTGCGCCAGCTTCATTAGCTGGCAGGATGACGGGCTTTGAGGTTATGGACGACTCGGAGGGAATGGCCGAAACGAAACTATAGTGTGACGACATGCGTTGCTGTGAGCCGGGCCGTGACGTGTAGGAGCTTCGGTAGGGCTGTGGCTCGTCGTCGGGCTCTTGAGATTGCTGCTGTTGCTGGAGCTCGATGCTGTGTACAACGTCGTTGGGGAAAGAGCGCTCAGAGTGAAAAGAATCGCCTTCTTCATAGATGTCGGAGGGAGACAAGGGTTCGCGATCCTGTGGGTCCTCGTAGACGGCAAAAGAGGTAAGGCCTGCCGGCTGGGGGGCGGGGTGGTGCATGGTAGTCATAGCGGCTGGCCTCTGCTCGTTGCTGGTACGACTGTAAGAGAGGCGGATGCAAAGGCAGGCTCAGTGCTGGCGGGTGGGCAGGTGTTTCTTTACTGAGGGAAAGTGAGGCAAGAAGAGGCCAGGGATGCCATTGTGAATTTCAGTGCGATGCAGCGCTTGAGTGCGTGGTCACTCGACGGGTACACTCTGGCGAGGTTGGGACACTAGTGGGATGCGCTGGCGACGTGTCAGAAGAGTGCTGGCGATTGTTTACCTCACCGACAGTCTCAGTGGGGCCGCAGGAGTGGGCGTAGCCGCATCAGTATGCTAAACGGCACGTAGCCTCTCCCAGCCCCATAGTTTCCCTGCCACTCTGCACCAGCGTACCCATCTGTTTGCTGGTCACGCACATGGACGCACATGAACCATTGGTCTTTGACAGCATGCAGCCCTCTGTCGATGCGCCTATGCAGCCTCAGGTTGCAACAGCTCGACGGAATCCTTGGACCCTTTGTTGTAGGCGCCGCTGGCGAGGGGCACGAGGCTTCGGCCCGTGCCTAGAAAGCCCCGAGAAATAGACACACATAGAGCATATCAGTCACGTGACGTGCCCCTCACCACATGCTATTCGCACCTACCACCATCGCCGCACACCGTAATATCAAACTCCACGATTCCTTGTCCTTTGCCCCGTCTCGAGTAAAGGGGCTGGCCAATGGTCTGGCCATGGCCAGTCAAAGCAACTAGCACACCGCCGCACGCGTCACGCGCACATACACACAAGTACACAGATTGTCCGCTGCACACGCAAATGTTGAGCGTTGAATGTTGAGTGCTGACATGGACAAATGATACACGGCGCGAGCAACTACAGCACAAATCAAAAGCAAATACAAGACAAGATTTCGTCTCTTGCTAGTAATCGCATGCACATGCCTCTAAATGAAGACTCTTTCGCTTTCCATATCTGCAACATTGCTTTACAACTCGTCCTTCTCCTTGCTCTTCTCGGCCGCCTTGTCAAGTGCCGCAACAATGTCCTCCGCGCTTGCGTCCTCGCCCATGTTCAACTGCTTCAAGATACGGCCCTTCTCCTCACTCTTCTCGCCCTTGTTTCCGAGGCTCTTGAGAGTAGCCTCGTCGGCGTTGATACCCGCCTTCTTGAGCGCCTCCTGCAGCCTTTCCTCGCTTGCGCCCTTGGTGGCCTTTTCAGTTTGCTTGGTACTGCCCTTGGTCTTGGTCGCAGCCTTCTTAGCCTTCTTGGTCTTGTTCTTTGGCTTGGTCGTCTTGGAATCTTCCCGCTTCGGCGGCTTGAAGTGCCTCATCTTCTTCACCATCATCTCCATAACCACGTCATCCAACTTCTTCTTCTCTGCCTGAACCTCCTTCGCACTAAAAGCAGGGTCGTCCGTCTCACTGAGCTTGCTCTGCTTGGCCTCGTTCTCGTCCATCCAGGCCTGAGCCTTAGCAGCAGCATCCTGGACAGCTTTCAGATCAGACTCGGTGTAGATGGTGGGTACTTCAGTAATCTCAGGCTTGGCGGGCGCTTCCTCATCATCGTCGAGTTCATCCATAGCATCTGTCGACGACGGTGATGCCGACGCCTGAGCGACAGCCTCGCTACTCTTAGAGCTCTCGGCTATTTGCGTCTTGATTTGGCTGTCGACAAGTTGCTCGACTTCCTTGATGTGGGCGATGGTCTCTTTGAGATCCTTGACAGCCTCTGGCCGCTTGGATGCTTCACTCTTGCGGTTGAGAATAGGCTTGACGATATCCTCGAGTTCCTTGAGCTTGCTTCGGAGCGTTTGCTCATCAGCGTCTGCACCTTCAGAATAGAGCCAGTCTGAGGCAGCACCAAGCTTCTCTTCAAGAGTAGAGCGAACCTCCGAAGTGGAAACGGCGATGAATGAGTCGTCCTCGAGGTAGTCGCGCGCACGGTATGTAAAGGCTTCCAACGAGTTCAGAACCTCTTCACGAGCGCGACGAGACTTATCAGATGAGTCAAAAGCGGCAAGCCTGTTTGTGTTAATCTTCGAAAGAAAAAAAGTGCAAAATGTCGTTGAACAAGCTTACCTGTCCTGCATCCTCTTGAACTCCTTACGAGGTACTTTCTTGTAACCCAACTCAGTAACGTCGTAGGTATGAGCAGACTTGACGACCTTGATCTTCTTCTCAGGAGCTTTAGCAGCGTCGGTGCTCTCAGCATCAGCAGATGAGGACGACGAGGCAGAAGCAGAAGAAGATGAAGAGCTGGATGAAGATGAAGAAGAGCCGTCGCCATCTTTCAGGGCCTCTTGGTCCTTCTTGCCGCCCATGCCGAACAAGTTCTTGACGCCATCAACAATGCCAGCCTTGGGCTCTTCGGATTCAGTTTCACAGGTGACCCAGGCAGAGAGAATCTCAGGGGTGCCAGTGATAGGGCTCAGTCTGACCTTGACATAGTTGTTGAAAGTCTCACGGTCACACTTTTCTTCATCAATCAACTTCGTGACGACCCTGGTCAAGTTGCCACTCTTGAAGTGAAGAGTAGGCTCCTTTGTGATGTCTCCGTTTGCTCCAGGTACAGCCTGATACATGGTGAACTCAAACTCTCCCATCATCTGGAAAGGCAGGTCCTTGGTCGTGCCAATCTTGGTGTTGGGGGTGAAAATCTTTTGGTCGCGATCCTTCATGTTAAACATGTACTCGTAGCCGTGGTTGTAGCCCTGGGTATCCGACTCGCGAATCTCCTTGACACGGAAGGACGGGCTCAAGCTAGCGGCCTTGAAGGCAGCACCAAAAACAGCGGCTTCATCAGAGTTGACATTGGCCCTGATTTTGCCCTTGCCAGCAATTGCCTCAAGACGAGCTTGAACAAAGGGAGTACGGCTTGCGCCACCATGGACAATGACAGAATCAACGTCGGCAAGAGTAAGACCAGCAGCTTCAAGAGCTCGGTTGATGGGGCCATCAACACGTTCGGCATAGGCTGCGGCAAGCTCTTCAAACTTGGCACGGGTGAGCTTATACCTGAAGTCTACGTCCTCGTAAAAACTCTCGAAGAAAGCAGACGTGTCCTTGTTGGCGCTGAGCATCTGTCGGACCCTTTCCGCCTCCTTGAACAACTTAGCGGCGGTGCGTCCATGAGCTTTAACACTCTCGGCCGTGATAGACGCGCTCTTTGCCGCGGGAAGCTCAGTAAACGTGGAAACCATGTCGTCAACAATAAGGGAGTTCAACGCATCACCTCCAAGCGTCCTGTCCCATCCGGTACCCATGACCTGTACTTCCTGGATCGTCTTGTTTCGCTTGCCAACATCCTTGACTGAACGGCCCTGGAATTTGAGGATGGTTGCAGATGCTGAACCAGCGCCCATGTCGAATACCATGTTGATTTCCGGCTTGCCATCTTTGGTGACGTCGGGAAACGTCCTGCCTGTGGCATAGTTGAGACCAACAGCCAAACCATCAGACACAATGCTGAGGACCTTGAGGCCCGCCAGGCGTGATGCAACTTCCAATGCGCGTCTTTCAGCAACAGTGTAGAAAGCTGGAACAGTAAAAACGACCTCTTGAACCTCGTATCCCTTGCTTGCCATGGCCTTTGCGTTCTCCCTGACATTCTTCAGTTCCATAGCCAGTAGCTCCTCAACCGTGTATGATTTATCCTCGGCGAACACATGGCTCTCGAAGCTGACTGTCGGGCGTCCACTCGTGGGTGTAATCTCGAGTGCCGGGTATCTTTCCTTGTATGTGGTAACAATTTCTTTCTCGCTCGATACACCCAGTAGGTGCTTCAAGTTGGGGTAAACATCGCCAGGGAATCGTGCCTGTAGCGCAATCGCATCGCCACCGTAGAAGCGTTCAGGATAGGAGCCAGCAGGGAGGGCACCGCCTTTGGACGGCTTGAAGGCGACAGCTGCTGTTTCCTTTCGTTTTGAGTCCTTTGTAAGGACAATCTCGAGAGGGTTACCTGGCTTCACCAGGGCAGCCTTGATGTATTCGGTACCCAGGTCAACACCGATGATGGCCGATGCAGCGGAGGCGGTTGAAGAGAAGAGGAACGCGAGGCCGAGGAGAATGGTTGCGGGCGAGAGATGGCCTCTCCGGCGTCCGGGAGGCGCCATGGTGTGTGAGGGAAGAGGCAATGGGTCGCTGACCGCAGGCGCGGGATGCTCGAAGTGGGATGTGCGGGCTCCGCAGGGCACAGGTAGTATATAGCGTGGAAGACGGGGGAGGGTATCGAAGCGAACAGAAGAAGAGAGAAACAAAGGGAGTCTATCTCAATAAAAAGCGGTGAGAAAAGACGTTGGTAGAACCCGTGGTTCACAAAACGTGGAAGTGGGTGGTGGACTCGTAGTAAAATGCAGCCAAGAGGTCCCTGGTTTAGAACTATTTGACACCTGGTCTTTCTCAAAAGGCCAGCTTGACGTTTGAGCACCAACCCACGTCACAGGTTAACAATTAATTTCATGCAAGGCTAAATTCCCCGCCGCCTAGTTCATTTTAGAAAAAGACACATTTGGTTTTATCTTCCGTCTATAGGGCTGAGCACTCGATGCGGCGATTGTCGACATCCTTGGGTTATCCAGCCAATCACGACGCCAGGAAGCACGTCTTCGCCGCATTCTACGTCAGCGACACTCTCGGCCGTGTGAGCTGCAATTGCGCTCCGTCCTCATTGTGCTCTACATATGCCTTGAATAACTTGCACTTTCGCCGAGACGTGACTCGGTCAATCGTGATAGCGTGTCCTTTCATCTGTGTGTGATCTGTGTGTAGTGCCGGTCCATCATATCCCACGGTTAAACTCCACTAAGCCATCCTTGCCGCCCCGATCGTGAAACTCAGGCTCCAGAGATTTTGCACTAACAGCCTGGCGTTGCGGAAATGCAGCGAGAGCAAGCGGCAACGCGAAGATAGAAGTGGTGAAAATAAGACCTGTTTTGGGTTAGTGGGTACCATCATGCTGTTGCCTACGCTTTCGACTTACCCAAGTTGATCGGAGTCACCATTCTCGGCCTCTGCTTGAGCCACTCTGTCTTCTGTAACCTAACAAGAGCAAGAGGCGGCAGCACCATGATGGGTGTAGCATTGAGCACTCGGCTCAGTGCCGTCTCCCCAACAGCAAGTGTTGCGGCTTTCCTGCTTTTACCCAGAGGTTTGACCTCAAGGTCGCCAGTTTCCACTCTATGCCTGTCGACTTCCGAGAGCGCCGGGTAGACGTCAATGCCCTGCCTAATCTCTTCTCCACGCATGAGGAAGACATTGAGCGCTCCTGCTGTAGCGACAGCTGCGAACGGCACCAGACGCCCCGCAATGAGTTTGGCATTGGGCGATAAGCTCTTGAGGCGGGGTACTAGGGCGTTAAGGCCAACGGCAACACCACAAGATGCGCTGACGGCAAGCAGATATGACTTGACGATGGTCGAGGTCGAGAGAGGGATCGACTTGTTCGCGTTGGAAAAATTAATTCCGACATTGACTGACTGGTTCGTCACCTGCCATGCGAGCGTCCCGGCTGTCTGCTTCTGCTCAGTATACTGTCTGCTCAATCCAACACAGGCTTACATACCCCGAGGCCTGGTGTGAGCATGCCCGCCGTAACGACCAGGTTCGTCAGGACGAAGCAGGACATGCGAAAGGGCAGGAAGACTGGCTTTCCCGTATCTTAAACTCTGTCAGCGCCCATCTCCCCTCATTATACAGTGACTCCAGTAAAGTAGTACCTGGATGAATTGTGGAGTCAATGATCTTCTTTGCGTTCCAGAGCTCCGGTGTCATTTCCGCAATTTTGCCCGTCTTGTAAGCGGTGACCAGCTTCTTCGCATTTTCGAGGCCCGCGGCGGATGTGAGTAACGTCCTGCATCACGCATGGTTAACTCAGGATTCACTAGAAAACGTCGCGCGCCGAGATGAATAGAAGGGCAGTTGAGAAACTAAAGGTAGTGGTACTCACCACACCCAAGTCGCGCAGAGAAATCCATTCGATGCGCAATGTCTCACCTAGGGTCTGAAATATTGGCAGAGTGCCGCACGCGACCCCAGTATGTGCTGAGGTCGAATTGCGACACTGGCAAGTCGCGGTTGCCAGGCAGAGAAGACGTCATGTCGCCAAGTACACAATGTGCCACGCCGCAATGGGAATACAAGAATTCGTGGAGAGAGCGTGAGTCGTGTGGATAAATGTAGGCCTGACGATATCGGCACCGATGCGCGCGGGAACTAGCCGTAAGCGCGATGACTGTAATTTTTGTGGCGCGACTCTAAGTCGACCGTAGAAACCAGAATCTACATCAACATTTGTCTAGAGTGATATAAAGCTCGAATGCGTACATGCAAAAACGCAGCAAGAATTACAAAAGCCCTCCTATAATTTTTCATCATACAATTGCCAAGCATTATGCAGTATCAACAAATAGCACCAAAACTCGGGAAAAAAAAAACTCTACACATGGGCAATGCTGCATCATGACAGCCCTTCAGTGCTACTACTTGCTCATTTCTTCTTCTTCTTCGACTGTGGACTTGACGGCGAAGTTCCTAGTATAGCATCGAATGTTTTACTCGGGTCGCTGCTCGATTCGGGTCTTCCCACTGGCGAACCAGTAGATATGGGTGGAGCAACACCAGGGGGCAATGGGAGCGCTTCCAACCCAAGATTCATGACACTTTCACGGCGTCTGTCGGGGCTCTGGGATCGGTTGCGGATGCTGGCCGCTGAAGGGTCGAGCAGACCAGGAGGAGGTGGCAGGAGCGAAGCGTGTCCATTCAACTCTTGCATAGCAGCATTCAACAGCGTATCATCGGCTGCCCAAATTTGCGCCTTCTTCCAGCAATGAGATCGCCGGAAGACACCTTCCACTCCGTGTTCGACAATGTCCGCGGGTAAGCTAACCACTTGTGCGCCTCCTGCAACACCGAACCAAGTGCGTGTTCGGGTCGTATCCTCCCGGGCCCACGGTACACCGCTACGAGGTACCTCGCACAGGAAATACTCGACACCCTCGGTGTATCTGACACCGGGGGCATCAACGACCAGCATGGGAAGCGACTGAATGACTGCATAGAGGAACAGCCATTGTCCGGTACGCAAATCCCACAGGTCATCTAGCGAAGAGCCAGCAGCTTGCTTGGACTCAAATACACGGAAGGCATCCAGGAAAGGTGTTTGCTGCTCTGCATCGGCATTGTGCGACTGTTTGAGCAGCTTGGGAATCTCGTCTTTAGAGATCTTTTTTCCCCGCGCTTTCGCATCCTGCTTTGCGTTTCCTGTGTTCGTGCTTGGTAGCGTTGGGTATAGCGGTAGATCAAAGGGTACGGGTGGCTGAACAGGCGGGGTACTGCGGTCGTACTCGCTCAGAACTTTTCTGAGCGTACGTGCAACAATGGATTCGAGGTCTGTGCCTTCATCCTCGGCAATGAAGCCATCTGCCGTGCGATTTGTCAGGTTCTTCCTGTTCACAAGAAGGTCATATAGACTCGACATGTCGCGGTATATCTCCAATAGTACAATTCGGTTGAGACCGCTTGTTGTGAGATCGTTCTTCTTAGACTTGGCCTTGGGCAGCCATGAGCCATATTTGTGTCTATAGTAGTCCAGAATAAACGACCGAGTTGTGTTGAAAGCCGCCCTCCACTTCTTGAAACTGATGACCTTGCCCTCCGAGGCCATGGCGCTGTTCATAATTCCAGAGAAAATGGCCGGGAACTCAAAGTCTTTCAATTTGCCGTTGATGGTAGCCTCTCGGTTGTCAAGATCCATGGCGGCACGCTGGAGTCGCGTTGCAGTCTTGGGGCTGATCATGGCGAATTTGGGGGAATTGTATTCCTTTATGCTGTCATATTTGCCAGCGGCATGAACGAAGCCTTCGGTGTAAAGTGCCATGGAGCGCAGCTTTTCACCAAGCACAATGGCTTCTATAGTCTTTTCGCGGCTATAACGCACGTCGCCGAGGGCTAGTTCATCAACATAACAGTCGAAGCTTGAGGCAGCGACTTCACCAAAAGCAGATCCATCGACGTTGGAGAAGGCATAGTGGGATAGGATGTCTCCTATTCGCATAAAAATGTCGAAGATGTCTGAATGGCGCTCAGTTGCGACTAGCGATTGCCCAATGAGGAATGCAAAAAAGTTGCGGTAAGTGACCAAGGTGTCAATGTCTTTGGTGTCAAGCTGGTGCTCCTGCGGTGTGATGGCAGAGTCTGAACTCAGGGCAATGGGCATATACAGATGCTTCTCCGAGTAGTCATCTTCAACGGCGTCGCTGAGTGCCCGGGAACCTTTGGACTCGTCGGAGCTTCCTATTTGGCTTTGGTCGGGAGACGCAGTTCTAGACTGGTCAGGATATGGTTCGCGCGACACACGGCGTGACGTGCGTTCGGCCAGTTCGAGTGGAGGGACGGCATTGGCGTCACTGTACAGGCTGCCGTGCACGAGGCGAGTCAGCAGCTGGGAAGCTGCATAGACTGACGAGTCGATGCGGAAGGAAGCGCCTTTGTCTGAAGTCCGGGGAAAGAGATAGACAAACGTATCTCCAGTTTCGTCCCACAGCTCGGGCACCTATTGTCATGTCAGCATACCCAGCACCGCTGTTGTGAACAGCACCAGTAGCCTACCTTTTCGCCCTTCAGCAAGGCCTTCAGGTCGTATGGAACCTTGCCCTTGTGGCCAACAATCCATGCGGGGGGGTTTCCCGCCGCATTTCCTGGCTCGCTCGGATCGGCTCCGTTGGCCGGGCCGCCACCAAACAACATGCTTTTTCTACGCAACTTTTTCAGCCTGCCCTCCGGATTTGGGTCTAAGCTTGAGGTAGAGGCCCGGCTATTGGCCGGGCTTGATGGTCGCGAAGCCACATCAAGCAATGGTGGCGGCTCGAGGGGCTCCAGATCGGCAGGGACGACTGGGTGGAGGGTGTCGTTGGCGGCAAGGGCAGCCTGGTTCGGCGACTTGGGAGACTTGGGCGCTGCTGCGTGGTCTGGCGCGAGGTGTGTTGCCGACGAGATGCGGTTGCGAACTTTGGCGAGGCGGTTGGGTTCTGATGTCGGCGCAGGACTGGTCTTGATAGATGCTGAGGATGCGGCGTCGGACGTGGACGTGGACGAGGATCCAACTGAGAAGAGACTCGACAGCCGGTGGCTCGCCTTCTTCTTTTCGCCCAGCATGGTGAGGGTGGCCGGCTAGTACGGTGATACGTGGCACAGGAGGACGAGGAGAGTCGCAGGACCCGGGATGGTGAAAGAGCGGGTGGGAGGAGAGGGCTATTTGCTTTGCAGCATAGGGTCAACAAGGCACGGCGGGCACGGCGGGCAGCAAACACAACGCTGATGGCTGGAGTATATAACGCAGGGTGGGCTCAAGGCCTAGTGAAAAAGACTAAATGATCTATAATTGAGCTGTCGCAGATGTGGCCGTGTTGCAACCAAGCTCGTGCACAGGCAGGTTCCGGGGCCGGTGGCCACAACGTGGGTCGCTCCCTGTCAGCTGCCATTGGCCTCCACCATCAGCCGTCACGATGCCTCTACACTGCTCCCGCCGATCCGGCTGCTCAGAATTCCCCCTTTGTGCCGTATTGAGGACCCTTTTTCCCACATTGCTGGTTTAGGCCATGCGCCTCGTATTGCTGCCAAGGGTCCACCTCGTCTTCGGACGGCGGGCCCATGCCCACTCGCAACATGTCACTGCCACTGTTTCGCCCTCTCTGCCTAAGCTTACCAGACGCAGCTGTTGGCCCACACTCGCCCACGCGGCCTCTTCCTTGCGGTGCAAAACGACTCGGCTGTTCGTCTCGATGTAGCATGGCAGCGAGAGAAGAGCAATGGAGGATGCGCGACGAGGGAAATTTTAGCGGTGCAGATGACGTACCACTTGCCGTATCGATAGTGGGCATCATCACCGTGTCACACAGGCACGCAAGCCTCGTGCCCCATGGCAAATATAGGATCGTGGTTTCGGACCACGGACTGGTCTCAAATGCATCTGCTCTTGTACGAACAAGCAAAAACAGCTCCATCACGATCTGTTCCCCTGGCCCTGACAGAAGCCGGGGCACGTTGTCTTCACCACCACACGGCTTGGCTCGAGAACAGACGTACCACGCCCATGCGCTAGCCGCTTTGGGCCCTAGCCGCACCACGACGCCACCTTACTCACTCTCACTCAACTGCGGCTCCATCAGCATTCGATATACGCGTTCCAACATGGGCGGCGGCGAATCCATTGCCGACCAAATACTCAGATCCTTCCGTCTTCCAGACGTGGTTGGATCCGAAACAAGCTCCAAGAAGCTCATCAATCTCTTGCGAGGGCATGTTCATTTCTCCATTTGCGCCTGCCATCCCTTATCATTTGTTTTCATGTCTCCGCATGTTCACCGTCGGACAATATGCGGCCCAATAGCACCTCTTGCCCCCGTGAGCAATTGCTAACGGCGACAGATGGCCAAACATATCTTTGCTCCCCATACAAATGCTGGATAAAGCAACCCACACTGTACTTCAGCGAAAACAGATTGCGTATCCGGCCATGTGCTATGGACCAGATGCCGGTGATCCGCGACTGCGTGAAAACATCGCGCAATGGTTGACTGCCTTTTACAAGCCTGCGGACCCAGTCTCTGAAGACCGCATATGCATTTCTGGCGGTGCTTCGCAAAACTTGGCCTGCTTACTTCAAGATTTCACAGACCCCATCTATACGAGGAACGTGTGGATTGTGGCGCCAGCATACATGCTGGCTTTCCGTATCTTTGAAGATGCCGGGTTTCACAAAAAGCTCCGGGCCGTTCCTGAAGACGAGGAGGGTATCGACATGGATTATTTACAAAGTCAGATCAAAGAAAGTGAAGACAAAGCAAAAGCAGAGTCCAACAATGAGCCGGTCAGTTGTCTGTTCATGTCATGTAGTGGATTCGCAACCGCACTCCTGCCCAGATCAACCATGCTTTCGAGCCCGTGACGACCTTTAGGTGGAACTGCTTTGCCTGTCTCTGCTAACACCATGAACAGCATTTCAAGCCTCAGCGCCCATTTAACAAAATATACAAACATATAATCTATGCTGTGCCAGGCTTTTCGAACCCCAGCTCCAAGACAATGAGCTTGCGAAGAAGGAAAGAACTCGTGCATTTGGCAAGAGAATACGATGCGCTCATCATTACCGACGACGTATACGACTTCCTGCAATGGCCATCCAGCCTCACTTCCAGCACCCTTTCAATTGAAAAAGCCAGCTTACCTCGGATTGTAGACGTGGATAGATATCTTGATGGCGGTGCTGAAAGACAAGGCGCTGACGGATTCGGCAACGCCGTTTCGAACGGCTCCTTCTCTAAGATCTTTGGGCCGGGTCTCCGCACGGGGTGGTGTGAGGGCACCCCAAAGTTGGCCTATGCGGTTTCACAAACGTAAGCATACCTTCTCAGAAACTTTGCCTCCGTGTTGCCCTTGTCATACACCATTCAGCGCATTCAATTTTCGTGGAGACGATATTAGCTTAATCATGCCCCGCTTCTCTATACAGTACCAGATTAGAGTCGATGTAGCCATGTCTCACCAAAAAAATCAGTACTTGTTAACGTTACTGCAGAGGATCCAGCCGGTCAGGAGGAGCCCCGAGTCAGCTCACAGCTTGTTTTGTTGCCGAGACATTAGAAACCGGAGAACTACAGCGCTACGTGTATGACAAACTCCAGCCTGCGTACGGTAATCGGTACAGACATATGATTGAAGCCATCAATAAACATCTTACTCCTCTGGGCGTTCGACTTTCTCAGAGTGATCGCGAGATTGTGGGTGGATACTTCATCTGGCTCACGTTGCCTCCTCCCCTGAAGGGCGCTGATGTAACACAACGCGCAAAAGAGGATGACAATGTCGTCGTTGCACAAGTGAGTACAAGCCATGACCGTATACAAGGGCTTGATACCGGTTTGGGCTAACGACGATGCTTACATAGGGCGAGATGTTCGAAGTGAGTCTTCTCCTCCACAATTCTGTACTCACTGCTAACAAGCCCAGGTCCCTGGCGACAACAAACATGAATGCACATCCTTCAGCAACGACATCAGAGTCTGCTTTGCGGTATGAGAACACACTTGCAGCCTTAGGCTTAAGCTGACTCGCTGCTAGTGGGAAGAAGTAGACATGCTCGCAGAAGGCATCGAGAGACTTGCCACCGTAATTCGCCGCATGCTAGATGAGGAGGCTCAGGGCGGCCGGGAAACCAGGCGGCCCGCTGGTCAAGCGGAGGATGCAAAGGACCTATGGTAAATGATTGGTGTTCTCTCTTTGAGCGGCACAAGAGCTCTATCGAGTGCGAGTTATGATTGGCGAAACTATTGATAAGCTTCTAAAATAGCCACTGCGCCGCGGCATATAGGCGCAATCCAGACTCGACTCTTCCTGTTTGGATAATATTCGCTTGGCGAACCAGAGCGCAGTATGTATGCTTACTTGATGGGATTCCGCAATATGCATATAAAGGTTGTGTTAAGCTCAAGGGATCTACGCTCCGGGCGGTGGCTAACCTTGTGTGTTTCATGCAAACAATACCCATGACCCACTGCTGCGCCCTGACTGAAATGAAAAAGCAGACTACCCGGCGGCGGCTCGAAACGGAGAAGCCGTTTCGTGTGAGCCTAAGGCGACGACTGGCAGATCAAGGCGTGCGATCATCTCTGCGTACCTGCATATGTAGTGTTATCGTACGGCATGGTGCATATGCGCGACGGAGCGTGTTTCTTTGACCTTGCTTTTGCCCATGCAAGGCTTGTTCAGCGTGGCAATAGAAGCAGTGGGTCTTTGTCTTCCCAGCGCACACTGTGGGGGGTCCGACGTGGCCAAGTGCACTGCGTAATGGGCAATGCATTGAGGCCCAGGCCTGCAAAAGGAGCATCGTGGTCGAGTGAATTCATGCCCAGCCTCATGACTCTTACTGCGGGCCGCGGGTGTAGATGGGCGATTCGCAGCGCATCGGAACATCCATGGGCGGTCGCTCCACGGGTCGTCGCGTCGAATCGAGGCTTGTCTTCACGTGGCGCTGAAGCGCTGGCCAAAGGCCTCATCTCTAAAAACGGCCAACGAGGACCTGTAGTCTACATGTCCTGGCGTTTCATTGCCGTCGCACCTCCGGCACTCGGGAGTGGCGCTACCAACCATACCCCTGTCTTAGATCCAGGGACAAACGCTCGCCGCGCAGCCTCTGAACATCCTCCACCACTCACTGGCCTATCCCACCCGCTTGTTTCACGCGGAGAGAGGGCATCTACGGAAATATACCCGTCTTCTCCATTAGTGCACACCCTAAGTAATTTTGGATCGACGCCAGCGAAACCAGGCCACAATCAAACGACGCCTCCCACGGCTGCCCCAGGGGTGCTGATGCGACTTGCAGACATGACCACACGCCCTCACCATGGCACATGGAAAGGCCATGAGGCATTGTACGAAGACAATGACGCGCAAAGATATGATGAAGAGGCTGTCAAAGGCCGCTTCTGCCAAAGTGAAAGCACAGAGGGAAACGTGACATATCTATTTGGGGTCAAATATGGCAAACATGATTCACGGCCAGCACAGCGACAACTACACCCCGCTAATTCGAAACATGAAACAGGCAGTGTCCAGAAATATGATTGGCCAAGCAAATCCTTTGTGAGTTCTCTCGCAGATAACATCGCGTACTTATACAAGGCCACTGTGCCCCTTTCGTCGACTTTACCCCCTCACGCAGGTTCGCTGTCACCCCTTTCAACACTCATTGTGTTGCTTCACTTCTTGTTGTTCACCGTCATTCATTACCATTGTTGGGTGCCTTTTTTTTCGTTTGCGCTCACAATCACATTCTCACTATTTTCTTCCACATTCGTTGCTAGTCAACCGTTCACTCGACACAACCACTTGCGCATCTTTACACATTACCCAATACAGCAAACAAGCCAAATCGTCTCTTGCAGGTCAACTGACGACCACAACTCCAGTCACTTGGATCACTCTCTCCAAATTTTTCAACTTCGAAATTCAACCTACGCACTGCCATCATGGTGGCCTTCGGTGCTTCAGCGTTTCTACTGACGCTTCGCGTCCTCCTCTCCGCAGCCCCGTCTGCCGCAGCTCCCGTTGCCCAAGCACCAGCAGCACCAGCACCAGCGGCTGGTAGCTCTGGTTTCTGGATGCAGTCCATCAAGCGTCAAGGCCAGGCCGCTTTCAACCCCAACCCACAATCTTACCAGGTCTTCCGCAATGTCAAGGAACTGGGAGCAAAGGGCGATGGTGTCACTGATGACACCGACATTATCAACAAGATTATTGCTGACGGCAACCGCTGTGGTGAGGGCTGTGACTCTTCGACCACTACCCCTGCTCTCGTCTACTTCCCCGCCGGTACCTACATCATCAGCAAGCCCATCATCCAATACTACTATACCCAGTTTGTTGGTGACCCATTGAACATGCCTGTCCTGAAGGCCACCGCCAACTTTGAGGGTATGGGCTTAATCGATGCGGATCCCTACATTCCAGGTGGCGATGGCGCCAACTGGTACACTAACCAGAACAACTTCTATCGCCAGGTCCGCAACTTTGTCATCGATATCTCCGCTACGAAGGTTGCCGCCGGTATTCACTGGCAGGTCTCTCAGGCCACCAGTCTGCAGAACATTGTCTTCGAGATGGCCAAGGGCGATGCCGGCAAGGACCAGAAGGGTATCTTCCAGGACAACGGCTCTGGCGGCTTCATGTCCGACCTGGTATTCAACGGTGGTGCTATTGGCGCTTTCATGGGCTCCCAGCAATTCACCATCCGCAACATGACTTTCAACGACTGCGGCACTGCCATCTTCCAGAACTGGAACTGGGTTTTCACATACAAGAGCATCTCCATCAACAACTGCAAGGTCGGCATCGACATGGCCAACAGCCCCGCCAACCAGACTGTCGGTTCCGTGCTCCTTCTCGACAGCAAGATCGCCAACACTCCTATCGGCATCAACTCTTCCTTCACCGAGAATAGTGTTCCCACTACCGGTGGTACTCTTATCCTCGACAACGTTGACTTTGCCGGCTGCGAGAAGGCCATCGTTGGAGCTACCGGTAACACCATCCTTGAAGGCGGTCGCAAAATCGAGGCCTGGGCTCAGGGTAATGCTCTTGCCGCTGGATCGACCCAGGGCCGTGTTCAGGGTGATATCACTGGTGCGCCCACGAAGCCCCAGAGCCTCCAGGGCGAGAATGGCTGGTTCGAGCGCAGCAAGCCCCAGTACGAGAACGTTGACGTCTCCAAGTTCATCTCTCTTAAGTCCAAGGGTGCCAAGGGTGATGGCAAGACTGACGACACTGCCGCTATCCAGTCTGCTATTGATGGCCTTCAGGATGGCGAGGTTCTTCACGTCGACCACGGTACCTACCTCATCACCAAGACCATCACTATTCCCGCTGAGAAGAACGTCAAGATGGTTGGTGAAATCTACAGTACTCTTCTCATTACTGGCGAATTCTTCTCTAAGATGGATGACCCTAAGCCCGGTTTCCAGGTTGGTACCAAGAGCGGCGACAAGGGCAGCTTCGAGGCCTCCGACCTCATCATCGGCACTCAGGGTCCTGCTCCCGGTGGTATCCTGATGGAGTGGAACATCAACGCCGAGAACGGTGCCGCCGGTCTTTGGGATGTTCACTTCCGTGTTGGTGGCTACGCCGGTACCAATCTTCAGTCATCCAACTGCAAGAAGAATCCCGACGCCCAGCACGAGCCTAACCCAGAGTGCATCGGTACCTTTATGCAACTCCACATCACCAAGAACTCCAACGGTTACTTTGAGAATGTCTGGCTCTGGACTGCTGATCACGAACTCGACCAGGATGACCACTCCCAGATCGACATCTACAACGGTCGCGGCATGCTTGTCGAGTCGCAAGGTCCAGTATGGATGTACGGAACTGCTTCTGAGCACTCGCAGATGTCGCAGTACCAGTTCTCTGGTGCCAAGGACATTTTCTACGGTGCCATCCAGACCGAGACTCCCTACTACCAGCCCAACCCCACCGCCTCCGTTCCCTTCACCAAGAACGACAAGTTCTTCGACCCTGACATGAGCCAAGCCAAGGCTGCCTGGGCCGTCCGTGTTACTGATGGTAGTGAGAGCATTTGGAGCTACGGTGCGGGTACCTACTCGTTCTTCCAGAACTACGACCAAGACTGTGTTGTTGGCCAGAACTGCCAAGAACACATCAACGAAGTTGTGAACTCGACCAACGTCAACTGGTTCGGCCTCTCAACAAAGGCTTCCGTCAACATGATCACATCAGGTGGCCAGGGCCTCGCTAAGGACAAGGACAACCGATCTAACTTCTGCGCCACACTGGCTATTTTTGCTCAGGCATAGAATGCTGAGCAGATTTTCCAGACGAACAGTCGAAGCCGCTCCTGTTGAATCGCTGACATAGAGTGCCATATTTTTCTTTCCCTCGGTTTTTCTCGAGGGCCCCTTTTTGCTTTCTTTGTGTACAAGCATATACCATATACATATGAGCCCCTTTCTTTTCTTGTGTCTTCCTTATTTTATTTACATAGGAAGCACGCACACTCGCTTTTGGGAGGAAACTCAGTACGATTCATTAAATATATACCCCAGGGCGTGGTGTAGAGGACGAAAGGGTTGATGAACGATGTGGAGTTTGGGACTGGTTCCTTTCTTTTTAGGATATTTGTGGAAAAAACATGCGAAGAATAGAAATGTTTCTTCAGATATTTGCTTTTTGATGTGTGATGTGTGACTCGAATTGAATGGATACATGCATGTCTTGGTGTCCAGGTTGCTCTAATAGATCGTCACTCTAAAGGGTGGGGATGGTGTTGGCCTGCACGGAGGTGTGCGGGGAAAAGGTCGGAGCTTGGTCTCGACGCCAAAAAAAGTTCCCGGTCGCTTCCTGTCCAGCGCGACAGCTTCCATGTCTCTCTACTACGAGGCCGCGGCTATTCTCGCCAATATCGACAATGTCGGTGGATCGCTCAAGTCGCGCATCTACGGCAAGAAAGACTTGAAGAGCACACCGGGACAGCTCTTTGCGCTCATCGCGGAAACGTCCAAATGGTCTCTCGTACTGAAGGACGTGATTGAGAAGTGCAAGTTGCTTGCGGAAGAGAAGAAAGTCCGTACTCTGAAAGCTCTTCAGCCAAACAATCATACTTACGTGTCTTAGCTCACTCCAATCCTCAGTCTGTTGCTCACACATGATCTCCTCCTCGCGAAGAACGGTGTCGCGGCCCACGCCAACCATGTCCTTAAACTCGCCATCACCCGACACAAAGCACGCCTGAGCGCCGAACTGACCAAAGCGCGCATACGATATGGCTATGCGACTCTTGATGCTTTCAGGGAGGCAGTAAATGACGGCGAGTTGGACAAAGAAGAGGGCAATGCTCGGAAGAGTCGACATCCCCGCTGGGTGCGCGTCAACACAATTAAGACGACACTAAAAGAACAGCTCGCGACGACGTTCGCCGGATACACCAAGACGGAAGTCCTAGAGGAGGTACTCACTGCGCCGAAGAACTCAAAAATCTACTACGAAGACCCGAACATCCCCAATCTACTCGCATTGCCTGCCAAGATTGATCTCAGCAGATCAATTGGTTACACAAAGGGTCAGATTATATTCCAGGACAAAGCGTCGTGTTTTCCTGCATATCTACTAGATCCAAGCCCAGACGATGGTGATGTCATCGATGCGACTGCGGCACCAGGAAACAAGACCACTCATCTGGCCGCAATTGTTTCGAATAGGAGACAGCCAGGTGAGGAACAAAAGGTCATCGCTTTTGAACGTGACAAAGGCAGGACCTTTACTTTGCAAAAGATGGTCAAGTTGGCGTCAGCGGACAGCATTGTTCAAGTAAAGGGCAACAGCGATTTTATAGCCGCCAAGCCTGGATCGGACGAATACGCCAATGTCGGTGCTATACTTCTGGACCCGAGCTGTTCGGGTACTGGCATTGTGGGACGGGATGATGCGATCAGAATGCATCTTCCTGAGGCACCTGGCTCTCAAGCACCATTGCAAAAGTCAGAGAAAGGTAAAAAGCGGAAGAGAGGTGACGACGCAGTGAAGGCTGATGCGCAACCAACGCTGAACTTGGATATGGACGATTCGGCGCCAGAAGAGACACCAATGCAGGGCAAACTGACAGAGCGACTCGCGGCCTTGGCTAGCTTCCAACTTCACATTCTCACCCACGCCATGCGATTCGAGAGTGCCCACAAGATTACCTACTCCACCTGCTCGATACATTTCGAGGAGAACGAAGGCGTTGTTTTCCAAGCGTTAGCATCTGCAGTTGCAAAGGAGCGGGGATGGAGGATACTCAAGAGAGACCAGCAGGTAGATGGTTTGAAAAAATGGCACAGAAGGGGTGTTTGGGAGGAAGACAAGTATCATGGTGATTTGGACGAGGCGGTCAAGGAAGATGTGCTAGAAGCCTGTATTCGTTGCGACAAGGGCACCGATGAGGGCACGATGGGTTTCTTCGTGGCTGCTTTTGTCCGTGAAGGTGAGCAGTATCCAAGCCAAGTTACTGAAGTTCCAGTACAGGAGGAAGAGGAAGTGGAATGGGGTGGCTTCAGTGACGACAATGATGTTGAAGAGGTAGAGCAGGTCGAAGTAAAGGTGACTACAGACTCTGGGACACATAAGAAAAAGAAGCACAAACATAGTAAAAAATGATCTAGATAGCGGGGAAGCAAACGAACGATTGGAACTCACCGCAAGTGAAGGTGCGATCCCAAGATTCGGACCATGGCAAGAGCCGCGGGCCTAACGTAAACACCCTAAGCAATTGCAACCACACTGCGTATTCAATTGCAGTCCCTGTATACCTGGGCCTCGGTCTTCAACCGCATCACTAATCTTTTGTTCTCGCGCACTACATCGGTGCCCTCAATATGGCACCAGACCGCGCCTCAAACATATCAGTCCCTCTGACTACGTCTACAACTCCCACCTCAGACTCACCTTCCAATCCAAATCTCTCTCGACCTAGGCTCAAGGAAATTACAAAATGGATTCGCGACGAACTAGACTTACAAGTGGCTCGCGAAGGCCCTGATGTACTACGGCCCGACGACGTCCTCACCCTTCACGAGACCTTCCTTGCACTCCAAAACGCACAGAAAATCGGTATCTCCGACTTGAGAGCAACCGGAATCCACAAAGCGGTACAGGAAATCGCTGGAGTAGCGACCCGTTGGCCTGGCCGGTTGTGCGACGACTGTGATAAGATTATCAAAATCTGGACGGCCAAGTTTGGCCCTCTCAGCGCAATTCACCCATTTCTATACGGAAGGGGCGGTAGGCTTGAGGGGATTGCTAGCGTACATGAGCAATCTCGCGATGTAACTCATCGATCCTCTCACTTCGTTCCTGGGCTAACCTTAGCGACCAGGCGCTACTCAAGCGGTGGGCTAGGACATGCCCCCAGACCATTCACCCCAAACGATCTCATAGACTAGGCGACCTAGGCTTCATTGCTGGAAGGTGAGGGCAGCCACAGCATCATGACTAGTTCGACGTTGACAAACTCTGTAGCTGGTGGATCAGCCCCTTGTTCGCACACCATGCTGGCATTATTGGCCTCGAATCATGTGACGGTGGCACGACATACGACAAGCATGGGGCTTATGCACTGTTACTTAAAGACACGGGTGAAATGGAGGCCAGCAACGAATCGCGATTCACCTATCGGGTTCCGCAGAATGACAAAGGCAAATTTCGCCTCACCGCCGCTACTCCAAGAAGTAGAGATCCGGTGCGGGTGCTTCGCAGCCATAGTATCAATAGTATATGGGGCCCAAAAGCTGGTGTACGGTATGAAGGCCTGTTCAGTGTCAAAGGCTGGTCCATCAAACAGGCAAAGAGCTCTGACACGTCTGGAGGACGTTGGAAAGAAGGCGACATCCTCTTCGATGTGAAATTCGAGCGTATTGACCAGACGCCTATGGAGGTGGTCATCAACCGGCCTACTGCCACTGAACTTGACGATTACGCGGAATACAAACGCCTGCGCAAACTGCACTACAATGCGAAGCATGAAGAAGCAAAGACGACAATCAACAGTCAGGACATGCACCCCGTTTTCAAGCCTAGTTCCATTATGCCACCACTATCTCCGCTGGTAGTACCGACTCCGCTTCTGCTTGATCTTCCCCCGAGCGAGATTCGTAAAGGTATGGTCAAGCGTCTTCATTTCGATGAAGAACCACGCATTCGTGTCATTCCTGATGAAGAGGCTCTTTCACCGATGACCGCTCCTAGCAGAGACCCACTGCATGTCGCAGTGGTAGACAAAAAGAGTACACGGGCGGTTCCCTCTGAACCCAGTCGAGCAAAAATTCACAAAAAAGCCGACCCGTTATCCAACAGTCCAGTTGGGCGTTCAAGCCCTGTTGGCTCTAACGGAAGCAGCACACATACGACTGACAGTACCAAACCCAAAGTCGACATTCGAGAAGTAGCTCCGTGGATTGATTTTGATGCTGACCTAACTATACCGTCCGAGGAACCACTCATAGTTCATCAGCGTCCTATCATTATCCAGACAGGCATCACCTCAGGACTAACCAACGCGCAAGGAAGCAGTTCGCCTAAGCCTGTATCTCGAGAGCACTTGCAAATTCCTATAGAAGCTGTTCCGCCTAGCGCTCCTGAGGATCAACATGAGAGGAAGAAGAACGGTGAGACCAAAGGGTTGCTGGGAGAAGGCCTTCATCTCCCGCACGCGTTGAAAAAGGATAAGAGAAAGAGTGTTGCTAGCCGGGGTCTAGATATAATGTCGAGGCTGTTCGATGGTATGTTGGACGAGGGTGAATCGGATAAACCAACGAAACATACGCTGGAAAAGCCTGCTTCTTCTTGGACGGACACATTACATCTTCACCCTGATGGTGTGCACAGAACATCCAGCCCAAACAGCTTGCTTAAGCTATGTCGTCACAATTCGATCTGTGATATCAACGAGTTTGCTCGCGACACTGCCCCCACCGTGGCGCCAGACAACAACAGCGCTGTTATTGTAGTCGCCGTCCCTTACGAGGACCCTTTCATCGAGATTTCAACCCTGCGGCGACCCAAGACAAGGCCAATGTCTGTTAAAAATCCAATCTCACAGCCTAGCCCAGCAGTAACTGCGGGTAGTGCAACTTATGCATCTGTTCTGGGCCGTCCTGGCTCTCAAACTAAACATACTGGAGAAGGTTCCTTGGCGGAGAGTCATTTGAGGAAGATGGTACAGCAACGTTGAGGTGGAGACAGTAGGGTACAGTTACCGCTTCACTTTAATCTTTCAAAAGGTACACCAAAATGGGAGTAGAGCGACAAAACAGCAGATATGGCCTAAAAGAATACAGCCACATAGCCTAGATCCTGTGCACGCCCAAGAAGGTTCGGAAATTAGCATCAACTTGTCTTAGTCGAAAAGTCACCCTAGCAGAATGTAATAGTTACCTCTTGTTTCTTTTCACTCGTAACACAGACAGTACTCTGAACAAAAGTATCCCACTTTCCGAATATGACATCATCGCTGTCTTTTCTCCCCATCCCCCCACTCACTACTACTAGCATGAAAAATGCACCAATACAAGCTTATCCTAGACTCAGACTCCGTGCTTTCCGACTCTATATCCCACCGTAGCCCTCCGATGTCAACGCCTACCAGCATAGCAACATACTCCGAAAATAAGTTCATGTTTCAAATACAAACACGATAAATACATCTTCACACACATTTACCTTAGTCCGTACATCCGTCCGTCGATACAGCCCGCACACATGTCAAAAAACCATCGACTAGCACGCCCGCTTCCGCCCCCACTACCTAACCAGACACTATTTCACCGAGCCGCCGGCCCACCTGCACCAACCCACAACCCCAGCAGACATGTGTGCATGGACAGGCACCCGTAGCAGTAGCGTCTTACACGTACGTCCGTGTGAATGGAGCATGCAATGTGATGTCATGCATGACGGCTGTAGGGAGAGAGAAAACTGTTATTTTTTTCTCTCTCTCGCGAACGCCACGTTGGTGTCTTGATTCGCTTCTACGCCACCAACTGGCTAGCATTGTTCAGAAAGTATGTGATAATGAGTTTACAACTACATGTGTTTTGGGTAATGCATTGACAAACTACATTCTCCCTTATCTTCATGGTTAATTAGCAGATGTAACACTGCGAAGAGAGAGGGGGGACAACTGCGCGCACGGTGCGCAGAACACACAGCCTGCATTGTTGCGTTTTTTTCTTGCCTGTGCCGTTAGAACCGGATTTTTTCTGTTGGGGAGGAAAGTGGCTAGCATCGGGTCGCGGAGGTATTCTCGGCGGTTTGACGGCAAGGATGCATTGCGCATAGGTGTTTGTTCATTCTAACAGCACGCGACTGGAAGATGAGTGAAGAGGGATTGTAGAAATCAAGGGGTATCAAGATTTGCAATACTAGGAATATTGTTATCGTACAACAAAAATGCGCGCTCGCTCAATCTTATTTGTAAAGACCCAATCAGAGTAAATTTCGTTCGCATCTCAATCTTCTCGTACAAATGTTTAACGCGATGCGACCATCATACACATGAGAGCAGGTCTTTTAGCGGCTGGCGATGCTAGCCCTCCTGGCCTCGAGCACGGCGTCTTCGTGTGTAGGTGGACCCTCGTAGTTCTTCTTGCCCCAGACAAAGTACCAGATAGTCGAGACGACGACAACAGCGGCAAGGACAACAGACGCGTAGTTCATGGTTGACGGAGTGACGGCGCGGAAAGTGGGCATACAGAATAGGGGAGTAGCGAGAGCGGACCAGGCTGGGAGTATTGTTAGTATTTAGTAAACTAGGATCAAACGCAGTAGACTTACCAAGAGCAACAACATTGCAAAAGGTACCCAGCATTCCGAGGTGAAACTCTCCTTCCTTGACTTGCTTGCGGCCAGTAAGGAGCGAGACCAGAATGGGAGCAGCATAACTCAATGTCAAGCAAATGACACCGACACCAGAGAAGGCGTTGAAAGCAGCAGCGGCGCCGAAGTAGATAAGTCCAAGGGCAATTTGAATAACCATGCTAAGCATCATGGCGTTGAGGGGAACGTCGAGCTTAGTATTGACAACCCTCCACAGCTTGTAGCCGGGGATAGCGCCATCACGGGAGAAGGCCCAGGTAGCACGAGATGCAGCAGTTGTGCATCCAATACCGCAAAGCAGGCCCAAGACAAGGAGGGGAACCAGCAATCCAATGGCTCCACCGGAAGATCCGACTGCTTGCTTCAGAATGACGGGGACGGGTTGTCCGGAAAGCAGAGCGGCGAGCTCGGCTTGGTCGGGAAGGACGAAGACGAGGGGGATCAAGAAGACGAGACCGCATATGGTGTTCAGGGCGACGGTGGCGACCATGGCCTTGGGGACCTGGGTAGCTGGCTCTCTGACTTCTTCACACATCCTGTGTGACATGTTAGCATTTGACTTGGTTTGGGTGGGACGTTACTGCATATGGATATGGCAAATGTCGCAATGGGATATGGGCTGCTTGCTTGGGAGATGTCGCATGGGAAAGGAAATTGTCGCTTGGGAGATGTCGCTCGGAAGTGTGCATTGGGCAAAGAACAGGCTGCTTCAAGGTTGCTTGGGCAGTGCATTGGGGAGGCTCACGAGATGATCATTCCAGTTGACGAGGTTGCGTAGGCTGCGTGGAGGAGTCCGACCATAAAAGACCATCCGGGGACCCATCCAGAGTTGGAGGGATCGAATTCAGTAAAGACGTATTCGGCGCTTCGGCGACCATTCTTCGCAATGGCAAGGACGCATACGACAATGGCAATCACACCGGTAAAGGTCCAGAAAATGGCAAAGGTCTGTACATGGGTAAGAAGTGTGTCAAGTAAGCGAGTGGAAGGGGAAGCTTACATCGAGCCAGGGCAGGTACTTGTTGCCAAAGGCAGACACGGCGTTGCAGAGGAGGGTGATGGCAAGGAAGATGAGGAACACTTGGTAGGGCGCGCCTTCAAGTATACCAACACCGGGCGCGGATTCGTAGACATTGACGCATGCCACAAGAAAGAGGGCGGTAGCAAAGTTGACGGAAAGAGTAATGGTGATGTTGCCAACTACGAAACACCAACCGCAAATCCACGAGGCAATTTTCCGGTAGGAGGGGGGCGTGATCATAAACGTCTGGTAGTAGACACCACCGCTGGTAGGATAGACACTGGTGATCTCGCCCAGGGAAGCGGCAACGGCCAGAATAATGAGGGATACGGCGAGCCAGCCCCAGATGATGTTGGTGGGACCGCCGCCGACTATGGGGTAGTAGAGGGTGGTTGCCAAACCGTAGGGGACGGAAGCCAGGACGAAGGACATGAAGGCGACTTGGAGAGTCGATCTTGAGCGAACCAATTCGGCCTTGTAGCCCATGGCGGCAAGGAGGCCATCTGGATCGCTGGGGCCGGCAACATCGTCTCCAGATCCAGAGTAGGTGTTGCCCAGCTTGGCGTCCTTCTCGATGCCATTGCCGCGGAGCACGTGATCATGCTCTGCGGCATAGGCATCTGACTGGGTGCCGTAGCGGTAGTCCGACATGAGGGGCGTATCACTATCGTCGGTAGAGAGGAAGCCTGGTGGTGGATGGACCTGGGCAGGAGTCGCAAAACAAAAGTTTGTGGCAGTTCGCAGACTGGGGATCAGCGCAGGCTTTGAAGGGCCGGCGAGGGATATCAGTGGGCGCATGGTCCAGGCCCGCTAGCGACTTTGGAGGCAAGTCTTGTCAGGCTACCCACACGAATGTCGGATAGGGCTGCTTGGAGAGGCTTGGAAAACGACCGAGCAGGTGGAAACTATGCCCTAGTGCATATCCGCCCTCCGCGCTCCACTGCCTGGGTAATGAGAGGGTTTTCTGGAAGTGGGCCCCAGATAGTGCCACCGGGAGCCGGCGATGTGCTGGTCGAGGGGGCCTAAGGGACTCGAGCGCTTGGTGATGCAGCGGTGCTCCAAGGCCAGCTTGGATCAGATAACGATTGCTGCTTGTACGTAGGTGACACGCTGACGAAGGTGTACCGTGGCATGTGGAGGGCACCGCTGTCTGTATGTAGTTGGTGTGCCGCGCCAATAGGAGTTGCCGAGCTGCTCTTCCAAGAGGACCAGGGCAGCCGTCGGTTTCGGATGACGGTCCCAATTCATGGCAGCGATCCGGGGCCATGCTCGTACTCGCGTGCTACATGCGCGACACGTCCGAGCTGCCCTGGAGCTGCATGGAGGGTTGCATGCGGCGCAAGTGGATGAGTAAGGGGAGAGAGAGGTTTGGACGACGTTTGGCGGAGGAGCGCGCCCTACAGTGTCGAATGTGGCAATGAGTAGGGCATTGGTGGGGACAGGCGTCATCTTCGCCCTGCGTAGAGAGAGAGCAGCCTCGAGTACATATAAAGCGCAGATTGTACGGGAGAGTCTCACCCATGTGAAGACAGCGCGCGCTCCATATTGAATCCAAGCTTAATAGCCCGCCGTGCCGCTGCCATGCATCACGAAATTGTTGCTCTCGAGAAGCAACACCAGCCGCTCCCCGCCGACGGTTTTGTCTTCGCCCCGGGCAATACCTGCAACCTCACAGCCTACGAGTCGACGTCTACACGTGAGCAGCTCCACGAGCGTATTCGCAATGCCACCATCATTATCGTGACGACGCTCAGACTGGATGCCGAAACATTGCACCCCACCGTTACCCCCAATCTGCGCTACATAGCCGTCTCCGCAACTGGCACCGACCCAGTTGACCTGGAAATCTGCAGGTCCCGCGGCATTCGCGTAACAAACTGCCCCGGTGCCAATCTAGACGCCGTCTCAGAACACGCCATCAGCCTCTACTTCGCCGCCAGAAGACGCACCGTCCTGCTGGATCGCATAACGCGAACTCAGCCGAGCGAATGGAAGGCCAAGGGCAGCGTCAACCACTACATGCGTCTCCCCGATGGCAAGCCACCCATCACGTGCAAAGACGAGGTTATGGGAGTTATCGGGTACGGGGGCCTGGGTGCGTTTCACTCGTTCTTCCTGTCCTGTTTAGGTTGCAAGATCCTGGGCTGATCCCCATCACTGAGAATAGGCAAAAAGATAGCAGAATTGGGCCATGCACTAGGCATGCGCGTCCTGATTGCGAGTCGCAAAACGCCAGCCACACCTGCTCTAGGTGATCTTCTCCCAGCGCCGAACACGTCCGACGGCCGTGTTCCGTTCGACCATGTGCTCCGCCAGTCTACTGTCCTGGTCATATCATTACCCCGAACTCCTGAGACGCTTAATCTCATCTCCACGCCAGAGCTTGCTAAGATGCATCCACACAGTGTGATAATAAACATAGCGCGAGGTGGTATTGTGCACGAGGCGGCGGTTGTCCAGGCGCTTAAGGAGAAGCGCATAGCAGGCTATGCTACCGACGTCTACCAGGTCGAGCCTGCTGGTGGGCCTGAAGATACACCGTTGCTTGAGGAGGACACCAAAGATCTGAACATTACCATGAGTCCACATCTAGCATGGTTTTCGCAAAGGACCATCAAGAATCTGGGGGACATACTCAAAGAGACGGTAGAAAGTTGGGTGAATGGCAACGAGATTAACGTCATCGTATAGCAACCCCAGCTCCAAGATCAAGGATTCGAGGTTGTGTTCCACAACCAATAAAACCGGAAAATTAAAACGAGTTCACCTATGCTGTCAAATATAGTAGAAGACAACTGTGACAATTACCGCTATTTTCGAAGGAAGACCCGTGAGTGCTAAAGCATAGTAAAATAATAAGTAACCGTGACAACTATAGCTACTCTTACAAGTGGTGGTATTGTAGGCTGCCAGTTTCCCCTTCCACCATTAACCAGTCTGCGTGACTACTTTGAAAAGTAGCTGTTTTTATCACAATTATATTCTATAGCACAAGTGACGTCATTTGAATTCTCTTGTTTCCCTACTTGTCGGAAAGGCATCGTGTCTACCTTTATTAAAAACTTCTTGCTTGCCATCGTTGAAGTCAATTCTCTCCCAACATGTCACCCGGCAAGAAATGTACCAGTTCTGGATGTTAATCCATACATCTGGCGTCTTTCACACGAAAATTCTGCATAAGCGGAGCCACTTGATCAAGTGCTGCGGCCGGGAAAGATGCTTTCCAATCCAAGCACTTCGGTGGTGGTACCAATGTCGTTGGAGGGTCGATAGTCACGTGACATATGATGAAACCCAAGGACCCCTGCTTGGCAAGGCAGCGGCCGCCTCGGGAGCCACAGCAAACATCACGTCGGCCATCTCTACGCGTCAAACACCTTCAACTCCAACAGCGTCTCCCACCACCCCTCGAGCCGTCAATCTCCTCGCGCACTGCCATAGCTCGGTGGGCATCGCGCGCACCTTTGCGCCTGCCCCTTCTATCCCCCAACTGCAAGCCTTCCAACCGCCGTCGGCTCTGGTTCCCCCGGCGGAAAGCCCGTCCCACAGCCGCCCCACCGATATATTCACCAGCGACAGCTCCCTCACCACAAACATGTCGGGCCCAGTCGCTGTTGCACGCCCGTCGCAACCCCCACGCCTGCGCCGGGAGTCCCAACGGCCTGGAGTTGCGCGCACCGCTACCCGCCAGTCCAACATGGAGGACGACGGCGCGAAGCCAGAGGAGGCCAGGAAATATGGTACGCCGCCCGTCCACAGCGCTGTATGCATTGCAATCACTAATCTGTGGCCCAGTCTACACACAACAAGACATCCTGGCCAAGCACAAAGGCAAGCCGCCATCCCTCCGTGTTTACCTGCACCCCAAGCATTTCCGCCTCAACGACTCCCAGGAGACGTTGTCATATGCCTCACCCATGCGCGAGCTTCTCCAGGCCATCAAGGACAAGGTGGTGCCCCACAATATGGTGGAGGAGCTCTACGAGTTTAACACACCCTGGTACGACAACTGCCTTATTGTCGAAGTGCACGACTACCGCTCGAGCGGTGTGAAGCCCAAGGATGATACCAATAGCACTGGCGAAGCGGGCACCAACGCCTTCTCCATTCACAACTACAACAACTTCATCACGCCCTCCCCGTATGCGCCTTACCCAGTCAACAAACCTGACCATAAGCCCGCGCAAGCACCAGCGCAGAGCAAGGATGCGGACGCCAAAGATGACAAGGAGAACATGCCCGCTCCTAGCCAGGCTAACGCGCAAAACAAGCAACCAGGACTCGCCAAGGTCAGGACGGTGGTACTGTTCCCAACCCCGCTGTCACATCTGGCCGATATGCAGTTACTAGCTACGACGCCTGTTCCAGATATGGCCGCCTTGAAGAGAATGCAAGCTCAAGGCCGAGCTGGAGGTATGCCGCCAACCCCAGTGACTGGAGTACCTTCGACACCCATCTTCCCTAATGGCCCCAGTCCGAAGCGTCAAAAAATGGTCCTCGACGACAGCAACCTGCACGAGTTTGAGGCGGAAGTATTGAATGCTACTTGCCCCCCATTATATTTGGAACCCACAAAGAGCTTCGGAGAGTCCCTCGCGATCATGGACGCCATCACACACCCGAACAACAAGAACACCGCACCTCCTCGCAAGACTCGCAAGAGGACGACTGCCGAATTGGCTGCTGATGAAGCCGAAGCCCAGGGTCTACAGCGCTTCATGTTGGCTGGCGATGAGTTCCAAAGTGTCATGGCGGCCGCGGCAACCGGAAATGACGACAATGCAGTGCGTGCAGCCGCCAACTCGCAGACATTTGCTCGATTCAAGACCATCGCCAACATCAGGGCGAATCACGAAGAGAATGATCGACGGAAGAAGGAAGAGGATGCTCGCATTGCACAAGCCAAGCGACAGGCACAGATTGAGGCTGAGCTCCAGAGAAAGAGAGAACTGGAGAGTAGACAGCAGGCTGAAGTTGCAGAGCGTCAACAAGCAGCTCTTCGACAACAAGCGCAACACCAAGCACAGCTCCAGCAGAACCAATTACAGCAGAATCAACTACAGCAAAATGAAGCCTTACGGGCTGCTGCAGCAGCACAACACCAAATGGCGAATGCAGCAGCCTCACAGGTCACACAGACGCCGCAATCAGCAACGCAGTCTCAATTTTCACCAACGATACGCCAACAGACACCAATGACTGCCTCGGCAGCATCCCCACGGGTCGGTGGACAAGCTTCGCACCCCATTGGCGGTACCCCAATGGTACCGTCGGTTTCCAACCAGGCTATCAACAGTCCAGCACGGCCGCCGTCTTCCATCTCTCATCACCAGAACCAAATGGCGCGCTCAATCAGCCAACAACAAAATCCAAGCCGTACCGGCACACCACATATAGTTCAGGGTACACCAGTCATGAACCCATCCATGCCTAATCGCAACATGACGCCCACACCTAGTCGCATGAACCAAAATAGCCCGTCCATGGCGATGCAAGGCCAAACCCCAATGATGATGCAGACTCCTCAACCCGGTCAAAACATGACACCTGAAGCCATGCAGCAGCTTCGTATGCAACAAATGCGGATGCAACAGTTGCAGCAACAAGGAGCATCTCCGGGCAGCCAACAACAATTACAACAATTGGCACTCCAAAAAGCTGGGCAGCATATTCAGCAAGCTGGAATCCCTCAGGGTCAAAACCCACAGGCGTACCGTCAGCAGTTGGCACAGCATTACTTTCGCCAATTGCAGCAACAACATCAGAATCAGCAGCAGCAGCAACAGCAAATGGGCATGCAAAATATCTCGTCTCAAGGGGCCATGCCGCAGAGTGGTATGCCCCAGCAAGGCACGGCTTTTGCTAACATGACCCTGCAACAGATGCGCATGCGCTTCCAGCAACAGAAAGCGACAGTCATGCAAAACTATGGCAACATGCAAAGCGTTCCCCCACAAATCATGCAGCAGATGCAGCACATGGAGCTGCAAATTAAACAGCGAGAACAACGCGAGCAGCAACAATCACAGATGGGGCACATGCAGAATGGCATGGGCAACCAGATGAGTGGTGGTCAAATGGGTGGTGGCATGCAGAACGCCAACGCTGCAAACCCGATACAAATGCAGCAGTATCAGCAGATGCTCCAGCAGCAACGTCAAGCCGCCGCCAACCAGAACCGAATCATGCAAATGCGACAGCAAGCCATGGCAAATGGTGGCCAGCTACCGCAAGGTATGATGGGTAACATGAACGCCATGAATGCCACCATGCAGGGCATGAACATGGGAAATATGGGAAATGTTCAAGGCTTGAACATGGGGCAGATGGCACAAATGGGTCAAATGGGTCAGATGGGCCAGATGGGCCAGATGAATGGTGGCATGGGTGGTATGGGTGGCATGCAAAATGGGCAAATGAACAACGGTATGCAGGGCATGCAAAACATGCAGAATATGCAAGGCATGGGCATGCAGGGCATGAACCAGATGAACCAGCAGCAAGTGCAGCAGATGATGATGATGCGCCAAGCACAGCAACAGGCCCAGCGGATGGGTCAACAAGGTAGTCAACAAGGTGGAGATATGGGGTGGACTGGGTAGTTGGTCTGGTTCTCTCAAGGGGAGCTTTGGTCGCGTCCTCTTGTGTCCTTGTCGTTGTTGCTATTGGTTCTTTTCTTCTCTCTTGTTCTTTGGCGTTTTCAGGGAACGCCATTCGACGTCTGGACCGGAGAACAATGGGTGTTTTGGGAACATTTACTGGGCGAACCTTAAAAAGTTGCTTCAAGATACCCCTGGTCTGGGACGGGATTCCATTTATGGAAGTTTTGTACTATTTACTCCAGCATTACACATTCTTGTGGTAGTAATAGTAGCATTGCATATGACAATGTTAGACAGCTATGCATTTGCCAGAGGAACTTGCTTCGGTCCGTGTCTTTGATATACTGTGGCAATTCGCGGGCTTTACAGACGTGGGCGACTGTTTATAAAATATTAGTGTCTATATGGAGTCTTAGGGAACTAACATCAACGATATTCATCTTGGGCTAAAACACTAATCTGAGTTTTGCGTGCGCTTATTGCTTCATGGCTCGCAGGACTCAGGTCTATGCAGAGAAAACACATGCTAATCCAAACCAGTCCCACACTTGTCATTCCAGTCTAGATATGGATATAGGAATGCTCTAAACGGAATGTATGTAATCCAACTGATTATCCTGTCTAGGACTAGCATCACATGTTCCTTTCTACCCAACGAATCGCCTTTTGGTATTTTAACCGAGGCAAGTAGATCTTACTTCGCTCCGAGGGGTTTTGTACCAGTGGCTCAAATCACACATATATCTTAAAGCTGCTCGAACCGTGCTCACATCAGCGCCGCGCAAAGCCTTCGGAATACAGTGCGTTAGCCTCGCAGCATGGCGCCATGTGCGGTAGTATACTGATAGACCGTCGAGAAGTTGCGTAACAGATGAATGTGATATAAATTATACTTCTGCTCATAATATGAAATGTCAACCGCATTACCCTCGAACTTGAGACTACAAACCCTTATAGCCGCAATGGAGTTTTCATTCGACTACATTATCGTAGGTGGAGGCACCGCTGGCGTCGTGATAGCTTCTCGTCTGAAAGAGTATCTGCCCAACTCCCGGATCGCCTTGATTGAAGCAGGACCCAACGCAGTAGATCATCCCGCTGTCAACGATGTCTCTGATCCACTCAACTACATGCCACTTTTCCAGCAAGGCTTCATCGTAGACTACTCCACCACACCACAGGAGCATCTGAATAACAGGAAGATCATGAACGCAGCTGGTCGTTTGCTGTCAGGATCAAGTGGCATCAATGTCGGGGTATGGATGCGCGCCTCTGCCGCCGATCTCGACGTAGTGGCCGAAAAAGCAGGAAACACAAGATTCAAATATAGCAACATGGAAAAGTACTACAAACGCACAGAAACACATTTCGATAAGACGGCTGAAAAGGACCGCTATGGCTTTGATGGTCCAATCCATACTGTAGGCGGGAGAAAGTATCCGATACGAGACATCCTTCAACAGAGTGCAGAAAATTTGGGTCACAAGTACAATCCAACCAGAGGCGACCCGGTTGGCTTAGGAGATATCACGCAGTGCTTCCGCGCCACATCCGAGTCGACCGTGACGAGACAGCACAGCGCCAAAGTGTACAGCCTCAGTGGCGTTGAAGTCTTTTGTGACACAACCGTAGCCCGGGTTCTCCTCGACGACACCAAGCGAGCTGTTGGCGTCGAACTTACCTCTGGCAAACACATGACAGCTACCAAAGAGGTCATCATCTCCTGCGGAACTCAGATCTCACCAAAGATCCTAATGCTATCTGGCATTGGCCCAGCCTCAGAACTGACCAAACACAACATCACCCCAATCATCGATTCCCCATTCGTCGGCCAAAACCTCTGCGACCACAACGCCATGTTCATGTATTTCAAATTCAAAGACCCCTTGAAAGGCTACGCCCGGCCTTTTGTCGTCGAGAAACCCGAGTTCGGGCAAGGTATTCCATTCGACTTTGGTCTCTTCGCCTCCATCCCCGAGCCAGAACTCTCACCATATCTAAACCACGATGGTATCGACACACACGACGTACATGCCTTACTGCGACCAAATCGGAGTCACCACCTCAGTATTGCATTCTACTACCCCTTCCTCATTGATCCCCTAATGTACCCCACCGTAAAAGAAGATGGCGCACACTTCTCCCTCTGTGCACTCAACATGCTCCCCTTATCCCGGGGTAGCGTGACGCTGGCCTCTGCCGACCCCAACGATTATCCTATATGCAATCCGGGCTACCTGTCTACAGCCACCGACCGTTTTATTTTGCGCCGCGCAGTCCGCGAGTCCCTTCGCCTCGTGGAGACAGAGCCACTGGCCTCGCAGGTTGAAGGCGAAGTCGCGCCCGCGGACGAAAGATTCCCTCCGCTGACGATGAAGAGTAGCGATGAAGAGATCGATGCGAGGATTAGAGCGTTTACGGGGACGATTTCGCATCCAATGGGGACTTGTGCGCTGGGGAGCGTACTGGATGGTGAGTTTAGGGTCAAAGGGGCGCAGGGGTTGAGGGTGTGTGATGCGAGTGTTTTCCCTGAACCGATTGGAGCGATGCCATCGTGTACGATTTATGCGTTGGCGGAGATGTGTGCGGATGTTGTGGCGGGGAGGGTGTGAGGTTGAGAAGGAGGGGAGATAGGATACACAAGAGAGACACAATACTTCTTACATACTCAACTGCTCACAGGTATTGTGTTTTTGGAATCTGTAGAACCCTACACGCCCACTCGCCTTTTTTAACTCTAGAGTCTTATCTCAGGATTTTTATTTTCTAGTTAGAAGGATTCTGGAATCTCGTAATCTCTGCTTTGTTAATTTGAAATTCGCATCATTGAAACCGTCCAGCTTTGCCATTCATTTAGAAATTTTATACACGTAGGACTTGCAACATAGAAGTGACAACAGACTTATTTTTTTGGAATAAGATAGATTACGTAATTGATACTATCTTGGTAGTAGTTTACATACCCTTCTACATGTAGATCTGATGATCTGGGTTGAATTTCCCAGAAATGTATAATAAATAGGATGTGTGGAAAGGGTATGGGTAACCAAGTGTATTCGGAGTAACTTAGGTTAAACACAATTGTGAGGCTATATGCAGTACGGGATCACTGAGCCACTTGTGATTCAGTAACCGTCTATACTGACAGTGGCCACTGGAGCCCTGGGACCTCCACAAGCATCAGTTCGGACCATGTCCAGTTCGAAAGCCAGTCCGTCCAGTCCAGTCCAAGCAGATGACTGTTCGTTAGTGCCAAAGGGAAAAGTGGCGCAGATGAGCGAAGTGCCAGAACCAGCGGCGCGGATGCATTAAGTTACTTATGATAATACATATCCGAGATCCTCCTATTTGCGAAGGCCTAACATATTAAACCTCCTACCGCGCCATGTTGAATCTTGCAGCGCTTCACACTCCCATACTCTATATTTGTATGAGCTTCGTTTGTACACTTAGCTCGCTTAGTATCCACGACTGCTTACCTCTTTAGATTTTCAATCAGTGTGATCTGCTGAGGATTAGTGAAGATACACAGAAGGCTATAATCTAAACCGCACCTTTGTACTTATGGTCACAATTTTCGCAAGCCTTCCCACTTTCACCTATATGAGCCTGGCAGGTGCAGCCTTGAACGAAGCATTGTCCTCCACCAAAATTGACCAGCTGGGGTCGGTTTCCTGACGCCATGTCAACCTCGTATGTTTTGTATTGAAAGGGTATTCTCTAAGAGTGAAGCTTAGACAAGAGCACGGCAATGGAATATAGGCGCAGAGAATCTAGAGCCTTTATTAAATGTAAAGGATAGCACTCACAGAGGCATATTTAACTTAGAAGGTTTAACCGTCGTTTTCCGAAACGTGTGTGGATGTGCAAACCGGTGAAGTTCTAAACTCGAATCACAATTAATTTCATGTGAAAATTTCCCGCTATGGGCGGCCTGAATACGTGGTGTTGCGCCGATACTTTAATCCTCCAATGTTATTGAAGGATCAAGTGAGGGCCACGTAAAGCGGTCAGACTTATTGGTTGGTAACTTTTGTGAGGCGCGCTCGGCGTGCTCTGCCTCGTCGTTCCTCCCACGGTGACTGCGTGAACGTCAACGAAAATGATTGGAGGATCAATACTATCGACGCAACATCAAGCAGAACAGGTAGCATAGCACACAGTCAATGTAAGCTACGACTAGTTAGATATTTGTGCAACCACGTCATCAAGACAATTACGATGCCGTCGTTTCCCGAAACGCGCGGATATGCAGACCGGTGAAAACCTAGGCTCGAATGATGGCTTTTTTTGAATGGGCAAAAGGTCAGACCGGTCAAGAAATTTCGCGGTCATTGGTTGAACAGTCGCTCAGCTAGCTTTCCTTTCCTCTTGGTTTCTGCAGCCGACTATTGATAAGGCTGACATATATTCCTTGTGACGAGACAACTCATCTCTCTTCAACATCCTACTGCACTCCATCTTTTTCGAGTGCAGACCTTGAGTACACAATTTCTAGGATGATGCACCAAAGCTCCACTTCGCCCTTGAACTACGGCAATGGCCAGTGTTGTACCACGAGTTGTTCTTGCGGGGAATTCACGCCGTCGGCAGATAACCCAAATAATATGTGCACGTGCGGACATAACTACGCAGGTGAGTCCGTCAGAGTGTTGCAGGAGGTGTAATTAAGCTGATGCGGGACCGTGTAGCGCATTGGCGCAAACCGTAACATGTTACGAACGGAGGCTAAATCACCATGAAGAGGTTGGAGCGAAAGGGCACCTAGGTAGGGACTCGGATTTCGGTGGGCAGAAGAGCCATTCAAGAGTGCGAGTGAAATATGGGAGTTGCGGATTCGATAGTCATTCATTATTGAGCTTTCTGATTTCTCTGTATGCGACTGAACATAAAGCTAGCTGTGAATGCAATGCTGTGAAGCAATCTGAACCCTAATAACGCAAGAGTCCAACACAAGATGCACGTGTACGAAGTTGGCTCTCTCTTGTTTAAAGCGGCAGGCTGGAGCAGCGAACATTGGCTGATCCGCTCTGGCCATACCCCTTTGTGGGCAACATGCCCTATCTCGGGGTGAAACTACCAGCAATGATGTCGGATCCTTATCCCACGAGCGCAGCCACTTTGCCAATGGTTAAAACCGAGCAAAACTCGCTCGTTATCTGGCGCGGTCCAATGCATCTATAATGCTACAGTAGTAGCTAGCCTATAAACCTATGTGGCCCACAAATCTACAAGGTGCGTTGTCTAGACGTCTAAAGTGTGAACCTGTCTCGCGACATAGTTTCTCTCCACTTAGGGCCGCACTTTAGTCTGAGATATTATGGGACACGATGAACGGCTTGGTCTAAGATTTTATACAAATCCATATTATTTCAAGTAAACTATTATTCATATCAAAATCCAACGCAGAACATTCAATAATCAAAACCAATTCATGCGCTCCTCACACAGAAATCCTATTCGATATCCAACTCCTTCAAGGCCCTACTCGATATCCACTTTGCGAACCTCGACATATCCCGAATCCAGCTTTGGCACCTCAACCCTCAACACACCATCCTCCAACTTGGCCGTGATACCATCAGCATCAACACTTGCCGGGTTTGCCCTCGTCCCAAGACGAATCTTCCTCTCAAAAGCTCCCACCTTCCTCTCATCCACCGCAAGTGTCTTCAAAAACTCCTCGTCACCAAGACGGTATATGACACCGGCAACACTCAGCTCGCTCTTCTCAGCATCCCAGTTCACACCCACATCTTCCTTCTTGGCGCCAGGAAGCGAGACGTGAATCACGTAGGCGGACTCGGTATCGAAGATGTCAGCTTCAGGAGTGTGGTCCTGGTTTGCAGAGGACCTGCCGGCAGGTCCAGCGTTGTCTTTGGAGTCAGTGAATTGGTTGAAGAGGTGGGCGACGAGCGTGGATGGGTCGAAACCGCCGCCCATGCCTCCGAAAGGACCTCCATGGGCCCATGGACCCCATCCTCCGCGACGACCGCCGTGGTGAGGACCATGGTGGGGAGGAGGAGGGGGGCCGTGGTGAGGAGGAGGGCCGTGAGGAGGAGGGCCGTGAGGAGGAGGAGGAGGGCCGTGGTGAGGAGGAGGACCATGGTGGGGAGGAGGACCATGGTGGGGAGGAGGAGGACCCCAGTGTGGTCCAGGGCCGTGACAAGGCCCAGAGCCATGTCGTCCGCCAGGCCCACAGCGGCCGCGTGGCCCTCGACCACAACGGCCATGGCGTTCTCGCCCGTGTGGTGCACGTTCAGCACAAGCTTCATTGTCAGATTCGGAGGTACCAGAGGGGCCCTCCCCGTTATCATTCGCATCAGTCATTTCTGGTTGTTTTTCGCCTGCAGGCTCTTCGTGGTGGTCTTCATGATTTTCATGAGGGAAGCGTCCGCGGTGAGGCACGCCTCTGGGGCCACCGAAGAATGCATTGCCCCAGGTCCAGGGAGCAAATGGATCCTGGGGTTCTTGAGGTCCCTGAGGCCCGTCGTATTCATGCTCGTTTTCAGCATGATTCTGATCGGGCTGAGGGCGATGGAATCCTTGCTGCTCAAGGCTGGCAATGAAGTCCCAGAAAGGCGCAGACTGGTTCATATATGCGACTGAGGGCATATTGATGTTTGTAAATATAGGGCAGTGAATTGGTAAATTGTGTAGACTGAATGTCCGAGTGACGTGAAAGCATATTGTCTATTATTTTCCAACGCTTTATGCAAAGCAAAAGGCTCCAGGCACCACCTGCACGTGATGGCGTACGTATGTGCAGTCGTTTCGCCTTATCGCCACGCCGGTCCTAGTTGGCCAGAAAGCACGCCTTCGATATCGAAAGGCCAATTGCGCGCCATAGTCCCAGGCTATCGGAATCACAAAGAAACAACGAGAACGGCCTTGAACCACAAGCCTTGCCGCCATGAGTCTAGGGTGCTGTCTGGCCAGATTCTGGTCAGGCAGTAGGATGTTACGCGTTCAAGTGGTCGGTCAAACCGGAGCGTGGATTCCTCCGATGTGGCGGTGGCTGGAGAAGGGACGACATGATTGGCTGGCTGTCCCTGGTAAGGGTGTGTTGAATGTCTGGTAGTATGGTTGTCGGAGGTTATTACTATCCGTGCTGCATATTGAGTGATAGAAGGACTGAAGTGAGAGGGAGAATGGTAAGAAAGGAAAAGAGATGCTTGTCAGGAGGATGCTGGCGCATGGGCAGTGTTTGGCACCGTAAGCATTACAGCGAAGAATCAACAAGACATCATTCGATAAGCCCGCAAGGAGTAAAGACCGAAGGGATCAGGTGGCAACACCTGTTTGAAGCAAGGGGACGGACGCGGGGGAGGGGTAGCTGCAACCAGCTCCTACTATGACGCTATACGCTCGCAGCCCGCAGCCGTCAAGTGGTGGTGGTGCCCCACCCAAACTTCAACTTTACTTTCTCCAACCCTCGACTCTAAAATCCCCACTTCTCAGATATTTCTCTTTGTATCCACCACACCAATCCCCCAATTTCTAACCACATCAATTGCACCCGCACAAGATCACCGCCATGTCCACCAGCATTCCCACCTCCACCTCGGTCCACGAGTCTGCCGTCATCGAGGCGCCATTCAGCGATGTCTGGCACCTGATCAAGCTGCAGGACTTCAGCAAGTTCTGGACCCGCCTCGAGAAGAGCGAGTTCGTCAAGGGCACATCCGACGAGACCGACATCGTCAAGTGGACATTCAAGGACGGCACCGAGCTCGAGGTGAAGCAGGAGGAGCACTCAGTACGTAATGCTCCGTTGCTTTCGTCACATCTTTTGTTTTTCTTTTTAAAAATTTGAAGCTAATCCAGCAATTTAGTCCATTGACCACTACATCACATACTCGGTCATCACCTCCAAGCCCGAGCTTTCCTACTCTTCCGTCGTCTCTACCGTCCGCGCGTACCCCGTTACATCAGGCAAGCACCAGGGACAGACATTCGTCACATGGTCCGGCAACTTCAGCAACGATGCCGATGCTAGTATGTAGCTTTTGTTTTGTGCTTCTGTTCCCTTCATACTGACATGCGCTAGGTGTGATCCAAGACGCCAAGTTCAAGCGTCGCGAGGCCCTTGCCGACCTCGCCCAGGCTGCTTCGAAGAAATAGTGTTTGAAAGGGGTGAGAGCAAGGCGCTCGAGTGAATCAGGTCCCCAGATTTTTACGTTTGCGGGCGACTTCATTATGTAGTCACGGCTGCTGCTACCCAATTGCCGGAAAGCACTGGCCGGCAGCTGCTGAGAACCTGATTGCAAGCGTCTCATATGATAGCGATACCATGAGGAAATGATATTGATATTTCATCTCCATTGCTGACACAAGAGCTCCTGCAAGTGTTCACTTTCACTCCGCCGTTTGTTATGATGACGTATTAAGAAACAAGGTGAGGCTCTAATCTTGTCCCCTTAACTACTTCTGGACCGCGTGACTGTCGCCTTCACCGCGCCAAACGGACGGCACCTTCCATTATTTGAGTTCTTCTCTCGCTCCCCACCCTCACAAATCCTATAGACACGGAGTAGCAATATCCTCAACCCGGATATTCCTTACAGTTGAAGCTGTGCCAGAAGACAACATGACCAATAGCCTCACTACCAATGGCTCCTGGGTCAACGGAGGACCTGTATCTACGCCACCACAGCAGCTTGGACCCCCGAGCGTCAACTCCAACAAATTGGTCTCTCCATATACGGAATCTCTCTGCGCCAACTTCGAGCCCAAGACCAAAATCGAGTTTGACTCTGCACAGATGCAGTCAACGGCAATGCCCCAGCCGCTATTCACTTCAGAGAAAAACACAGCACCCTTTACCCACTCTCCAGCTCTAATTTCCCCAATCTTTCCCAACGAGCTGCCTGCCCGGCCAGCGCCTCGCCCCTCTCTTATCAGCCGCGTATTCCATCTCTCTTCGCATGCCACGCGTCCCCCTCGCTGCGACAAACGCGGCGATAATGTCTTTGGTACACCAGATATCGAGATGGGTCGACACGGAACATTTACTTATGGCTCGCGCAAAGATGAAAAGTATCACAGTGTCAAGTTAGGCTTGCTGCTGGCGGGTGGTACGGTTCTCTGCATGATGCTGGGTATGGTTGTCTACTTGGTTGTCATGTACGCTCAGGATGAGCATCAGCATATGCATGTGTCTGCTCGCTGAGATGGATTATTGACGTCAAGGTATTTGGATGGGTGTGGTAGCGGTCACGACAGATACGGTTCGTCTTCTTGTCGACGAAGCGCAAATAAGTCCGGAACTTTTCCATAGGAAAGAATCTACACCATAAGCCAGGAAAATGCGTCACGCTTTCAAACAGCGATATAACCGAGTATCTATACTAGTTTTTATGCATTATGTATTATACATTATCTTGCAATTATCGTCGCCTGCGCTGAGGCCCAGACAAAATGCATCCATCCGCACACTTCGGGTCCGTACTGTTATAGGCGATCTCACCTACACTCGCACCGGGCTCTACACTAGGATCCCGTGGGATCGAAAACATGCGGCCGTCCTCTGGCGACACAACTGTCTCAAGGATATCACCAAACGCATTCCTGACATGAGCAATCGGCTGACCCTTTGAGACTGGCTCATCAACACCAACAAGCGTCTCGACAAATCCGCCGTACTGTGTATACGTATCATGAAACGTGTTGATCACATACGTCTTGCTGAGATCAGGCTCGACTGTCGCATTGGTCGGCGTTATTTTTAAATCGACCATGACGCGGTTGACATAGTCGACTACGCGGTTGATGAGGCTCGTGTTCCAGACTCTAGCCTGGCCCATTTCGACCGTCAGAGAGGGGACCTTGTAGTCGACAAATGTCGTCTCGATAGAACCGGGCTCGCCAACGTCGATCTTCAGTGTGTCGGGTTGCAGGAGCTTGGCCAGGCGCTCAACGTAGGGCAGGCGGAAGTCAGCGTAGCACCAGAGAGAGGTGTCGGCGCCGGTGCTGGGCGTGTCTGGTATCAATCTATTAGCCACCCAATTTAGTAAGAAACTGGACATATGAAGCACGTACGTAGGTCGATGCCGACGTCGACATTCGAAGTATTGGCCCAGATCTGGTTCCAGATATTGTACGCAAGGATATCTGGGCCGCTACCTCCTTCTGTGGCCGCTGTGCCCGGGAAAATACGGTTCACGTTGATGAGACTTCCGCTTCCGGCTGCGGTGTAATAGTTGCGCTGACTCATGTAGATACCCATTGGATTGACGGTGGGGATACCAATGACTAGTTACACGTTAACCTCACATTCTAAAGAGCGATTAGAGTGCCATACCAGTGCCATTGAGTGTCGCAACCTGGTCCTTGAGTTGTTCAAAGACGCGTTGAACCACACGGACTGGATTCAGTTCATCACCATGGATTGAAGCCGAGACAGACAGCTTTTTGCCCGTATGCAGACTCTCTTCTGTTCCACGCGCGACCATGATGGGAATGAGAACCGGGTGTCCGCCATTGAGCTCGCCCGCGCGCATGTAGTACTTGGTGACGGTCTGCGGCGGTAGGTCTGCCAGGTTGAGGCCTTGAATAACAGGAACGCCATTCACAACATCACCCGTCAGATTGAGCGCATACGAGCTGCCGGCGAGAGCCGCGGTCGTCGCTAGAGCAGAGAGAAGCTGCATGGTTGTCGCGTGGAGTTGGAGGTGGCCGTGAGCATCATGCTCGGGCTGTCCAGACCCATTTTATATGTTGAGCATTTCCGATAAGGTACCAGCCGTTTGTATTTCGACTGCTCGCCCGAGTACAGCTCTACAGCGCAATCAGGAAGGTCGATCTGCCTTTTCTCCACGCCAGTGACGGTGCCCAGACTGAGCCGACATGCCAATTCTTGGCGTCTCCAGAGTTGATCCGAGATTCGGGTGTGGGTGGAAAGGCAAAGGCTGGGAAAGGCACAGATTCAAGTGGTCCTGAGCGAAAACATTGTCAGCAGCATGGCGGTGTTGTGCCTGCAGATACCAAGACGATGATCAAGTTAGTGTCGACACTGCATGTTGATGGTTCGGATGTGGTGGGGTAGAAGCTTGCGCGAGTCATGAGAGCTTGGTAGAGATAAGACGCGAATAAGGCCTTTAGTCTTACTCGTACAGCTCATTCCTACTCCAGAGCTCTGTCGATTTTCGAGTTGCTGACGAGCAATAGTCGCACAGTGGGGATGCTGCTTTAGCACTTTTCAGTCGAGTTACCCACCGGGGCAATGCTCGGGTCATTTTCGTCAGGACATGGTGGCCTCGATTACATACCTAGAACTAGAACGACACCAAATTGTACTCGCGATGCAGAACTTGAACTCGAGAAAAAGAGGGATCAGAGTCCTACTTATCAGAGTGGCGTCACTACGCAGCACGCTCTCTTCCCCTCGGATTTCACACAAACACTCAAAAGCAGAATACTTGAATGTTAATGTACAATTAATCCGTTATTCAGGCACTTGCGTCGAGCTCAGTATCAACAGCAGTACATGTAGCTTTACGGCTTTCACACTAACATCATACCCTCATGCAAACATGTGCTCATTAAAAAACTTTCTTAACTCAAGCCTGAGCCGGCTCCCGCTCCTCAGCCGGCGGGCCCCCAACATTACCCCTCTGACCCGTCGGCACATCACCCAGATTCCTCTGAGCCGCATGTCTGGGATCATCCTTCAGCGTTCTGATATCTCCACCACTCTGCTGGTCCTTCACGCCGGACGACAGCCCATCAAGGCCTTGTCCAACTCTCGTTTCATCGCGGAGCTCAGAAGATGTCTGGCCCTGGCCTGGGTGCCCGAGTCCAGTGTGCACGTCAGAGGAAGTGGCACCTTGGAGGGTGTCAGAGGCGCTTTGGTACATCTTTTGGTTGTTGGTATCTGGGTTGGGGGTGAAGGTCTTGTCGGCAGGGGCGGTGCCAGGAGGGAGGGTTTGAGCGTGGAATTCGGGGGCGGCGTCGTTGCCAACGAGTTTGCCGGGTTGGTGCTGAGGAGTGTTAGCTTAAGTCGGTGGAGGATGACAAATGGGTTTGGTTGAATTAACGATGTTGGTGTTTGATCGTGATTGCCCAACTCGCCCCAACACGTTTTTACGTATGAATGAAGAGACAGTCTGCACTTACACCACCCTTCATAAGGGGCTCGCTTCCTGCAACGTGACCTGCAAACTCACGTCCGTCGCTGACTGCATCGGGGTTCTTGTTCTGGCTCATGGTTGCGTTATGTGTTTGAAACTTGATAGTTCAGCTTTGGAATTTTTTGAAAATGTAAATGAAATTATCGAGATGTATGATATGAGAATTCTATTGTGCCTACCTGGAGCTATTTATCATATCAATTCTCATTTTCATATAAAAGGCGTCACCATTTTGACATCAAGTCGACGTCATGTATGGCCCAACGCTAAGTCGGGCGCCATATGCATATATGCATCAGCTGGGATGAGCGGGTACCTGACGTCGATTGATTGAGGTGGTGTGGTTCGATTGCGTTGCATTTCAAATATGAATCGGCGATGCTGGTGAGCTCGAGGGATTGATGCGAATGGGGCTAGGGTGAGGATATTCGGAACTGATTTCCGAATGGATTCCGATGCTCGTGTGTCTTTTTCCTATTACCCTATAGGAGCTTATGAGTAATCTCGTTCGAGGAAGATGGAATATCATCATGCAGTCATTGCAGTTCAGTCCAGCAGTCAAGAATATCTAGAGATCCAATCTTGACTATGTCTCGTTACACAGTACACTACCTACACCATCATTGATGCACCACTGATCTTAGAAATTACATTACTATAAGATGACGGCGAGTGATACGAGTATAATACTTCTTGCTATATAATCTCAATCCACCTTCCATGGTGAAGTTCCCATGAACCTCACCAATCACACTTAGTACCCAGGAAGCTGTCCGCGAACCGCACCAGCCGGGAATTTTGTGGTATGCGAGTCGGTAAAGAAGCCACTAGGATTCTTCACAATCTGCGAGACATGGAAACCATCAGCCTGGTCTTTTCCCGTCGCTGGATTAGTAACGTTAACGAAAAAGGGGCCCTTTAGGCATCCGACAGAAGTGCGACGGTCGTCCGGACCAGTTGGATTGGGGAAAGCCTAGCAGAATTCGTCAGAAAATGTCTTTTATTACCTGTTACGGTAAGTAGGTGGGATCGGCGGCCATGCTTACCAGGCGAGGGGGGCCTGGTTTGCCCTTGACACCCTCGTGGATGTGCGTTGCGGTGATAGCTGGGCTTTGGTATTGACCGGTCACACCGCTGAGAGTGATGTTGTAGCAGATTGTGTTCTCGGCTATGTTGATGCCATATTTGAATAGGCCGCGCGCACCGGACTCGCCAGGTGTAGGGACGCCGCTATTGGCGATGACCTGGTCAGGACTGGCCTTGATAACATACTCGACATCAAAGTAGAAGGTCTTTTCTTTCTTCCACCAGAATTTGTCCTGAGAGTTCCATAGCTTGTCCAAGTTCTTCTTGCAGCTCTCTTTGTAATCAGAGACAGCAGTTGGGGCAGTGAGGGCCAGAGGAGTTGTGAGAAGAGCGATGAGGGCTGAAGCTGTGAAGTGCATTGTGATTGTATAGTCGCTGTGATAACAATTGTCTGTAGTTTACAAATAGAGTATGAAAATCGTGGTTGCAGATAGATCCACTCTGGGCACGTACTTGACCTGATTTTTATAGAAACGAGATTCCGCACTTGTTCCTCGAGTTAAAATCGATGTCTCCCATCCAGAACCCAATGACATCAGTAAATAGCACAATTGAACTATTGAACTGTGTTTTACCTCTAAGATACATGCCGGCGTCTTGGTGAGATTCTGTTGGATTGAGCAGCCAAGTCCTCGACTTAGAGTCAAGACCATCTTTTGCTAATGCCAAAGACTTGGTAGTAAGACGCGTGACTCGCGGCGTAACTAGTGGTCTTGGGAAGTACTCAGGTCACAAGAAGAGAACAGGACGATCCGATGCAAAACTACCGAATGGAGGAATCTGGACAGGGGGTCACTAGGTTGTTAGCATACTCAACCAATCAACAGCATCTGCCGTGATACCGTGAAGACGCCGCTCGACGTCTTGGTAAGGATACTTGCCATTTCTTACACAGTGAGCTTACAACTTCTTTGGTAGTATGATCGCTCCCAAGACATTGCCTAGCCAACTTAGTCCGGATACATTAACATCCGTAAACTTCCTGGGTTTTCAGAGAGCACTAGCTTTCTCACACGTTTCCTTTCGGATTTTAATGCGTGTACATTGGTGGCTGTGCGTGACCAAATAGGATAGTAAGGCCAAGGCGCTACCACACATTTTGCAAGGCAGGATGACCTTTTGTCTTTCAAGGGAAATGTTCAACACGAAGATACTAAACGTACCTCCACGCGGCTGTTTCGCATCTAAAATGGCCATAAAAATCATGTGTTTTTCGAAGCAAAATTATGAGTGATTCACAAAACATTTGCATATTTTACGAGGGGAATAATGACATCACCGATCATCCTGCCAAGACTGTCGCGATGTATCGGCCTTGCCTCCGGGGTTTCCCTCACCTACCCCCACACTAACATACAAAAAGGCCAGTAATCAGGTTAGAGTACCAAAAGAGCATAGAGGCATCTACTTCGAAGCGGCTGTACCGTCTATTTGGAAGAATTTCTGCCCCGAAATGATGTATCCGGCGGAGCGGTACGATCTAGACATCACTAGGATTCTTGTGCGCTTGGCATGATAAACCGCCGAGACGCTTGTTAGGGAGAACGGACTTCTGGGCAAGGAAATGAAAAGCAGGGGTAATTCAATTACTATCTCTGGGTATCGGTACGATCCCATGGAGTATCATATTAGGCCTACGCACTGTTCAAGCCCACGAGAGCTCCCGACTTAGTCACAAGGCGCATAGACCAGTATCGAGGTGTTGTATCCCTTAAAAGACCGGAGTACTACGTTAAAGTGACAGCAGCTTCAGTAGCAAACACGGAACCATGAAGATTTTCGAAGGCATTTTGATACACCTCATATCTCGGATCGTTGAGCTTTAAGTGACTGGAAGCTGCTCGCAATCTGGACAGGGGCTGCAGTGATGGGTCAAACAGGATAGCAAGACTCATGTAGAGCTTGGACAGCGTTCACTCCCCTGCGAGTAGTTGGACTCTAACTGGCTGAGGGCTGTGCATTTTCTCGACACATGCTGGAGTGAGAGTCATCCGAACTCTGAGACTCCTTGTCAACCATCCTGTCCGACTGTCGTATAGTGCCAGTGAAGCGTCCTGTACCACCAGGAAGCAGACCATCGAACTCGACAGCGTGCGCTTTCTCGCGATCTTCCCAACCGGTTCGCAAGTTCCAACCGGTATCAAGTGTGGCGAGCTCTACCGGATTGACATCCTGTACGATTTCAGCGAGGTAGCCCCACTTGGTGCTCATCATTGCAGGAGAAAGGGCAGCTAGGCGCTGGGTGAACCAAGCATGACGCGGAGTCGTGAGAGCACCATAACCGTCAATAGCTGACTGGTCATATTGTAGTATGTGATTCAGTCTTGCATAACCGCATGAGATGAAATCGATCTCTTGTAGAGACGTCGTGCGCTCCTTGTCAGCCTTGGAATAGACGGATCCAAAGTCGGAAAGATTGGTTCCAGGCGAGATCCTATCGATGATATCCGCCCAAGATCCTTCACGCGGTATAGCTCTAAGGACAGATTCAGGAGCAACGAGGGCTTGGTTGTTCATTGGCATCGGGTGATGTACAGGCTGTTGTCCGAAGACATTATGGTTTTGCAGTTGGGTCACCAGGGAAGCAACGTAATCGATAGCTGCGACGATGCTCAGTACATGAATTTGATCCGGTTGGGGTTGAACAGGCGGTTGTAATGGAATTGGGGCTGCAGTCTGATTCGAACCCTGTCCTTGAGCTTGAGGATTAGTTTGTAAGTACAAGTTGTGTATCTGCTGCAGTCGGTGTTGCAACTGGGTTTGAAGAGTGGCAATATAGTTTTGCTGAACTGGATTGGCATTTGCCTGGAGTTGCTGAAGTTGCGTCTGCAACGTGTGAACGTATACCTGTAGCACCTGTTGCTGGCCGGGTAAATTTTGTGCTACTCCCAAGGTTGCATTCAAACTCAGTTGCGCAAAGTGGTTCTGGGGTGCGTTGGCTGGCTGGGCCGCAGCATGCAGAATCGCACGTCCAGGGCGCATCATGGCCGTAAGCGAAACAGAATCGAGCACCAATTCCTTCAAGCAATGTGAATCATGGTCTTTGACAAGATTCAGTAGACGTGAGGGAGTGATCCAGCAGTTCTTCAGTCTCAACCTCTCGACATGAGGCAGCTCAAGAGGGCGTGTGGGCCAAACTCCTGAATCGATATCAGTCAGCGGTGGAGAATAGAAACCTGTGTCTGACGGGACCCGCCAGTCTACAACAGGGGCAGGAAACAGAAGCTTATTCCTTGCATAAAGTCCTTCAGCATGCTCACCGCCGGTGGTCCAACCGACAGTCAAACTTCGAACACTTGGGCGTTTAGCGACATGGTCGCAAAGCAAGGCAAAAATCGCATTGGCACTCAGAGCAGGGTTGACCATTGAAGTAGTAACGAAACCAGCTTGATCTTTGCGGACTGTTCGCCATCCTGGGGTGACCATGAGCGTGACGTCGTGGAGGTTGGGTAGTGCATCCCAAAAGTCCGAACGATGCAGCATTTTCAAGTAACAGTCAGAAAGGCTCGAGAGGTTCAGGCTGTGTACCAGTTGGAATGTGGCGGGATTATCGATGATGGAGAGCATGTACGAAGAGATAAATGCCCGCTGGGCCCATTCGGTCTCCAGCAACCACTCTTGCTGCGCCTGGGTGAGGCTGGCAGGTATGACGGGGTTTACGACTTGACCAGCATCGGGTGGAGGCAGGACTGATACAAATAAGATGCCATTATCTGATGGCGATGGCGCGGAAACAAAGCGCTCTAGAACGTATGGATCATCAAAGGAAGTGGGTACAGGGATGTCAGTCATGTCGTGTGGAGTTGCTTCGCGTACCAGCCGAGGGTCCAAGTAAGGTATCTTGGGCTGTACGTCAGCTAGCATGTCGATATCTTTAAGCTCAGACAGAGGGTGTGCCGCGTCAATTTTGTAGAGAGTTGCATGTCTGATGTCACTACTGGCTTCTTGGAAGCATGATTGAATATGTCTCCAAAGTTCCTGCTGCGCCTGGGCCCTGCGATCCAGAACAGCTTTGTTTGTTCCAAATACGCTAGAAGATTTTTGGAGGATTTGCGATCGGATCGACTTGTCGGGGCCATTGAGCCAGCCGAGGCCATTGTTGATAGAGAGGGCAAGTTCTTTCACCTTGGTGAGCTCAGAGAATGCGATCTTCATCCGAGGTGTTTCATCAGCGGCCGTTTCAAGGCCAGCGACGGCATCAAACCGGCAGTACCCCTCATATGGCCAATCGTACCTACCCCAGAAACTTGTTTTTTTCTCAGTCAGTTGTTTGGTAAGCGGCATCGCGAGGGTGTCTTCGTTGACATCGAAGCTCATTCCGTATCTTACAATGTGCCTACCAAACCCCCGAAAAACGTCTAGGCCATGGCCGTTGTAGTTTTCATCACCACTGAAATTCTTCCAAGAATAACCAGGCATCTCAAACATTGCGCGTTTCTTGCCTTTGTAGTCAGGTTTGAGTTCATTGCCTAGCATTCCGTAGATTTCCGTGTTGAAGGGAACGACGACAGTCTGAAACATAGCCTGGGAGATATTATGATTCAGCTCACGACTGGTGAGGCGCAATGCTTTGATGTCGTCCCGGCTGAGGAATGCGGCTATCAACTCTACCAACTCGACAGGCAGATTCCATTTGGGGCGGCCCTTCGAGGTGCATGAAGTGCGATTGAACGGTTCTTTGATCCGTTCAAGAGGAAATCCTTGACCTTGACGATTCTCGGGTGGGCAAAGCTGGGAGTCCGGCGGGCTGAGTTTGTTTGGGTCAAGAAAGTAGTATCTGGCAGTCAATTCCGCCGAAGCGCGGCAGTGGGGCCAGATATCATTGGCCTGTGGGTTTGGACTCTCGCTGTGATATGCTAAGGCAACCACTGCTCCTTTTTCGTGTAGAGTGTCGGCGATGCTCTTGTGCTTGGCAGTTTCGATAGTCTGGTGTAGGCGCTTGGAAGCACCGGCCATGACGCTGTCAAGAGGATCAACGAGGGGATCAAATGCGTGCCGAAATGGTACATTGTTTGCAGTCCAATGTGCCTGAGCAGGGCCTGTGTCTTGACCTAATTCGCCATGAAATCCCTGGGCAGGATTTTCATTTTGTCCTGATTCGGTTTGTGGGCCAGGAGACGACCGTGGGCGACGTCGTTCTGAAGCCCCATCCCGAGGTCTTAAGGAAAGCTCGTAGAAGAAAGACCGTCGACCCTCGCCGTCATTGTTACCATTATTGTTCTGCTCTTCAGAGGCAAATGCAGGGGGGCGAGGCCCCCTTGGCTGCATGGCGGCAGCAATGCTGTGGTGCTGATGGATTCTTGTTGCCTCGGTGACGTGTTGCTACTGTTGCGTCCGCGTCACGGTGGGGCAAGGACGCGATCGCTACTTTGTTGTCTTAGCTACGCAGGGGAACGTAACGTGGGGTTATTTTGTATGAAATGAGCTTGGAGATGATGAGAGTTGTAATGATTGGTTTGGTTGAGGCAAGGGCAAATGGTGAAAACCGAAAGGTTAAGCCGTTTGCGCAGGCTGTAACCAGCACTGGGGCGTTTGTCATGTGGCAGTGGTGTTTGGATCGTTGTAGTGCGCGTCCTGCAAAGAGCGCAATCTTGGCCCAGGCTCTGTAAAGGCGTGTGAGTTGGTCGTTCGACTGCTGTCTTTCGCCATAGTGTCGCAGAATAACTATCAGGTCGGTCGGCTCTCGGTCGTCGGTAGCGGACCCAGTCCCTACTATCCTATCCTCACCCCAGTACAGCGCCACAGCCGTAAAGTCCCTCGCCAGCTGCACACTGTGTTTTGTCTTCCTAGATGTCTACAGGTTTTTTTACATGGCGCCCTTCATGTCCGGCAACAGATGGCGGCAACCCCATGCGCGTGTGATTGCATCGTTGATTTTCCGCATTCGGTCAGATCACGTGATTATTGCGGCTTGCTATACACACAATGCTGATTGACTATCGTCAATTGCTCCTCTTCTCTCATTTGTCTGAGTACCATCTGCCTTCTTTGTTTCATCACGTCGCTTCATTCGGCCATGTCACGGGCCATGCATGGAACGAATGCGGAAGTCCGCTGCCCCCCGCAAGGCATCCCGCATAAAGCCACTTGCAGCTCATCAATCAACAAACCCCTGAACGCGACTTACATTCATACTGCTAATTGAGCCCACTCGCCCCAATCACTGCATCAAACGCCATCTTTTTCATCATGTCATCGACTTTCTTGTCCCTACCTCGTGAGTTGAGAGATGAGATTCTGGGGTATCTCACCCTGCCGCAATACGTCTATACATCAAGTTCAACCAAAGATACCCGCAATTTGCACAAATCGCGTCGAGCCATGGATAAGACTTATATCGACACTCGTATCAGCCTGGCTCGACGTCCGCCTGCGAATATTCTAGCAACCTGTCGCCAACTAAGGCAGGAGTGCCTTGAACACCATGCTCGCTATCTTGACGCCATCCCGCTTGGCATATCGCTAAACACAGCAGACCAACCTATGAGCAACGAACTGGCCGCGAGGCTTGGTACTGAGTTTGCTGAAGAAGCGGAGCGGGCTTGCGACGATGGTACGCTGCGCATCACTATGGAGATACAAAAGTCATTGCGTGGTCTACATGGCTACTACGTTCCAGTGCGCGATCAGGTATCCCCTCGCTTTCTTGCACTATTGCCGCTCATGCAAAGGGCGAGGAGATTGAGACTTATTCTCTGGCCTGGGTATGACTGGTGGAATGGCGGTCCTCCGGTCTTCGTCGATAAACGTGGAAACGCTCGCATCAATTCAGACGAGGCGGCCAAGCCAAACGCTGCCTCGGTAGGTATCACTGAGTTGCTGCAATATTTTCCTCATGTCGAGGAGCTCAATGTCGACGTGCTCATGCAGGCATCAGAAGGAGGGAGATGGGATCTGCCGGATCGAAAGTGGGAAAACATCCAACCATGGCTGAACGCACCAATTGCATCTGATGTGCGATCTGACTTGGTCAAGATTACTCGTAAGCTCATAGCGTTTTGGAACGCCTCGGAACCGGAGACTTTCTACGTTCAACATGAGGTACGGGAAACGGGAAATACCTGGAAGGTTGATAGGAGCGGCGACATGGGAACTGTAAGTGATTCGGATCTTATCCCAAATAAGAGTGTTGCTGATTATGTTTGATTGCAGCCCACAATGAAGTCCCTCTGCGATCCCAACAATGCGGAGGACATGGAGTTTCTTAATTCGCTGACGACCAAGGAATCTTTCCACCGCACAGATCAAACAAAAGCTTGATGAGCGCCGGAGAATTATGGCCTTATTTCCCTAGCGTTGTTGACGTTTAAATTGGCATTCAATCAAGCACCGGCACTTTGTTTCACAGGTGGGGCATACCGAGCCTTGGTCTAGCCTAATAGATTGCACCGTCATGTTTCGAGATGTGAGCATAGCATCACAGGCGGCGGGATAGGCGAGATATGCTGCATAAGCTGGGGAAATGACATGCGCATTTCTTCCGTCCGTTGTTCTAGCGCCAAAGCGCTTCCGAAACCCACCAATTGTCTAGAACAGGCCCTCTGCCTAATCCAGACGATCAACACGTTCACGGGCCGATCATTGGCATCCTGGAGAGGAGAGACTACTCGTTTCGGAAAAGGTCCCTTGACACGTACATCTGGTTGAAACATCCGTTGTAGATTGCTATGAAGGGCGCTCCACGTGAATGCCTGTTCCGTGCTCCATTTCCCTGTCCACGTATATTTGTAAATCTTACTTAAGGATCGGCAACCCGTCCCTAGTTTCTGGGTTTGCATCGCGTCTATCAATCTTCCCTATACAACAAACTTTCTGCAAACATGAAGGTCTCTGCACTCCTCGCTGTCGGTTCGGCATCCCTCGCCCTTGCGGTGCCCACAACCACCGTCCAGAAGCGAGCGGACTTCTGCGGACAGTGGGACTCAAAAGTCACTGGCTCGTATACCGTATACAACAACCTTTGGGGCCAAGCCCAGGCTTCTTCCGGATCGCAATGCACCGGCGTCGACAGTCTCAGCGGGTCTACACTCAAATGGCATACGTCGTGGTCATGGGCCGGCGGGTTCGTCTACCTTTGATCCTCTATGATCACATCATTATCTAACAACATGAGCAGTCAGGGGCAGGTCAAGTCCTTCGCCAACGTCGTCACAAACATTAACAAAAAGGCCCTGTCATCAATCAAATCCCTTCCTTCAGTCTGGAAGTGGACCTACACGGGCAGCAACATCGTCGCAGATGTGGCCTATGATCTGTTCACCTCGAGCACGGCCAACGGCAAGGAAGAGAACGAAATCATGATCTGGCTTGCTGCCCTCGGTGGCGCTGGTCCCATCTCCGCTACCGGTAGCCCCATTGCCACCGTCACCCTCGCTGGCTCCAGCTGGAAACTGTACAAGGGCAAGAACGGCCAGATGACCGTATACAGCTTCGTTGCGGCTCAACAGGTCCAGAACTTCAATGGAGACCTTATGGACTTTATCAAGTACCTTACTTCCAAGCAGGGTCTTCCCAGCAGCCAGATCCTGATCAGTGCCGGCGCTGGTACTGAGCCTTTCTCTGGAAGCAATGCTAAGCTTACCGTTAGCGAGTACAGCTTGGTTGAGAAATAAGATGTCTCACTGGGCAGATTCGCGTGTATGAATGAGTATACGGCTTCTACTTTGTGTATGCAAAGAATTCTTGTAAATACCTTTGGAGGGCATAGAAGCATAGGGCTTCAGTCTTTGTAAATATCTATAAAATCACATGCCTTCGCTTATAAACTAAGTTTCGTGTTCATCTTGAAGGCACCTACTCGAAGATGAGTCGGTGACGCTACTTACTCATACCTACATGACGCCACCTCGGATTTTCAGGACCCGCAACGTTTTTGTAGTGCTTAGGTGCCTCGATGACATGGGATTTTGTTACCAGCATTAGTCGTCAATTGCACCTTCTGCATCAGTGCAGGTCAATGCACAATGCAACAAGCTTTCGATGCCAAGCAGGTTCGTGCGTTCCGGCTCTTCGCAGCCAATTGCAGCGGGTCGCTCACGCACATGTCTTCTACCATGCAACGCCATTCTGCAGACGTGCTGTAGCTCGGCATTGCTGTCGAATGAACGTTGCGATGATTCTGTCGATGACGACTCGCTTCCAGTAGCCCTTATCCGACTATCCTGTATTCTCATGTTGGCCGCGGTACCGTTCCTCCGCACCTCCCGTGTCAGCACCCCAAATGCCGCAGCATGGCAGACTCGCGAACTCTGATTGGGATGTCGATGCTCATCACTACCTGTTCCTGCAGGTGTCATGCAAAGGCCAGAGAAAAATCTTGGATTTGGGTTCCCGATAGTCCGGGATCGTAGAGATAGCTGCATGTCTTGGGAGCTACAAAAAGGCCCTGAAGACCCCAAGAGCTGGATCTTACAAGCTTGAGCAGCAGTGTTTCGCGGCGCAAGAGTCATTGCAATTATGAAGCTTCAACTCTTTCCAGTGCTGTCACTGGCATCCATTGCTGGCGCCAGCTGGTCGAAGAACCTCAATTACCGCTCTCCTTCAGAGCACCATCCTGCTCTTGGAGTCTCAATCCACAAGGTGGCCAAGAGGAGTGATCCATCACACGCTTATGAGCCTTCAAGCTTGAACTTCACTCACGGCGTTGCTTCCGGAGATCCATACCCAGACAGCGTCATTCTTTGGACGCGCGTTGCGCCTCAGAGCGACAACTCACAATCCAATGTTACCGTCACTGGCTATGCACCTCTTTTCGATCACGACAACGAAAAGTACGTACAGGTGTCCAAGTCGCCTATCTGTGTGGAATACAAGGTCTACGCGGATAAGAAATGCTCGACGACGGTAGACTCGGGCAAAGTTTACACCAGCTCTGATGTGGATTTCACGGTCAAGGTCGAGGCAAAGAACTTGAAATCATACAGCACGTACTACTATCAGTTCAATGTATGCGGGTCGGACAACAAGAGCCCTCTTGGTCGCACCAAGACGACGCCCAATGCCGACGACGACATCACGAAAGTTAGCCTTGCCGTGTACAGCTGCTCAAACTATCCTTTTGGCTTCTTCAACGCCTACGGTAACCCAGTGCGAAAGGTATGTTACACTACATTTTGGACCGAAAGAACCCCGAGTAACTGTAATACAGGACTCTGTAGATTATGTCATCCATCTTGGAGACTACATCTATGAGTACAAGAACGGCGAGTATGGCTGGGGTAACAGCATTGGTCGTATCCCGCAGCCCGATCGTGACATCTACACCCTGTACGACTACCGCAAGCGACTTGCAACCTACCGCACCGACTTGGATCTTGTTGCCAGCCATCAACAATTCCCTTGGATTCCTGTTTGGGACGATCATGAGGTCGCTGATAATACTGTATGTTTTTTGCTCTTTATATGCACATCTTCTGCTCATACATGATAGTACCGCGATGGCAGCTCTAAGCTCAACAACACTGAGGACTCCTTCATCTACGATGGTGGCGTTTCTGTCGACCAACGCAAGATGAACGCAGTTCGTGCCTACTTTGAATGGATGCCTATCCGCCAAGTCGACATGGACGACAATCTGCGTATTTGGCGCTCTTTCTCCATTGGCAAGCTGGTCGACTTGATCATGCTGGACACGCGTCAATATGATCGCTCCATCACTGACCTTTACTGGAATACAGACTACGTCCACGACATCTCCAATGACGCCGGGCGTTCCCTCATGGGTGCCAACCAGGAGAACTGGTTCTACCGTAGTCTCTCCCATTCGTCGAAGCGCGGTGCCACATGGCGCGTCATTGGTTCCCAGATCGTCTTTTCACGCCTAAATCAATCCGCAGCGTTTGGCGAAAAGAATCCATTGAATTACGATGCTTGGGACGGATACATGGCCAATAAAAACCGCACCTTGAACCATCTCTACAGTAACAACATCAACAACAATGTTTTCCTTGCTGGAGACAGCCACGCCTCATGGGTCAGCGACCTTGTCTGGCTCGACGAAAAGAACTATGACCCCAGCACGGGCGCCGGCAGCATCGGCGTTGAGTTCGCTGGTTCGGCAGTAACATCGCCTTGCCCTTACGGCGCCAACATTTCCCTTGCAACCGCAAATAACTACTCATCCATCATCGAGGCTGCGAACCAGGAACTGCAATGGCAGGACTTGTACTACCGGGGTTACTTTGAACTCCACTTCTCGCACGAAGAGCTTACAGCCAACTTCTTTGGTCTGCCAACGGTCGTCACGCGCAACGGATGGGAGATTCCTCTTGCCAACTTCACGGTCAAGAGCGGCGAGAACAAGTTGCAGCGTCCCGTTGCCGGGGGTATCGTCGAGAGCGGCAGTCTGAAGGGAGGGAAGAGGGTGCAAAACAACATCACTCTGGACACTAACAACGGAACTTGGTTCGTTAGCCATGCCGATTTGTCAGTTTTGTGAAAGCAAGAGCCTAGCTACAAGGGATTTGTTGCAACACCTGAAAAATAGTCTAGTATTGTAGTAATCTTCCTTATCAAGCTAATTATAATACGAATGCAACGAGATTATCCAGAGTCTATGTCTATGTCTTGAACGACACACATGCATTACTCGTACCCAGCAGGCTCAGGCTTCTCAGGGAACGCAGGCTGATCTAGGCGGCTCGCACAGGCAGCTTTCCAGTTCTTGGGCGTGTACTTGTCCACGATACCCTTGAAAGCTTCTAAGGTGCAGAATGTCGTTTCGCCCGGGAGATGCTTACCCTCAGCTTTGCAGCCGGGTATCTGCATGACCTTGTCATTGTACCTCAGACGAACGTAGTAGCCGCTCAACTGATCGCGCTGAGCCTGTGACAGATCCGTCAAGGGCTTGCGCGCTATACCCTCAGGTGCGAGACCAGCTTCTGTTGTTTTCGTGCTACCAAAGAGCGAAGACCACCAGCTCTGGCTCTTGGACTGTGGATTCTGTTCGGCCAGGGCAGGCACTCGAGGGACGTTACTGCTGTCTCGCTTTCGAAACATCTCAACAGCAATATGAGATGTAAATGGGGGCCAGTTCTCGCCTTCGAATGCACCGAGCGAGGTCAACATGCCAGCCAATGTAGTGTCGTGGCAGCCCGACATGGCGAAGCGGATGCTTGTTTCACCGCCACGCCCCTTGCCTAGCTGGCCGTCTACACCTCCGACTTCGACAATGCCAGAGTTGCCGTTGCGCTCGACGCTGCCCACCATGCGCGATGTAATGTCGCCCATGAGACCGCCAATGCCGAGCATTCGGTACTCGGAAGACTCGGTGTAGCCCTGGTACCATTCTTCCACGGCAATCTTGTCAATGATGGAGCGGGCTTTAGGGTCGTAAAATGCTTTGGGGAGCTTGGTTTCCGGGCCATGGGCATCCGTGGCGTTTAGAGTATCCATGATACCAGAGAGCCGGGGGTGAGAGTCAACGGCGACCTTTTGTTCGCCGGGCATCCATTTCGAGAAAATCTTGGAGAGGTAACGCATATCATCCGTGTCATTCCATTTGTCAGCTGCGCGTTGAGCGAATGCACGACTGAGTTGGGCGAAGCGCCTGCAACTTGCGTCGTTGGGATACAGCGTCTCATCTGCAGGTGTTCTGGTGATGATAGTTGGGGCAGGGAAATCAGCACTCCGTGCCGAGGGTGGATAGAAGCCCCAGAAAGCTTGCTGTACAGACTCCAGAGCACGTGGGATAGGCGTTGCGCGTAGGTAGATCATGTCGCTGTCCGAAATCAGCCCCGGCATGAACTTGAGCTGGTCGACGTAGAGATGGCGAAGACGTCCGCCCAGTGCCATTGTCGTTTCTCGGCCTTTGTCTGTAAGTTCGCCTGGTTGGCATACCGCATCAAACTCGCCCTTGGGACCTGAAGCAATGACTGCGAGTCATTAGCGATTGAAGTTTGGAAGGTCGGGAGTTTCGTACCTGGCCCGTCGTCCATTCCAAACGTCTCTAGGCGACGTCGATATTTGAGTGAGTCCCACTTTGAGAAATCCTTGGTGCTCATGATCACACTTGTGAGTTGGCGAGCAGCATTGCAGTACGGCCAGTCTGCGGAGGTGTTAGGATGAATTTGTAAAGTACCTTGGCAGGTGTTCCATACATGCCGGGAGGCCAGTCTGCCGGTACTGTTAGCAATTTCCACTCCGTACGCAGAACGCAAGGTTTTCCTACATTTTGAAAGCGGGGTGATACAGGACTTCTTTCACCTGTTGAAATACAGATGTCAGCATTGATGTGCATGGATATTCATACCGCAGTAAAGAAACTAACCATGACGCAGTAGCTATTGTCTAATTAGCAAGGAGGATAGAGATATCAAATCCTTCATCTTACAATCTGTACGAGCTGCAACTCGAGCTCTCTTGGATACAGCTTCTCGAGCTCATCCTGTGAGTAGGGTTGGCGGGGGACTAGGGTGGTCATGGTGTTGTCAACTGGTAAAAACCAAATACGCGGGCAAATTCTTTCCAATCCCAGAGAATGGCTCCTGCAATTGATGCAAGAGTACAGACAGATTGCATCAGGTTGAAGACGTTGTTCGTATAAGTTGGAAATCACGTGAGGCGTGCGGACGTCATCGGGTTTCATTGGCCGGCGTTATTCCGCTCAGTCTCGCGATGCGTCGCGCGCAACTAATGCCGGTTTTTATATTTATGAAGCTACAGCACCGAGCCCTCACCAATCGGCCTCGGTGGTCCCCAGCTTAGACGGGTGTACGCATGAAATCCTAATTGGTGTATTTGTAGGTGTGGAATTCATGTGCTGAGAAGTTATGAAGCTCAGATTCTAATTACAATTCCAGTACTTGCACTCCCCGCCCGCCGCTCGAGGGCTGTTAGAACGATATGCTGGGCGCATATGTGTGCAGACAATGTCTAGCGCGAATCTCTCGACGCGCCGCCCTCGCACGGAGTCCTCAATGGCAACCTCGAGCCACTTTCCTATCGCTGCGTCCCTCTGAGCCACAACATGCCACCAAATCAGATCAAGAAAAAACAGCGTCTGTGGTTCAACAACAGCGACCGCATATGCGAAAACCAACACAAGATGGGCAAAATATATCATCCCCAAAAAAAGGCAGACCGCAGACACGGGTCAGTCGGTATTCAGGGCTACTAAACGACAGTGCAGTGGAGGAGAGTACCTACTATACGGCCTACGAACAAGAAGGCGCACAACAAGAAGCAGAGCCCGTGGAAGCACCAGACGAACACCTAGTTTATGCTGCTCCTATCCTTCAAGCACTTGATGCGAAGAATATCCAAAAGGCCTGGGATTCCTTTGAGCAGGTGTACACAGCGAGAGACTGCAAAGCCCTGACTGTGCCGAATTTTCCCGGCGAGTTGTCAAAACAAGAATTGGTCTTCAATCAGCTTCTTGGGGCCGTCACGCGTGCTTTTTGCTCAAATAAGAAGAATGTAAGAGTGACCCCCACTGCCGCGTTATTCAGGTACCAGCAGCTTGGAATAGCTCGCCCGGGATATTGGTACAATTCCGGTATAGGTCGCCTGACACATGAAGTTATTCTCGCTGTCAATATGCCATCGCATCGACCACAGCAAGACTTGCAAGTGTTGCTTCACGAGGTCATTTCACTGTGGCGGCTGTTCTTCCAGTGCATGGGACCGAAGAGCGACATGCTCAATTCAATCAGTGACGACTGGTCTTTGCCATCTCTCGAGGAGCTTCCCGGTATGCATGATTCCAGGGACTTCAACCGGCGTTTGCAGAACTACCTCCCCAAATATTCTATCAAACCCCCATTCGGCTTCTGTGCTCTATACCTGTATAGTATCTCGGACGCATTGGAGCCAACTGCTCGTCAGACAGCTGCGCCTTTTATAAGTTTTCTTGAAAGACTACTCGCTGGATCACGTGTGGACACCATATTCTTGCACACTGAATCTTCTCTCCAGCTCAAAACGCTTCCAGACAACGTCCGGCGCCAGATCAGAAACGAGGTCGAGATAGCACCGAAAAAGGCCATGGCAGCCATTGGTAAGATTGGCGAGAGTCCCGACGAGATGACTAACCTGGAAGCATTCCACATCAAGCGCATAGAGCGTGCCGCAGAAACCTTGACATCGCTCAAAAAATTGGACGAAATTTGGAAAGAGGTCCAAATAGCATATCGTATTGACGATGGGAGTATTGCAGTCCCTCGCTCGGTATACAACAACTTCCTCTCCGGATACTTGATTCTTCGCAACTCGCAACGCGCGGTGGAAGTCTGGAACCACATGGTTGCTCACAACGTCAAGCCAGATATGCAGTCATGGGTTGCTCTTCTGGAAGGTTGTGCAAAAGCAAAGGATCTCCGTGGGTTCAATGCTATGTGGCAACGGATGCTGAACACTGGTCTCGAACCAGACAACTATGCCTGGACCACACGAGTTAACGGGCTGATGTCGCTTCGACAAGTCAATTCAGGACTGGCTGCGTTGGACGAAATGGGAAAACGCTGGCTCGCAGCAGAAGAGGCCGCTCAGAATTCGAAGAAGCATGGCAAAGGACAGAAGGGTGCAAATCAAAACTCTGGCAAGGCTGTCAACGAGATCACCAAGCCTTCTATCGAAGTCATCAATGGCGCAATATCCGGCATTGTGAGAATACATGCCAATTCGATGCGCCATGAGAAACGTGTAGAGCTCATCCAAAAGATCCTCGGCTGGGCCACAAACTTTCAGATCAAACCGGACGCCATAACATACAATAGTTTGATACAACTGTACCTCCTTGGCAACGACATAGGCACCGCATTCCGACTGCTGTCACAAATGGAAAAGGAGGGAATCGAAGGCGACATTGCAACGCACACGATGCTCATCAAGGCGGCGTTTGAGAACCACGTGTTAGATGGTCAAACGGAGCAGCAGCAAACCGAATCAGTCCTGAAGATGTTTGACAACCTGGAAGCCAGCGGGCTGAAGCTAAACGACTACGTGTACGCACTTAGCATTGACCGGCTACTCAAAAACTACGCAAACTCGTCTGCCGTGCGCACCATCATGGAGCACATGACGAGCCGGGGCTTTGTGCCTTCGTCGCACGTCTACACGTCGCTCATCACGCACTACTTCCAGTGTGAGCCGCCCAATGTGGGCGAAGTGGACCACATTGTCAATCTACTCTTTACTGCGCCGCGCATGCCCAGCGACGCGATTCTCTACGACCGTATCATCGAGGGCTACGCCTCGCTCGGCGAGGTCGGCAAGATGATGAGCGTGCTGACTCGCATGTCAAAGCAAGGTAAGATGCCCGGGTGGGGTGCGCTGATCGCTGTGGTGCGCGAGCTGGCGCGGCAGGGCGACGTCGAGCGTGCGCGTGACGTGGTGAGGGACGTTGCGAGGGGCGAGGGCGTGGCTAAGCAGGGTATTTTGGGAAATCGAGAGGGCGAGAATGTGTTTTTGCATTTGGTGAGGGTCTTGGGGCTGGGAGAGGGCGATGTCTGGACTAGGGACGCGGGCACTAGTGGTAGTGTTGTGCAGCGGCATGTTATGGCGGAAGAAGGAAACTTGGACTCGGTGCAGCATCAGCGCCAGCAGTAGTCGCTGGGAAAGGGGGTTTGCAAATGGGCGTGCGGCTATGGACGAAGACGTCCATGACTCTTTGTCAAGAGAAAACACGTCTGGGGAATCGTATCACACGCCGTAAAAGCCGAAAACAGAGAGGCCTGAGTGGCTCCAAGAGAGGAAAAAAATGCAATGCATCAGCAAGAAACAGTCTCCAACAGTCTAGACCCGTCGAATATGTTGTGTTACAATACGAAAGCATTGTATAGAGTAAGCGTAGCCCAGTGTCCGGATTAAAGTGGCATACTATTCACAAACTACCCTATGCGTCTCAGATCTTGTCTGTGTGTGATACCAACAGAGCGGTACTGGCGCGGTACTGTATAGCGTACCATTATCATGACTAGGTGCATTTTCCCGTAATATATACATTCCGCGGAGGGGTGGGAAAGTCTTTTTCTATCTTACGTACATACCTGAGGCATAAACGGTTGGTTTGTTCACCAGGAATATGCTACTTCGCATTAATGTGTTTGAGCCAATTACCTTGGGATGAATGCCCATTGTGACACACTTGTTTTTTTGCCAAAAGAGTGCATTGAATAGTGCTACGACGTACCGAATCATGAAGCGAGACAGTGTTTGTTCTTGATTGAGGGATCCTGGAAAGGTGGTAAGGCGACTGTAAGCTTAAGATGTGGGATTGGTTGGCAGATTGATGATGCAGCACGATTTTTGGGCATGTATGTATATCGGAATCGATCTCGAGTAGAAATTTACCGGAAAAAGTAAAGTAAAGAAAGGTCGATCACTTGGCTCCGATCGTTTGCTTGGTTGATAGTACATACTAGTAATGGGTATATGGCAAGGTCGCGAGACACGTGTCACATCTTTGTTGTCTCGAACATGGGGGTACTTAGTAGCCACGAGTGGTGGTTGTGTCAAGATGGTGTAGAGTACTAGCCGGTGGAAGCTTGTGAAACAGGTTCTGTCCTGTCACCTGTATGGTTGAGAGCGGGGACCAGGGGTTTCAGATGAGGAAAGAACCTTTCTGTTAAGGTGTGAAGACGGGCCGATAACGGGGCGGAAGCATTCCAGTTAACGGACGCTGTTTGAGCGGGCGGATTATGTCAATGGCTTGGTCAATCGCCTGATGGATAGACATATGGGACTGGGGAGAATTTAGTCAGGACGAAGTGGGTAGATTGACGACATAGTGTCTGGTAGACTAGAGCAAGGAGGGGGCAAATGACATCCGGGAAGGGTCAGGAACAGGAAATAGGAAATAAAAATAGTAGGGTGATGGAGCATGTTGGCCAGAATTTTGCGGTTAGCAAATGAGATACTTTGTAAAATCTTGTTAGTGGAGACGGCCTCCTGGACGCTGCAGAAGGGGTTGCCAGAGAAAGAAGGAAAGCAAGCGATGACGACATGGGCCATCAAGGGTCCGAGTCAGGTGTTTGCAGGGCAACTGCCGTATACGGTGCAGGAGCGAAGTTGTGGAAAATGAAGAATAAGGCCGGCCAAGAGCTAATCAGCCTTGCTGCCAATGTGCATGATTGTCGGTGGTGCTATCTGACAGAAACAGGCCGGTATAGCCCTGTCTGGCAGAGACCAATGTCAGACGGGCGTAGTATAACAATCAGTAGGGTGATAGTCGGTGGTGATGACCCTTTTGGCGAGTAATAATATTGTTCCTAAATTTACACATGAAGGCTGATGACGCGGCCTAGTCGGTAGGCAGAAGTATTAGGCGTGGCGCAGTGCATGCTGCTATGTTGAAGGTAGTTAGGAGCGAGTGCAAGTACGTACTATGGAAAGTAGAGTCGAGGAGAGGGCTGAATCAGTTGGGGGAACAGGATCTAGGCCAAAGTCATTACAGTTGTGGCCTAGGGTTGCTGGAGACACGGAGCAGGTGGAGATTTTGCATTGGGCGGAAGATGCCGGACAAGGCTTGGGAGGTTGACAGCGGCGATGTGATTGAACAGCGACGGGTGTTTCGCGATTCGAACGACAGCCATGAGGGCGATTTTGTGTGCGACTATTATCGTGGTCCTGCAAGTAGATTGCCGTGAGAGCCGGCGCAGTATGAGGGGAACCACAGCGGTGCAGTGCGCGGCCTCGAGCCGTCCAATGACGAGCAACACTTGAGAGGCTACATGTGAAGGTATCCAAAGCCAGCCAGCCAGCGCTATCCAAGTGTGATAACGGGTATAAGGCGGGTAAGCGGATCTTTGTATGAGGGTCGACGTGACGGCGGTTGCACTACCCGGTGGTGTTCCAGACGAGGGCCGTTGGAGAGGGGAGTGAGGGCGTTGTCAGCAGTCTGGGTGGCCGCCACAGCTGGCAGAGCAGGATTTCGCGCAACGGATACCCAAAGCGGCTAGCCCAAGCCCTAAGCGAGTATGACAGCACAGCCTCAAGTGGTGGTGCAGCACGGCGGCGTGTGATTGGCTGGCCGGCTTGCTGGCGTCGGCGTCGGCGTCGGCCTTTCGGACGCCGACGGTGGTTCCGAAGCGTAGTGCCATGGCGGGCGTCAGAGTGAAGATACAGACAATACGTACGTGTAGTGAAGCAGATTGTAACCGCGCGAGAAGAGCCGGCTCGTCACAGACAGGCGGCGGCAGGGCCGACAGCGTCCAAGTGGAGAGCAGGGCTCGCCTTGCCAGGGCTCGCGGTCCCAGGGCAGAGGCATGGCGCCATTGGCGTTGGCTTGGGCGTGTTCCGGGGCTCAGGAGACGCCAGCGACTCCGCCTCGATTGTGAAACGCCTCCCCGACGGCGGCCGGTGGAGTCTCGCACCCCAGCAAACCACGGCCTGCGCCCGGCCCTCGCCCATGCGCTTCGTCGTCCGCCCAAGAGCTCAAGTCTGTCCTCCTTCTCTTCTTCCGACACATCCGCATAACTCTTATTGTCGACGCTTTCCATCTCGCGCACCCCCCAAAAAACCCCTTAGCTACGCAGACGTCCGCTCCAGGTACGGACCCTCTCGGCTCCCACGCCCCGTGCCCCAACCAGGCCCAGACACGAGCTGACGACGACTTTCCTCCAGCCTAACCGCTCCTGTCACCCATCCGCTGCCCGCAACGCGACATCCCCCAACTCACCACCTTGTCCCCCCAAGGGCCACCCAAACTTCCCGCCGCGACTCCCCAGTAGTCAAACAAACAACATGGCTACCGCCGTCCAACCCGCCATGTCCATGGGCCCCTTCAACCCCATGCCTAATCAATGCGTCGACCCCAACGAGTTCTTCGACTTTGCTCAGTTGCCCTCGCCCACGCAGCCTCAGACCCTCAAGCGTGAACAGAGCGCTGCCTCGGGCATGGCCAGCCCCACCAGCACAAACATCGACGACGACCTCCAGACGCCTGCAAAGCCCAGCCACGAGTACGAGCGCTTCAAGCAGCAGACTGGCCTGCCCTCAGGCTCCATTGCCGGCCTCGGCTACAACACCGGCTTCCCCCTCTTCTCTTCGTCTGGTCTTGACGACATGACCATGATGGGCGGCGATTCCCTCATGGACACCAGTGCCTGGAACAGCGGGCTCCCAATGGACGTTTCCATGAACATGGGCATCGACTACCGTCACAACAGCTTTGCCTTCAACGAGGGCTCCCAAGACGACTTTGTCGACCCCAGCGCCATTACTCAAGAGGAGGTACCCAACGTCAGGGTGTGGCCCGGTATGCACCAGCAACAAGCTGCTATGGCCAAGGCGCAGGCGCAGGCTCAGCAGCAGCGAGCACAACAGTTGGCCCAGCAGAAGCAGCAGCAGCAGCAGGCCATGCAGCAGCAACAACAGCAGCCAACCCGCCTGCCTTCCACCAGCCAGGCCAGCCGCAAGACATCGAGCCCGCTCAGCGACGCTCACACCGAAGAAATGATTACTCGCGTTGTCGCACAAATCCGGGCCGACAGCCAAAACGCTTCAACTACCATCCAGGACAACAACCAGACCTTACTCCCACACATTATCCGTGCCAAGAAGGACGAAGAGGACATGGATGAGGATGAGAGGCTACTTGCCTCGGAAGAGGGCAAGAAGCTCAGCTCCAAGGAGCGCCGCCAACTGCGCAACAAGGTCTCCGCACGCGCCTTCCGCTCACGAAGAAAGGGTAAGCATAGCCGTCGATATCTTCACACACAATACATGCTAACATTGGTCAGAATACATTGGTCAGCTCGAAGGCGAGGTCGCCATGAAGGTCAACGAGGCCAACGAGCTCCGCGCCCAGAACCGTCTTCTCATGGAGGAGAACGCCCGCTCGCGCGCCTTCATTGAGCGCCTTCTCCGCCACCAGGCCTTTACTCCCTTCCTCGAGGAGCTTTCTCGCGATGAGTCCCTCCAGATCAAGGCGCCCATGACCACCATGCCATCTGCTTCGGCCACCGTCACCGCTGCTCCCGCTCCTACCTTCGCTCCACAGCCGCAGTTCAACGCCTTGTCGCAACCCGAGAACCCCCAGGTCACCATGACCATGGCTCCTGAACCCCAGATTGACTTTGCTATGCTCAACCTGAACAACTCCAACAACACTGCCAACGCCAACTGGAACGTCAACAATGGCTTCAACTTCCAGCAGCCCGTTGCCTTTGCGGTTACGGAGCTTCCCGAGGGCCCCGCCAACCCCCTGGATACCCAGGCCATGTCTGGAAAGGGCTATAGCGCCATCTTCGACGCCGAGGATGACGCGTCCGTCGACGAGGTCAAGGCTGAGTACCCTGTTATCAAGAGCCCCGTCCAGTCTACCCAGCCCCTCGCCGCCGCCCCGGTTGATGAAACTGAGGAGCAGGATGACGAGTATGACCTCTACTACTCCTCGCCTGCCACCACGGTCTCCGCCCCGCTCAGCGAGCAAGAGTCTCTCTTCGCCAACCCTGAGAAGGCCTTCGCACACTACTCTCTTGTCCTGTCCGACGAAGCCAACGAGACACGTCTAGCAGAGCGTCTGGAAAGGAAGATTGCCGCCATGAGCACCGTCATGCAAAGAATATCCGACATTACTTCGATGCTCGACTTGTAGTGTCACCATTATAACAATCGGTCTTTCCTTTCTTGACGTTCTGAAAAGTCCTACACATTTCCTTGCGGACTTTCAAATTTCCTAGACTGTTTCTCTCACATGATTGGACGATTCCTTTTGTTTGTCTGTTAACTCCTCATACACATGCTCAAGTTGGGGGCCAGTCTTTTCATATAGGTGCGACGTGGCATCGGACACACCATATAGCGAGCGATACATACCTTTTCTTTTCATCATTTCCTTTGTTCGTTTCCACTATGTGCGCGGTGGGGCATCAAGCGTATCTCAGTCCTTTCTGCAGGCGTTTTTAAAGGGAAATATCAGGTGTTTTTCTTGTAGATATCTTTTTAGCCTCGGGGTCGATTGAGGTAAGGGATGGATTGGACATGGTTGACGTGTCTGTTGATGTAGACGTTGATAAGAGTTGAATATAGTATCAATGTTAAGATCAATCCTTGATAATGCTGCTTGAGCGTGTGAGTGTAAGCATGCCTCTTGTTATCAAGACGACGCGTGTTCTTGCCATGGGAATGCATTTGAATGGTAAATGCTATTCTTCTTCAGATCCTTGGAATCTCGCTCTGCCCCTTCTTAGGTCCCACTCCTTCATTCTAAGTATTACATGCCATAACCCTCCAGTAAAACTAGTAAGAAAGCAAACCCTTGATATGCCGTAACGCCTTTGTATCAACTCATGCAACACCAGTGAGATTGCAGCCCTTTCTTACTTGCTTTCACTCAACGCCGCCACACCCCCGGACAAGACTTCCCTCGCCCGTGCATGTTGCGTCTGCCATCTTGTGCGGGCGCTATCTACTGCTGCGCCTTCTTTGGACGCGACGACCGTCGTGTAGGTTAGACCGAAAGCTATTTGACTAAGTTAGCATACAGCGTATTTTTAGATGAGGCAAAGAAAGAAAGAGGGGGAAGACATACCCATGAAGGCAGCAAAGGCGGGGAGGTAGGATTTTGCTGCTGCTGGCATTTTGGAGTTGTTGTAGAATGTGTTGATGGCTTTGTAATGTTTGTAGTGTTTGAATTTAGGTCGAGACTTGTAGGTTGTTTGCCAGACTAGGAATAGTATAGGTCGATTACTTGGTGTTGTTGGTCGACTTGGTTGTGCGTAGTAGTAAGTATGCTTTAATAATGTCGAACGTAGCTGCTTGTTGTGTAGCTGAATGCTGCTGGATGATGGAAGTCACACAGCACAAGAACACTACTAATCTTTATATCCTCAGTATAGTTATGACGATCTTACCAACCCAGAATTTCCTACGGCTTCATGATGTCCTACCGCCGGCCACGTTCCCCTAGTTTGCACTGTTGGCGTGATGGCCTCCGCAACCTTGGTCTCGGGAAAAGCATTTAGGCGCGTCCCTGGGCATTGGACAAGAAAACACAACAGTTGGATGGCGAGACGCAAACTAACAACTGCATTCTCATTGGCTAGATGGAAAAATGTCGTGTGATACACGGGCACAAATGCAGGAGTGTAAGGCTTCTGGTGGCGAGATATGGGAACGCAAAGGGTGGCGGTCGGGCTGTGCCGGGATACGGGTGGAGTGATCGCTTCACGCAGGTCATACGATTGTAGTATGACCATGGACTCGGGAATGCGGGTTAGCGCCTTCTACGAACAAGCGCGGCTGCGAAGAGGGAGTGTGTCATTTGATTCTTAAGGTATAGCAGAGCATTTTCTTCCCTGTGATGAATTGATTTTGTGTTTTCTACGTAACATCCAGCCAAATGACGATGAACCGTCGAGCTGTGCACAGCCCACCACGCAGCGACGTACTCGCTTGAGGCCCTTCGAATGACGCACAGTACCGATTTCTGTTTTCGCTGTAACACGTTGTCTGCAAATGGATGAATGAAATACACCGCGCATTTCTGTGAATGAAGCGCGTACAGTCACTCAGCCTATCGTTGCAGAGCGCCGATGTTCAAGTGTGCCAACGGAGGAGACTGGATCAGGTGGAGATGCATGGACCTGGGCTAACCCTTGGAACGCACTGTTCTCTGCCAGTAGAAGAACAGCTTATTCATTTCTCACGCAGACGCATGGAAGACTTACGACGATCGCAACGATGGCGATAGTTCCCTTGTCCAGAATGGAGTCGACGTCTGCCAATGAGGAGCGCCTGCCTTCAAACCCGGTCATTCTCGTTGCACTCATGGGGTGTAAATTGCAGTACTCCACGTCCTGAATAACGCCAATGCAGGTAGGGTCTTTTGCTAATCATACGGATATCCTGCACAGACAAATCATTGCATTGGTTTTGCAATTACCATGGTGCCAGGCGACCAATCCGGATCGCTACCAGACAGCGATAGAAGTACAAATTGAGAACTCTTCTCGGAAGATACAACAATATCAGAGAGACTATGCAATCACTATGAAGGACTACAAAATGGCCCGCAAGTGGGCTGCCGGAGCCCGCAGCGTGATTCCCGAAACCGCCACTGCACGGCGAAAGCTCCCGGACCATTTGACCTTCAATACAATCAAGCCGCTGCCATATACAAGACACTTCGCCCTACCTCCCATGCCCCGCCCTACACCTCCCGCCATCCGTAGCGTGCAAGGCGAATGCTCACCGCAGGCAGAAGGCTATGGTCCAATCCCCAAATATGACAACATACTGGGATTCCGTCTTTCACCAGAGGTACACAATGTAGCAGTGAACGCAGCAATCCCTTCCGGTTACAATCAAAGCTTTGCCTTTGCCAACGGCTCTTTTGTCGGCACTCAATACCTCGGCCACTACGAACTGCAGTCGTACGATACACTCGAATGTGCTAAGAGATGCAATGAATGGGGCCAGTCAGTAAATTCGACGAACGGCGGTTCCACTACTCAAGCGGGTGCCCAAAATCCTGACCAAACCAATGCAACGACGATGGAAAATGGCGAAGCTGGACATGAAAGACAAACCCAAGAGCAACTTTGCCAAAGCTTCAACGTCTACTTCGAACGCTCGCCAGCCATCCATCTGGGCCCCGAATGTCGCGAAGCCGAGAGCCGTACAGTCATCAAGTGCGCCCTATGGGCCGAACCTCTACGTATCGAAGGCGCTACGAATATCGGATACAGAGAATGGGATTTTGACGTTGCCATTGCGGGGTCGAATGGATATAATCTGGAGAAACACACCGAAGCGGAGAGCATGGCCCCGGGAAGGAGGATGAGCAAGGCGGTTGTTGTAGCTCTTTTTGTTGGACAACTGGTTTTGGCAATCATGATCCAACAGATCTGAGAAGTGTGGGACCATGGCCACTGTTCTAATGTTTTGCAAAGAGGTTTGTTTCAAATATCTTCGTGCACCTAAGCAACGCAGTCGCGCCATGCTAGCCAGAAGCTCACACGAGCTACATCCTTGTGTGGGTGTTGCGGATTTCTTGGCCTTGACCTCATTGCAGCAATTGAAATCCATGAACTACGATTTGCGCACATGGCACATCCATACGATACTCTATTAGGAAGCGCGAATCCTGATCCCATGAGAAAAGTGGAGCTATTTGAACGTCATTCGCTTCCTGCGCATCACTTCGTAAACCACATCCCCATGTACATATTGCATGTTTTTATGCCCACTACATCTTGACTTGTAACGTGATTTGTTTTTCGTTTTGTACACCTATCAAAACACGCTTCGTACACAGCGACCCCGTCGTACGAATAGACCCGAACACCTAAGCCAGTGAACATACCAAAAAGATCCATAAGACGTCTTTTTACCCAGGTAAAAGACACCAGAAAAAAACACAACATTCCTCCTCTTCTACAATCGTAATCAGCACCTACTCTTTAAGATTACCCCTCTTCATAACCAACAACTTTGTCTTCGTCGGATCCGCAAACTTCTCCTCCTCAGCCAACACCTCGAGCGCCTCGTCCGAATGCATGAATGCGATGAACTGCTGCAAATGCAGCTCGTCTTCAAACACCATTTCGCCCATGCAATCCCAGTCGAGCACCTCGTCGGCACTGCTATTGCTGCCGATGAGCAGGCGCATCAGGCCCGTTGGGCATTCTGACTCGTCAACATGATACAGTCGATTCCATGCTAACGGATGTATTTTTCCAGCCTTCTTTTTGAGCAGAGGCGCGTAGTGGTTTTCGTTGTGCTCGTAAAAGGCCGCTCGTGTGGTGCCTTCTTTGCGTGTGGCCACTGTGGTGAGTACAATGGGGTACTTGGTTGCTGGGAACGAGGCCATGATAGTGGTTGGGTGGGTGTCTCGGTGTTGTTTCTTTCTCTTTTCTCGGTCCGACTGACGGTCGTTCTGTGGTAATGGTTCCCGCTGCAGCGTGGAGTTTACGAGGTGCGTGCAGAGTTTGTCAGATACGGTAGTTGACCAGGGCGCAGGTGTATTGAGTAAATGATTGGTTCAGAAAAAATGTGGCTTTTCGAGAGTCCTTGATCTTGAATCTCGATGAACTTTAGATTCTCACAAGCTACGCAAAATGATATACAAATGGAAGAAGGGGCTTTGCAGCTAACGGAGCGAGAAAAAAAAGAGCGACGGGACGGACAGTTGCCGTGTTACGGCTGGGAGAGCTATCTCGGGCCATGGTCAGGTCCCTGCTTTCCTGACATGTTCCGGCACCATCAATTCACATCCCCGCTAGATCGCTTGCCCCACGTCGCAGTACGGCGTCCGGCATACAGGGTAACATACGAAAACTGTCATAGCTTCGGGGCCTTAGTTCAAAAGGCTAGCGGTCAACATCTTGGCCTTATCAGAAAGTTTAGCGTAATACGGAGTATGCCTTAGCTTGATGGGCGGTTTAAACTCACGAACTAATGCGGCCGGTTTCCGCGCCATCCCTGAACTGCTCCAGCTGTTGTTCTTTGATGGAGACACATTGTAGGGCTGTCAGCAACAAGCAAGAGATGTTGCATAATGGTAACACCTCGTTAGCTCCGCGGGCTAAGCATGTTGCATACACGAGACCCACCACCAAACCAGACTAAGAGCAAGGACATTAGAGACACGGAAAGATTGTATCTTGGGTATCATTTGGGCAATTGTGACCTACGTGCCTATCTACTAGTACATACTGCTGCTTGCTTCTCGACAGGGGTGCTTTGATCGCAGGGCAAAGTACCATCGACTATCAGTTCCCAAAAGCTCCGAACGCCGTAGTGAGCAAAAAGTGAGTGGGTTTGTGCGCCATCTAGAACGCATACAAGCCTCTCATATTCCAGATCGCCTCGTCAATCATGCTTGGCGTCCATTCTGCGCCAGTCATTTGACCGGCAATGCTCTCCCTTTTGTCACGTGGAAGAACCAAGAAGCGTTCGATGAGATCGCCGTCAATGACACTTTTGACAGGTGCAAAGTAGCTACGGAAGGCGAGATGGTCGCGACCAGACAGTGGCTTGTCATCAGAGCGAAGTTGCATCTCGAGCTGCTGGAACATCTTGTGCTGTCGACGTGAGTTAAAGGGGATAAGGGCGCCGAGAGTGCCTTGGAGACCCGCCCAGAAGATGATGCGTTCACCACCTGATAGCAAGACTGTCTTCTGTATTGAAACAGGGATGTCATTGGTGAAGTAGTGCGCAATGAGATCCAGACGATTGGGGGTACCGCCAAGGTAGCTCTTGTCTACCAGTAGATCAGACCCATCTGGGGTCTCATCAGAAGATTCAGAGACCTTCTGTGGGCAGCGCACGAGCCAGATATTGCCAAACTTGTCACCGCCCACGGTGGTGTCGTAGTCTAACATCTCTGCGGCAGTAGTATGACGGGCAACGGTATCGTCGACGAAAGGAATGAGGCGGTTGGGGTGAACTTGGTCCTTGTGCACGACGTAGGTGACAGACTGTGTTTGATCGGAAACGACCAGTCGACTGCCCTGTGTTTTGAGACCCGTGATCCGCGTCGGTACACAGTTCGGTGCTTGCGCTTTGCGAAGGACTGACTTCATACCGCAATCATAGAGACATAACTGACGCCCAACACCAGCGACCATTTTGCCCTTGAAAGCAAGTAGTGCTAGAGGTGGATCAGGAACAGTAGTCTCGTGGTAAAACTCCAGCTCTCGACCACTTGGACTGATCTTGTACATCTGTATTGATGCGGATGAAAACTTGTATGGGTTAAAGCTGAGATCCTTTGCAGTACCAACAGCAAGGAACGCTTGATCACCGTGGCTTTCGAAGAACACAACAGCAGCGCTAACAAGCGATTGGTTGCCGTTGACTTCGACTGTGTGAACGACCGTCTTCTCACTCACGGGGTCAACTACTTGGATACAAGATGCCCAGCTGCCTTGGGCCCTTGGATAGCCAAAGTCTACAGCAGGAAATTCGTCGCTGTCAGTTGCACCGTTGGACTGCTCAACTTCCATTGCACCATTGGAGTCGTTCTCTTCTTTCTTGACACCGCTTTGTGCAATCAGTTGTTGCCGTCGATCAGCACTGATTGTGTTGTTCTCGCTTTGAATTACGTAGAACACACCCTGGTCGTGGTTTCCTACCATCTTCCTGGGGGTGTATTTCAATGGTATACTCTCATAAGTGGTGTTGTCCGTCAAATCGTTGAATGTAAAAATCCTAGCTTGATTAGCAGCTGATTTCCATGCAAATTGAGAAAACAAAATTTGTGGATGATTGCGTTCAGTAGGAACAATTGGAACCAAAAGGTTTGAACCCTCATCGTGTTTAAGGTGTACAATGTATCATCATCGCAATCGTGGGAAGAAAAAAAAAGGTTCTGCTTACCGTAACTCATTTGCACTGACACAGATGATTCCCTTGAATTGGGAACCATCAAAATTCCAAGCAGACTTGAACGGGATATAGTTGAGTGGTGTGAGTTGCAACACACCGGTGCGAGGATGAGTATAACCCAACCATGGCCGTGAGGTCATTGCTAGGATGGCGGGCTCGCCCGCGACAGTCACCTTTGCGAATTTGATGGGCTCAGGACCAAGGAAGCGTCTGCGGGTGTCGCCTATATCACCTGTCATCTCGTCCAGTACTGATCGGATATACACGCCGCTTCGCAAACCAATATGAAGGAACTGGCTGTATCCGCGAGGCGACTTATCCGTCATTAAGTTGATAGTCAAGTCACTTGGTGGTGATGTCAGTGCTTGAACAGAGATGCTTCGCAGGATGTTGCCCTCCATGTCAGGACTCAGATTGAATATCCTAACAGTTTGGTCACTGCAGCCAACAGCTAAGAAGAAGGCTCGCACACTACCCTCTGGGACATCAGGCATCGCAAGGCAGGTGATGGTACTGTCCAAGGCGACCTCTTCTTCCGCCATAGCAAGCGAACCGTCAGAATCGCACTCAAAGTACAGAATCTGACCAGAGCTGAGAGCAATTGCGACCTGCCGGTTATTGGTTGCACAAGCTACAATGGTGCGGTGCGCAGGGGGTTGCCAATCAGTCAGATTAGCATGTGTCGCGTTTGCATCACCATCGGGAAACTGGATACCCTGAATGTGACGGATACCCTTGGGGTGGATCTGGATGATGCAATCTTCACCGAATTGCTGTACACCGAGAGTGTTTGTGTCTGGAAGGAAACCGGTGTTAGAGGCTTCCTCGACGTCGTCACCAATCTTCAAGATGAGTGTTCTGCTATGGAGACAAAGCACAATAAGCGTATCCGTTTCGTCTTCACTGGTCAACTTTGTAGTCCAGACATCAGAGGCATTCTGTGGAAGTGGCGACTCGATGAGATCTAAGACTTCCAACGCGTTCCTTGTGGTACGGAAAGTACTGCGACCACCAGCACCGTTGATGGTGTATATTTGGGGCGCATCTTCCAATGCAACATTGGCGACTTCCATGCCCATGATTGGGTTGAGACTTGGCATAGTCTCTACCGCAGTCAGATTGGACAAAGGGCGAGGTTGGAAGAATGGGGGTGCGAAGGAGGCCTCTGGATCAATAGGAAACTGGTCACTTTCAAAGACCGGGTCGTCAGTCTCTTCACCCAAGGACTCCAGTTCATACAAGATACGGTCTCCAGACTCGCAGGCAGCGTACACAAAACCCGCCCGGAGAATGCAAATACTTGTCGTTACTGGAATGGTATCGAAGTATTTGATTTTGATCTTCTCAACCGCGCCGTTGGGTGCATCAACAGTCAGTTTGAAGACATCACCGTCCTCTGTCTGCAGCAGGTAGAAAAAGTCTCCGCCTCTGAGAGAATACAGAGTTCCAGCAACAATCATCCGCTTCCGATTGGGATCCTCGGTGGCACCCTCTCGACGTGGGATCGCCAGGCGGCGAATGCTTGATTTGTTGTTGAAGATACGATGATATGTGATGCTGTCTTCTCCGCAACAGAAAACGCCACTTGGTGCGTTGGGGCCTCCCGGAACCCGGAAGAGAGTGTTTGCTGTGCGATCGACTGGTTCGGACCATTTTCGTACGATATGGTTCAGACCAAGATCAAGCTCGTAATACACAAGTTCCTTCTTGATCTCCCCGTAGGCCTCACCCGTGGAATCAGTCTCGGAGTTGGAGTAATCAACCTCGAGTGTGGCAAACATGGGATTGTCGTAGCCAACATCTAGACCGATAAGACAGTAGACAAGTGTTTGCGGCTTGTGCGCCTCCAACGGGGAGGAGATGGAAATATCGGTTTGACCGCTTCGGGTGAGGAGGTATACCAACTTGTTCTTCTCTGTCGAGGCAATCATGATAGCGCGCCCTTTCGGGTCGGCTGCCAGGTACTCGCCTGGCACGACACGTCGTATTCCAGACTTGCCGAATGTCTCGAAGTGAATGGACTTGAAGGTGTGCTCGTCAGGAAGGTACTCGTACGTGACCAAACGTCCAGAGTCGGTAGTTATGACAATGTGGTCTTACACAGTCAGCAAGGCTTCTTAGTAGGAAGTGCAGTCCAGTCCACCGCGGGCTCAGGGAGCGGCGAGCTCGAAGGTGTTGCGTGCTTTGAAAATCACTATACTGCTTGTAGTGTGGGAGGGAGATTCGACATACCTTTGGTGCCGCCTGCAATCCTGAACTTTGCTATGCGGCGGATGATACCAAACACATCTTGGGAGTGGATCTCTTGAAAGCCCTTTTGTCGTCGCGAAACCTCGAGGATCGCCAACCGTGAACCACTCGCAGTGAGGATCTGCTGCTTGCCGTTTCCGAGAAAATCGCCAGAAATAGCATCCTGTGTCGCTGTGGGCTGTTTCACCGTCAAGGCGTACAGCGACATGGAAGAGAAGCTCGTCATGATGGGCGGCAGCGGGCGCTGGCCCGGGCTGTGCTACCGTGTCTGTATCTCAGGGTGTAGGAGCGGGTTCCAAATTGAGACCTGAAGCACGAGATCCGGGCAAGGCCTTTGTGTTTGCCAAAATGTGGGTGGATGCGCGACAGTGTAAACTGCGCGGTGGGAGAAAGCTGTCGAGTATCGTGAAATCTTTATGCGCGCTGAGGCCAAAGCTCCTCGGATGCAGTGTCGGCCCGACCCAGCCAATTGGGCGGCGTGGCCCCACTAAAATTCTATGTCGCAAAGTCTACAAGGTACAATAGCGACGCGAACAAACGCCCTCGCGTGGTACACATTGACGACTGTAGCGAGATCCTCGCCTATTCGCACCCGTCGTAACGGTCTTAGAGAGGATTTTCACCAGAAATCAGCGCTGTAACCGTCCCCCGACCTATCTCGGCTCGCCACGATGAAGCGCAAGGTCGGCGCTTTGGAGAAGCTGGAATCCGACCATGCAGCGCTCAGATTCAAGCTGAAGAGGGACCCCCAGTCTTACAGGGACGACTTTGAGCAGCAGTATCAGCAGTACCGGACACTGCTTGACCTGTTCCTTGCGGACCCTTCCACTACAGATGGAGGCCTGGTTGCGCTGAAAGAGTAAGACTGCTACATTCTGTATGAAACCAACTGCTGATTCGCCTTCGTAGTCTCATAGAATTCGTATCGCACACAGCAAATCTATACCCCGACCTGACGCTCCCCGAGTTTCCGCAAAGTCTTATAGATCTGTTATCCACTCATCATGAAGTCATTGAGATGGATCTGCGCGACAAGGTCGTGGGCGCCATCTGCCTGCTGAAGAACAAGGAGGTGATCGACTCGGTTACTCTTTTGAACACCTTGTTTCCTATCCTGGTAACGACAAACTCAAAGTCGCTCCGAGCTTTGTTGTTTCAGAAGATCGTCTCCGATGTCCGGTCTTCGAACGCAAAAGCCACAAACCACAAGGTCAACAAAGCGCTACAGACAACTCTATACAACCTACTCGAAGCCGATACTACTTCACCACGGGGATTCCTTGCAGTCAAGATTGTACGGGACCTATGGAAGCGCCAAATATGGACTGACGCAAGGACTGTTGAGGTTATGCGACTGGCTGCACTGAGTGACAATGAGAAGACTATTGCAGGTGGAGTTAGGTTTTTTCTTGGTGGTGATCAGGAGAGAGAGGCAGCTGCTGAGGAAAGCGACGATGACGACGGGGTGGACTTGGCCAAACTGAGGCATCAGGCGGGCATCAATAAAAAGACGAAGAAGAAGTCGCGTGAGCTAAAACAAGCCGCAGCCACCATGAGAAAGAAGGAGAAAAAGAAGAGCGCGCCGCAGTAAGTCTGCTAGTAACAGTGCGATTTTACCAATACTAACACAGTCGCTTTAGTCCGTTGAACTTCAGTGCCTTGCACTTACTCCACGACCCTCAGGGCTTCGCCGAGACACTCTTCTCAAAGCACATCCAGAATTCCAAGAACAAGCTATCCCTCGAGACGAAGCTTTTGGCTCTGCAGCTTGTGACCCGACTTGTCGGATTGCATCAGCTCACAGTTCTACCGCTATACTCGTACTTCTTGAAGCACCTCACGCCTCGACAAGCGTCTGTAACAACGTACCTTGCGTGCTTAGCACAAGCGACACATAGCTACGTGCCTCCAGATGTCCTTGAGCCGCTAGTACAAAAGATTGCAAACGAATTCGTTTCTGAAGCATCAGCTGCTGAGGTCGCCGCAGCGGGACTGAACGCTATTCGCGAAATATGTGCACGCCAACCCCTGGCCATGACGGACACTTTGCTTCAAGACTTGGTCATGGTATGCACGACCCCAATTGTTTTGTGTCCATGCCGTACGCTAACAGTCACAGTATCGTAAATCAAAGGATAAGGGTACGATGATGGCCGCCAAAGGCCTCCTCTCCCTTTACCGCGAAGTCGGTGCCGACCTCCTGAAAAAGCGCGACCGTGGCAAGGATGCCACAATGGGAATTCGTGCTGGTACGATTAAAGAGCGACGATATGGTGAAGAAGCCACTGGCGAAATCGAAGGCATTGAGCTTCTCGAGAAGTGGAAGGAGGAGGAGCGCAGGAAAAAATTGGAAGCTGCTGGGCTGGATCCTGATGCAGACCATGGCGACCTTGAGCTTGACGATGAAGATGATTGGAAAAAATGGGAAGTGGAGAGCGACAGTGACAGCGACGATTCGGGAGGATGGATCAACGTTGAGAGCGATGGTGAAGATATCCAGATTAGTGACTCTGAAGACGAAAAGGAAGGCAGCAAAGAGCGACCCAGTAAGAAGGCAAAACTGGGCAGCGCGACACCCACACCCGGCCCATCAACCGACGACAAGGGCGCCTCCAAGACCGAAGAGTCAGAAGCAAAGTCCATATCTAAGCTTCTCACTACGACCATCCTCACCCCTGCCGACCTGAAACAACTTCAAGCCCTCCGCGCCACATCGACAATCACCTCGTCCCTCGCCTCGCAAAAGCGCGCGCAACTCCTTGCCGCTCGCCACGCCGATGAAGCCATCACAGCCGAGAGAATTGAGCTGGCCGCCTCGCTTGGCAAGAAGAACACCAAGGAGGACAAAATCGCAGCCGCCAAACAAGACCGTGAGACCAACCACATGTCACAGGCTGCAAAACGCAAGGAGAAGCGACATGCCGAGGGCAAGAGCACGACGAACCAGGACAAGGCGCGCAAGAAGAACTTTTTGATGACGTTGGGTAAGGCTAAGAGCAAGAATAAACGCAGCCTGGGCGATGTGAAGAAGACGCTGCTGGGACATGTGGAGAGGAAGAAGAGGGGAGGCAAGAGGGGCAATAAGGGAAACTAGGTTGTCTTTCCTATTCGTTCGCACTCTTTTGTCATGTTATGCATTTTTGGTGTTGATGTCTCTTCTCAAGTGTGTATCCGTATGCATCGGGACTGTTCGATGAAGAAGATGGTCATGTGAAAGACGGTAGAATAGAAGTAAAAAGCCGTGATACCCAGTCACCCCATTATCATCCTTTTAGAAATATACACTTGAAGTCATTGTGTTCTTCCCCATTACTACGTCACAGCTTTGTTCGTCCAACATTGACTTCGCTCGCCCTCCGCCTCCGCCTCCCTTCTGACACTGTTTTTGTTGTGTCCAGACGAGGTTTTAACAGGGAAAATGTACATGTTCTGTGGAAATGTGCTTCTTTGCTTCCTGAATAAGAACCCTTTTCAAGTGTTGCTGTTGTTGGAGCGGCATAGTGAGCAGGAGAGGTGTTGCGATATGGCTTGCTGTGTACTTGGGTGAAGTGGTGGAAAATGGAGGATTTGTAGGGGAAAAAACCACCTACAGTTCTGTATTGAAACAGGATTCAATTAATTCCTTGCGACACTGTCCGATATCTTCACCATAGGGCTGTAGCAGGAAGAAGGCGTAGGCGAGATGGTAGCCCTAGCAGGTTGAGTTCCGGCTCTTTGTGTTCGTGTTGCCGGTGCGGCAGTACTAAAACTTGTGGTCCGGGCTTTCTCTGTCTCCTTACTTCTCTCAAATGGGCTCAAGATTGGCTGGGTAGGGCTTGCAGCTGCACTCGACATGGGTGGTGAGGACGATCGAGTCCTGAAGACATCAGCAACGCCATGTTCGGTGCCATCTTGCCATATGGCGGCAGTAGCGGCGAAGACCTGCCTCAGCTCCCTATCTTTATCATTTGAAGCTGCAGTTTGCAGATTTACGGTCGCTTTTGGCTGTGTTTCTGGGCCAATAGCGCTGTCGCTGCTCCTTTCTTTCCGTTTGGACGACCCTTGAGACGTGGAATCAAGCCAGGTGGTCATATAATGGTTCTGAATCGACGCCATTTCTCGAATATCTTCAAGAAGACCTTTCTGATCCGATGAGTACGGATATATCTGAAGAAGAGATGTGAGGAGCGACGTGTGCTTGGTTAGGGAGTTGAGATTTGACTGGAGGACCTGGGAAACTGTTGGTTCACTCCTCGGGTAGTTGCCAATTCGATAATCCGAGAACAAATTGGTAGCTAGGATTTCCCTCGAGCTATCTTCTGAAAACTCACGATGTGAGTTGTCTTGTTCAGCCTCGCCGCTCTTCTTTTCGCGAGGATCGGTAATGGATGGTGTCAGCTTATGGGCTGGTGTTCTCGAAAACTCTTGGATATATCTTGTGGATTCCTTTCGGAGCATTTCTTCACTCTGGGAAGTGATTGTGTAATGCTGGACTGGTTGGACAGGGTATTGGTAGTATTGACCATACCACGGCGGAAAACTTCGTCGGACCTGTTGATACGCAAGAGGTTGGGCTGGAAGAGGGTACTGTACTTGGAAAGGAAAGGCATGTCCCACACTTCCCTGGAAAGCACAGTGATTGAATTGTGGCTCGGCGGCTCTCCTCTCGCTCATTGCCTTATAGACGTCGTGGCTCTGGTGCGTGTTATACGTGCTTCTCTTAGGAGGCAGCCTTGTCAATGCTGGCCTCGAAGCCACATAGTTGTACATATTCCCGCGTCCCTTGCTTATGAATTCATGTGGTTCCGCTGGCCATTCGTCTGCGTGTTTCCGTTTCGGTGGTCGTACTGTTGGACGAGGAGGTGACGAGTTCTCATTGACGAGGATCGGGTCCTGGCAGCTACCGCTGCTAGCTAAAGGCTTTGGAGCTGGTCTTTGTGATTCGGAGGTATTCCGATCAGAAAACGTAGCTGAAGTGCTCTTCTTTCTCAGGGTTTTTGTACTAGGTGCCTTTGAGACTCTATCGACGATCGGGGATGTGAGGTTGTTGTTGTCATGATTGCTGGTGTTTCCTTGAAACGTTGATACAGGCGGAATGGCAGGACACTCCGGGAGATTTCGAGTAGCTTGTGCCTTCTTGGGACGTTTTTTGTTATGGACGGTATCGCTGGGCGGCCAAGTGTCTTTGGGCTCTTCGGTGTCGGCCAGTATAGCGTTTGCAGCGCTTCGCCGAGTGGAAACCATGCTGTTACCCTCGCCCTGATTTTTCACGATCACACTACTGTATGGAATAAATGTATGATTTTATTCTTTTCGCGTGTCTCTGAATGTGTTGCAAGAGGGATCGTAGTGGCTCGATTGACGGGGGCACTTCTTCGAGCGCTATGCTCCTTGCATATGGTTGCTGATGTGGTGAAGTAACTTTCAAACTGAATTTGAGAAGAGAGTAGGAGTCAGTGTATCCCGCAAACAAAGTTACGGTGTTGCCTGTGTGTATCTAGAAGGTACAGGGTGCGTGGGGAAGGGACACATCCTGACTGGAAGGTGCAACTCGCACATGAGTAGCAATCTTGAAAGCAAACACACACTCGATGACACAGCTGAGTAACCAGGGCGTGAAGAAAGCATAGAAGTAAGGGAAATGGAAATACAAGAAGCTATGGGATGCTCTGGTGTGAACAGAACGTTAGATGTGAGCATGAAAGTATAAGAAATCGTACCCAATCCCTGGCAACTACATACCTCTCACCTCCACTCACTCCGCTCTCAGAAACGCCCTGAGCTTCGCTAACTCCTCTTGGTCCCTAACTTCACATACAACGCGATCAATCGCGCCGCCATCCCATGCAATACCATGCCAGAGCAACACCCCCAAATCCCGCATCACTCTCATCTCCTCTTCTCTTGCCTTCAATTCCGGAACAACTTCGTACAAACGCAGCCAGAAAACTTCTCTCAGCCGTGCCGCGCCCTCAAAGTAAGCCCAAGTCGGTCTTGTGTCCAACGAGGAAGGCGCAAGATACCCCAGCAAATGCTCCAGCCCATACAGACATATGCCTAAGGGCAGGAACTCTGCTTCAGCCCAGTCCACCACGCCTGTTACTTCCCAGCTGTGTTGATCGACCAAAATGTTAGTTGGTATGAGGTCGCCGTGACTCAAGACAACGGGGTAGTCTGGTACGCGTTGTACTGCTGAAAGTACTTCTGCTGCTTTTGCTCTCAGGAGTGCATCAGGTAAGTCGGTGGCGAGCTGCTTGAGTCGGTGAAGGATACTTAAGCCAACTTTGCCGCAACACTGAGAGAGCATATCAGGCTCATTTTCCATTGGGGAGTCGGCTCGCGTGGTTCTGGGTAGTAACGGGGTTCGCTCTTTTGATGCGCATTGCCAGCTTTGCGCTATGAAGTCTGCAAAGCTCGAGATTAAAGTTTGCAGTCTGGCACACTCGTCTATACTCAGAGTGCGGGTGCGCGGTATCAGACGACTAAGCGGTATGCCAGTGAGTCTGTTCATGGTGAAAGCCTTTAGACCTGAGGGTAGTGGTATGTCTAGCGATGCGACAGTCGGTACCAGCGATGAATAGGTATTGCTCGCGACATGCATGATGTTGACATCAATCGCGTGAGGCACGGGCCGGAGCTGGACAATTTGCTCGCCTCTTCCTCCATGCCATCTATTCTTCGCTTCGCAGTCGCTGTATATGTCGGTGCTGTGGCCAGTATTGCCCAAAGGTGTGATTAAAAGTGTGAAACTACAGTACCCCTGCTCTTCGAATTCTTTCACTCCATACCCTGCATATTTGTCCCTCACAGCTCTCAGACATATCTCTCTATCCTCATTCCTTAAATCGAAGCGAGACCAGAATCCCTGAAAAGCCATCGATGCTCAAACTTAGTCGACGGCGAGATGGAAGCTGACGAGAAACTGAGGCCATCGCGCAAGACGAGTGTCGTAACACATCCCGTGCTGCGTCAACGATGTCGGTTGGGCGGCGAGCTGCTCGTTACTCATCTCCGAGAAAGTGGCTGTTTGGTGTGTTGTACTCTGATTTGGTTCGCTGAGGTTCTGCACGTGGCAGTTGGCGCGTGGGAGGTAAGAGGGTGAGACGAACCGAGGGCGTCGCCCCCATGTCACCAAGGCCAGAAAGTCAAGATCTGCCACGCGCCAGCTATTTGCCAGGCTAGTTGCACGGGACATAGCTATGAGGGCGTCTAGACTTGGATGGCATTCCTAGAATTACCTGGGTAGGTAGTCAAATTACACCAATCAATAGCCGCGCTTTGAACACCCCCACCAGGCTGCCCCGAATAAACACATTACCCTTTCTTCTTCATAGAAAGCTCATTTCATGGGATATTGTATCTTTCCGGGAGCGGTAAACATGCCATGTAACTGAATCGAATGCTTCTTGTGGGCTATACACCGAATGAGCACTTTATGCCATACCGATCACGAAAGTCAACAGTCGACTTTATTTTACTATTTTGTGAGCTTAGCCCGCAGTCTGCCTTAGATTGTGTAGTTATTTCTCTTAATAGAGTGACGATTGTACTTACTAGTAATAGTAGAGTAGCTGCTCAAGAAGATATGAAGTGAAGGCTGCAAAAGCTTACATGAAATCGCATCGCATCCAACGCACCCGACGCACCCAGATTACGAATAAGCATATAGGCCTTGCAGCATATCTAACGAGTTAAATCCATAGTAGGAGATAGAATTCGTGCTAACGAGCAGTTCGAATTGCTAAGGTGGCTACAATTCAGTACCAAGCTAAAAGTTTCGCAACGCCAAGAAAAGCTGTGGTACTTACGAGCAAAGATAAGACGCTGTTAAGCAGAGTATTTATTGGTTTTTAATTTTTATTTGTAGCGATATTTGCGTAAATTTTGACTAAAAAGCACCTAGTATGACATACAGTAGCTAGAAGACATGATGGAGGTACCGTTAGATTATACCATAATAGCCATTTTAGCGGGCTTTTTATATAGAGTCACATACATGATATGATAAGAAGTCTTTTTCTGATAAGTTAATAGTATACTTAGTTGTCTGGATCGAGGCCTGCCGAGTGGTGGTGATGGAGAACTCTTATAAAGTTGGTGGATAGTAGAGCGACTGCGTCTAAACATAGCTGTAAATTTTGCGTCTTTTGTATCTCTCTATAATATTCTAATCTTGTTATCTCGCTCGTCTAGTATTATGTTTAGACCTCGAGGTATCTTTCAGTACTCGGCGATCGAATCGGTGCAATGGGGGTGTAGCTGGGGTTAGCGTTGCGAAACTTTTGGCGAGGCACTGTAGTTACGAAGATGCGAGATGCGAGCGCGCGGGCTGGAACAATAAAAAGCTCATATATATACTGCGTGTACAAGGAATGCTGTGGCAGATACATATCATATACTGTTTTAGAGTTCTAGTTAGCAGCAATTACCAACTACACTGGTAGTCCCTTCACTACTCTCACTTCAGACACGTGTACCTATGACAAATACAGATGCTTCAAGGACGAACAGTGACATATCTCTTCTCTAAGCACTGCGTCGACATGTCACTTTTAGCAACAAGTTCAGCCTCTTACTGATTCACATCAAGTAGTGTCGACTTTGTCCTTCTTCTTCGTCACAGCCCAGGTCTATGGCTTCATATCGTATACATTACGTTGTAGCCCTGCGCCGGCTGAAGTGCGTCTTAAATTCCACTAATGCAGGAGAAAGAGATAATAGTGAGGTGAGGCGTATACGAGGTTTGGTTGCGGAAGCAACATGCAGGACCCCGTGCCAAGACGCTAGACCCGAATAGTAAACCCCATGAATTACCATCGCTAACGTAGTTTACAAGCGAGTGAGCCATACAAGCGAGTGAGCCACCCCACTAACTTTGCGCACCTCTCTTGTTGCAATATACAATGACTCCACCAAATATATCCCAACACGCCTCTCGTGAGGCTAATGTACACCTTGCAGTATCAGCTCTTAAAAAAAATCAAATCCAAACTGAAAGGCGCGCTGCAGCTACATTTAATGTCTCTCGCGCTACCCTCCACCGCCGACGCGCTGGTAGGCTTGCTAGACGCGATTGCCAGCCCAACTCAAAGAAGCTTACCAAGCTAGAAGAGGAGGTGATAGTCGATCATATACTTGATCTGGATCTACGTGGATTTTCGCCTACCTACGCTGCTGTGCGCGATATGGCTGACAGACTCCTGGCTGCGCGCGGCGCTGGCCAGGTTGGCGTCCACTGGCCGCGCAACTTTGTTAAGCGTACAGACAGTCTTACGACGCGTTTCAATCGAGCGTACGATAGGCAGAGGGCTCTATGTGAAGACCCAGTCTTAATTAAGAGCTGGTTTGAGCTTGTAGAGCAGACAAAAGCTAAGTACGGTATCTGTGACGAGGACGTCTACAACTTTGACGAAGCTGGCTTTTCAATGGGCAAGATTACCACTCAGCTTATTATTACAGCATCAGAGAGAAGAGCCCGGCCAAAGGCTATCCAGCCGGGTAGCCGAGAGTGGGTAACGTTTATCGCTGGGATTAATGCAGCTGGCTGGTCTATCCCACCATTTCTTATCTTTACTGGCAAGCATCACCTATCTGCCTGGTACGAGGAGGCAGAGATCCCACGCGACTGGGCGATCGCAGTCAGCGACAACGGCTGGACGACTAACGAGCTAGGAGTTGAGTGGCTAAAGCACTTTGTCAAGCATACAGATGGCAAGGTTGTTGGAGCACGCCGGCTGCTTATTCTTGACGGCCATGAGAGTCACCAGTCACTTGAGTTCCAAGAGCTCTGCAAGGAGAACAATATCTATACGCTCTGTATGCCGCCCCACTCCTCTCACCTACTCCAGCCTCTTAACGTTGGCTATTTCTCACCGTTAAAGCGCGCGTACAGCCGTGAGGTGGAGAGCCTGATACGCAACCACATCAACCACATCACCAAGCTCGACTTTCTACCAGCGTTTAAGGCAGCCTTTAATCGATCCTTTATGGCAGCTAATATCTGCTCAGCTTTTCGAGGCGCAGGCCTTGTCCCTCTCCAGCCAGACGCTGTTCTGTCAAAGCTTGACGTGCAGCTGCATACGCCTACTCCTCCAGCTGCTCTAGCAGAGGTTCTCTGGCAGGCTCGTACGCCTAGCAATACACGCGAGCTTGAAGCTCAATCAACGTTAATACGTAATCGCGTCCAGCGGCATCAAGGCTCTTCGCCTACTTCGATTATCGCGGCAATTAACCAGCTTAAGAAGGGGGCTGAGGTAATAATGCTTTCAGCTGAGCTAATGCGCGATCGGATTGCTAGTCTTAAGAGAGCTAATACAGTAGTATCAGAGCGTAGGCGGCGTAAGAAGAAGCGGATACAGAAGCGTGGAGTCCTTACAAAGGGAGCTGGAGAGAATATACTCGCTCAACGTGAGGCTGATGAGCAGATTACTCGTGAGGAGCGTCAGGGAGGAGAGCGATCAGGTGTCAGCCGCCAGGCTCTAGCGCGCTGTAGCAGGTGTAGAGAGACTGGCCATAACTCACGTACATGCAAGAAAGATAGTGTAGATAATAATTAACCTATTGCGTTAATATCTATCAAAACCAATATAATGTGGTGGAGCTATACGCTTATAGAGGTGCGCAAAGTTGGTGGGGTGGCTCACTCGCTTGTATGGCTCACTCGCTTGTAAACTACGTTACATGGTTGTTTCGAATTGGATTTCAGATACTCTGTATCTGCCAGGTTCACGTGCAATATCTATTTGGTTGGACATTATGAGTTGGGTCTATTGTGCAGCACAAGGTCCTACTCGATCATACTGTTACATGATATCGCCCTCTACAAAGCGAAGCAAGATCTAACGCGAAAAGCTGCAAATAAACGCAAACACACATAGGAGAAGATGAAATGTAACGTGTAACCGAACCCTTGCCAGCCATTATACAAGAAAAAGAGACTTTTTGCGAGATTTCAAGCCCACCTTTCGAGATTGGACCTCATGGCTGAACTGGTATCATCTCCTCAACACCCTCTGCAACGACAACGAAAATCTAGTTCGTCTTCGCAATTTCTACACCGCCTGTAGCGCCTAGTGCTTTCTTTATATCACCTGTCTGCTATTAGCGCTACTGAAGGCGTTGAAAAAAAAATAGGGGGTGGGGGAAAACTTACCGTAGATGGCAAACTGACCAGCGGTCAGGGTACCGACCATGAAGAGACGGGCACCAATACCTCCGAACGAACCACGGAGACCAAGCTCCTTAGCGATCTTGATCAGACGGCTGGTGGTTCCCTCTCCGGGAAGACCCTTGGTCTTGTTGATCCTGGAGAGCATGGTGTCGGCGGGCTGGGAGATGATGGCGGCAGCGAAACCGGCCATGAGACCGGAGCCGAGGTTGTAGACGGTCTGCATGCTGGAAGAGGTCTTGCTCTTGTCGACGATGGTGTAGACGAACTCGTTGACCTTCTCGAAGACAACGAACTTAGCCATGGTGTAAGGGACCCTATCGGGAGCGGTTAGTTCTGGACCGATTTGACAGGAGAGATGTAACATACTGCTTGAACAGGATAGGTCCGAAACCAGAGTAGAAGGCACCAACACCCTCGTTCTTCAGAATCTTGGTGAAACCACCAACGAGACCGTTGGCAAAGGTTGGGTCACCGACGAGACGAATACGGGTAGCCTCGAGAGGGCAGAGAGCGACATCGGCGAAGAATTCGGCGACAGCAGCGGAGGCAAGGTAGACGGCGGTACGGTTGTTGGAGGCGGCCTCATAGCCGACCATGTTGATGGCCTGCTGCTTGAAGAACTCATAACCACCAAACTTGAAGGCACCCTGGAGGAAGTAACCAGCGGCGGTAGGACCAAAACCAGTCCAGACGGCACCAGCACCCTCGTTGGCAATGACCTTCCTGAAGCCACCGATGAGGCCAGTGTTGTAGGTGACGGGGTCAAGTTGAATCCTGGTCTTTACGCTGTGAAGATTGTTAGCTTGGCGCTGTCGTCATTTTCGCTGGGGGCATTCTGGAGTCGCAAAAAATGCGCTCCACAGCCATTGTTATCGCCCAGCACCATCCGGGGAGCGGTAGAACATACACATCGACGGGTGTGAGGGCACCGTGGGTGACGGAACAGCAGACGGCACCGGCGAAGGCGAATCGCGCGTACAGGTTGGCACCAGTGGGCGCGGTCGGGTCGACTTTGGCACCAATCTTTGCCTTTGCGGCATCAAGCTTGGAGGAGCCGGTAGCGGTGGGTGGTGGAGAGGTGGCCATTTTCGCTGATGTGGATGATAGACGCGAAGGGAGTGGAGAGTGGAGAGATTGTGGTGTTGAGGATGGACAGACAAAGATCAAGGAGCCGTCGCTGTTGGTGAGAAGTTTTGTGCTTGGCACAGGACCCGTTCTTTTCCGACCAGAATCCGGATAGCCGCCCTGGTCGGCATTCCTCCATTCACGTCACCGCACCCTTGTGCGTGCGCCGCCGCCGCCGCCGCCGCCGCCGGGTCTGTTAGTCCCGCAGCAGCAGCATTTTCTTTTTATATAGTGATACAATCTCAGCACCTCACCGCTCTGTAGCGACCGAGCCGCCTTTACTTTTCGCTATCTAGCAACTGATAACCCAATAGCATCGTGTCAACGATATATCGATGTTCATACTCGATTCCGTAATGCTACTGACTTGACACGCAAGCCGTTTTCTGCAGATTTTCAAACTACGGGCATGGGTGCCGCGGCTATTCCACCCCAAGACTAAGACGCCCAACAGATCCGCTCCACATTTCAAAGGACGTAGAAACATGAATATGAAAAAGAGCTGGCACATTTTTCCACCTTTACCCATGATGAACAAAAGCACAAAACCGACCCTGACCAGTAAAACTTGGAATAGCCTTGTAACAAATAGTTCTAAGACCACAAACCGCTTACCGTCTCAACCCCCCTTTCGACCACTGCCTTGACACGTGCTCGCAATGCGTTGTTCGAACATTCAACGTCCAAATCTTCTAACCAAACCTTGGCCACGAACCGGTCAAACTTGATCTCGACGCCCGGAACAGGGATGCCCAAATTATGCAGTCGCTTTAACTCCTGCTTGTCCTCTGCAGACAACTGATCATCGGCCGAGTACGACTCTGTAATGCCATGTCGTTCTGTTGTAGATGTAGTTTCAGGTGCTGGAGCGTTAGAAGAGGGCGTGTCAGCATCCGTAGTGGCAGCCGGTGTTCCGTTTGTGGTTGCGGTTGTCGTGCTGTTGCGGGGGAGAGTGATAGGCCGGACAGCCTCTTCGCCAAACTGTGCTTCGAGAAACAAGAAGAGGCGGGCAAGGCGAGTAGAAGGGTCCGGAGTACGATGAGGATGTGGTTTATCTTTGAAGCGGTGGGCGAATTTGGTGGCGGATATGTCGTCCGAAGCTGTAGATGCGTGGTTGTGCGAGTGCTGCTTTGAGGATTCTTGTTGGAAATGTTAGTGGCGGTTGTGACTGACAAAAGGAACAGGGGCGAAGACTTACGCCTTACAGCCGCCGGTGACGACTCTACTGTAAATAGGACGGCAAGAACGGCATCTGCAATTCCGTCGTTGATTACATTGCCCTCCCATTCAACCTCTACTCTGCCGCCACTCTTGACGAGCACGCCTACGCAATCCATGACGGTGAATTTGACCTCTGTTCGGTTAACCTCCTCATCAGCTTCTTCCTTGTGTCCATTTTCGGCGCCATTCGTCTTGCCATCAAGAGCTGCATCGTTGAAACGAGTCTCTTTGATGGCACCAAATGTACCTTCAAGTGCCCATCTTATCAACTCGACGCCCGCTGCTGATAGCGTGATGTGTTGACGGCAGAGGATAGTCGTAGTGGTTAACCCGGCATATTCCTTGAGATCCTCGGGCGCCATGAGACTGATCTTAAAATCGTTCTGAATCAACACTCCGCTGATGACATCTACTTTCTCCCCCTCCGTCTCTTGTTTGGCCCCAGACTGATCAGCTTCACTGCCACCAGGGGTCAAAGAACGAGGCACTGGTGGGGTGATTGAAGCGAGTTTTCCGACAACCTTTGCAATCTTATCGGTCTTGAAGGGAATGCGAAGCTCTTCACAGTTTGCTGGGGAATAAATCTTGGTAGGGACGGCTTTTTGTGCGTTGAAGGAAAGGAGTTTGGATTTCAAACGAGTCATGTTACCCTTTTCACCGTGGACGAGGATCTAAGATGAATGTTAGCAAACGCCAATGACGTGATACTGCTGGAACTTACAACAACCGGTGCCCCAACTTCCTGTACAAACTCCATGTTTTCTTTACCATCAACATGGGCAGCAAAGCTGTATTCCTGGACTGTACATCTTCGAGGTATCATGGTCTGCTCGTTCTCTCGTTGACCTGGCCGACGCGCCGTGTTGCTTGTTCGTGTCATAATGGCAGGAATTTGGTCAGGCTCGTGGACTATCTGCTTTGCCATTGTGCCTTCGACGGAGTAACCTGTAATGATGACTCCGTTCCTTGGGTCTGGCGCCCACCGCTCAAGCAACTCACGTGATGTACCTGATTGCATCATACCAGGTGAAGCCAACATAACACAGCCTCCCAGGTCATCGAAGCGCTCCAGGCTCTTGAGTGATCGGACATACTTGAAATCCCAGGCTCCACGACGACCGGTGTCTCCTGCTGCTTCTGCTTCTGCCATACGCTCAGCGAAGAGGCGCTTGATGTTATCATTCATAGCTGAGACATATGTCTGGTAGACCTGCATACACTTTCGCGCTAGACTCGAGTTGTAATAAATGGGAATCTTCTGGACTTCAGGGTGCTTGCTCCAGTACTCGTCCAAGATGAGCAAAAGCTCCTGTGCTCGTCCTAGCGCAAAGACTGGAAGAAGGGCTCGGCCGCCGCGGTTAAGCACATCGGTTATGGCCTTCATGAGCTGTGCTTCTCGCTCAACACGCGGAGTGTGCATCGAGATACCGAATGTCGACTCGGTGATGAGGACATCAATCTTGACGCCTGGTGGTACGGAAGCTGATACCAAGTGTCGATCATCCTCTCGCGAGTAATCGCCAGTAAACAGTATCTTCAAGCCTGCAATTTCCATGAGGAACATGGCTGCTCCGAGCACGTGTCCTGCAGGATATGGTGTTATCCGTACACCAGAAACAGTGTGTGTAGTATAAAAGTCAATCGACTCGATCATGGGATAAGTGTTGAGGTGATCAGCCTCGGTATACATCTGGATCTTGGTCTCGGAGTTGCTCGACATGTTGCCCACGCGAACGGAGTCCTGGATGAGCCACTTGTAGATTGCCTTTGTGGGATGTGTCATGAAGACACGGCCCTTGAAGTTTGTTTTGGCAAGAACGTAGGGCAGAGAAGCAGCATGGTCGACGTGAAAACTAGCCTTTGTCAGCCTATAGAACGACGGCCAACTAGGTCAAGGACAAGCTCGGGGAGAAGATGCAAAGTGGTAGCTATATACAGGGGCGGAAACCGGGGAATGGCACATCATCGAAGTCGAACGAGGAGGATGCAAATAATATTCCATTGATACTGATATACAAGTCGCTGAACTGCGAGTGCCCAATGTGTGCTCAAGGCCCGACTCCAGTGATGCGCCGAACCCCAACTACCATAGCAAGCAAGATGTGCGTATACATACTGTGATATTAGTAGCACGTCTACGGTGCTGAGATCAAAGTCGTCGTAGAAAGGCATGGCGGACAGGCCTTCGTGGGCAGGGTGCATGCCGGCATCGAGCTGCACCTTGTTAGCATGGTCGTCCAGATTTCTGGACGAGTGTACCCACCATGACCGTCTTGCCCTTGTACTGGATAATGTGACATGACCGTCCAACCTCGTTACCACCGCCCAGGCAGAGGAACATGAGCTCATCGGAGGGATCTATAGGGTCGTCGTCTTCGGGAGCCATTGCACCCGCCTTTCTCTTTGCTGCCATGTTCAGGAAAATGCGATTGGCGCCCTCTTTTCTTCAGCGAATGCGACCGAGGTGTGGGAGGGAACTACGAAGACGGTGGAAGGCGAGTGCCAGAGGACGCGTCGTATCTACTACAAAGCGCGACTCAGCCAAACTGCCTTGGTCACAGTGCTAGTTTTTTTCGGAACTGTCACGAAGCCCCAGGAGCAATAGAGAGGGTGAGAGCGAGGCTGTTGGTGTTGATAACAATGTCGTCGCGTGTCGGGTGACGGTGAGTTGATGTTCTGATGCGGCGACGCTTTGTCCGGCGCGTCTGCCAAGACCCAGCAGTTAGTGCGTCTTCCATCCAGACCCAACTTCCTCCGACAAAGACACTGACAGATATCGACGCGCCGACCAACACCACCCACCGCGACCGTCTCGAGAAAACACGGTCCATCGCCAGCTTCATCGCACGAATAATCTACCCTTCCCGGATGACACGCACATAGACGCCTCTCGCCTGCGCAACTCCCCACAGGGGACGAGCTGCCACCATGTCCTACAACCAGCAGTATCCGCCGCCTCAGGGCCAGCAGCCACAGCCGCCGCGCGCATTCTCTCCGCAAAACTACCAGCACTCGCCGACAGCCCTGTCGCCGACCATGGGAAGTGGCATTCCTCCTAATAAGCGACAGCGCCTGTCGCCGAACCCGCCATCGCCTGCGCCATACCAGTCGCCCTTTGGCATGCCTGGCGCACCGACGTATCCCTCATCGCCGTACGCCAATTCTCCTCAGACCCCAGGCTACCTATCGCTACCTACATCACCCGCCGCCATGCAGCCTCCGCCCTTCCACCAGCCGCAGCCCTACCAGCAACCACATACTCACTCACCCGCGCCACAGACTTCTATGCCGCCACCCAAGGTTCCATACAGCAAGGCGACGGACAGTTCGGAGTTGGAAAAGGCAAATGCGCGTGATTTAGATGTTAATAACATCAGCGATGTACTCACTGGATCGGGTATTGATATACGCGCTGAGGAGGACAATCTGCTGCAGAACTTTAGGAGCTTCACCTCTCAAGGCTCTACATCTACGGTTTCGCCGCATGGAAGTTTCAACAATTGGAATCAACAGGGCCATGGCGCATACCAAGGAACAGGTCCGCTCAGCCAGGAGATGACCAAAGAACAGCAGGAAGCCGAGTTTATCAGGAAGCATGAACAGGCCGCTCGCATCTTGAACGAGTCTGCCCAGCATCCCTTAAATGACCCGTTCCTGTCAGCAAGTGTGCTTCGGCACCGCATCGCAAAGCGCGGATACGAACACGGCATACAGATCAACGTGGATGGTTTGTTTGACAAGATCCCCGACAAGGGCCAGCAGGAGATTACGCGTGTTACACAGACCGGCGCGAATGGCGAGCAAATTATTGGCCTGGAAGCTGCCAGTTTGCTCAACCAGAACGCTCCACTTGTAGAGATTCTCACACTAATAACACTCGCTGCCGAGGAGCGTGTGCGGACTCTTGTTGAGGACGCTTTTGCTCTATGTCAAGGCCGCCAGAACACATCGGAAGGCCTCATCCCACCCCAGATGGTCGATATTGCTGTTGTAGAAGAGAATGCCCAAGAAAAGATGGTCCGTCCCGTCAACATCCTGAAGACACCATGGGAGGCACCAGACAGCGCTGTCAGCCCAACAGCGACAGCAAGCAAAGGTTGGTGGATTGTTCTGATATTTGATACAACAGCTCACAGGATCAGGTCTCCCCAACGCAGCACGTCTGCCAACACCACCAAGTGAAGCACCGCCTACCCCGCAGCGAACATATCAAAACGTCAGCCGCATCGGAATTGCGCTGTCGCAGCGCGCTGACGAGGACTACAAGTGGGAACAGGAACGTCTAGCCAAGCGAGCAAAGCGGAAAGCAGATGCCAATCCTTCCTCAGCAGATGCACCAGCGATACCAATACCACTGCCCGAGCCAGTGACCAAGAAGGCCTTGGCCGCTGCCAAGAAGCAGAGCCAGTCGGATGTCGTTGTATTTGGCAAAGCCAACGAGACTGCCAGCATGGCGCTCGGCGGCAAGAAGAAAAAATATTCGTGGATGACCGGCGGCGGCGGCGGTGGTGGCGGAGGCTCTGCCTCAGGCACCTCGACACCCCGTCCTACAGCAGCCTCAGGCGGCGGTACCACCAGCGGCACTGCCACACCCCAAGCCGCAACCACCGAAAAAGCGCTCATCGGCCGCAAACGCAAATTCGGCGAAGGCATTGAACAAACCGAATTTGGTAAGGGTATACAGCTGCGCGACCTTATTCACGTGCTGGAAAATGATGGTCGCGAGAAGAAGACGCTCACACTGATTCTGGCGCGACTCAAAAATACGGATAAGGATATCAAGACTGAGGTTAATAGGAGTTTGCCGCCGCAGCCTAGTGTTGGGGCCGGCAGGGTGTGAGCGGTCTGAGTCGAGGAAGATCTCTTGATTTGATTCCTCCTTTTTACATTCATCAGCGATGGCGTTTTTTGCTTCATATCCTCTGTCCGTATGGCTTTGGGGGCGATGAGTGGCTCAGAGGGGTACGGAAAGGGGAATTGTCAAAAAGACAGAAAGAGAGAATGGTATTCTTGTACCATCTGCCCGTCCATCCATGTGTGTCATCTGCCGCGTACGTGTCTCTATGTGTATGTATGTATGTACTTTTATCAACTTAGTTTATCCCAAGGGCTGGGATAAGGGATTAGGAAAATAAAGCTTTTGTTTCGTGAGAATAGAAACATTGGTCTGGATCTAGTCTTGATTTTTATCTAACGATGTGTGTGATGATCCCACAGCTTTGGGTACATGCTACATATTCTATGCGTTGGGGAAAGTCTTTTTGACAACCCAAGGGCAACTGGTTGAGCCTTCACCTGGGACAACTACAGTAGGTTTAGCTTGGCAAAAAGGCTACGGCTTTTGGCCTAGCGCTTGTTTACACTGCTCCCGGATAGGCTAGCTTGGCATCATGCCAGGGTCCGAGCGTGCAAACGGCCAAATTGGGCACCTATCTATGCAAACACAGTGTCTGATGGTCTCTTCGTGCGTTCTGTCCACTTCCAACTCAACTCTCACTTGTTGTGGCGTTCTCATGCAAACCGTGGAGATATTTCTTAGCCGAGGCCTCGTGGAACCACACATACTGCACGCCATTGAGAAGGCACCCTATTGTGATCACCATTATAACAAAGCCGATGGGAGAGGACTAGAACGAGGTCATGATACAGGTCTGTATCTGGGTGACCGCTCAGTTCAACAAACTGAAACAATGGGTAGGGCCAGATAGCACAGGCTTATCAAAGCCCCCATTCCTTCCAGTCATTATTGTTCAAGGGCATAACTGGTACTTCCTGACTTTCACTCGGACTGGAAAAGAAACAGTTTGTTCAATACTTCAGAACATCGTCAATAGTATCTCACAGTGTACAGGTCCCTTGGCAAAGGGTACATCTCGGCTCAACTCGAAGTTGTTTAGGGACGTATTCGATAGTTGCTTGCTTACAGGTATTGGGGAAATGGTGCTTGAAGGCTTACAAGCCGTGGTTCCAAGCGCATGTCATCGATATGGTTTAATGAGGGCGCGGAGAAAACCGCCTCGCCATAGTTTGGAGTCATAGTATACTTCATGTACCTAACTTGGTGATGAAGAGTTGACACACAACCTCCCATGATTGCTTTTCAAGTAGCAAGACGATGTTGAAGGGAATTTTTATCGTCCACGTGTTCGGGGCGAATGTGAGCGCTCAAAATAATAACTGAGAGTAGCTGCAAGCTTCACAGGACTTGAACTCACCTACAATTGCTTCCTCGTGATCGTGATGCCCAAGCTATCGCGTGATAATGACACTTGGGGTAGAAAAGAATGAGGTATTCCAGGTAGGGGTGTGAAGAATAGCGTTGGTGCTGAACATCACTAGGATAAAAAGAGGGACAGAACAATTTAGGAAATGATCCCTTGAGGTTAAATTCCACGTATCAAAGGTAGCGTACAGGGAGAGCTAGAGGCGAGCGTCGAGGCGCATTGCCATTTTTGGGATAGATTGAAATGATTCTGCTTTTCTCCTTTCTCGTAGCTTTTCTTTTTCAGAACACGAGGAAATGAAAGCAGATAGGTATTCTTTTGAATGAGCCAAGGGTGACAATGTGAGAGTTTGATTAGGGAAATGTACAAAGCTTAGGTGCACTTCGCATTGTCTTGTTTGGGACGCGGTCGTGATAGAGGGTGGCAGCTAGCTGACTGGAATGGGAGGACGCGTGAATGAGCGAACAGGGAAAGGTAGGTAAGTTAGACGAAGCCCTTGAGCCTTTAACTGTTACAAGAGCGGGTTTGTGATGGCTTTTAAGAGGGTTATGTGTATATCGTGAGGAAGAGCAGTGATTGTCTCTAGTTAGATATTACCCCAGCTGAACGTCGCGTCTTAGCGTGTGGCTGGGATCCGTATCACATGTCAAGCTAATCTAGATAGTGCTCTGGCGGAAAGGCATGTTCAGTGATGGACTTGAGGCAACTACCGGGTATTTGGCCTGCAAGAGCGCAGTAGTCCCGCACAAGCGAAGAGTTGACGAGGCTGAAAATAGAAAGTAGCCGTGTCCGGTGACACGGTGCTGGACATACGCGACCATTCACTTTCTTCTTTTAGCGGCAGGCGAAGCCGAAAAAATCAAGATACATAAGCTACTTCGCGTATTGTTTTTTGACTGTGGCTTACGACTTGCAGAGCGGGGTTGAACTAGTTGCACGGAGCTGAGGCTCATCACTGCATCTGCATTGCATGTTGAAGCAATGTGTCAGTCCTTCGTATCCCATTGCGGATTGTCGTGAGTCCTCATCTGAAGGAAATGAGCTGTACGATCTATGCCAAGACATGACCACAGGTGCTGACTGCACGCCCACGCGGGTTCCCAAACTCGGTACTGGCTATTGCGCGTGAGAACTCCAACGCATGGGTGTCGCATGCCTTCAGGGTTCAGGGAGGCTGGGGATCGACTACGTAATTGAGTTTTAGTTTGAACTGGTGCACGAGGTGGTCAATCGTATCGTTCATGGAGGAGGGCACGTCCGTCGAGCCAAGTTGGTTAGCACCCTCGGACCTCTTTTGCGTCTGCTCTTTGGCCCAGCCGCTTTTTTACGCACCGCGGAGGCGTACTATGTAACGCGTTCAGCAAGCCGGTTTGGCACATGCAGCCGGGTACGTACTAGTCAGAAAACAGACGATAAGATGCGACGTGGTTCCAGCAGTACGCGCAACCACTGGACCGCTAACTTTCTGATTCAGGCACGGCAATGGTAGACATGTTGGTTCGGGTTAAACTTAACAGTGGTTCAAAGATCCCGAAGCAGCACGGCCACGTCGGCACGCTGCTGTCGGCGGCCCACACTTGGGGTAACATTGGGACCGTGCCGTGCAAGCGCCTTGATTGGATTCGGACGTTTGCTCGTGGTCGGCGGTTCCAAGACCGGAAGCCCTTCTATTTTGGACTTGAAACGCTCAAAACATGACATCCAGAGAAATGTCAACCATACCGGCATCTCGTCTTCAAGCTTTGAGTAGGCGGTGATGTACCCGTAAGGCTTACATGTATCCTGTGCTTATTCGACCTGATCGGTAAGTGTGTTCAAGGATGCAGGTCGGCTTTTGGAAAAAAAAAAGAGAAAAGGAGATTCTGAATAAGAGATATAAGCAGCCAGAGCGGATAATGAAGATTGTCCCTGTTGTAGTTTGGTTCTCCCATTCCTGGTCGGTTGATCGGCATGAGATAGGCCAGATGGGGGCGCTAAAGCGACCTGTCCCGCGCGATTTCAGCCACAGCCGTCACATCAGCTCGCCTCTCTGCCATGGTAGTAGCAGCGACAACACCCTAGCCGTTCAGTGGGGGGCCGTGATATACTTGCGTGCTGCAGCTTGCAGCTGCAGCTGCGGCCTGAGCGTCCGATGGAACTGCCTACCATATGCCGACCGTGTCCCTGTCCTGACTGCTAATCTCTTTTCTTATGTCATCTCGTACTTCAGACATAGTCTACTAATTGAGCCCAGCGACCTCTTTGAGGAGTGCCTTTCGCAACGTTCCATAGCTTCATAGAGATCTTTGCTCGGAAAACCACTATGGAGGTACAGACAATGTCCAAGCCGCTACTTAAAGAAGATTGCAATTGACACTTGGACTAGGATACCACGATATCAGGACCATACGCATGCAGCCATGGACGATTCGACGCTCAACTAGTACCATACATAGCACCAGGTTCTCTGGACCACCTGGAGGCGATCAAACGACTGCTATCAACACTACCACCCCCTCCTCCGTATACAAATAGCCCCCGGTGGCAGGCTGCACAAGCGGTGGGTGCGCACTCGGCGACAGGGCCAGCATGTCAGCACTCGCATCTTGAATACGACCGACTGGCGAGACCAGGATTTGTGTCGCAACCTTATACTCCCTTTTCACGGCCGCCAAGTCCCGATGTGGATGACGTACCCCTTGGACATATGGTCTCTACGCAAATGTTCTGGGAAGAAGAAGGAGACGACGACGACGACAGGTCATGTTCAGACGAAGCACCGCCGTCGTATGCAGTAGCTGTAGGGCAAAGCGACCGCGATAGGCTGCTGCGGCATTTCTTGCATGGTCACGGGGGGTACGGGGAGGTGGATGAAGAGAGCGGGCTGAGGCTGGACATGGCCTTGGAAATGCAGAGGCGGGAGGACGAGCGGTATGCTGTCTTGAAGATTGTGGGCATGTTTGCGGTGGCGATTGTCTTGTTTGCTGTCTCGGGGGTGTTGGGATGGATGGTGCTGGGCGGGATACTGCAGTGACGTTGGGGGCGGGGTCATGGGTAGAGGACAGCATGGGTACGGCGTTTGGTGAACATGGGCGGGCATCTGTTTTAAGGGTGTGGCGTTTACATACGGGGGTTGAATACCACGTTGTCGTTCCTGTTGGGTAGCATTTCTTGGATACTGGGCATACATACTGGGCCGACAATATGGAATAGGGTTAGGCTGAGACGAACACGAATAAAAGTAACCGACATGAGTTTTATGATACGCTGTAGCTGTCTCGGATGTTAGTAGCGACTCAGCAAAACAGCCAATGTAACTCACCTGAGGTTGAGCCCGATGCCGCTGTGTAGCTGTTCTAACTGGCGCAATCACGTGATAGCTTTGCTAAGTCAGCAGCGTGGTGTATTGGGTGGACCCTGGCGGCGGGCTTTGGTGGGTCTGGAGCACAGCAGAGATGAGATGGGATGAGAAGGCCAGGCCAGGCCAGGCCAAGCAGATACCGATGCAGAGACGTATCCGCATGTTGAGCGGCTGATTCATCAGAGGCATTTTGCTCGTCATGCCGCCAGCCTATAGCGGGCGCCCCTCGCGTCCGCCCCCAGGCTGCTGACGGGCGCGGCGCATGCCCGCCGTTGAGTCGAGCAACCCCGCCGCATTCGCCCATTGCGCAGAGCCCGCCGCGGGCATTCATAGGCACAAGGACAGCGCAGCAAAGAGATAGAAAGCCAAAAGCAGCCGTGCCGTCAGCCCTGAGGCGCGCTGCTGGGATGAGCCAATAGCCCTGCAGCCTGGCGGGGCATCCTTCACACAGCCTTGGACCGTTTTGGGCAGTGCCCAGCTCGCTGTCAGCCGCAGCCGCAGCACAGCAGCCCTCGCAGTTATCCTTGACTGCACCCCACCCGCACCGTGTTGCCTTCTCTCTCCTCCCAGTCTCATGAATTCCATGAACACCCGCTTCAAGAACCTCGTGGGTTCCAAACGGAAGAGCTCCTCACACAACTCGTCCTCGACGTCCCCAGCTCCCTCCACCACGCCCCAGCAGCAACCCCAACGGCCCACGTCGCTCTCGCCTCAGGCCTCCAATTCCAGCAGCTCTTCGCTCCCCATGAATCCTCAAAATCCCCTCGGCCGCCCGCCCTCGTACACATATGCGCCTCCAGGAGGCTTGGGAGCGCCGCCTTCAGCACACGGCCGCCCTGCCAGTCCGCTGCCCCCCATCAACACCGGCGCGCCTGGCTACCCTCCCCAGCAGCCGCCCTACCCTCCCCAGGCTGGGCCCCCAGGATACCCCCCTCAGGCTGGCCCTCCTCCAGGCGCTGCCTATGGCCATGGCTACGGTGCTCCCCCACCAGGTGCGCCCACGCCTCATGGCCCGCCCGCCGCCTACAACAGACCCAACACCATGGCCGAGGTAGCAGGAGAGGGCCGCTCCAAGGCTCAGCTCATTGTGGGCATTGACTTTGTAAGTAGCCTTGGCCACAAACGCACGCACACATGACAAACACACACGTACATGTGCTGACAAGCACCCCCAGGGCACCACCTTCTCCGGCGTCGCATTCGCTTTTGCAACAAACACCGAGGCCAAGGAAGACATCATCACCGAGTGGCCTGGCGCAGGCAACCAGACTAAGCAGAAGATTCCTACCGTCCTCTACTACGACCAGTATCAGAAGGTTGTGGGTTGGGGCCCTGACATCGCCGATGCTTTGGCCCCCACCGGCTACCCCAAGCCGGGTGTGCAAAAGGTCGAGTGGTTCAAGCTGCAGCTGATGCTGTCTGGAAACACATACATTGACCCCATCAACCTGCCCCCGCTACCCCCAGGCAAATCTGAAATCGATGTCGCCGCCGACTACCTCTTCCACCTCCGTCAGGCCATGCGCAACCAGCTGCAGAAGACCTTGGGAGAGGTATTTAACCGAGAAGAGCGCAACATCCGATACTACCTGACTGTTCCTGCCATCTGGAACGATGCTGGCAAGGCTGCCACGCGCGCGGCCGCTATCCAGGCTGGTTTCCTTCGCGACGAAAACGACAACAGGCTGACGCTCATTACCGAGCCTGAGGCTGCCGCCATGTTCTGTTCAAAGACGGGTCTCCTCAACCTCAAGATCCACGACGCTGTGCTCATTGTCGACTGTGGTGGTGGTACCGTCGACTTGATCGCCTACGAGGTCGAAGAGGAGCAGCCCTTTTCCGTCGCAGAGTGCACAGCAGGTTCCGGTGACTCGTGCGGTTCTACGGCGCTCAACCGCAACTTCAGTAACATTCTGCGCGCAAAAATCAGGAAGATGAAGCTTCCCGATGGCTCAAAGACGGCCGGCAAGGTCTACGCCAAGTGTATCATGGACTTTGAGAACAGGATAAAGGCCGATTTCCGTAACAACGGTCAGAAGTGGGCTGTTGATGTGGGTATCGAGGCCGAGTTCCCAGAGGCGGGCATCGAGGAAGGATACATGACCTTTACCAACGAGGAGATTCTGCAGTGCTTTGAGCCGGTAGTGAACCGAATCCTTGAGCTTGTCAGGAACCAGATTATCGCCATCCAGGCGCAGAACAGGTCATTACAGGTGGGTGCTTCTTTCAGACGTCTCAAAACTTGAATACTGACTCGAATAGAATGTCCTAGTCGTTGGTGGTTTTGGTGCTTCGGAATACCTCTTCCAGCAAATCAAGCTGCACGTCCCGCCCCAATTCCAGTCCAAGGTTGTCCGGCCTATGGACTCGGTCGCTGCTATCGTCAAAGGAGCCGTTACAGCCGGTATCACCGAGCGTATCGTCACACACCGTGTCGCACGTAGGCATTATCTCATGGCTACCCTTCAGCCTTTCAAAGAGGGCCACCACCCAGAACAGTACCGTGTCCCTTCGCTCGACGGCAAAGACCGATGCAAATACACGCGTCAGATCTTTGTACAAAAGGGCCAGAGAGTCAAGATTGGCGAGCCTGTCAAGGTCTCGTTCTTCAGGCAAGTGGCGCCGGGCGCAACTCTCATGTACGAGGACATCCTCTACGCGTGCGATGACGATGTTTGCCCCGAATATACCAAGGACCCTCGTAAGTTTCCCAAATCAGACGCTCGTGAGAAATCCCCTAACACAACCGCTAGGCATCAAAGAAGTTGTCACGTTGACGTCTGATTTGTCTCGCAAAAACCTCGAAAAAGACTTTGAACGAATGGATACCCCACAAGGCACATTTTACCGTGTATACTTTGACATTTACCTCACTCTCGACGGCTCAGAGTTCAACGCTGAGCTCGTCTGTCAGGGCGAGGTCATGGGCCGATGCACTGCCCGCTTCAGGTAATCTTTGGCACCCTTTTGGGGAAAAAATGGAAATGCGCGCAAAAGTTGCTTTTGGCTATCTATATACATATACACACACTCAATTTATGTATACTTTTGGGGCATCTTTGTTTCTGTTTGTTTTCGGTTCACTTCAGAAACGGCCTTAGATGGGTGGGCGGGGAAACAAAGGGGAGGTGGGAGGTTTTCTTGTCTTCTCCCAAAGCCTTCTTCTCCGGAATCATGTCACATAATGGGGGTTCTTTTTTTGTTCTTTTGGTTAATAGTTGTTGGATCTCACTCAGCATACCCATCCATCAAACGTTGAATAATAAAATCTCCTTCTTGGGGTCTTTTGGTCTTGGCGTGTGTGTAAGAGGGGAAGATGATTACGGCCGTTTGCCATGACTTAGCATTGGGACTGGCGGACAACGGACATCGCCTTGTCATAAAAGAAATAGGTAAAAACGGTCGAACTAGTCCTACGAATTCTAGGCATGTTCAGACTGACGTCAGCAGTTGATTGATCGAGGCAGATACACGTCCACGAATCCAGCCTTTTCGGTCTACCCTCTCAATAACTTGGGCATAGCGACATACCGAAGAAGCCACATCTTTCCTTTTCCGAGCCATTTTCGATTCGGATTGTGGTCTGAAACTTTGGTATCGCATCTTCTCAAATTTTTCACTGAACGTGAAGATTTCTCATCTTCAAACACGGAACTTCGATGCTATCACTCAGCAGTTCACCATCTTAACGCTACCCGTCCCTTCCCTTCTTCTCTCCACCTTCCAATAAGAAGAACCTTCTCATACCGGCAGATTATCCGCTTTACTCAACCTCCTCACGCCCTCGGCGTTCCTATCCTCCGCCAGCACCGAAGCAAACTTACTCGCCTTGCGAATCTGCGGGCCCTTCCAATAGAAGATATAAATCGGCACAACCACAAGACATGACAAACCTGCTAGCACCGTCGTCGCGTACTCTGAGCGTTGCGGGGACGAAGAAGCGAGATTGTGGTAGAGAGGTGTAGCGTACATGGCTGAGATGCCAGCGAGAAAGTCGCGCGCGAAGGCGTTGCCGCCGGTCGCAGAGGCAGAGTAGGGTCCGTAGGCGGCGATCATGTAGTCGACTGAGGAGTAGTAGATTGCAAAGTTTGCGAGGCCGACAAGGAAGGAGAAGATCATGGGAGCGATCCAGTGGGTTTGGGGAGGTCCCATGCCTATGTGTGAATTAGTTAGTTGGGTGCTTTTTTGTCGAAAAATGACATAGGGAACGAGAAAAAGAGAGAGGGGGTCTTACAAGTCCATGCAAAGCCAAACAGCCCTATAGGTTCGAACAGCGCGAGCAGCAGAAGTGGCTTCAGACGCCTCTCTGGTGTCATCCAATCCGGACCATTCTTCTTCCGCAAGTGGTCGTCGCGCCAAAACCACGGCCAGTACAGAAAGTACGTGAAGAAGTAAGATGCGTTGATAGGAATAAACGCCCATGCGACTTGCAGCGTGCCGAAGCCAAAGTTGTTCGGGAATGTAACGTTGAAGGCCTCAAGGAAGGTGAAGATGAGAGCGTCAGAGAAGCCGGAGAGAAGAGACAGGAGCAGCACAATGGGCTCGCGGATGAACATTTCGAAGGGGCGAAGCCAGATTTTACCGGCTTCTTTGAGAGAGATACGGGGCTTCTTTAGTTCGTTGGGGCCGTAGACATTGGGGTCTTCGCCGGTCTCGCGGCGCCGCTTGGCTTCGCGGTCGATGAGGATGGTGGCTCTGCTCTCTGGCATGAAGAAGTGGATGGCTTGGACGACGACGCCGAAGATGAGTTGAATCCAGAAGTTCCACTGCCAAGTAAGATCTAGAATGCGAATATCAGTATCTGCTTACTGGACTTGTTGATATAAAGGGAACTTACAGCGTTCGATGGGACCGCCAATGACACCGCCAATACTGGTTCCGATCGTCGACGACAGCACAATGAAGCACAGCGGCCAATGCTGTGTTTCTGGTTCGTACATGTCCGCAATGAGACCAAGCGTGACACTACCTCCAGCAGTGGAAAGGCCACCCTAGTACCATCAGTATCAGGAGCATGCGAGAACCGTTTCGGATCAAGACTCACCAACGCTCTACACACGACAATTGTCCCAAAATTCGGTGCCACCGAGCAAGGTATTTCCCAGATGTTAATCAAGAACATGCTCAGCTGCAGGATTGGCCAGCGGCCAAATTCCTCGCTCCATGGTGCCCAAAGCTCGCATCCAAACGAGTAGAAGACGAGATATATCATCTGGCCCACACGAGCGGCTTGCGTGCTGATGCCAAAGTGCTCGGCGACGGGGTTGACGGCGCTAGGGTACACGGAGGTGTTGAAGTTCATGGAGATCTGGATACCGGCGATCGAGGCGAGATACATGGCTTTTTTCCACTTAGGCCACGAGTATGCAAGCTTGTCCCAGCATTCCCATTCGCGCAGTTCGCGCTTACCATCTGGTCTCGGGGCCATGGAGGGATGGGGCCTTCCCTGAGGGTCAATGGGGACATTGTCTGTTTGCGAGGGCTTTTCTTCATCGCTTGTTGGAAGACTTGGTCGACGGGAATCAGTTTCTTTCTCGGAAACCGGGCGCGAGCCTGTTGGTGTAGGGGAAGAAGACCGCGATTTAGCGACCATTGTCGCGAGGTTGGGCTGGGAAAGTTAGGGCTGGAGAAGAGGCTCAGGTTGTGTGGGATGGGGCTCTTCTTGAACGCCAGCAAAAATGTCCACATTTTGTCTTACTCCGCCAACCCCATGACGTCTGGTCTTAACGCTGCTTGCGGAGAACGACTAAAGCCTCCAGTCCAGAGAGAGCATGTCAGCGTGGGTCTCGTCATCACAGACCGCAGCGAGCGCACAACATCGGCTGGACGTTGAGATCGGGAGACTGGGATGTCATCGACGAACAACATGGAGCATGAGGTTCGTAGTAAGTGGATCCTGGCTTGACGGCATACCAGGTGCTCTTTGGCGGCAGACCCCTGTGGGCCCCAACTATCTGACGACAAGCTTGCGCCTGTATAGGCGATGTACAGTGAAAAATCAGCAAGTGATGTTCGAGGCCCACTTGTTACAGTGCATCCGCCGACGAAACCATGATGGATCTGCATGCGGCTCAAAATAAAGATGGATTGGGTGGGTCCAAGTTTAGAGCCCGCAGACCGTCAAGACTTGGCTGATAAGCCTTGGGTTGCTTGAATCCGTCTCACCTTGTGCAGACGAGTATGCCTGATCGTCAAGTCTTTGGTTGGAACATAGTCGACACATGGTAGGGTTAAGGTTTGATGAACGAACATCAAGAGGAGTGTCGTAGCAGTTTCTTTAATCCCTTGAATGACGAGACGCCTTTATGCGTTCTTCGCATTGACCCTGCTGCTGTGTTCGTCCGACTGGGGTATGGGTGGGTGCGAGAGGCTCTGCGGGTAAAAACTCTTAGTGCGTTGGTTTGACATCATTGTACATGCGTCGAGAATCCTACTGCAGCTCTCGACACAACCGCCATGCTCGCGCGTCGCATTCATGTCCCTCAGTAAATGACGTGGGGGATCTTTGTGCAGAGTATGCTTTTGTGAATTTTTGTCTTGCTTTCGTAGCGTCTCGAGACCGAAAGACGTTCTTTGAACGAGCCAACTATGACGCAACTGACTAGCTCCAGCCTTATGCTAGCGCGGTGCTCACATTCACGACTCGAGCTTTCCCACAGCCAATAAAACCAGTGGGTCAAAACAAACTCGCCTACAAATACAAGCTGTCAAAGTAGTAAACAATAAACTACTATGACAACGACAGCTACTTTAAGGAGTAGAGTCATCGGTACAAAGCATACGATAAACAAAAGATAACTGTGACTATTACAGTTACTTTTACAAATTAGTTGTAAGTGCTACAAATGTAGTAAATAACAGATACCTGTGACAACTACACTTGCTTCAAAAGTAGGATTGCAAGTGCTAAAAACAGGGCAACAAAACACCCAAAAGGACTAAGACAACATCACGAAGAAGGCAAGAAAAGTCATATCAACCAGTGGTAAAGAGAACAGAGCAGATAGGTAGGGCGGCCCCCAGACGCGGCCGTCGAGGCAAGACAAAATTTCAAAAGAACGATACACGATGAGAACGAGAAAGAACAAAACCTAGCATCGCGCAGCATCTTGGAGTCGACGAATTGATCGCATTGAGTACATCTAGGTGGCGGAAGTGGACCAATCGTATCAGCCAGAGGAAGTCGTACCCAGCCATCTTCTTGTTGATTTGCTGTACTCATTGATATTTCATAGCCTCAAAATATCACTTGCCGAATCCCCTGTCCTATTTCATATGCATGAAATCTTCTACTTTATACTAACTCATGAGCATACAACGGAGGGTCGGACATGAAATTTCCTACCTCACCTGAGTAGTACGTCGGTGCCGTGCATACGGCGACTTCATGTTACTAAGGAAACTTGAGTGCTAGTTCAAGATTCTAGTAAAGTTCTCGAATACGATGATAATAGCCGTGTGGATCCCAATTATTGGTTCTAAGGGAAATCTTTCTTCACGGCTACATGCAAGGTCCCCCAAACAACAAAAAAAAAGCCACAATAAAGCGTTTCTGACTCAGGATGGAATTCAGGGACCATCGCTTATTTACATTCTTCCTTCTTTGGATTTATCGTTGAATACATCAGGAAAACGATAATCCTTCCTATTCGCACGTTCTTATCGCTGAGGCTGTCGATCATCGTTCCTGCCAAGAAGATCCTACATATGCCATATGCCACAACCGCCATCTCCTCGTTTCAGACATCCCATGGTCCCCTTTTGTTGGGGAAGGGAGAGGCTTTCGAACGCCGCCGGTGTTACCCGGTGCTAAAGAGTCAAACATCGCCGTGTGGCTTGCATGCACAAAATATCCGCGCTGCGCCGTCAACATTGCCATGACTCTCCACAGCGTACCCAACCATCCAAAAAGAACTATTGCTAGACATGAGTCACCAAGGGGAGATGACAAAGAACGCGCCTAGGTACTCCACATCAGGCCCAGGCATACCTCGCTCTCGGCTCTCAGCATCTGTCAGCGAGACGAACCCACAAAAAAGCAGCGCGACCGTTAGTTGAAAAAAAAGGGTAAAAGCAAAGCGAAGCGAAGCCTCAAGCGAACAAGGCCCGGCCTTTTTTAAGCTTTCGGTCTTCTCCTCACGCACCCGGCGCTAGTTCTGGGTGTCTGTGCACGTGACTTGCAAATATGGTGAATAGGCTGATACGAAAAAGAAGGCAAGAGAGACCAGACAGAGGCGAAGGCGTCTGGGCTGAATTTCAGTATCATATTTGCAATTCCAATTGTGTGCGAAATACGACAGTATCGCATCTAGTTTCATCATCGTTCCTGTTTCGTCCCCAACAAACAAAAGGGGAATGTAATCAATCTAGACTCCTTCCAACGGTTGCCCCAATCTTCCCACACAAGCACGGGATAGCCATTGTTTTCTCCCCAGCGCGTGCATGTAGGTGAATACTTTGTAGTTGATACCTATGCGCTCATGTCAAACATAAAAGCAAAGCAGAAAGGGTTCAACAAACACCTCCTCGTCCCTATTTTCTCAACACATCACGTCGCAACCCACCCACCGGCACAGCACAGCACAGGCATGGCGCACAAGCACCGCACAGAGCCGCGTACCTACGCCAACCGAAGGCACAAGCGAACGGGCGGGGCGTCCGAGAAGCCATGAAGCCGACTCTTGGGATTCTCATTGTTGGGCGTAAAATACCATTATCAATACCAATGCCAATGGGACTGGCACGTGTGTCCACAATATTCACTCACACAACACAATAGATAGTTCCGGACATGCGCGGTGAGGCTGAGCGCCACCCATGTACTATCTTTCTCCATACGAAGCTAGTTAGTTGTAGCTAGCGACGCTAACCGGTGGAAAGCTGGTGAGCTACACCACTTTGACCACGGAGCGGGGAGCGAGTCACGGCGGCAGAGCTGACCCCCAGTGTCGGGCGAGAATCTAGACGCAGAAGCGGGATGGAGGGAATTTGTTTAATTTTAGGGTCGGTAGCCTAAGTAGCGTGTGCAACTACGTAAGGGTGCATGCTAGACTGGGGAGGCCTAATGTGTTTGCGAGTCTCGCATGCTGGGATGAGAAATGGTGCAGGTCAGGCGGATGGTTGGCTAGATGGATATATGGATGCGGGGCGCAAGGGCAAGGACAAGGGCAAGGGATTGAAAGTTAGAGTTTTCAGGCGTTTGTTATTCTACCCTGGTGTACGTAGAGGGCTGGCGTAAGATGAGTACGCATTGTAAGCGACAAGAAACGGCTGATGATGCGTAGCTTACACATACTCGGCCAAGTTTCTTGTCTACGGGACACACTCGGTAATTGCGCATCCTCAAACACGAATTTTTTGTTCGGCTGCGAATTCAATGTGATGGAAATAATTTTGGATTGAGGAATTATGCCAATTGGAAATATCTATGCATATGCTGTGCATCGCTGTCCTATAGAGCCCGGATTTGAAACAACAAAGGAAAAAAAGTGCGAAAAAGGGTATATTGGTATAGTCAGTTGGTGAAGCTGGCTGCTCCCAGTGTTTCGGCCCTGTCCCAAAACGCCAAATAATGCTCTTTTTGTCGCAAAAGTGCGACGTCTAGTTGCGATGCGGGATGCGGAAATGAGTACGTGTTCAGTACGAAAGCAGGCTGGTGTAGAGCCCATTGATAGAAACGAAAAGAAAAGATTCGAGTGTTCATTACGAGGCTCATCGACGGAAGACCTTCATGAAGCTTTGGCGCTTGTTGATGCTGGGAACAGCGGGAGCGTCGGCTGGGATGGGTGGCGGTGTAAGATGTGTGCTACTGGCGTTGGCAGACTTGCTGAAGAGTGAAAGTTTGGGCTCAGATTTCTTGTTGCTCATCTTGCTGACGGGACGCTCGGCGATACCAACCTCAGCAATGCCGGTCTCATTGACGGCGACTGCAGAATCGAGAGGTCCGGCCGGAGGGATCTCAGCGATGGGAGCGGGCTTCGGTGCTTGATCAGCCTTGGATGAACCCCGGGAAAGCTGCATGTTGCTCTTGGATTTGCCCATGGAAAACTTGCGCGAGTTCTTTGTGGAGACACGCTTGGTGACATTGCTAACACCATTCTCCTCGGCCTGCTGTCGCTCCAGACGTTCAATCTCCCCCAGGATGGTCATGCCGTTGATGGCCAAGCTCTCTTCTGCGATAGGGACAAACTTGATGATACCTCGGTCTGATGGAACGCCAATCGACTCTGCCATGAATGTTTGGATCAAAGCGGCATTGCGCTTGTTGGTGGTGGGCTGTACCTGGGCAGGGAGAGCGCTGATGGTGAGAAAGTAGGTGGGTTCAAAGGATCCGCCAAGGAGGAGACATGCTGAATGTTGGACACTGATCATGATGGATGCCTCTGGCCTTTGGTAGCGGGTGGAGAGGTGGTGCGAGAGGTCAGTGACTAGTGTGTATTCATCTTTGATCTACGCTGGTTAGCCATTGGGCGAATTCTAAGGAAACAAGGACATACGATGACGTTTGTACGCAATTCGGCTACGATGGGAGCATCCTTGGAGATACGTTCGCGAGCAGAAGAGGAGATGATGGTCTTTTCGGCAAACTGGTCATCGTAGAATTTGGCACGCGCACGCGAAGTCATGGGCCGCAGGGGGCCAGGACCAGGGGCAGGTGTCTCTTGTGAGAATTGGCGAGGACGCTCTGCAACATCAAGCACGGAGTAGGGCGAGGATGTGAAGGAGAATTGCGAGGCAGCCGGGGATTGTGGACCGGCAGTGTTGTCTGGAACCAGCAGAGCGGTGCCTGCCTGTTTGGGAAAGGCAGCACCAGATTGTGTTGAGGCGGACGAAGGTCGTGACATTCTGGTTTGAGTAGAGGTGGAGTTGTCGGCCGAGTGGGGCATAGGGAAGTGGCGAGTCAAGGCGGATGGGATGGTACTGGCCAAGATATAGAGTAGAGACGTTGGTACAATCTACAGGCGGGCGGGCGGACGGGACAGAGACTTGGTAGCGCTCGCTACGTCAGACAAGATGGCAGTCGAGAAGGGGTGGAGGCGAGTGTTTGAAGAAGCGGAAGTCTGGGGACGCTGGGGTAGTGATGGGCGGTGCCTGCAATAAAAATGGTTGACGTTGTTGATGACAGGCTAAAGACGCCGCGGAGGGCAAGAAGGAAGTAGCGGTAGAGCAAGGCAGGTGTAGAGCAGAAGAGCGGTACTGTAGGGAAATGGCGAACCGGTATATGATATAGATAGACACATTGTGCATGCCACAGGATCGGATAGGGCGACAGGGACAGGGATGGGCGGCGGGCTATCTGGAGCAGCACCAGGGCGCGGACCAGGCGCCGATGGGGTTTTGGTTTGGAATGGCATGGGGTCTGACGTTGGACTTGGCCAGCCCAAGGCGTTATCAGCACAGCGAGCGAGACCAGTAAGCAAGCCACAGGCGCACTTGCCAGCTGCACTCACCGCGCTTTCCCTTTGTGCGCGACGCCACTGCCCCTCGTGTGTGTGCGCTCTGCGCATCCTCCGAGTCTGCTAGCACCGGCCGGTCAGTTTGACGCTGGGCACTGTGGGCTGCTGCGCTAGGCGAAGAGGCCATTGGGGGCCGCTTCAGAGAGGACGAGATACGCTCGGGTCTCGACCATGGGCCGTTGTGCCCATGGCCGTGACCACGTACACACCACATGCCCACACGTCGGCCTCTCGACATGCCCAGATGCCGCCCCGCGGGAGCTATCCGATCTGCCCTTGCCGCTTCGGGCCAGCCATGTGCCCGTTTGGGTAAGGCCCTGGCCTAAGCCCGCCGCAAGCGGTACCTTGTCCGCCACTCGTTGGCCATGAATAGATGAGTGCCTATACCGCGTCCAGCCTTACAGACGACTCCGTCTGGCCTCGCCAACAGCGAGCCGCTTGTTCCTCCTCCATCGTCCGACTTTGAGCGCTTCGAGCCCACCCCGAGTGACATGCCGCTAGTCCCCCCCAGCGCCCACACGCTGCTCGCCTTGGGCGTGCCAATCTCCTTTGTTTGGCTGTGTGCGACGTGTCAGGTCTCTGTGTCCTTGCCATGTTTCCTTGAAACGACTCCCCGTCTCACTAATTCCTATATCCAAGTACGACTGTTTCCTTTGGGTCGCACGGTGCTGTTGCCCATGGACCTCCGTCCACATCATCGGTACCGTCGCTCTCAATACGACTTGAACGATGCGACCGTGCCGCCTGTTCCCAGCAATCTCCGCCTGCCGTCAAGCTTTCAAAAGCACCGTACATTGCTTGGTGCAGGGATACCAAGCATCCACCATTCGTGTAATTGTGCACCCACTAGTGGCTCAACCACTAAAACCGCAAAATCAAGACCATGCCACCTACTAGGACAGGCTATGAACACAGTAACAAAAACCTACAGCAAAAACTGCTGCTTTTTCAAGTGCAATCGAAATCGCTAAGAAGACAGCAATGATAATTATCGCGACTTTCAATAGTCGTGAGTACCAAAAAAACACAGTTCGCAGACAATAGACAAACTACATCTACGTTAGACTCAGCCCAACGCCATTGTGCCTCCAAAACGGCACGTAATCCCTCCGCGATTCTAGCTAATAAATGTATTCTGCAAGACATTGCACGACGCAACTTGTGGCCACGACGCGCACGTGATAGCGCGTGCGCGCCTCCGCTCGTGCACAACGCAACCATCTACACTTCCCCTCCCCAACCTGACCCACCTCTCTAGACAGCCCGCCATGCCCCCCAAGAATGCAGGCGCCAATGTCGCACGAAGAAAGGGACCATCTTTTAACCCTCCTCGCCCTGTAAACGCCGCTCCCCAGCCATCCACAACCACAAAACGCGCTCCTGCACCGGCCACATCCCGCCCCACGGCCGCCGCGAGCAGCAAGAGCACTGCGACCGCGTCAAAAAATGCCTTTCGTCCTGCAGCCCACGTCATTGATCTCTCCGATGACGAGCCCGACGACCAACTCGCAGACGACATCGATAGCGACGACTTTGATTCCATAATGCAAGACGTCGCCCTTCCTACTGAACCAAGCCGCTCCAAACCCCCACCAGCCAAATCCCCTTTATCAGAACCTGTAATACCTCGCCCGCTACTCGCTCGCCTGCTCCTCGAGAACTTTGACGATCCCGATGTGCAGATCCAGACGGGCGCAATGAAATTGGTGGGCAAATACATGGACATCTTTGTCACCGAGGCCTTTTTGAGGAGCAAGGACGAACGAAAGACTGCTGCAAAGAATGGCGGCATGGTCGATGGCTTCTTGCAGGTCGAGGATCTAGAGAGACTGGCGCCCCAGCTTGTGCTCGACTTTTGAGTATCCAACTGCTTAGTTACCAAGACCAATGCACTTGGACACGACACTATACGCACCAGCCGATTTGTATACATGTACAACGCTAGACGGTTTGCCGAGACGAGTCAGTGCCAGAGTCCGCAGTGATACCAAATGTGGAGTAGCATCTCCAGCAGAAACCCGAGGCCCGCACGTGGACACGTACTATGTACGTCCTTCGGGAACTCTTGTTTGCGATCTTCAACCCAGTATGTTTGGACACATTGAATACAGAAGCATCAGGGGCTCTGAAACTCGCCCAGGTATATAGCCAACATGGCGTCGATGCATCAGAGATACCGCGCCATTCGCCATACAGCAGCCCAAATGCATTCACAACAAGACTCACAATTATGACCACCTATATATAGCGCCAGCGCAGGTCTGCCTCCTAGCAAGCAAATCAAGAACGCAGCATTTTGACGTGTTTGAAACATTTCGTAACCATTTCTCAGTCCCCTCATCTTGCAACCCCATCCTGTGTACGCGGCCTGCAGGCAGTCTGATGCGCAATCTCGCAAACAGAACATCCGGCAGCCTGCCTTGGTCGGTTTAATGACTGCCGTGGTGATGCGTAGCCTGAAGTATGCCAGGCCCAATGCTCAAACACAGACGGAACGTGGAGCGCGTCACATTGTCAACATCCTGGTCAAGTTCCCCAGACCACCAACTTGACACCACCGTTTACCACACGACATCCACCGAACTGGTGTGCGTGTACGTCAGTTTCTTCAGACCCTGCTGCTCACACAATACGTTCTTTTTTTTTCTCGCCACATTGTTGCAATAATAATCAACGCAGCTCTATCCAGCCGGGTGTCGTATGCTCTTAATGCACCTGTTAAGCCTCATCTGCAGGGTCTCTGCTGAGCCATGAGGCTGAAGCACAATGCGCCTCCAACGTGTCGCAACCCCAACCTCACGTATCGGAATACCCGTTAACCGCCATGCTACCGGATGACAAACTTTTCATGCCTTAAGATGGCCCTGCATCCTTCTCCTCAGGCCTCTGTTTTCTTCTCATTCCTACATCTCCAGTTTCTTCGTCCTTTGTTGTGGGTTTCCTTGCATCTTCTTTTCTTACCCAACCTTTACGGTCTTTTACCTTTATCTCCTAATTTACCTGTTGGCTAGCCCAACGGTTATCTTCACGAATCCAGAGCGCTAGTCGCCGTATCTTCTCTTGACGAGACCTCCAAAAGAAAGCAACCCAAATCGCCATCTAATACCAAACCGCAAATCAGAAAACGACCGCCTCTTTCAAAATGTTCTTCTCAAAAGCAACCATTATTTCGGCCATCTTCGGTCTCGCATTCGCTCAAGCGCCAGGAGGAGGAATGGGAATGGTCAAGGTGCACACTGTCCAGGTTGGAGGACCCAATGGTTCTCTGGCTTTCTTCCCTAACAATGTCGTTGCGCAACCGGGCGACATGGTTCAGTTCCAATTCCACCCAAAGGTATGTCTGGCTGTGTGCTCCTGATTGCCTTGATCCTAACCGTGCTCGCAGAACCACTCCGTCGTCCAGTCCACCTTTGACAATCCATGCATACCCATCCAAAACGTAATGCCCAACAAGACCGACGCCTTCTTCTCCGGCTTCATGCCCACCAACGCTTCTTTTACCGCAAAGAATCAGGTCATGACATATACAATCCGTGTCACCGACACGAAGCCCATCTGGTACTACTGCTCTCAGGGCAAGCATTGCCAGGCTGGTATGGTTGGAGCCATCAACGCGTAAGTCATTCCGCCTTCCAGTTCAATGCATAATGAACAAAAGACTAACTTTAATCTTACAGCCCTCAATCCGGTAACAAGACCATGCAAGCATTCACCGCCCTCGCTGCCCAGGCCACAGAAAACCTGTCCCCCGGCCAGGGTGCTGGCTCCGGTGGCTCAGCCGGCGGCTCAAACGGCGGCGTCGGCAACACACCCACCTCCCCTACTTCTGGCAACGGCGCCGACGCTGGCGGAGCTGGTGGTGCTGGTGGTTCTGCTAGCGGCAGCGGAACCAGCGGTGCGCCTGCCCAAGCTACCGGCGCTGCATCTACTCTCAGCTCGCAATCATTCGTCGGTGTCGCCGCTGCCGTTGTTGCTATGGCCTTTGGCGCCATGTAAAACCTTTGAAGCATTTCCAAGCACCGAATTATTAGGGATGATGCATGGGTAGGGGCAAACATATGATACCAATTTCTTCTGATGAACTGAGCTGGCTTTAGTGAGAGATACAAACTCAGATTTTGCAATGTTTTTTCTTTTGTTGGTCTAGACAGGCCTTTGTAGTTTAAATAATATATCATGCATGCATATTGCAAAGTCATCTTCATTGCCAAAAACGTGTGTCAATGTTGCGATTTTCGGTGGGAGAGTGAAAGCGTGCTTTTGCTAATCTGCATATGTATGGCAGTGTGGTAGAGGTTATTGAACAAGTGCTAGAGACACTTAGCATAGTAGAGAGTATTGTATACGCCATATTCTACTTCTGGAGGTGCGAGCAAAGCACGCGAGTGCGCCATCTCCAAAAAGAAAAGCAGTCGAAGTATGGGTGTAGAAGATGAATACTTATATATTCAGTTTCGAAATCACCATTCTCGAAACGCTGCCCAGAGAGTGGAAGTAAATGGCGATGTGCTCGGGCTGCATAATGATAACCTGTTGGCTGGAATACTACAGTAGTAGTAGTAGTTATTTCCCCGTACTCTAACATCACGACCTGGGCTGAAGCTGTCAGGCTGAAGAGGAACTTATATGCTTCTGCGGCCAAGTCGCGAATCTGCCAGTTGTGTATACAGGCGGAACGTGGTCACTCTTGAAGACGACCGACTAGACATGTAGGATATTGAATAGCGAGAAGAAAAAATCTGAACCTATCTTTTAAAGGTTGGTTGGTCTGCTGGTGTGAAATTTTTGAATTCTTGAGGCCGTCTGCGCACACGAGGCATACTCGGCAACAGCCATTCCAAAATCATCGCTTTACTAGCATGCATTCAGTCCTTATTCAAGAGCAGATAAATAAACTCACTTTATTCGCCTAGGTAAATCGGATCTAACAAAAACATATGCTGAGCCCCTGTCTCTACATGCAAGTCCAAGGCGGATAAAGCATACACTCTCCCTCACTAAGCCCGAAGTAGAAGACTTTGTGCGGGGTCGGCAACAGTGACGTAGATTAGACGTGTAAGCAATCTACCAAATGAAATCCATTGATTCTTCGCCGAGTATCTTATTGCATCTTCCACCTTCAAGCTATATACAGTCTTTGACGTATTGAAAGCACTCATGGCGTCAGTTGCGCAGTGTACTTCAGATTAGCTAATCCATTAAATCCAATTTATCATGGCCCTTGAACGCCTCGCCAAAGAGCACACCTACCTTCAACGTGACCCTCTCCCGACATGTTCTGCCGGTCCTGCTTCAACCGACAACCCGCTCCACTGGATCGGACACATCACTGGGCCCCCAGATACACCTTACGCACAGCAAACGTTCCCCATAGCAATATATTTTCCAGAAGAATACCCTATGAAACCCTTCAAACTCATCTTTACTACCCCCGTGTCTCACCCTAGCGTCTCTGACGAGGGAGAAGCGCGGCTACCTGAGCTGGAGGCGAGAAATTGGTCGCCAGTTCTCACGGTGCGCAGTATCCTCGTCTGCCTCCAGGCGTTTCTTTCGGATCCAGATTCTTCAGAAAGCGCAGTGGATAGCGAAGTTGAGAAGAAGAGCAAGTACCCACAACGCGATGGTAGTGCCGACACCGCTGCGAGACACGTAGAGCCGACTCACCGCGGCAGGAAAATTGCAGGCAAAAAATACGGTATGGACATGAGAACACCCGAGTTTGCGGTGTACGAGAAACTACCTGAAGCAGAGAAGGACGCCTTCTTTATCTTGCATGCAGATGTAATTCGCGAGGCATAGGTAGCTACTGTCACTATTCCTCGCTCACTTCCCAAGAGGGTAAAGAAAAGGCAAAAAAGAGCAGGAAATCAACCAAACCTTACTCCTCTCAGCTTCTGTTGCTCTAGCAACTGCCCGATTTCGGACAGCTGCCCTCCTAGTTTGCAACCCTATTTGTTGGGGCACTAAGATGCTAATGGGTCTATGGGAAACTAAGAACCCACTCAGTATTTAGAATGCTCCCATGTAAAAGGAATTTGGTGAGACAAGGGAAATGAGGTGCGGTGTGGTTGTGGGGGACAGCCGTTTGCGTTTGCTTCGTGCGTGTGGCGTGGTGATGTGGGTAGCACTGTGAATGACAGGGTGTTTGGGCTAGGTATCTGGGGCAGATACGGCATTTCGAAGCCTCGCAAAGATATTGATTGCTGGAAAGGATCGCAGTAAGGCTTTCGAATTGATATGCAGCGGGCATGTCGCAAAATAATCGCTTATAACACTGCAGTGTGATATACAGTGGCCCAGCATTGCAGAATATAGTGTATGCAATAGCTGTAACGGTTGAACTCACCATGTGACAGCTAAGCTACTATCCGCCTCTTGTGTGATTCTAAAGACACCGAAAGACAGGATCTTTTTTGCTAAAACAAATTATACCACCTTATTGCTGTCCTCATCACCATCCTTATCACCGTCTTCGTCGCCACTGCCGTCGCCATCTACGTCTCCGTCTCAGTAACAGTCTCCATCGTAATATTCATCGCCATCTCTCTAGTTGCCTTTGAAATTGTCTCTATCTATCACCATTTTCGTTGCCATCTTCGATGAAATGACTTCGATCGGATCAGGAGTGGATGTTGGCTGGCAAATTTCCCGCTCCACTGCCTTAGGACTAGTTGCTAGACAATGGATAATCTACTTGAGCATGGCATTGACTTTCTCGAGTTCAGTGCTGCGACTGATGAGCACGCAGCGACCCAGTTTCTCTGGTGTCGTTGCTGCTGCATGATACTATACCGGTTATGATCTGAGTAAAGTTGAAGTTTCTACTGTCTTTCACATATAATATTTGACAGCTGTCTACATTTGATATAGTAGCATTTAAGAAAACCCCCTGTGGAGATCTCGTATGGCTTCCAAGTAAAGGTCGAGGCACGGCTATAGTCTACTCAATATGGCTTAGTGTTGTGAGATTGGCAGTCACGGAGCCGTTTGTGTTCTAGCGGCGGTGAGAAGGCGGCAGATAGCCTTCACCTTGCTGCCTTACTGGGCGCATCGAGAGTCCTGCCACGTGACGGACAAACGCACTAGCCTTTGCTCCATAGTATATAAACGAGTACCACCACATGTTACTCTTGCCTTTACCTCTACTCCGCCTCTCAACCTTTGCTTCCTATATCACCTTCACCTCTACCTCTTGTATAACCTTCACCTCTATACTCTCTAAAGCTTCTGAAAAGCACTCAACCCTCTACTTATACAGTATCAAGGGTGCTTAGCAGTATATGCTTGAATAGCGTAAGTACCTCGAAGCCCGATTGCCTGCTCGTCTTAGCTAACTCTTAGCAAGTCAATATGGACAAAGATCGCACGCTCAACCTGAACTTTGCCTGGCAGTTTCAAGCTCAGAGCATCTCTCCCGGCCATCATCAGCGTCTCACTGTATATAAGGATGACGATGAGGCGCATCTTGCTGCATACACCTTCCGCTGGCGCGATAGAGTCCCAAGTGTCTATCAGTTTTCGGGCATGGGCGCCCAGTGTGGCTAAACTATAGCTCTTCTCGCAAATAGAGGGAAGGGAAGTCGTGGCACCGAATGGCAGAGATGATTTACAGCGTGTATTGGACGGCACCGCTGCTCCCACTACGCGGTTTTGAAGGACAATAGACATATCTCTACTGTATCGAGGGACCGCTCTATCAGCTTTCACGGAAGCTGGTGACGGGTTACTGCTAGGACCCCAATACACTGTCTACGAGCAACAGCAACAGATTGATCGAAATGACCTCGATCTGAATTCGCTGTTTGTTGTGCCAGATACAAACGACTCTGACGACTCTGACGACCAATATATATATTTCGAGAACCATTTGTATCATGGCCCTTCACAAAAACACGGAAGTTCCGAATTCTCCCAATGGCTCACTGGATTGGTGATGTACCAATATCTGCGCATCTTACCAGAATCTGGACACACAGCACCATACCCAGACCTCACACCAAACCCTCATGAATACCAATACAGAGGTTTGAGCGTTATAGAGAAGGCCTGATATGGTCCTTTAAAGGGTATCTTGATCGCCATACCTCCACGGACGCCTCCTCCTGAATGTCAGGAGATAGGTAGTGCCGACATCACTGTCTAACAAACCCGGTTCCTCGCCGAAATACGAAACCAGATCTACAATACAGCGATATTTCCAGAAGATAAATCCCAAGTCCAACAAATATACAAGATAGTAAATCAGAATAGTTCTATTACTAAGATAGACACTGTCCACTACCCAGACTATGTCACCGACGATGGAGCAAGCGAACTTTTCCAGAACTCTCTTCTTCGCGTACCTGAGCTTAAAGATGAAGTCTTAAGCTTAGTAACGCCTATGATTTTGTTTGTTTTCAAAACACCACATAGTTTACAAACGTTTCTCCAAACGTTTGTAGCTCACGCCTCTGTCTGCAAAAAGCCAATTCTATTGAATATCAAATTCGATATTAGCAGAGCTTTAAAAGAAAGAGACAAGAAATTTGATGTTTGGAAGACTAGTAGTCTTCCACATGGACGGAACATCAACGCATATAGCGTTTTTGAGGAATGGATGTTGGCAGTTAAAGATCTACCACCTTTGACAACTATACATCTTGTTTTTTCTGGTATATGGAGAGACTTCCGTAGTCTCAGAGCACTATCACAAAAGAGCAGTCTCTGCCATTACTCTATCAGATTCCAATTCCTATCTGAAAGTCTACCATACAACAACTTTTTCATCGCCCAGACGATCGCAGCGGTGATGGACATCGAGGTCTCAGAGCAGTGGGACATACCTGCGAACACAAGGAAAGAGCTGGTCCAGAACGGCTGCATAGGCTTCAATTCTAGACGGCATTTGTTATGGCACTGCCAGACCAATACTCCTCCTTTGGGACTCGCACCTTGACCAGGCCTGGAATACTTACCTGCTCCATACTTCTGATAGCAATTATCATACTTACTGTTTGTCCGCGCTTTGGTTACTTTGCCATGGGCCACTGCGGCCATAGCACACTACGCAAAGTATGCCCATAAGTGGGATAATACCGCGTTTAAACACGTTGACCTGCACAAGGCGATAAAGACGGATTTGGGGGCGGATACAATCTAAGGAACCGTCTCACTCGACGACCTAAAATTAAACCAAAACACCTGGTCACAGCAGGATGGACAAAAGAAGGCAGTATGGTCATCAAGGTGCGGGCCCGAGATGTAACCGGCGCGCGACTGCTCTCCTGGGCCAACATAGGCCAAAGCTCTATGAGATTAGAGGATATCACAACTCTGGGATGTTTTCTATCTTTTTTCCGACCATTCTACCAGGGTCCGAAACATCGCAGTCCCAATCTTGGATTTCAGTACGATAAAAAATTATCCCGAATGGTTAGAGGCTTCATTCCTGAGTCACATAAGAGCTGGACCTACATTCGCTGGGAGGAGTTGTCATCACTTGGGTACCTATTCCCATATCCTTTTTTCTGCACTTGCGAAGCACGGAAGCATCAAGATTCGCTGGGACGAGATCCCCTTTGATGCTTGTTGTCACGGGACGTCGCACACATGACCATGGATATACCCCAGGGAAGTGCCTCCCTCTGCCTCTAATTAGCTTCAGTCTACAATTGTATTCATAATCGTATTCTGGGTGCCTTAGACCGTCTTCCCGTGACAATTGATAACTGCTCATCGGTTTCCACCATGTCCACCAGCAACCCCAACACGGAAGACATCACATCGGACAAGACGGTGGCTCAGCGGGAAAGCCAAACGAGCTAAAAAGCATCGCCCCCGACAGCGACGACATCAGCGACAGTGTCCCGGGCGGCATTGTCATTTCCAAGCAGGCCGATACCCTGATGAACTACCATCGAAGCAGTACGGTCCATGGCAGTGATAGCAGGAGATTTACCAGTCCTGAAAGTAGGTAGTAAGATAGTCGAGGCCATGGGATGGGACAACTACAAGGGCCTACGCCCGCGACATATCCAATGAAGTAGTGGCGATTGAACACCTCCATGGTGTAAGATTTTTGATACAGTGAAGTCGTTCACATGACACTGGGGCAACTTCAAAGGTATGAAAAAGTACCGGGTAGCAGGTAGTCGTTTGCGCCGAATAACATGTAATATGATATTACACAGTACATCCCGAGCAAAACGTCTTCTGTTCTTAGCTACACAACCGAGAAACCCTCCCACTCAGACTTTGACGCACCCTCCCATCACAATCACTTCCAAAACCCCCCAAAAAACATGCACAACGAAGCAAAAACATACGACAGCGGGGATTCGCCAGTGGTCACCCACCTAACTACTAGTCCGCCGGTCGAAGGATTAACGTGTGGGGATCGGACGGGACCCAGTTCGCTGATTTTCGCCTATGGTCGTATGTGGGAGAAAGACGGTTTCGTTCGTATGTATTTACAGCTAGTACAACTAGCTCAGGAAACCGCGCGAGGCGTTACGAGCACGCTCAATAGTGAAGGCCTCCAGCCTCACGCCGCAGAGTACGACCTGCATGCGACGCACATCGCTGTCTACGTCGGGAGGTAGAGGCTCGACACGGATGCGCCAGTGGGCACGTTTAAGTGTCCATTCGACCTCTGGGTCCTGCTCGTCGGCGCGGAGATGGGAGGCGTCGTAATCTTGTTTATTGCCACCCCATAACCATGTGCTGTTGGAATTGGGTCGACGGATGCCAATGCGCCCAGTACTGTGGTCAACATCGAGTTCTGCGGGTGAGCCATCGACCTCAAGAGCGCAATCAGTCTCGAGGCGCACACGAACGCGGCGATCGCTAACCCCAGAGTTAGCGGGGCTAACTGGCTGCGCTGCGACGCCCCCGCCAGATTGCAGATACATTAATCCGAGGGGTTGCGTAGGTGGCAGGCCCATTTTCGAAGCTACGACCGAGAAGAGAGAGGTGACACGCGCGAGAGTCGAGTTGTGGAATGTTGCGCGGAACTCAACTTCCAGTGGGCCGACTTGCGGACCCTTGGGGGCAGACCAGGGGAGGAACAACGATGTCGACTCGGTTGTGGAAATTTCGAGAATCAGAATATTGCTGTTCGCATGGTCGTCCGTATACGGACGCGCGTAGGAGACGTAACCCGCTCGTGAGACGGCGCTACTACTTGCATTTGACGGTGCTGGGCTGGCAACCTTGCTTATGGGGCCCGGGGACACATTTATCGACTGCGTACCGTTCACTGATCCAGAATCCGATTCAGAGGCCTTATCGGCGATAAAGGAGATACCCGATTGGCGAATATCTTCGAGACGGACTAGGATTTCGGACTGCTGGCGCCGCAGATTGTACGAGGTTTCACAGGGTATAAGCTTCTGCTCAAGTCCCTTGAGGTGAAAATAACGTGCGTCTCTCAGAAGTCGAGATCGGTGCTCGCTGTTCCGAATCTCTACATTGTAGCCTTGTAGTAGTTGTATCAGTTCGTTGAATGTCTCTCCGTTCCTATTCGGCACTGAAGGAGGTTTGATAGACGGCGGACGGAGCAGCGCATCGCGATCCAGTCCTGGGAACGTTTCTGAGGGCGTCGAAAAGAAGTGTGCGAATCCTAGCGAGAAGAAGTTGGGGCTGTCGCCAGGTGCGGAGAAGAGATCGCGCGGTATTTGGAAGGGGACTCCTCCTATCCGCACAAAGATATCGGTGCCAAACAGCTGTTTGGTGAGTCGCGGTACTATTACATTTAGCTCGTACCCTTCATGCCATACACGGATAAACTTACACGAATAGAACTGCGCATCCGCGTATAGTTTCACGAAATGCTCGCCATCTCTAGGGGTGATGTGGTAGCCTTGAAGATGTAACGCAATGTCACGGAATGTATCGGGATCACGGTCGATATACAATGTCCTCACGTCACCAGCCCGACCGCCATTGTCGTGTAACTGCTGGCCGAAAAAATGGGAAAAATATGAGGGTGCTCTAATAGTCTTAGCCAACAGGCCTCGAGTGTGCGTTTTGTAGTTGGCGCATGCTTACCATCCGATGAGAGTGATGCTCCAGACAGCCTGAACAGCTCTGACCCAATTTGTATGGGGAAAACCTTCCCCGCGGGTAGCATGTCTGATCCACCAGACGCATCCTGTATCTTTCTCGGCGTTGAGACATCGATAACCCTGCCCTGCGGCCCTGTACCCTTGCTTTGTTCCTTGCGCCGCTCAATTTGTGTACTTTCTCGCGCCGCTGGTTGTGGAGCGGGTTCGTTGGGTGTCGGAGGCGCTGCGGTTTGTGTCGTTGTCGCTGTCAGCGCACGGGCGTCAACTGGGGCCGACATAATGGGCGATGAAGCTGAGGCATCTGACGATTTTCGCGATTTATTATGGCGCTTCGGCGGGTTCTCTACGGCTCCGCCACCAGCTTGAGAGACAGCTGAGGATGGCTCCGAATCAAGTTTCCTCTTCATGCTCGTCTGGACGACCGGCTTTGGCTGTTGCTGCGATCGAGGAGGCGGTGGCTGTGGCGACGATGAAACTTGGTTTTGCGGAGCATTTGGTGTTGTCACTGGGTTCTGCTGCTGCTGCTGTTGGAAAGCTTGAAATGCGGAATCAGCAGTAGTGACTGGAAGGGGAATGCTGAAATCGTTGGTAGGATTCACTTGATTCTGAAACTCCTGAACCAGTTCGCCTTGGGGCTCATAATGATTGGTGAAGTCTGTGAAGTCGAGCGAGTTGGACCAGTCCCAGCCTGCATGCGCCGCAGGATTGAAATGGAGACCCGTAAATTGGCCTGGAGCTACTTGGTGTTGTTGGGCAACGTAGTTGCGATAGACCGCGGAGGCGTCATAGCCCTGCGCCTGGCTTGTAGCCTCGGTTGCGCTTGTGTCCTGATCAGCATTGTAGCTATTGTACGGCTGTTGTGGATACTGCTGCGATCCTCCACCTGCTTGGTCAGAGGTTTGAAATGCGAAATCTCCAGAGTTTGCGCTTGGACGGTCGGACATTGGCTAGCCACACCCAGGCAATCGCCTCGTAGTGTCGGGCGACAGGTGGCCTAGGTGCAGAAACCAGTTATGTGCGGTAGACGACTCGAGGTCGTGAGGTGCTGATGGATGGCTGAGTAAGGTCTTTGTGATGAACAGCTTGCGGAGACAATACTCGATTGGGATTGGCGTTGGGACTGATCTGACGTTAATGACAGCCGAGCGGTTTGAGGAGAGAGACGCTTCTTCGAGACAGCCGATTTCACGAGCGACGTCGCGGATATATAAGATGCGCGTTGCGCGCCAGAAAAGATGTCCCAGCCATCTGCGCGTAATCATTACCTTGTAGCTCGGGGCATGGCCGCTCGCACGAGTCAATGCTGCTGCACATCATCAACCTTTGACTGGACGCCTGAAGTCCGCCCCCAATCTACACACCGTCTAGCGATGAGAGTTGAGGCTGACTGTTCATGGTGTCGCAAGTGGATGCGGAAATGTCGACGGAAGGAGACAGTCGTGCTGACGTGAGACTCTTCTGTGTCGCGTTGACGCTGAATTTGAACATGTGTGTCTGTTCTCGGAGTAACTTTGAACCAATATTGGTCGTTTACAGCACGCTTCAAGAAACCGCTACCCAGAAGGCTCGCTTATTTCATATAACCGTCAAAGCGGCTGACCGATGTAGGTGTGATGCGCATTACACACTAAGACGACTACATATAAAAGACACTGTATACGCCAGGGCCCTGTGACCATTTGAACCCAATTACCCTTCCATGTTCTCAGCACCTAAAACTTGGCGTCGCTGAACGGAACATACTTCTCCTTGCTTGCCTCCTCGACTCTCTTAGCCGCTCTCTTGTACGCATCCCTTTCCTGCAACCTCCTCATATACTTGTACAGATTTGGGTAGCTGGTCTCGCTCAAAGGTACGCGCTGGCAGCCACCCTCGAGCGCAAAGTGAATCATGATGTCTGCGGCGGTAATGCTGGACCCGCAGAAGAACTCTCCTTTAGAAGGAGATTTCATGAGGTAGTCTTCCAAGAAATCGAAATGCAGCTTGATCTCTGGATTCACGAAGGAACTGTCGACTTTGGAGGCGACTCCACCAGTGATGGGCTTGAGGAAGAAGGGAACGGGAGCATTCTTGATGCCTACTGTTGTTAGTCTATGTCGTAAGGAGGGAATTCGACAGGCACTTACTTCCGGTAACGAGAGCGAGTATCAGGACTGTGAAGAGACTGCCTTCTGTGTAGTCCATAAGGAACTATGATGAAGAATTAGCTGTGTTCTTTCAAGTCACGTGAACACGCTTCAAGCAAAAAGGTCGCGGCACCCGACGATATCACCGCGCCCTTTTGTTCTCAATGCCGTTATGAACGCCAGGAAGTTAAGCTGTGGATAACTTACCTTGTATCTCATCCACTCCTCGGTCTCTGCACCAAGCACACCCTCCTGGCCTTCGGGATACCTCGTAGGAACCAACTGCTTTCCGAAATGGTCGCAAATATACTCCATGATTGTCTCACTCTCAGCAATGACAATATCTTTCTCAGAGTTGGCCGGTCGGATCGTAACCGCTGGAGATTTTCCCAAGGGATGGACCGCCTTGAGGTCGGGGCCTGCGCGCCTGTTCGCATCGCGCATATAAACTTTGATATTGTATTCGAGGTTAAGCTCCTCCAACAGCCAAACGATGCGCTGACCGCGAGACTTGTTGAGCCTGTGGGGGCATTAGATCTACAGTTGAGGCATTCGATGCGGAGGGAATTGCGCCGCGGTGTTTTCACGCACCAATGGACCGTGATGGTCGCTCCTTGTTGGTTCGCCATTCTCTTAATTACTTTTGTTATAGAATATATAGAGTTGTTGTCACTGGTGTTCTGAAGCAGAAAAATCTGAGAATAGTCGCGAAAGTCGTTGATATTTATACGATTTCTACAATTTCACCGAGGCTTGTCGACAAGCTCATCGAGATTTCGTCACATGTTCCGGCGCTCCGCCCACCAAGGGTAGTCTGCCCGTATAAGAGGGGTCCTTAGTGTCAAACACTACGTTCTCCGGCGATATGTACGTCTGTCCCGATCATGCGGTAAGGACTGTGGCTTCGTGCAAGGAGGCAATCAATCGGAGTATCTTACATGCACGGAATCGTACAATAGCGAGTTGCCGATGTGCCGAATTGTGATGGAAACATTCGGATGATGTCGCAAAATCGGTCACTCGTTACAACCACAGCGATAATCTAGCGGAAAATGCCGTATGTATGTTGCTGTCAGCCTATACATGTAAAGTAGTCCTCCGATGTCATGTGATGTAGTGATGGCGGTTGTCGACGTTAAACTGAGTAATCTGAATCGTCCCATGCCTGGCGCAGCGTGAAAATGCCAAGACTAGACGGCGCTTGCCGCATCCGCCGACCTCATCGCATGCGTACCTCCAGTCACAAGCTCACCAACCGCGTCCTCCAACACAACGCGCAAAGTCCGCAAATATGCAGCCTACACTCCGCAGGATGGCGGGCCACAACCACGGCAGTAAGTTTTCCGCCCGAAACAGACGTGTGAGAGGCGCAATGGCTAACCACAACGACAGTGATCCACGCGGATCCCGCCATTATCAAATGGGCCAGTACGTTCACCCCACCAAAGCCTACGATCCGGTCATTTCCTTGAGATATTGCGAGCGCGGACTTGATATAGTAGCTTCGAGGATGGAAGGGCGATTGGGGAGCTAGGAGCAGTGGATGGAATGCGATACTGACGGAGGGCAGACATGACCGTGAACCGTCACAAGTACTTCCGCTGGACACGACGAACAGCCTGGATCACTTTTGCCTACGTTGTCCTGGTACCCGGAATTCTGGGCACAGCCGGATACATGACTGAGGTGAGTGGACTATGCGCATAGATTGCGGCATGGAGATGGCAAAGAAGGAAGGCAGCAGCTAACACGAGAACAGGGCAAGTGGGACATGCGTGGCAAGAGAAGGGGTGACCTCATCTCTGAGTTTTAGATATGAAATGTGAAGAGAAAAGACTCGACACTAAGAAAGTGTGTAGAAATAACATGGCATTGCAGTTGCTCTATCGATGAAGCGCATGACTTGAGTGCATAAACTTACCTCTGACTCTTCATGATACTCACACACAGTACTTTATGATCTTTGCGTTAAGTTGTTGATGTGCTAGCCCGGGCTTGTAAAGAAATTGATGACAAGACGACGGACATAGAAACAACAAAGTCAGGCTCGACTAGGAATGATGATATTAGCGAAAAAGGAGATAAAAATATCAAAGTAATGCGGGATAACTACAGAGGGTGATATTGGTAGGAGAAATATACAAGATAGCGAATGATCCTGAACGGAAGCCAAGCTATCCTATTCACTCACCAAAAACTCAAGGGCATGTTTATGCAAAAGAGTGTTGAACTCTTCTAATGCTATTGCTAGCTCTGTCTAGTCTAAGATTCTAAATCGCATGATCCAAATGAATGACCATGTACAAAGGAAATCTAACATGTATCCGCCATACTAATCCATCTTCTATCCCAGTCTGCCCTCAATCACCACGTATCGCGAGTATACCATCCTAATGCCCACTCGAAGCCGAAGGATGCGCACCAGTAGATGAAGGCTTCGGCTTTGTCTCTGCCTCAAATGGGATACCACACCTCTTAGCACAGCTCTCAACAATGCTCGTAAAGTCGCTTGTAAGCGTAGGCCTAAGTCCCTTAATCTGCTGCGGCGTCAAGAACTCGGAGTATCCGGTGCTAGCCTCAAGCACTTCATCTGGCGTCGCAGAAAAGAAGCCCCTGGCCGCCTCGACACGGCCCGGGTCCGCGATATCGAAGCCAGCGACGAAAACGGCGGGCTCGCATTCGGGATTGAATCTAGTGTAGTTTAGAAAACGTGTTTTGTCAATGAAAAGGGTGGAGGGGGTATTTACTGCCAGTGGACCAGTCCTTTGGGGAACAACATGCCAGTGTAATTCGTCAGTGTAGCCTCGATCTGCGTGTAGGGTCCGATGAGTGGTGGAGCACCACCAACGACATTGCCTGCGCCGCGGTCATCCTCGAGCAGAATGGCGCCGATGAGTTTACCCTGGACAACTGTGAGGAATTCATTGGCGCGTGGATGCCAGTGAGGAGTGTTGAGGGCGCAGGGGTTCACAAAGCCAACGGCTGCGGCAAGGCCGGTAGAACCAAGGGCAGGAAAGTTGTTCACAGTGGAGAGGAAGATGGAGCCACCAGTGGGGGGTGTGACAGTGTTGTTGATGAATTGAAAGGTATCGTTTGCGGCGTTGGGGGCGTTGGGGAAGAGAATGGCTTCGCGGGCGCTTTCGGATTGAGCCTGGAGGAGGAGGTTGCGCTGCGTGGTGAGTTGTTCGGCAGTGAGGATGTTGACAGTATTGGGGTTGATGGCGCGCTTGGTGTGGGCTTCTCCAACAGGGGAAGCGGTCACAGCTGCGACCAGGAAGGCGAGGATGGAAGAAGCGAGCATTTTGAGGGTTGTTGGATTGTTGTTTGGGTAGATGAAGATGTGAAGAGTGTGGTGAGATATCTCAAGCTGGAACGGCCCTCTACTTATACGCTTGCTTACGACCCCGATGCGCCTCTTGAGCACCAAAAATGCTCTTCCTGAAGGTCATCTCGTCATGGCTGAGCGCTCTGTCTACACTATGGCTGATTACAGAGCTCACACTAACCTCACTTCTCATCCACAGAAGTTTGAGAAAGACTCCAAATTTGGCAAATTTCTGATGCTACTGATCCACATGCTGTTAGCAGACATCAGCAGGATGTTTTCGTTTACCCACAGTTTGTTCGGAATTGGGAAGTGAGGTCATGGGTTCCTAGGGTTTGGGTGTAGTCACTCAGTGTTGACATCTGTAGAGGGAAATCAGTAAGCGTTGGTTGTAGACAGCTGCTGCTTGTGACTGGTTCTCTGAGTATGGATATCGGTGTTAGGGTTTTAGCAGGACGTAGGATGCCTCGGGACCTTGTTGGTACACGTCATACTTTCGAGAGGTGGACACAGACTTTTCCGAAGACGTGTGGGAGCTTTGGCACGTTGCTTGGTGTCAGTTGTACTTCATAGGTAGTTTAAATGGGTGGGTGTGAGTGATAGATAGTAAGAATATTGAAGAATTTTTCATATTGCAATCTTCAAAAAAGCACGTTGTTCCTCTGCCCAGTGTCAGTGTTCTAGATGAAGCTTTTTTGTTCATCTTGGACGTGCTTCGACACACGCAATACCTCAGCATAACACACAGCATGCAAGCTACGAAATCTTTCATTCTCTGCTCATTTTCTTCTCTAGGAAATTTCGGAGAGCTTCTTCCGACGCCTGGCCCGAGTTCTTGCTATGCTCAGAATTTAGTGAATAGGTCCCAGCGCTGGTCACCCGCTTGCAATACCTTCACCGGCCAGTTCTTCTGTACTCAGTTGAGTGGCAAAATTTCATATGCAAGAAAGTAAACTTCCTAAATCTCGGAGCCAAGAAGTACTTCCGAGTGTCAAATCGTGAGTCAAAGCTTGAGTCAAATGCCAAGGGTGAAGTAACCGTATCCAGTCATTGAGTTGGGCTCAACTAACTGTTTAAGCATGTTAAGGAAGCTTGTAGCCGCCTTTGCTTGACGTATTGAGGCTTGGGCGCTTCCTGGGTGTCAGAATATCTCCCAAAAGTGGAGCCTTGTTGTTAGTAAAGGGCTTGGGAGGTATCGTAATCCGACCATTACCTAGGTTGTGACCTTATTGCTCGTGCACCCTACGCACTGTCCATATAACATCTTACACCGGCTCCACAAGGACGCATTAAAGTTAGTTCCTGCACTAGATTTTGCAGTTGTGTACAAACGTACCCCAGTGTGGCGGTGTCGCATGCTCCACGATGACGCGTATGGTCACACTGGGAATCTTTAAATGGCTATTGCTACCATACGCATGCGGGATATTCTCGGTTCAGAGGAAGAGGCTGATAATGCGTGGGATTTGGGCTATTGAACGGTCCGAGCGGCCGCGGATGGTGTTCTGCGTGAGATTTACGAGCGAGTGGGGGGTCTGCTAGGGCCAACTACAGGTACGGGATATGTAAGCCCAGCGTTCTATCCTACGCAGCCACAGATGCAGACCCTGAGGAGCAGGTGATTGCAACACTTTCGGTGCTGTTTTCACTGCTGAAACAAGATGTCTGAATTTCTCTTATACCAGTACTGTCCTTCAAGAGAGGGTCACGCAAAGCGCAGATCTGGAGGCTGTGATTGAGAATATGTAAATAGACGTGAAAAGACAACAAAATAATGCGAATCTAGCAAAAAAGACTTTGAAGTATGCAATCAGTGATGACCAAGGAGAGATAGAGAGCGGATCTACCTTGACGTAGTTGGCGTGTTGGTTTTCGTGTGGAGTGTCTACTAGAAAATAGACCCAGGATTACAAAACTGTGGCTTGCAAGGTGGCTTAGGGTGATGAGTTGGGATATCGGGCCCTTCCGAAGAACAGTCATGTGCTAGACAGCCACGTGGCGGCTTGGTGCCGAGCTTACCGACCTACATTACCGGTCTCGACAACAGTAATTAGTAGGAAAGAGTGGTAGGAAATACAGCTAAACGTAATTTGATAAAAAGGAGCATTTCAATACCTTGGAGCTGACATACAAATGATTGAATCGATTAGAGCTAGACTGATCAAAAGCTCTATAGTTGACCCACGTTAGATACTTCCATCCACACCAGTATATGTTCTGAAGCACGTGATAAAAAGTGGAGTTGGGCGTCATCCCTTTCTGCAATTGCTATTCTTATCCAGTTCCGCTAATAAATCTTCGCCAGATCTAGCCCATATCACCCAGACAGTGATAAATATCCCACGCTGATGGCGACACCGCTGTCTTTGATCAGCGGGAATGATCGCTTGCCCTGGTGGCTCTCAAGCGCTGGAGTCGTCCTCCTGATTCTCCAGCGCTTCTCCATCGGGGTTGACAGACTTGTCTGAGCTCTCTTGCTCCTTCTCCCAGGTCTCCAGCCAGTCGCACTTCTCATCATCAGGCGCGATATGTAGCGGACGCGTAGCGGCTGAGCGCCAGAACTTCATGCTCTTTGCACTGATCACAAGTTGAGGGTCTTTGTATGTGCGCTCCAAAGCTGCGAAGAAAGCAGTAGCCTCCCTCTCGAGACCGAGCACCCGAAGGCAGCGGATGATGCGACTGATGCGGAGGTGGTTGTGGTCGAACTGGACGGCCCAGTTCTGACACTGATCATGCCAGTTGGATCCGCGGATGATGTTGTATGGAGGCGCGTTAGAGGCGGAGGCGTTCCCATTTAATGCGGCCGACAATGATGTATTCTTCTGGGTCTCTTGAAGAACAACCTTTTGTTCGCCATGAGTCTTTTCAAGCTTGGTCTCGGGTTCGGTGGATACTTGGAAGCCATAGAAGGTGAGCATCCGCTCAAAACTCCGGCGCAACTGCTGGCGGAGGTCGTCTCGCGAATGAAAGGCCTGCATGACATCAACGTCGACGACGGGTGTGTCGAGGTTGAAAAAGGAGCCTTCTGGTAGCGGGAACAGCATCTGAATGTAGTTGTGGCAGGACTCGAGGGTCGAATCTGGCCAAGACAGGATGTCTTCTAGCGTGCGTCGTCGTGTGTCTCTGGCTTTGATCTTCGGATCATAGAAGCGAACGATGAGTTGGCTTCTCTCCTCTTGGTCTGCTTTTGAGCCTACTGTAGGTCCCATTTTGAAACGCTTCCCTGGGCTAACAGGGAAGCGTTGAGCCTTGCGCTTTGTGTATTTGGGGTGATAGGCTAGCAATGTATTCTGGTAGTGACTCGGTAGCTCATCAGGCAGATCGTCAGGACTGGGTGGCATTGCCTGAGGCCGAGTGGGAGCTAATAATGGAACTGTTGAATGAGACCGTATAGGAAAGGTAGGAGTGCTACAGAAACTGGTGTGTAGAGAGGACCCCGTGGTAATCGAGGGTCCTTTCTGTGTTCACCGTCAGCGAGGTGACTTTAGGCAGCCATGGTGACAGAACAACATCTTACCGCAACAATAGCAGAGCGGTCAAAACGCGGCTGTACAGTGTCGCCTTCACCACGATTGTTACAGGCATTCACCTCACGATGTCGAGTCGCAGATGGCGTGCCAATCATATGTCGAGGGGAATAGTAGAGTCCAGAATGCATCCACTTCGTGCTAGCCCTGTTTTGGTATAGCCTTACCTATCTGCCGCTTCCCCTCCGGCTGCCGTAGCTGCGACGATCTTGCCCCAAAGTCTGCCCACAGCACTCCCCCACTTGAGTTTTGGTTGACTAAAGACAAGCGTCAGTTAAGCATATTTCATTTTTCTTTGCTAGCACCTGCCATTAGACAGAAAATACATAATGCCATGGTTGGTCGGAGCCTGCGGCATGGCTACTTCCCGCAGGCTGACGTCACTGCGGCTGAATGTGGTCTCCACTACCATCTAGACCATTCACATCGCGCGTGTCGCATTTCTTGATACTCAAAACTGCCGAGGGATTCAACAGATAAACCTGCTCGATTATGGGCCCATACAGGATAGTTACGCGCTACGAGCCGTGGCGGGTATAAGAAGAGCATCGGTAGGAAGTATGGCAGTGTCGACTTCCTTGCTGGACTCTGAATCTGCCTACTGAGAAACACTTACCTGGCCCAGCTGGACTACTGCGTTACCCACAAGAAGATTCTACAGCACAATCTACTCTAGGTGTAGCACGGCAAGAAACCCTCTGACAATGACCTCGGAAGGTAAGTCGAGCCCACAATTCTTTTCGTCGCATTGAACTACTGCAATACTTACCAGAAGACAGAACAAAAGCCCACGCCTGAGAATGGCACATTGTTCCAGGGCTTCGAATGGAACGTCCCAGATGACCACAAACACTGGAAGCGCCTTGCTGAACAGCTGCCCAAGCTCAAGGCTATCGGTATCACTAACATCTGGTTACCTCCAGGCTGCAAAGCCGCGAATCCCAAGGGTGTGGGCTACGACATTTATGACCTCTACGATCTGGGCGAGTTCGATCAGAAAGGAGCCAAAGGAACAAAATGGGGGACAAAGGAAGAGCTGCTGGAGCTCACCAAAGTCGCCAAGGAACACAACGTTGGATTATATTGGGACGCGGTACTGAATCACAAGGCCGGTGCAGACAGGACAGAGAAATGTCGCGTTGTAGAAGTTGACCCGGACGACCGCACAAAGGACATATCTGATGTTTACGAAATCGAAGGATGGCTAGGATTCGACTTTCCAGGGCGGGGCGAACAGTACTCCAAGATGAAGTACCACTGGGAACACTTCTCTGGAACCGACTACAACCAGGCCAATGAGAAGAAGGCCATCTACAAGATCATGGGTGACAACAAAGGCTGGTCGCAAAGCGTGGCCAATGAATCGGGCAACGCAGACTACATGATGTTTGCAGACATTGACTACTCGCATCCCGAGGTCCAAGAAGATGTCAAGAACTGGGGTGTTTGGATAACCAAGGAGCTGGGGCTGAAAGGCTTCCGGCTCGACGCTGTGCAGCACTTTAGTTCGAGATTTACCAACGAGTGGATTAAGAACCTCCGCAAACAATGTGGAGATGATATTTTTGTGGTGGGCGAGTTCTGGTCGGGAGACGTCAAGGAAATGAGTGACTGGCTCAATGGCATGAACCACGAATTCGCTCTTTACGACTCGCCTCTGCTCAACAAGTTTGGCTCGCTCTCGACAACGGAGAAGGCTGACTTGCGAACGGTATTTGACGAGACGCTTGTCCAGCTGCGCCCAGTGGATGCTGTGACAGTGGTAACCAACCACGACACCCAACCTGGACAGGTCATGGAGACCAAGATTGAGGGCTTCTTCCAGCCCTTGGCCTACGCCCTGATTCTGCTGCGACAAGACGGATACCCGTGTCCGTTCTATGGCGACCTTTATGGTCTCTCGGAACCGCACGAGACACCAGCATCATGCGGCGGCAAGCTTGCTGACCTCATTCTGGCGCGCAAGCTCTACGCGTATGGAACACAGGAAGACTATTTCAACGAGGCCAACTGCATCGGCTTTGTGCGGCGGGGAACGTGGGACAGAGTGGCAGGTCTAGCATGCGTAATGAGCAACGCAGGGCCGGGTGAGATCAAGATGGCGGTCGGCGAGATGCACGCGGGCGAGAAATGGACCGACATACTCGGATGGGAGGAGGGTGAAGTGGAAATTGACAGCGAAGGCTATGGCGTGTTCAAGTGTCCAGGCACTAGCGTCGCGGTGTGGGTGCGGAGCGACGCTGAAGGGCGCGACCAGTTCCCGACCAATTTCGATGCAGATATCTATCACAAGAGATAAGACTGGGGCAGCGAAGAGGTTGTGCGTAATGGTTGCAACATAGTGCGTAGACGTCGCGCAGCGATTAGCTGAGCAGCCACAAGCAATGCCGCCCTTGTCGTGGCTCATGACGCATGTTCCCTCGCTCTTAGCCCCCCTCGCCTCTAAAATACGGAGGCATCGCGCGATTGAAAAGAAAAAGAAGACATGGCGTGATGCGCTGTCGTCACTCTTGTGCCCATGGCTCCCAGGTTGTTACTTGGTGTGGAAGATGCACGAAGATCCGTTGGGGGCGCTGACAGGGGTAATTGGGCCACACAGCCAATCACCCGCCTGACAGCCATGGCCGTTTTGGACGTTTCGCGGCCTTTCTCGCAAGCGACTATCAGTGTATGCATGCAGCGTCCCGCCCCGCGAGCATTCGGTAGTCCATGGTGGTCTGCATCTCGAGGCCCGCAACACCGCCAACATGGCGACTCAGCGGCCCCGTCTGGTCCGGCCTTGAAGCCGCATGCGACATGTGACCCCCCGCGATCGCTCTAGGTCGTGGGTCTCGTGTCAGGGTGCCGCGCATCAATTTAACTCCGTCCCTGCCCGCTCTTCCAGCCTCTGTTTACCCAGCCGACGAGCCGACGCCAGCAAAAACCTTCAGACCTCTCCCCCTTGAGACTCTTAGAGATTCCTCTGCTCTGACGTCCATCTTCAACACGAGCAGCAACAAACAGAGCCTGATTGTCGAGCTTCCATGTCCCTAATTCAACATGTTGGACAGCAGGAGGGCACCGACCGTGAGGAGGCGCTGGTAGACTTGTTCCTACCGCCCATTGACCGCCAGCATAGCCGTCAAGATGCGGCCGAACGCCGGCTCTCGATGGAGAGCGCCATGTCCAATGCCGGCTTTATGAATCCCCAGGGAAAGGCCATTAGGAGAGTCATCAGTTATGATGTCTTGCCCAACCCCGACGAGCCTTCCGCGGGCGAGGAGCCGGGAGGTCTGACACCTTACAAGGTGTCCACTGGGAAGCGTATCGGTAAGTTTGCCCGCCTCCAGTGAGAGCTCAACTGAACTGAACTGAACTGAACTGAGCTAACCCGTGCTTGCAGCCCAGGTCATTGCAACAGTCCTCGCATGTTGGTTTGCCAGCGGCATCGTTTTCGGCTTTGCTGCATTGAAGCCCATTCTCGTCAAAGAAGGCGTCTTCCGCAATCTCTGTACGCCTGAAGAGATTGAGGATAATGTCGACGTCTGCTTTGAGCAAGATCTTCGATTGAACTTTTTCTTTTCCTTGGCATCTACTACTGCAAATGTATCTGCCTTGCCAGTCGGCACACTGCTTGACCGCTACGGCCCTAAGCTCTGCTTTCTCACAGGTTCACTCTGTCTAGCTGTGGGCAGCATTCTGATGAGTCTTGCTTTCCGCATCGAGCACTTTGACGGTTACACACTTGGCAATTTCTTCCTCGCCCTGGGAGGCACATTTGTGTTTTTACCCTCTTTTCAGATTGCTAATGCTTTCCCCAAGTACGGTGGCTCCATCGTTGCGCTCGTCACCGGCGCCTTTGATGCTTCAGCAGCAGTCTTCCTTTTTTACAGGATCATCTACGATGCGAGCGACAGGACATTCAAGCCAGAAACCTTCTTCCTCGTATATCTGTTTGTCCCACTAGCAATCATTATTGCGCAGCTCACCTTCTTGCCGACCGAGAACTACAAGACTGAAGCACAGCTTGAGATAAAGATCCAGAAAGCCACCGACGTGATGCGCGACGTGCATTCCTCAGACGACGAGTTGTCAGACGAGGAAATGTGGAGGCGTAGGAAGGCCCGCAGCAACCGCCGCAAGGAGCGGTTGAGCAAGCTCGACGATCTAGTTGGCAATGAAGCTGCCCGCAAGCTTCGAGAGGAGAAGCGAGAGCACCAGCTCGAAAACTCTGGTGTTTGGGGAGCCCTGCATAACAAGTCTGCTAAAGACCAAATGCTGACACCCTGGTTTATTTTGCTCGTCCTTCTGACTATTATCCAGATGGTGCGCATGAACTACTTCATCGCCACTATCCGTGAGCAGTACACGTACATGCTCGGCTCCGTCGAGTTGGCTGAAAAGGTCAACGACTTCTTCGACGTCGCACTGCCACTCGCAGGAGTCCTCGCCACTCCTTTCCTCGGCGTTCTTCTCGACAATGTCAGCACACCTGGTGTTCTCTTCCTGCTCGTCGTCATGACTACCGCCATTGGCGTCATTGGTTCCATTCCAGCTCTTTGGGCTGGCTATGTCAATGTCGTCCTCTTCGTCTTCCTGCGCCCGCTGTACTACTCTGCCATGTCCGACTACGCTACCAAAGTTTTCGGCTTCGCCACGTTCGGCAGGGTGTATGGCACCATCATTTGCGTATCGGGACTGGTCAACCTTTCGCAGACGGGCATTGATGCACTGACAAAGAGTCTCTTCCAAGGCGATCCAACTCCTGTCAACATCTTTTTCGCGGCCTCGGCGTTTGTTGTGGGTATGTCACTGGTTGTATATGTCACAGTCCAGGTCTACCGCATGCGCAAGAAGCTGGATCAAGAAGATGCAATGACATTTACAAACACTGATGTTGGGTCTGTCATGGAAAGCTTGCTAGAAGAGGACGAACCAAGGGGTTACGGCACCGTTCAGCGCCAACGTCAGCCCTGGGAGGTTTGAACAGAACGATTCTTACTCCCGCATCCGATTAATGTTTTCATCGACTTCAATCGCTCTCATAATCATGATTCGGGCACGTTCATCATCACATTGGAATACATGTTTGCTTTTCCTCAGTAACAAAATGGTCAAAAACAATTTCTCTGAATGCGGCGTTTGGTTTTCAAAAACATTTGAAAATAGTTGTCTTTGCGAGCGAGATTTCTTGGTTGTCTTTATTGAGCGAGCGCTGCACTGTTTTTTGTGTTGATTTTTCTTGTACGGTTCAAAATGGGGTTTTAAAGTACAACATGAGAGAGTCTTTGTATAGACTAGACTGTATCTGTCTGAAGTTTTCTTTGGCGCATTCGTTATATACCACTAATAACATGTATCATTAAACGATACTTGGAAACGTGATTTGAAGTTTAGTGCTCAGAGCAGACTCTAGCCGTACAAGAAAACTTGGATAACAATGGTTGATCATATTGCATTCGAGTAGTGAAGTCTTGAAAATAAGCACCTGGAACAAATACATTCATAGAATTTGCATCATCATCATTCTTTGTCCAACACGTTATCGCTTCTCGCTATAATACAAGAAATTATTATCATATGATCGTTCAAAATATCTCGAGCGATTTCAGATACTCGCACACGCGGATACCACACCAAAGGCTCTGAACCCTCAACTTACATGACACAAAATTAGTCCATTTGTTTTCCCAAGTGCAATCGATTGTGTCAAGAGTGTCCGGCGTGGCGGATGTGGAAACATTCAGACCATGTGATTGCACCAGAAAATGCACAGTGCGTATAACAGTTCGCGGCGTCCATGTGTTCAGAACACTAGTCATAGGCACTCAACTAACAATCCAAATGATGCGGGGTGGACGCTTGACAGGCCAGATGGTCCGTGCGGGTTGCTACGGTACGGTCCAGGGAAGTAGCGTTGGGAGTGCGGCTAGTGCTATTTACACGCTGCCGTCTGCGCTCGCACCACCACATCACATTATCCTGCTGCAAATCTTCATTAGGGCACCAAAGTTTACGTCGACTTTGTTTTCAACAAAAGCACTTCCTCTGCACACCGTACATAACATTCCAATACCGTCAAGTTGGCGCGCCTCAAAGAATCCCCGGTCCAGTTGGATCCGCCTCTCCCCGTCTCACCAAACAAGATGGCGTTCTCCCCTGGAATGCCCGTCTTCCCAGCCAGCCCCGAACGCAGTACCGGCGTTAAAGCACTATATGGCGAATCTTCAAATGCATCACCTGTCATGTCGCCATCAACACCGCCATTCCGCGGCCATTCACCGCTACGACACTCCCACCGTCGAACCGATTCCGATATTTCCGTCACAGCGCTCACCGGCATGTTTGAGAACCTCGAAGTTAAGGACCCACGAGAAGCGTGCAGGCGTTTCAAGGAATTGTTGGACAAGGAAAGGACAAAGAATGCAGAGAAGCTGGCCAAGATTGAAAAGGAGCATGCCAAAAAGGAGAAGGAGCACGAAATGGCGCTCAGCCGGCGTGACATTCGTATTGAAGAGCTCAAGAGTGAATTAGAACATGCCAGTGGCTCGCTTGAGGTTGCAATCACCAAGGAACGCTACGAGAAGGAACGCAAGGCGAACAAGGCTGCCATTAACCAATGGGAGGCAGTGTTCAAGCAGAACGAAGAACGGTGGAAGGGTATGCAGCACAAAATGGTAAGTCTAGCTGATAAGATTGGTTAACTATGCCATATTCACAAGATACAGGTTGAAGCCGAGAATCGGAGCAAAATCTTCGAAAGCAAGTATCGAAGTTACAAAACACAGTGGATCGAGGCGAACAACGATAAGCTCCGACATTCATCTATGATCCCACAATTACAATCCAAGATCCAGACGCTCCAACGTAATCTGCAGCGGGCCGAGTCAGATGTCAAGTTCAAGACAGAGGAAGCCACCAAGTACAAGAACGATGTGTACAACCTGCAGGTCAAACTCGAAAGCACCAACACCCATCTTAGCGAGGAGCTGGAGGCACTCAAAGAAAAGCTGGCTCTGGTCGAAGCAGAACGCGATGCTCTCAAGACCAGTCTGAAGGAGGAAGAGGTCTTGCGCATCGCCGCTGAGGGCCGGATACCGCTACCATCCGCTGAGGCGGACGAGCACGATGAGTTTGACGCCCCAGCTCGATCCCCACGCAAGCAGCAAGACAACTCTCGCCAAGACGATGATAAGGAAAACGTCTCGCCCAAGAAGGGTGCAGTGGAATTAAGGTTCATCCAACAAGAGCTGGCTGCAGAGAAGCGTGCCCGTGAGCGCGCTGAGGAACAAATCGACTTTATGAAGATGGAGTGTCAGTTCCAGTGCTGCTCATGCCGCATTGCTGAGACTAGGGGCAAGCAGTTCGTTCACGACGACTCTCTGGAGGCCGAGATGCAGCGCATCAAGTCTACTCAGCCAATCTTTACACCACCAGCGAGCAACCACGAAGACGATGTCATGGAAGACGTAGTCATGAGACAGGAGCCTGTTAAGGCTGGTCGTCCTGTCACCCCTGTTGATGCGCGGCCCGCCCAGGAACCAGACACAGTCGTTGCCTTTTCACCATCGACCGGCACCTTCCGTTCTGTGCCCTCCCCAGTCAAGTCACAGCCAACGGTAGCACCAGTAGAGCCGTCTCCTGTGGTAGAGATGAGCGAAGCACCTGTCATGGACCTTGAGGCGAAGAACATGCCTGCTCCCGCTGATATCCGTCTCCCGGAGTCCCGCCCAACTTCCCGTGTGGCTTTTGCACGTGAGAGCTACAAGGGCAAGTCGACCAATATCAACATTCATGAGGATGCCGTTGAGGACAGTGACGATGACGACGTATCAGCACCAGAACCCGAACCTACCGGTCCTGTCACACCCTATTTTACCCGCACCATCACCACCACAACCACCATTCCTCTGCACTTCTCACCTGCAACTCCAGCGTTCAAGGCCGCTCGAGGTCCTATGACTCCCTCGACTGTCGCCCACGCTGCAGCAGATGTGCAGACTCCTGTCTTGGGTGAGTTGTCATTGAACAAGTTGGGCATTGACCGGGAAGCCGCTCTTGCGGCCATCCGTGAACGACGTGGTCGCGCTAGGAGCATGGCTGCTGGGCAAGGAACACCAATGAAGCAAATGATAGAAGGTGTGAAAGACCGACGAGACATCAGTGCACCTATACCCAGGGTCAGGAGTGTGTCGAGGGTGAGGAGTGTGTCAAGGGCGCAAAGATGAACGCTTGAATTATGTAGGCTTCGAGACATTTGTGGCTGGTGTGTGCTGCCGGAGGCGCAGCGAGGGTCGTGATACCATTTGATTTTCCCGTTCGCGGCTTCAACTTGCGCTTAGCGGCATTGCATGGAGTTGGAGGCTCACTTGCTACCTGGCGTTGGGTTCTATATTTTATTGGGTTGTTTTGGTTAGGCAAAAACTGCGTTATATACCACAGTTATGCTTTATGGTTGATGAACAGTATAGTCATTGTAATTTTATTCACATCTTTCAGCTCTTATATTATTGCTCTTGTGTGTGATTAGCGAGATGGTGATGGAATGGAGTAGTGTTGAATATTACTTGGATAGAAAACTCAAATCTGATGGCGTTGACCAATTGAGACAAACACACGTCCTTTTCACTTTGATCAGACACAAATCACCTTGCGCTATTACTTCAGTGTTCCAAATGAGGTGTGGAGGTGTTCGCGGCAGAAAGCGAAGGCGGTCGGCGGTTTGGTGCCAGCTCCGACTCTCGCGCTAATGTCTTGGCCCACAACCTCTCAAATCCAAATTTCCACTAACCGAACATCTGCTCAGCGACAACGACCCAGACGCCAACCCTCTTTCTCCTTCACACACCGACAACCGCAATCATGTCTGACAACGGAGAAATCGAGGTCGAGAACCCCACCGGTATCAACATCCTCCCCAAGGATGTCGCCGAGGAGCAGGGCAGCGTCAAGCTGTTCAACAAGGCATGCACATCACGAACTTTGCGACGGCACGCAAATCTAACAGCTCGCAGTGGTCCTACGAGGAGGTCGAAGTCCGCGACATCTCATTGACGTACGTTACCCCTACCACGATCTCGCGCCGCACATGCATATAAAAGGACATTGTGATGGCATTGGATTCTCTTTGTATTGCGCTGCGAGACCTTCGGCTAACTGAAGCCGCAGCGACTACATCCAGATCCGCTCTCCCGTCTACATCTCACACTCGGCCGGCCGATATGCCGTCAAGCGATTCAGGAAGGCTCAGTGCCCCATCATTGAGCGCCTCACCAACTCGCTCATGATGAACGGCCGCAACAACGGAAAGAAGCTCATGGCTGTCCGCATTGTTGCCCACGCTTTCGAGATCGTACGTCTACCCGCTGCCAGAAATTTTGGGCCGCAGTGTTGGCCAGGAAAATTGGGTCAAGATTGCTAACAATCGTAGATCCACATCATGACCGACCAGAACCCCATCCAGGTCGCTGTCGACGCCATTGTCAACTGCGGTCCCCGTGAAGACTCCACCCGTATCGGTTCCGCCGGTACCGTCCGTCGCCAGGCCGTCGATGTGTCCCCTCTCCGCCGTGTCAACCAGGGTATCTCCCTCCTTACCATCGGTGCCCGTGAGGCCTCTTTCCGCAACATCAAGAGCATTGCCGAGTGCCTTGCTGAGGAGCTGATCAACGCTGCCAAGGGAAGCAGCAACTCGTACGCCATCAAGAAGAAGGATGAGCTCGAGCGTGTCGCCAAGTCCAACCGATAAAGGCGTGCATTCTGTGTATGTGTGTGCATGGTGTCTCTGGAAGGAGTTCTTTCGCATGGCTGTTCTGGTCGCATTTTGACCGGGCGGGATTGGGGGATCTTATGCATGACATGGCTTCTCTAGGTGGATAAGACCTCTTTCATGGTTGCATGATAAAAATGGACAATACGATACCAAATTCAAGCAATCGAACAGCTGCGTGCACGGTGATTCTTGGGCCTGAGTGGGACGCAGAGGGATGCTCTTATGTATGAACAGGAAAAGTTTGGCTGTACGCTATGTTGTATACATGTACTGGCCTTGACTCAATTAACGCTCACAAGACTACTGCAACCTGAATCCATCTATGGGTATCCGTCCTTTCCTATCTTTGTTTTTTTATCCGAAACGCCATGAATGCAACACCAACAGGGCTCGATGCTGGCCGAAAGCCTCACGCTCCCACCTTCCCAAGTACAACCTTCTCGAGGATATTTCCAAAGTCCTCGAATCCAAGCCTGCCACCGTTGTCTTGACCAAATCGCTCAGCTTCAGTATATGCCTTCGCCATAATCTGTTCATCAATCTTAACAAGCCAATCCCTTCCCGTGAGCATAACACGACTGCCCTCCGTCTGTAGCTGGGCCAACAATCCCGAAGCGCGAATCACTCTCTCTACCCACACCTTGTCTTTCCCCTCCTTCCATGCAGCCTCCAGCAGATCAACACAACCCTCTTCTTCAATCTTGCGCCGCACATAACTCACCACCCGCTCCCTCCTCGCCGCCTCTTCCTCAGCCTCCCTCTCCCTCTCGCGCTTCAGCGCTTCTCGCTCTTCTCGCTCCTTGGCTCGAATGATTTCCTCGGCAGCGGCACGGCGCTCGCGCTCCAGGGCAAGGGCTGCCTCGCGCTCCTCGCGGCCTTCGTCTTCTTGTCGCCGCCGGATCTCAGCTTCTTGGCGCAACCATTCGTTGTAGGCACGCTGCTGGTCCTTGCGCGCGAGCGACTTTGCTTTCTTTGTGCCGACGGTGCGGTGGGTGGGTGGTGCGCGGGGGTTCTGAGGAGGGGGGTTGGCGGGGCCGGGGGCGAAGAGATCAGGGTCTTCGTCTGGGTGGTGGCGGTGGTGGTTTGGTGGACGCGCGGGGTGGCCATCATCGTCGTCTTCAACGCGGGCTTGGTGCCGCATTGGCGGTGGTGTGGGTGCTCGTGGTGGTCTTGCGACGCCCGTGCCATTCTCGCCTTCTCCATCGTCTTGGAGGACCAGGCGCTCGTCTAGGGGTGGGTCGTCGCCTTCTACCTCCCCGTTGCCGAATTCGTTGTTGTCAGCTTGGTTGGTGTGATTGTTTTCTTCCCCTTGCTCCGTAGGAGAATGCCCCTGTTGCTGTTCTTGTTGTCGTTGTTGCTGAGCGTACCACTCGCCGATTTGCGGGGCAAAATATAGGGTTCCGCAGAGGACGGCTGTGTGTAACAGATCTTGCGAAAGTGGTGTGCCTGGGTGTGTGAACGGAAGCAGGAAGTTGAGAAGCGTGAACGGGAGGGATAGTATGGCTCCCATTATGGTTGTTGTTCGCTGCTTTCTGACTTGTTTTTAGAGGGAAAGTATGTGTTCAGAAATTTGTGTTCAAACGACAAGTCGTTCCGAAAGGATCGACTTTGGCTACCGTCCCATAGAAGAAATCAGTTGATATAAAAGATTTTCAAATTATTGTTTACTATGCTCAAAGTTGAGAGGTAATTGGGTAAACGGATTGGCAAGTGGTGATTTTGTGGAAGCGTGTCTGGAGCTGATGATGCAACAACGGCCTACGGCTAGTCAGGACTGGAGTTTGGGCCGCTAGTGTCGCTTTCGCTCTAGCGCCGAGTGCTGATGACCGCGTGGGGTATCATTCACACATTCTCCATCTCTCGTCCTACATTCATGTTGGACTCTGTTTTGTGTATGCTATCTTCCGGGATTCTTCTGAGGATAAGTTAGAAACTATTTCATCCCTGGACATTCGGAGACTGGGCTTTTCCGTCCGTTCGTCGCATCGGGTTATCTTTGTTCCTTACGGCCGTAGCCTTCTGGTTCCTCCGTAGCGCTCACCAGAGACGTTGGTGGTCAGCAATGCAAAACATAGTTGGATGAAACTGCACTGGGCCTGCGCCTCACAGCTGTGTCATGAAGCGGGGTCATGGAAATAACGGGCTGTGTGTGTGGCTAGTTTGACTTCGCCGGAGGCTTGGCTGACCGTTGGATGGGCGTTGGACGGGCTTGCGGCCGAAACCAATAGCATCGGAGCAACACAGCTCCTTCGTCCTCCTACTCTCCCAGCAAATCAAGCAAGTCGAATGGACTGAGCCTCGGCTGCTAGACAACTGCTAGACCAATAGTGCAATTCTAAGGCTGATGGCTATGGACTTGAATAATTCGGGTCGCAAATTGCTCCGGGTTGGGTGTAGGTCATGCCTTGTGAGACTGAAGATATATGAGTGCATCCCCAGGCGATGAATAGAAGTCATTCCGACATCAAGTCTCATTCCACTACTTTTGATTCTACAGAGCTTTCTTTTGCTAATTGTTGGGTTTTGAATATTCTAACTCTCAACCAATTGAAAGGGCGCCTCTCCCGCTGTTACATACCACACCCGCAACCAATCCATCTCTCCCGCAGCCACAACCTGCTTCATCACCTAGTTTTTCCATCTCGAGTTAGCTTCACACATTCCAAAATGGTTGTGGAGACCACAGATGTTTGGCCTAACACGGCCGGCTTCGACACAGACTATCAGGAGCACGAACCCGTTGAACTTAGCGTCCAAGGCAACATTCCGCGGTATGCTGCGGGAGTTCTGTATCGAACCGGTCCCCTCGGCTTCAAGGCCAAGACGAATGGTGGCAAGATATGGGCAGCAAACCACTGGTTCGACGGCTTCTCCTGCGTTCATCGTTTCCAGATCGATTTTCCAAATGCCACTGGCCCACCCAAAGTAACGTACAGGTCTAGACGTACAGTGGATGAATACCTCGAGATTGTGCGCACGACGGGCAAGCTGGACAGTGCGACTTTTGCACCAAAGCGAGACCCCTGCGAGAGCCTTTTCCAGAAGGTCATGGGTGTATTCTTCCCTAAATACCAGAACGAGAAGAATGTTGGAGTAACCCTCTCGATCAACATGCCGGGAGGCGAAAAGATTATTCGCGATGGGGAAACCAAGACTAGCAATCATACCAGTGGCATACAGTCCCTGTGTGCGAAGACAGACTCGAGTGCTCTCAAGATGATCGACCCAGAAACGCTGGAGCCTAGAGGATATGCTCGTCAAAGCCGCCTCCATCCAGACCTCAAAGGGCCCTTTTCTGCGGCGCATGCGAAGACGGATCCTGAAACAGGGGATTTGTTCAACTTTAACCTTGAATTCGGTCGCCCTTGCACGTATCGCGTCTTCCGTGTCTCTGCAGCCACGGGCGAGACCGAGATCCTTGCCACTTTCCCTGGCAAGCCAGCATACATTCACTCCATCTTCATCTCAGGAAACTATGTCATTCTTTGTGTGTGGAATTCTCACATCACTTGGAACGGCATTTCGCTCTTGTTCCACAAGAACATCATCGACTCGATCGCCAACTTCGACCCCAAGTCAAAGGCAACATGGTACGTTGTCGATCGCAAATCAGACAAGGGCTTGGTCGCAACCTACGAGAGCGATCCTTTCTTCTGCTTCCACAGCATCAACGCCTGGGAAACGCCCTCGGCCTCTGATCCCAGCAAAACCGACATCATCGCAGAACTGAGCATGTTCGAGAATCTCGACGTTGTGAAGCGCTTTTACTACGACAACATTATCTCGTCTATCGACACGCCCGAGTACAATGGCAAGAACCGCATGACGTCTCTCCCCATGCAGACGCAATTCCGCCTTCCCAGCGTCGACGCCGGCTTGCCTGCAACAAAGCCCTTGCCAGCTGAACTCGTGTTCAAAGCCGAGAAATTCAACTCGATGGAACTCGGTACTATCAACCCAGCATACCTGACCCGCCCTCACCGTTACACTTACGGCTGCGCGGATCGTCTCCGGTCGACCTTCTTCGATGGTATTGTCAAGTTCGATAACCAGACTCAAAAGTCCATTTTCTGGGAGGAAGATGGTCACACGCCTGGTGAACCGATCTTCGTTGCTAATCCCGAGGGAACTGATGAGGATGATGGTATACTGCTGAGTGTGGTGCTAGATGGATACAAGGAGAAGAGCTATTTGCTGGTGCTGAGTGCCAAGGATCTGAGTGTTATGGGGCGAGCGGATATGAATGGGCCGATGAGTTTTGGCTTCCATGGCACGTTTGGTGGGGCGGGGCAGAAGTACAGGGGTGATATTTAAATTAGGGGCTAGACGCGGTATCGGTAGATGGAGTTTGGTTTGTCTTTGAGTACATACAAGTATGTCTTGTAAGAAGCATGTTTTGTTCTGGTCTAGTAACTGGGTTAGTATACAAGCATAGTACTGGAATTAATCAAATAAATACAAAGATTGCAGTTTTAACACACGCAAAAGAAAAAAAAGGGGCAAGCGACCCCAAGAGCATCATATCGTAGGATTAAGCGGAGCTTTCGAGGTCAGTTTTGATGTTGGCCCTGCAGCTGAAGGAGTTATTTGCATCACGCTACCAAAGTCTAAAAAAACACTACTCACTTTTCAACCGAGATCGGAACTAAACGTCATGTTCAATATGGTACCGGGAGCTCGTCGTAAGAGGATATGTTTCTCTAGAAAGACAAATCGGTTTCACCAGAGGTGATAATGATTGAATTTGAGCATTTCCTCGCATCAACAGCTATACATGAATTGAAGCGTAAGACTCAAGGAATTTGGTGGCGAGATTCTAGTAATCTCGAATTGCGTGTGCTTGTAGCTAGTGATGCCCTTATCTCACCGTCGACAAAATATTTCTGAGCTAGATTGTCTGGACTTGAAAATACCATCGTTCAACTATCTTTCGACTGTTCTCCTTACCTAATGACAATCCAAGCTGTCATGTTTGAGCTGTCCGGGTGTGGCTGATCTACCCGTTGCGCCGAGCATCCCCGAGTCCCCGGGTTTTACTCGGCCCTTCTCACCAATCATCGTGTTGAATGTATGCATCTTGGCTGATCTCCACCCATGTGGCTGAAGTTCTTGACTTGGTTGAAAACATTGAAATCTGTTGATATGAGGCGATTCGGGGATGTCTCGGCACAATTCTGGATTGAAAATCATGATGAGCGAAAATATATATAGACATTGAATCCATGTGGTGTAGGATAAACTGTCAACATAGCATTCGCTCATACATCATCTTCTAATTTACGTCAAGTCTTTCGCTAAATTCGATCATCAATTACCCTTAACCATTCATCATTTCCATACGAAATATGTCGACTTCGAACTCTGAAAGCTCCAGTCGCAGCGCTTCGGTGACACTCCCTGCTGGTCGATCCAACTCCTCGAGTCAGCATCAAACGTTCTCAGCTTCATCATTGCGATCTGCGCTCAAAAAGCCGTTCCAAGGCTGGAGCAAGGAACTGCTTCGAGCGAGAGACGATGACGACGATGACTACAACTTCTCGAGCGGAATGCGTCGCGGCGCACAGAATTACAACGAAGAGGCTTAAGACCGCACTAGCCCAGAGCAGCACGAAAAGAAAAGGCGATAGGCAGACGAACGTGATGAAGCGAAGGAAAGAGCCGACGGCTGAAATGGGTTGATTTAAGCAATGCGCGCGTGAGGCTCGAGTGGTTGTGGCGTTATTGAGCGCCTTGTATTTGTGCTATTTGCAGACCTAGGGGAGACACGGGCAGCGGAAGAGTGGTCTATGTGTTTTGCTTTTGTTGACAAACTGTTCTTGATACCCCTTCCTTACTCAAATTCCGGTTTGCGCAATGAACCGTTACCTCTGATATGGCACGATCTTTGGGCTGCCACTTGCATATTGTCGGAACCTGTGCATAGGCGTGGAGTTACAAGAATGATATCATCTTGGCAGATGACCCCCTACGTAGATCCTGGCTCACCGGTCTGTCAAGCTTCCAGATCCCATGCGCTTCGCATCATGACCCCCAATGTGATCTGGTGCCTGGCCACGCTCCCGAAGTATCGGTGCGCACGTCAATGCCCCTTTGTCGAGATTGAGGAAAATCGCGCTAATGCCACGCTTGCTTAACGAGATTGGGGTTGCTTGATATTGGTTCAAAAGGCGACGCCCGAAACACGCCCAGACGAAAACATCCAGCCGAGTTTTTTTCCACATGAGCCAGCAGAGCCAATGTATGAGCAGATGGTCATGCCGTAAACATCATGCGCGGTGAGCCAAAAAAAAAAGAGAGACACACCCTGGATTTTAAGACTGCGGCCCAGATCAGGCCTGCAAAAAAAAAAAAACGCCCATTATCACTCCGGTCATCTCTCTGTCCATTGGAACAATTTCTAGGCGGCAGTCTAGAATAAGGTCGAGCTAGCTCGCGATGGTGTTAGCGAATCAACCTGGAGAGGCGTGCAACTCCACGTCAGGGGGGCTGTGCTCCTTAGGCCACCTGCATTGTGCATTATTTCCGCTATCCAGAGAAGGCGTACAGGCTCGATCTCTTCCAGTTAAATAGGCTCAGCTAGCCCATCTGCCCTTCTGAAAACAAGCTTCATTCGTTATTGCTTGTCCTTAGATACACCACCCTCGTTCTCAATAACTAAAAAACCACAATTGTTTCGGCACACCAAACCAGCATAATGTCTAAGATTCTCTCTACCGCCCTTTTCGCCTCGTGCGCCGCTGCGCAATTGACCACCTCGGCATGGATGCCAGGTACTGGAGATAGCGACATCTCTTATGAAGCATCGGTAATCAAGGTTGAGGATGATCGTACCACACTCTCCCTTGCAGTGAAGGGTCTGTCAGATATGACCGATTTGGTCGTAAGTATTCACAAACCCCAGTCGGCTGGTCCATACTAATATGCTACGTTCAGGACAGCATGGCTCAGACAGTCACCCTTGCGGGCAACACTTACTATGCATTTAACGGTGCTGCTGCTGAAGCAGGTGTGACCATCAGCATTACTGGCGAGTGCTCGCGCAAGAACACCGACGAGGAGTCAGCCACCTGCAGTATTTCCACAAAGGGCCTTGAAGAAGCTATGAGCTCAGCGTGCGCGGAAGCTGGTGCCTCTGAGGAAATGTGCGCTAGCGGAGTTCTCCAGCCGAGCACTTCTACAACGCTCCCCAAAGGATACTTCACCATGGCTCAGATCGTTGTTACCGCTGGAGCAGACTCGCTTCCCAGTGCTTCTGCAGCTGCGACTCCATCAGTTGGCAGTGCCTCACCTACTGCATCTGGTGCCTCCAACTCTGGCAAGCCTACTGCTTCTGGCTCCGACAATGCTGCCGCCTCTGGAGCTTCCAAGACGTCTCAGGCGGCTCCACAATCTACCAATGCTGCACCATTGATGACCATGGTTCCCGCCTTGGCCGGTCTTGGTGCTGCTGCCGCTTTCTTCTTGTAGGCGCTCTGGCAAGCAGACATCTCATCCTGTCCAGGAAATGTCGACTCAATTTTAACGTCACAAACGTATTTTCGATACCCTACACCCGAAACACGTATTCATAGCATGCAATTTTTTAATGATCAAGATTTATACAAAAAAAAATTCAATTTACTCTCATGAAATCGCCCGTTACAATGTCAGAATCTCTAGTTATCGTCTTCCTGCGTGAGACAAACCATCCTCTCCCCTTTCTTGCCGAAACAACAGCGTCCTTCCTCGTCTTGCAGAACATCTCCACAGTACACATGGCCTTCGCAATCCTCGTGTGCACATTTCCAGTTGGCTCCATCCCCTCCTTTCTCTAGGATATAGCATCCCTCTTTACATCCTTTCACACCTTGCTTGAATCCGTCGTTACCCTTGACATGCTTGCACCGCATCTGCCACGGAAAGTATGCACTCTTCAGGACGACAGTCTTCTGAGGCAGGCCCGATAACTCTTTAAGAGGGGAGTAACCGGAAGGGTCCTGGGTACGTTTAGCACTGGGTGTACGGATGAAGTTCAAGAGTGACTGCTTCAATGGTAGACGTGGCGGGACAAGAACAGTAAGTTTGTATGGGGTCGTGTGCATCTCGAACTCCCCAAGGGGGTCATAGTATGGGCCTAGCTCCATTTGTGCGAAGTACCTAGCTAGATCCAAGGTGTATAGGATTAATGGAGTGTTTGCGCGGTGTTGGTAAGGGCAGTACTGTTAGTCTATCGTTGGGGGAAATAGCAAGTCGACTTTTTAAGTGTTTGCCAAACAAGAGCATCGTGTGGCGAGTTATTGTGCTTGACGTATGCCATCATTGTGAATAAACGACAAAGAAAAGGCGTTGTTGGAGACACGCGACAACGCATCTGCAGCGACGAAATATCAGGGGTTACACAGCTGCATGATTCATTGAGAGCTTAAAGGGCTCAGGATATGCTGTGATGATAAAAGTATGACACGATTTTGTGACAGCTTTTGGAATCAGGGACATCCACTACAAGAGTTATTATGTGGTACTGCGGGGAGTCACTGAAACTCGACCAGCTATCTAGACACGTGAATTTGAAAGTATGTTCATCGATTTACACGAGACAGCATAGTTTTCGCATAGCTGGTGTCACTCATCGGTGGGCAACGAAGCGCTTGCGAAGCGCAGATGCTAGATGCAACTAATATCGCCATGTTGGTGAATGCGCAAACTTAACCCTTCACAAACCCTTCGTTTACAGCAGTACTTCATGCAGCTCACTGATGTCTCGAACTTACTCATTATCAGGCGTGGTATCCACACTCTATAGCAGTCCACTCTCTCAATCGTCAACCAAGGCTATACCATCCATGGAGAAGTTCGTCAACACACAGCTTCACCCAGCACACGCATGCAACATCTGTACCGAGAGCTTTAGTTCGGATCATCAACCCGTTGCTCTTCCATGTCAGCATATATTTGGCCACGAGTGCATCAAAAAATGGCTGTTAAGCGGCCAAGGGAATACGAATGCCTGTCCGAGCTGTCGCCACGTACTAGTCCCAAGGTCAAGCCCTCGCGAAACCTTTAACGCACTCTCGATATGGCAAGGGCTTTCCGACATGCCAACGGAGCGTTTACAAATCTTCATGTCCAGAATCTGGTCAGGGCTTCAAAAGCTTTGGCAGCGACATCCTAAAGGATGTTTTACCGTGACTTTGATCCTTGATCAAGCTATCATCCCCGCACTCACCTACACCATAAACACCACTACCAGAAACCCAGGCCAAGACTGCATGGTCGACTGCTACAATCTCGTTGCTGCATCCTGGGACTCTCTAGGGCGGCCTGATCTCGCAACTGGGCTGGCCATTCCTCTAGTGCGCCTTGCACGCTTGATGACCAACGCCGGAGCCGTCCTACCCAAGTACATGACAACTAGCTCGCGCACAAACAAACTCATCTGGCGCGCAAACGCCTGTCTCCCTATTGCCGACGAACACATTTCCTGGAACTTCATCATCGAAGCCGCACAACCTGCATCCACGCGCTACTTTGAATTACTGCACCTCTACACTGTCTTGATCAGCCAGAGTATCGCACATTTCCCGGAACCACACCCATTTCCATCAAGGAGACATGATGTCATGAATTTGGTGGTGGAACGGTGCTGTACGAAGATTGGGGGTAGTGGCTGCGCTTGGAAGGGCAGGCCTAGTAATGAGCTGAAGGATAAATTGGTGGTAGTGTACGAGGAGCTTCGAAGATACCAGATCGAGAAGGGTAAAGTGAGCCTGCGAGGGCACAGTGAAGAAGAGGCAATTGTTCGAGGTCTATGGGCGCTTGCGGCCTGGAGTAGTGCAAGAGGAGCACGATCTTGAAAGAAAAGGAGAATTAGTCGAAGGGAAATATTGGAGGAACTAGGGATGTTGAAATTGAGCGTATGATTGGACCTAAGTTCAGGCATTTCCAAGTTTTGTTGAAGTAATTGGGCAACTACACATCGTATTCCCGACTCGGTATGGTATCTACACGCATCCAATCATACCTTGGAGAGCTGTATTGACCGGCTCACTGTGTGACTTCCTGGGCGGTAAGATGTTGCCCCACATGTGCCTAGCACAACAGTTACCAGGCGCAGAGCAGCCGCTATGACAAGGCTCAGTGAAACTTCATCACCTAGTGCTAGGCATTTTTCTACAACAGTTATAGGGTACAAATCTTCTCTTTGCATAGCAGGGCACGAATGTGAGTAAATTGACATCATCATGGTTTACTTTCTTGCCACAGAACGTATTGCGTAACTACATGACCCAATCATGACATGTAGTATTCTCTTCCCCGCCTATTTTATATCCGAACTCTTCACAACTGTACCGAAAACATCTGCCAGCTCCGCCAACACCACTCTGGTGACATCATCACCACCCACCCCAGGAATGTCACGGTCGCCGATCGCATCCTCGAGTAGTACTACCTCATAGTCCTTCTGGAAGGCCTCGCGCGCGGTCGTAGATACGCATACATGAGCCATGTAGCCGACCATGACAATCTTCTTGGCACCCATTTTTTGGAGAGTCTCATGCAACTTGGTCTGCTCAAAGGCTCCCGGGTATATCTTCCAAATTTTGGTCTCGTCATCCTGGGTGGCTGTTAATCTTGTAAACTACTCCATATCAGGATGTAAGACCTACCTGCGCTTTGCATTCTTCGAACTGCTCTGCTAGTTCTGTACCCGGTGTGAATATTGGCGCGCCTTCCGGCGTTTTATGCATTACATGGATCACTGTTCCACCAGCTTTGCGGTATTTGGTAATTAGATCCGCAATGACCTTTCTACTAGAGTCCACGTTGGTGACCCTGAGTTTACCGGACACCTTGCGCTGTTAGTCTTGCGCTTCCACTACTCTATGTGGGAAAGGTCTGAAGTGAGGCGTACATATTCATTCTGCGCATCGATGACGAGAAGGACAGAGTCGCCAGTGGAAGCAGTGTGTGACGGTAGGTCCAGAAGGCTTCGGAAAGTTGGAGGTGTCATGTCGAATATTCACTATGTCTAGTTGTCCAGTACCGGTATGTTGCTTGGGTAGATGCCAAAATGAAAGCAGTGCGGCTTTACAAATGTCGGGATGTAGATTGAAATTCCTTTGTTAAGAACTGGCAATATTGTGAGAAGAAATGGTAAAGTAGATTGAATATTCCCGAGGCAGAAGGAGGTTTTCATATATGTGGTGAACATCGTTACGCCATAGATCACGTATCAAAGTGGGTACTTCTATGTCGCGCTGTTGACGCTTCCATATGGTGAAACTTGCCACCATGTGCCACCCGTTCAAACCCGAGCTATTTGAAGTGTAGTTGGTCTGAGCATACCTAATCCGAAAAAATCGGTATGCTGGGATGATGTAAGGTAGAAAGTATGAAAGAATGAGCATTTAGTATTGGCTTGTAGTTAGCCAATCAAGCTTCAATATATGGACTACCCATTCAGGCAGTGCAGCCGACCAAATCCACAGACATACTTTCGCAATGGAATTTGAACCGAAAAAGATACAGAAGTATAACAAAATTCATTTCTCAATTGCGCTGATTCTCAACTTGGTCGCGAGCATTCGCAAGGAGGCAATACATTGATTAAATATATTTAGATAACAAATTGGTTAAGATGTTCCGAGAATCAAATGGTCCTTAAAGATGTACCCTGGATGCTCGCTATCGGAGCTTATGAACATTCATAGAAATTCGATTGCATGTTACATTCAGAAGAGCTCTTGTCTGGTGTCCTATGTTAGCTAGGATCTGTTTCTCTTAGCTGAGTTAGCTTACCTTATCAAAGATATGTCCTGCCACCAGGTGCCTGTTCCCTGATCTCTTTCAAATGTTTGCCATGCTCCTGAATAGCCTCTCGGCTTGTTTTCTTTACCTCTCCCTGACGGAGGGCATAAGAGTACCAAGTTTTGAAGCAATCTTTTTGCTGTGCTGTTGGGTAACGTACCCCTTTAGCACGATGGGCTTGGATGACTGCGTGTTCGAGGGTGCGGGTTGCAGCAGGCATGTTTACGATGTGTATAGCGATTTTGGAATTGCAGAGCTATTTAATGTCTCAATTTATGTCGAAGAGAGTAGAGGATGCTTGAGATCGGGATTCTAGTACAGATGCGGAAAGCAGACCCGTTGTAAAGTATTTGGTCACGTGATTATCACACAAGCACCACAGGTGTCGCACAGTTTGTTTATGAGGCTAATCTTGTTGTGTGAAAGACGAAAGATAATTGTGGAACTTGGAGAATCGGGTACGGCGAGAGATGCTTTAATGTGGCCAATTCCGTCCTGACACTGCCTTCGGCTCTCCGGGTCTCCGCACTTTGTAGAACGCCGGTCGTGCGCATCCGCACAGGGCGACCATTCTCAACACTGCGATCATGCATGGGGCTATTTTAGCGTAAAAATCGGGGTGATGTGTCTGATTCCGGCTTATATGTGTCGGACAGTTCAGTATCGGGTAGATCACCATCGGACAATTACGTGACTGTAGAGAGACGACGCCGAGCATCAGTCGCGTGCACGATTTCGAACCCAAACATATGACGACGATAACTCAAAGCAACATGGCGAAGCCCATATTCGTGGTGAGGGAATCTCCTGAGCTCCTATCAAAGTTTCCAGTGATCCAAACTGTGACACACCCCGTCGTACGGCTGAGAATCCCAACAGACCACAATCGGGAAGAGACGGAACGGTACGTCTGATTACATGAAATCGGCAAGGGGGATCATCAAATCAGGGTCGCTTATCTTGATCAAGATGTTGGATCTGCAAACTGGGAGGAACAGAACGCGGGGTAGCAAGTGCATCGAAGATCATGGAACTGATATGACTTTGATGGCTAGAGCGCAGGAACAGTAAATATGTTGCGGGTCCGCACTGCCATCGCAAGCAATATACATGGCTCGCCTGCGATTGAGAGCCGTGTTGTGATAATATATGATAACAAACAGAACAGGCGTATAGGGACCTATTTACTATCAATCTTACCACTCACGCAACCAACTTAGGCAATTTGTCGTACATCAGGCCATATATTCAACAACTCGAGCCTAGACTGGAATTGTGATCATCCAGCGCTTCCTTTCGGCAGAAAGGGAGATCCTGTCCCCCACCAGCTTGATAGGTAACATTTCAAGACTAGAAGGAACGCTGGGTAAAACTGACGCTGTTTTCGACATGACTGCGTCCTATTCGCTCTGAAGAAATTGGTACAGAGACATGCGAAGGTAATGCACGAAAGCATGTGATCGCTGCATTGACCCTAAGATAAGATGGGCATGGAGAGCAATCAATTTTCGGATATATCGAAAGGCGATGACAAGGCTCAGCACAAGCATGTGACTTCCAATCAGTCCTAGAGTCTGACACGCATCGCGGACAGTGCCTTAGATCTGTTAGGCTAACCCTTCAGCCTGGGATTCATGCCATTGTAGCATACCATGCATACTTCGCTTTGCGTATCTACATATGTGTATAACTCATCCTAAAAACATCGCAGCAACCGTGCAAGAATGAGCTGTCAGATCTTATGTGTCCGTAGTTGTGCGAATGGGATGGTAAAAACAGCGATATCTAAAGCTGGCACCATGTTTTGACATCTGGCCTCGTGGGCTCCAATATGCGGATCCTGTGGGATTGCAAAATACACGAAGATTCTCAAAGAAAAGAGACATACTGGTTATCCCAACAATCCCATTAAGCTCTATATACCCGTCGATAATTTCTATTGTTGGAACTGTAGCGTTGTCCTAGATTCCATGGAGTCATGCAGACTGGTGATCTATCGCCGTGTCCAAGACGACCTTGAGGATTGACTTTAAGCTGTGGCCGGCACATAAGTGCCTCATGATTTTTCACGACACACTCCCATATGACCGTTCGGTATGATTTTAGTATTTGTAACACACACAGAAAGTGTTGAACAGTCGCAATGATTAAGAATTTGCCAAATTCGGCCCTATCAAATAGATGATAAGTTTGTATTTTTTGTGCCAATGCCGCTCTTCAAGTGCTAGACATGTAGATCACCTTTTCAAAGTCAAGCAATTATCATCATACTCAAAGCATTATTGTCGAAGACTGTTTCTATCCTGAGATACCTGCGTTCTCTGTCATTAATTCACCGACATAGGCTCGAAGCCACATGTGAGGGAAATGATGAGGGTATTGAGACGCGTAATCACAAGATGGAAACGGCTGGAGCATTTTTTTCTGGAGTGCAGTCAGCCAATTTGTGAAGGAGAGAACTTTCTCGAAATGAGCAGTCCTAGTTGTGTTGAGCAAATTTCTTCCCGCGATTATACATCACCAGACCTAAACCTGCTCGGAGAACTGCGCCGCTGCCCAGCCCCCTGAGCCCGAGGAAATGTGTAAGGCAGATTTCATCGGCCTTGGATAAAATTAGATACGGCCAAATTGCGAAATCGTCAATCAAACACTCGCCATCATGACGTTCTTGACCTCGAGCCGGTTAAAAACAGAGGCAAACTTATCTGATCGGGTAGCAGAGCAGCTTACTAGGTGAGACATTGAAGGCAACATATTGAATCCAAGAGTCAAGATAGGGCGTGCAATTTCATTGCTTACTAGCTCATCTTCACATTGCCATAATCGCCCAACAGAAACCTTCCAAATGACATCGCAGTAGCGTGAGTAACGGCCAACGCAAAACCCGCACGAGAAAGCCTGAGCAAAATTGGACCTCGCATGAATACGTTATTCAGCAACAATTGATGAATGGGGATGGTTTTCTGTTGTTCAGGTACTTGTTCTTATCCCCTGTTCCCAGTACTCCGGCTATCTCCACTATGCTAACTGAACTTTGCACATCTCTGACTCGATCGTCGTGCCGGATATCCATACGATGTCGTAGTAGCACACCTACTCTGATAGCCATACCTTCCTTAAAGAACCCCAATGTAATATCAAAGACCATCGGTTCGGCCTTTTTTTAGTTACCCCAGATGATAGGTCCACACGTTACGTTCCTGAAAAAGAAAGGGTTTGATAGTCCCCGTGGTCCGTAGGGTGACTTGTCGTGTGAGTGCTAGCACAGGCTAATTTCTAGTCCACACCAAGACATTGTGGGTGGAGCCACCTCGACTTGGCATCATACCGGGGTGCAGTAGTCTGGGCGTTGTCCTCCTATAGTGGCTCTACTTATTAACGACCTAGTGTCAACGGTGCCTCGGAACCTTCCCAAAGGAGGCGCGCATCCGGACAACAGTGGGATACTGACACACTTCTTCAAACACGTCATAAACGCCCCGTAGACAATTTCCGATGGGTTGTGAGATTCATCGCCTTATTTGCATGGTTTGGGCATATCCTTTTCTCCGTTGCATTTCGTGATTCGTTCCAGAAGGTTATCTCCGTAGGATCACCCACATGGAGACCCACTTTTCTGCACTCCACGCCTCAATCCCGGGCCAAGACATCCACCACGCTTGGCAGTGGTAGTGGAATCGGTAAAGTACCGGCTGCTATATAACTTGGCATTATGTCTTCAACCGGTGGTAAACTGAAAAATTGCCGATGTGTCCCGCCGTGAGCGCTGTGGATTTGGTGATGTGCGTTGCTAAGTCCATCGCGTATGCAAGTCTAGCCCAAATCATGTGTCTACTAGGCTACGATAGTACCTGAAGAGTGTGGGGTAGGGGTGAGCATGTGTTCTTGTGGCTTATTTTGATATTAAATTCCTCGAAACCAGGTTCAAACAGCGCGTTAAAACCGGGTACAGCAGTACTTTTTTAATTATGTCTTGCAGATTCGTGCAAGGGCTACGGATCTTTGTGATCGCTCTATGCTGGTGGTGGCTACCGAAATTGGATGGCAATCGGTGCATGTACCTTTTGCGTCTTGACTCGGTCATTGTAGCCGCTGTTCGGGCGCGAGCTTCTTGAAGTGAGAAGCTCTAACCCATCACCAGTATACACCAGCACGATAGAGGCAAGGCTCAAGACCAGATCTCATGACCCTCAGTATGGGTTCTTCCCGCGATTCAGGCTTAGCTACCACTCGGCGTAGAGATATAAGTTGACGGTTGCTCCCATTCAAGATCTTCACTGCATCCAACAAAGATCAGCAACACTCAGTACAAAATGGTCTCTTTCAAGTCTCTCCTCCTTGCTGCGGTGGCTACCACCAGCGTCCTCGCTGCTCCGTTCGACTTCCTTGCTGAGCGCGACGATGGCAACGCGACTGCTCTTCTTGAGAAGCGCCAGTCCACTCCCAGCTCTGAGGGATACCACAACGGATACTTCTACTCGTGGTGGACTGATGGCGGCGGCTCTGCCCAGTACACCATGGGTGAGGGCAGCAAGTACTCCGTGACATGGAGGAACACTGGCAACTTCGTTGGTGGAAAGGGATGGAACCCAGGAAATGGCCGGTATGATGCGAATAGTATCTGATGATGAGATTCTCGTTAACCTGATTTCTTAGTACCATCAACTACGGTGGAGCTTTCAATCCTCAGGGTAACGGATACCTCGCTGTGTACGGATGGACCCGCAACCCTCTTGTGGAGTACTACGTAATTGAATCCTACGGCACCTATAACCCCAGCAGTGGAGCTCAGTACAAGGGCACCTTCCAGACCGATGGTGGTAACTACGACGTTGCTGTCTCCACTCGTTACAACCAGCCCTCCATCGATGGAACCAGGACCTTCAACCAGTACTGGTAAGCAGTCTCGGCACCTATCTCAGTTATGATACAGGTACTAATCATGATTTCAGGTCTGTCCGCACCCAGAAGCGTGTAGGCGGAAGCGTGAACATGCAGAACCATTTCAATGCTTGGGCTCGTTACGGTCTTAACTTGGGTCAGCACTACTACCAGATTGTCGCTACCGAAGGCTACCAGTCATCCGGAAGCTCCGAGATCTACGTGCAGACCAAGTAAAGAAACTCTCGACCGTAACAACACAAAGGCTGCCAAATATGAGCCTGCAACTTTTCCAGAGATTACGCGGCCAATTATGATTTTGGAGAAGTCAGGAATGACTAGACTAGATTAGACAAGGAGAGTGTGATGGATAGTTGTTGGCAAATATATCAGAGCGAGGACAGTATCTTATCGTATCTCTAAAGATATGTCAATCGAATCGCTATGAAAAATCATTACCTACAGCCTGCGTATCGTGATCATCTTATCCTTCCAAAACGGGTAATGTGCCATGTCCTAGCAACTAGGTTTAGCTTCGCGGCATCTATTTAGCCTGATAGAACCTTGAGCATGCCAAGATTCTTCAACTTCTTGTTTCAAAAGCTGCCAAGATCGGACCAGAGGAGTTCTATGGACAGGCTGCATAGGTAATCGAGCATCGTGGGCGCGGAGCAGGACTCTAATCAAAAGCTAATAGACAAAATGACATCGCAGCACTCGTTCGTGATAAAGACGTTAGCATATTGATCTCACTCAGGTATCGAGCTTCTGTTCGGCTATCTATATGAACGCATAATGACTGAGCGGCAATTTCCCCGATCGCCTACTTGGAAGCTTCCGTCCCATAGCGTGGTAACTCTACATTTTATTGAACACGTTTGTCCCAGTGATGTATTGCTCCGTGTCTTCCCTCATCCTGCTTTCAGTCTCCATGTCGTAGCTATCCTCAGTAACGATAAGTTCATCTGTCAACCCTTCAAGCAGAACGCTGTTATGTGCCTCGGCTTCGGCCATGAGATCGAAACTCTCTCCAGACTCACTTCCAGCCTTCTCGAAAACATCAAGACCACCGTCGAACCATCGTGCTTGTTCACCGATCCAGTCAACACCACCAGTACGGCGATTGCGGCGGATAACCTCCTTCTCTTCAAGAGGGAGCAAAGGAAGTTCAACCTTGGGTGGCAGAATCGTGCGGCGATGCCAGGCGCCGAGGAACATGCCTTCAGGATCGACCTCGTTGCGGACGCGGTTGTACTCATCAAGGTCGCTACCGTACACTGACGAGAGATAGGCGTTGTCGACAGACTGGAAGTTCTTCGCCCAATGAGGCCTGCCATTGTACTCCTTCATCAAATATTCAAAGGCTTCATAGTAGCGTTCTCGGCAAGGGGGATCTTGGCCATAGGGGCGATAAAGCGTGGCGTTAAGATACAAGGCGGGTGTGTTTGGATAAGATGTATCAAGGAACGGACGGGGCTCTCGGTTGACGGTGTTGGCGATGCGGACCTCGATAGGTGAATGAACATACAGACCTTTGGTACTAAACGGGAGGCCAGAAGAATTTTCGTCCCCATGGAGCCAGTTTGTGAGGCGAGTCAGAGCTTCGGGTCCTTTGTCGAGGGGAATGCTCCATTCGTTGACAAACTGAGAGTAGAGGCAGTTCATAAGGAGTTCAGTGCGTTGTTCACCGACTGCAGAGATGACACTGCCGTCTTTGAAACCGTATTGCATACCGAAGACGAACCACTCCACCCACGGCAAGAAGCGTGGGACATATTGTGATATCCAGAGCAAGATATGATATGTATGATAGCCAACGCTGCCACCGTACCAGTTGTATTCCGGTGCGCGGTGGGGCTTTTTAGTCTTGTCTGCGCGCCAAACTACTGCACGTTTCATGTACGGCAGCCACCATACTCTGACGAACTCGTTCGAGGTCCATAGTCCATTGTTCCAATCCGCCAGTACATCTTCAATTGGCCGTATGGTCTGCACCCACTCGACGTTGTTGGCCTCGACCATCTGAAACTCGATTTCAACAATGATACCCAACGCACCCAGCGATACCAATGCGGCCCGAAAGAGGTCGGGAGACTGCTTCGGCGAGCATCGAACTGCCTGACCGTTGGCCAGAACTATGCGCAGACTCTGAACGCGGTCCGAGAGGAGGCCATGGTCATATGAGCTGCCGTGTGTAGCCGTCGCAATGGCTCCAGCTAAAGACTGAACGTCGATGGAACCCAAATTTGGCATTGTCAAGCCGTGGGATTTTGCCTGAAGATTTAAGTTGTGCATGCGTATTCCAGCTTGCACCGTCATTGTTTTGCGCTCTTTGTCCACCTTCAACACCTCGTTGAAGTCGTCCAGGTTGACCATCCATGATGAGGTGCATGTGAGGTCCGAGGGCGAATGTCCGCATCCTACAGTCACGACCCGTCTGCGCATGCGCCGTGCAAGATTGACCACTTTTTGGATCTCCTGGAGGGTCCGAGGGCGGATATAGAGCTCCGGCCTCGAGTGGAAGGTTCGGGCCCAAGTATGGTGAACGTGGGATTGGGATGCGCGGAAAGGAACGCCGGGGTCGGTACGATCGAGCTCTATGGAGAGACGTGGCGGCATCATGATGCCCGGTGCACCGCCAAAAGAAGGCGACTCCGCCATCTTGGTGGTGTTGGGGAGTTATAAACTCATGAGACGTGATGATGGCGTACAGCAAACCGAGCTGAGATCGAAAGACTCCAGATGACGTTAGCGCAACCCCGCCATGCAGGAACGCGCCAAGACTTTACACATCAAGAGACGGCCTGATTCGGACACTCGTGCATGGTACTCGACAGTCAGAATTGTCGATGAGCAAGCCATTTCTAAGGATATGTCAAGATGAAGCATATGCTGAACAACAACTTTGCACTTAGCTACATTAATAGATTGCGTCTATTCAAGAAGTCCTCAAAGCAGCTTCTATGAGGAGCCGCCATGCTACACGGTCCATGGCATCTTCTGCTATGTGTTGGAGGATTGTTCTGTAGTCTAACATTGACATCACCTCATCCGAATTCTGGGTGTTAATGACGATTACCCACGCCGACCCATCAATCGTGGCAAACCTTAGCGCGTCTCTAGCGCGGACCTATACTATGGCGGGGCTGCCACTTCACCTCTCGACTGCTGCACTGTCTGTGCGGCCTACATTCATCAATTGCAATGAGAACTAGTACTAAGGAGATCGCGACCATTTTTGAAAGACTTGTGTTGTCTTTTTGTTTCCATTCATTCATCCAATTTTGGATAACTCTCAAGCTTGTCTTCATCAGTCTTGCAACCGTATCGCATTTTGTCCCTATATAAATAGCGAATTGTAACAATGGCAGATATGATGTTTATTACGCTATATCAATGCTACTATGAGAATGTATCAAGTGCGACAGTCCTCAAATACTCAGTTTCCCAAGCCTTTTCTAGGCATACAAATCGTAGACCATGTTCTAGCGTCATGTCCTGCATAGGAAAATAGTAAAGGACATGCTCCAGTATTTTATTATCGATTTCTTTAGTATGACGAGAGAGGAGAAAAAGTCCCACTTAATTAGATCGGCCGTCAACTTCCAGAGCCACCACGACGCGGTACATCACTATATGTCTGTTCACTGAGTTGGACATACCACAATACAAAATCACGGGATCGTAAGCTTAATTCTACCATTTCTGATTTTGTATACACCATCAAGGACAGTACCTCAGTATTTTATTAAGCATGTGAGCGGCTTGGCGGTCTGTTTGCTCACTCCCGTTTGGTCGTGCCTTCCTCGCGCGCAGTCCTTACTCTCACCCGCTAGTGCGTTTGCTTCGCTCACTTATCAACTCAAACCCCTCGAGTCTCTCCTCTCCTCAACAAGCACTTCTCAACTACTCCTGTTAATCCTATTTTGCCCGCTTCCCTCGCCATATCTTTCTGAAACAACCATCACAAAGAGTTCGACCACTCATTACGATGCGATTGTGGATACCAGCATCATTTGGACTGCTGGCTGGCTGTCTTGCCAGCACTACCGAGATACTACCAGGTGCTTCTACTCTTTGTCAAGGTAACTGTGAGAAGCTTCCGATTCCGGCATGCGACAAAAATAGCGCAAAGCGACACGTCGGCTACTTTGAAGCGTCGAACATTCGCCGTCGTCCTTGCGAGCAAATCTGGCCTGGTCGCTTGAACACCACTGGTTTTACACACGTCACGCTCGGCTTCGCAGTCTTCGACCCCAAGACTTTCACCGTTGCGATGGAGCGCCACGATGACAAAGAGGTAGAGGTATACCGGCAATTTCTTCGCCTTCCGGACAACGTCCGTAAGGGCCTTGTAAGTACTCTCCAGAAACATTGGATACAAAGGAGCGTCTAACGAAATCTAAGGCTATCGGTGGATGGAACATGTCCAATGAAGGACCAACACACACCGCCTGGTCTGATATGTCGAGTACGAAGGCAAATCGCAGGGCTTTTATCGACTCACTCAAGCATTTTCTTGATACCTGGAAGTTCAGTGGCATCGAGATACACTGGGAGTGGCCTGGCGCATGGAATCGCGGCGGCAATCCAACTGATGCCCAAAATCAAGTTGACCTGATTCACGAACTGCGCGACTATTTTGGAAAAGATTTTGGCATTTCGGTCGTCGTGCCGGCCCAGCATCAGTATCTGAAAAACATGAATCTACTGAAGATGCAAGATGCAGTGGATTGGTTTACCATACTCACGTATGATCTCCATGGACCTTGGGACGCATTCATACCCGATCTAGGACCTAAGATCAAGCCTCATACTGACCTTGCCGAAATCGACGCTGCGCTCAACCTCCTTTCGTCCGCTCAGCTCGACCCAGCCAAGATCAATATGGGTATTGCCAATTACGGTCGCGGCTTCACGGTAGCTGATCAGAGCTGCAAATATTACGGCTGCAAGTTCACTGGTCCGAGTAAAGCAGGTACCTGCACAAAGGAAGAAGGTCTTCTTAGCGCGTGTGAGATACGCAGAATTATTAAAGAGAAGAATCTTGAACCTCAGATCATCCAGGGTGGTGCCGGTGTCAAGGCAATCTCTTGGGATGATCAGTGGATTGGGTACGACGACGACGATACTCTCGGGCTGAAACTCGAGCTGGCCAACAAACGCTGTCTTGGGGGTACCTCACTATGGTCCCTCGAGCACAACCACTGTGACGCACATGTTGACGTGCCATCTACACCTGGCCCAGTTGTACCTGCCCCTCCTGTATCCGAACATTCTGCCCAACCTACCCCTGTGTCACCCACTACACCTATTCAAGTTTCGATCGCCCCTCAACCACCAAACAGCTCGAATGGCCCAAAACTTCCATCCCATGTTTCATCTGGACCTATGGGCTCTCTGCCTTCAAATCCTCCAATACCTACGTCATCCATTCAAGGATCTGCTGCTGCATCTTCCGTGCAGGGTTCAACGCCATCACTTCCCTCCCCACCGAACACTCAGCCCTTATTTCAAAGTAGTCCAAGCTCCGTCGATTGGACGGGAACTGCGGTTCCTTCTCTTGGACGTTCCGGCCTACCCTCTTCCAGATCCTCGAGCGGTCAAGAGTCTTCAGTCGCTGGCTCGAGCGGCTTCACGTCTGCTGTGTCGGGATCTGGCACGGATCATAGTTTGTCCACTACTTCAATGTTGGCTGTGCCTATAATCCCAGGAGTGTCGAGCTGGCCAATTCAATCATCCGTCGCCCCTACCTCCAATGTCAGCTCCTCCCCCAATCCTTCTTTTCTACTTACTTCTGCAACACTCTCTATCAGCCAGAGTAGCTCCACTATTGGTGCATCAAGTGCGCAGGTTTCCATTCCACTGGGAAGCTCTGCAGGTCCCTCCATCACAGCTGTTGTTCCAATTATTCCGATCAATCCTAGTTTGGCCTCACCAACAACAACGAACACTCAGGGTAGTTGGCAAACTGGATCCACCATTCATGGAGGTTTCTCGACAGCTGTGCCAAAAACATCAGCAAGCTCTCCAAATAATCCGAGTCAGACTTTGTCTTCCAGCAGCGGTCCAATACTCCAGTCTTCCGGCACTGCAATTCCTAGTTCTCAGTCAAATCCAGTTGAAAGCACTAGTCTCCCACCAGCTGCCAGTCTTATCCGCAGCTCCACTAAACCGTCTCCTACGGCCACTGGATGTCCTAATGAGTGTCGAAATCTTGACTGGTGCGTAATCTTCTGTGTAGGATGGAAGTTCCCCCGGCCCGACTACGTGCAACCACCTCACGAATGTCTACTACCTGAGAACGCTGGGTGGTGTCGAACATGGTGGTGGGGTATCCCACCTGATAAAGACCATAATGGTGGTGACCCTGATTCGCACTCGGATAGTGATCCAGAATGCAAGCCGAATGACTGCGTTTCGGATTGTGTCAAGTGGCGCATTGCCACCTTCTTTATCTTCAAGCGGCCTGTTTGCCCATGCGTCCCCAAGAAGTGCGACAAGGACGGCGAGAGCGACAGTCCTAGTGACAGCGATAGAGACGACCCCAAAGTCAAGCCTTCACCAACATCTCGCCCGAAGGGGAAGAGGCCTGAGTGCAGGCTCTTTGGCTGTGGTTGTGGATGGATGGGTCTTGACTTTGGCCCCGGCTGTCCTGGATTGGAGTTCGAGATTCCCAGCCCATGTGGTCTCTTCGGTTGCAACCCTTGCGTTTTTTTCGGATGCCCTGGTACCCAACCAGAAGGTATCGTCGGCTACGATGGATATTGCCCAGGAGGAGGGTGTGAACCCTGTCCAACAGAGCTTTGCAGTCGCCCAGGTTGCACTATTCCCGGAGGTTGTGGCCCAAAGCCAGGTCCTGCACCAACGAAGCCACCAAATCGCCCGGACCCAGAAGCCTGCGATGATACAAAATGGACTGTCATTACCGAGCGTTTCGTGTGGTGCACCGAAGGGTTCAATGTGTCTGCACTTCCATCAAGTCTACGGGGAACTTCGTCGACAATGATCTCCTCCTTATGTCTACCGATGATCGATGCGACGGTGACCATGTGTGGAGGTGCAATTCCTGGCTTCGACACTACTACAACGGCGACGGGTACAAACACACTTACCTCGGATGGACCAGCATGTACCCGAGCGCCGCTGTCCTTGGACGATGATGAGGGAGACAACAACCCTGGCGATCCATTGAGGACATCCAGAACATTCGCCGGCAACACAACTGTTATGACTTCAAGCAAGGCGTCTTTCTCATCTCCATCGACAGCGAAGACAACACCCTCATCTTCTTCAATATCTAGTACAACAGCTCCACCTCCTACGACATCCAAGACAACGCCCCCACCTCCTTCAACAACCACGACATCCTTCGCCCAACCCTTACCAAGTCTTGGTCCCATGGACAAATATGGACACTGGAGAGTAGCACTTTCTCAGTACATGTTTAACGATTACTCTGAAGTTGGTTGGAAACTCTACGACCCCAATGGCAATCTTGCTGGCGAGCATAACGTTCATGGTAATCGAATGAAAGAGATGAAGGACTACATTGAGTCTATGAACCGTCCTATTCAACACATGATGCCTTTTGGAGTTGATATGACGGTTTTGGAACCCCTCGATCTCCACAAATGTAGGGTGAACTTTGAAATCAAGAAATCGATGCCAGAGTGCAACTACTCCAAAGAGGTTGGTTGCAGGCTCTATTTCACCACTGAATCTTTCACAGAGGAGATGCCCTTCGTAGTTTCAGTTTGCCAAGCGGCCTGCAGTGCAAAGGGAAAGAAGCCAGTTTTGGTTCCCTCGGACCTATGGTGCCAGGATCTAAATGATGCTGACTGGGAGCCCATGTCGAACGGTTGGAAACGTCAATTTGAATGCGGGTGGAAGGGATTTTGAGTGAATTCTGTGGAAGGAACAAGTCTTCTTCTATGTTATATACGGATGTCAGGCTGAAACGTGACGAAACGGCGGTTTGATCGTTCTGAGATAAAAACGCGAAGTGGTAAAAATGAGATCTATAGTAGGCGAACTAATTATGTAAATCCAAGACTCCTTCCCTGTTATGTCTCTCGATGCACTGAACATGCATCTTTTTCACTCCGAATTCTATTCTAGGCCAAGGAGGCTGATGCAAAGGCTGAAAGAATTAAGAAAGCTGTTGAGAAGGCCGCTAAAGAGGCCGATGTTGCCGCAAGTAATACGCCAGGGGTAGAGGGAATGACTGCTGTTAAGAAAAAAACGAGGTTGATCACGGAAAGGTGCTGCGCCAGACGAAGAAGTTGATGATAGGGAGCCGCGGGCTAAGGCATCATGGACGCGCGAAATGCAAGTTGAGGCTGAGGTCTTCGCAGAGTCATATAGAGCGCCAGAAGGAAGGATATATCGGATGATAGAGCAGGATGGAGTGATTAATAAGGATCTAATTAACTTAGTATTTTTATGGCACCTTGGCTGCATTGATACCCATTGACTGTGGTCATATGTAAGCGAGCCGAGACTGATTCTGTGGCTTGCATATTCTGGCAACTGGCTCCTGTGACTGCAACCTGAAAGCCAAGCAGTGACTGCTTGAGGTTGAGCACGTTAACACACGAGAGCCAACAGCAGATGCAGAGCCACCAGAGAACATTGCATGCATTAGCGAAACGATGATTGATTCTACATCGGAGAACAATAGTGCGACAGTGGTACTTCGTATTTGGCGACGAGGTGGAGCATGTAGAAAGTGCTCAGCACAATATAGACATGGACAGGGTCCTGACAATAAGTGAACTGAAGGATAAAATACAGTATTTCTTCTACTGAATAACTAGTGCCTTCCGTGACAAAGAATGTCCCCACTAACAGTATTTGAGTATCACCGTAGATGCTGAGGAGCACGTCATCCAATGATTCGCAATTCTCATCGTAATCTGCTGGAAAATCGACCTAACGAAACTTCCAATCGAGGCATCCTCAGTCTTCCACGATCGGTCAAGGCACCCATTGATTGTTGATCAGAAAACACTGTGGAGACACAATATTCGCCGTCCCACTACATACCATCGGCACTGGCGTGCTGAGTGGAACCTTGTTGAGAATCAGGATATGAGCATGTTTTTCTGACTGGGCTTCTCTCATTAACTTACCACACTTCGACCTACCTGGCGCAAATCTCCGTTATACCAGCTTAGTCTTGTCGAAACTACTTTACTCATCAGTACTGCCTAAGCTTGTATCATTTCCTTCAATAAAGTTTCGCTGTCGTCGTAGAGGTCGCAGAGGAGAGAGCAAGGGACATTTCGAACCCCTTTACTATTCCCGGCCTGGAAGAATCTGTAGGGTTAACAGTAGTCGTAGAAGAGAGCACCATACTTATAGCTATGTCTAGGCAGCTAGCTATCTGTTTGTCTTGCTCTGAATGGAAAGACAGAATGCTGGACCGCTCGCGAAGATAATTCGGATGCTCGAATAATGTCATGCGCGTTGTGCAATTAGTGAAGAGCAGCCTCGGAACTTCGGGCGAACTCGGGTTCGAGAGCTTTATCACATTGAAACCACACACTACAACATCTCGACACTACAGTCACAATTGGAGGCAATTGACTAACATGGCTTTAATTCGAATATTTCAGCTTGGTCTGCGAAAGGCGGTGGTCCCTGGTATAAGGGTGCAGACGGTGCAATCTATGGTGCAACGGAGGTACGGAAGCGTATGACAACATGAACACACTTTGTGCTACTCTCTTCTTGGAATCAGAATTGCCGCTGATGATGTTAATAGACTTGCAACATCTCAAGCCGACGCCGCTAAGATTCTCGCCAAACAGCGTATTAACCGCCCCGTCTCCCCACATCTCACTATCTACAAGCCGCAGATTACCTCGATTGCATCAGGACTCAACCGTATTACTGGAGTTACCCTTTCTGCTGCTCTCTACCTCTTTGGTTTCGCATACCTCGCTGCGCCGTATACGGGATGGCATTTGGAGGCACAGGCTATGGTCGCCACGGTGGCCGCATGGCCTGCGGCCGTCAAGATTGGCCTGAAGGGCTTCTTCGCATTCCCTTTCTTCTTCCATAGCTTCAATGGACTTCGGCATTTGGCGTGGGACCTTGGAATCGGATTCAAGAACGCGCATGTTATCAAGACTGGGTGGGCGGCTGTGGGTATGACTGTCGTAGCATCTTTGTACTACCTTGTTCCTACTTAGAAACTACCAAGTCAGGTCAAGGCACTGAGAGGAGCTAGGATATTGAAACCTGATTTGCATGTACAGTGTTTGCTATAACACAACCCCATAAGGCTTGTCAGGCTGATTGAAAACCCAGCCCTTGCACAGTTCCATGGGCAATAGAGCGGGACTTGACAACAAACCAGGCTAGTTCAATGTGGGAAAGCTTCCGCTTCATTTTTACAGGTCACAATGAGCTGAAGTCAGGCGAGCTAAGTATGTGGAAGCCGATCCTCCATAACGCTGTATCCAAGAAGCCCATTTTCATCTGGCGACAAAGGTGACGGGAAGCTAGTGACGCAGATTCTGGGCTTCACTAACATCAAGCCATGAATTTTATTTTTGGCATTCTGACGTAAACCTCTCAACCATATACCCTCAGTCACGTGAATTAGCTTACCGTGTTATATACCACATGAATCGTGCACTAACGTCGTGAGATTACCAGGATCACTCGATTAGGGTGGCAAAGTACCGAGCCAGGGGAGCGCCGTTGCATCTGCCACAGGACTGATAAGGACCTATCAGCATGTAGTAAGGTTCTAAGGGTCTGATTCTGTATTATTTCCACTCTGGTTGTGATGGGACGAGTATTTGAGCTATAATAAGAGAGTCGTGCTATGCGAAAAAAAAACAAGGCCCTTGTTTTGAAGGCATGAAGGCGACGATGAGGTTGGTAACTTTACTAGATGTATTGCCAGGATGGTAGAGGAGAATGACTAGTATCTGACCCGAAACAGCATAGCACAGTAGGATGAATGTAGACAGAAGTGCACTACTCTGAAAGCTAGGTACCTATCATTTTCTTGCTGCACAGTACTTCTCGGCATGTGGTAAGTGTCGTTAGTTTTGCTAACGACATGTCTGGAATCCATGCTGCTCTAGCGTTTGATTGCGTCTTCTCGGCCTTACTAAGTTTTGAAGGTGCGCAAATTTGTCTCTTCTTCGTCGTTGATATGTACTTACCTCTTTCACCATATGAAGTTTAGTGGTCAATGGGACCCTCTGGTTAGTTGTGGAAAATATCCAGTCGAAACGCATCACGTGACGTATTTGCCTAGCCGGCAGCCTGAACGTTTCGTCATCCCCATGTCGCGAAACGGCACCAAACCAATGGATGTAATCCAACAATTGATCTCAGCCAGTCATATACTTTACGTTTATGCAATGCCATCCTTCGTCCCCACCCAAACAGGCAGACAGCCTCCTCACGTGCCATCACGTGCTCATACTGCTGCCTGTCCTCCCTCTCCTCCTATATAAACCTTCTTTTCCTCGCCTCTCTTCCAATTCCTCAGCTCGCTCTTTGCCTCAATGGCTTTGATCTGATGTAGTATCTGTTCTTCCGCAGGGTAACACCTCGGATTTATTCCACATATGTTACTCCTATTTTTGAACTCCCGCTCCCCGCAGTCACGGTGTACTTGCTATATCTGGCGCATGGGGAGCAATGTGCCCGTCCTACTGCACTTCCTGGATGCGTGCGCGAAAACTCTTTTTCATTGATGCTGGTGGTGCTCTGGTGCCGCTGGGTTGAGGAAGAAGGAATAAGGGACAAAGAAGATGGGCGCCTAAGGGACAGCGGAGAGGAGTGAAAAAAGTGAATAGTACGCGATTGAAATATGCCCGAAAAATCCAAGGTACACTCATAGCCACCATGGTTAATCATCCTGTCTCAGCCGGATACATGCAAAACCGTCAAGCATCGCCTTTGCTCTCCCATTCGAGGATAAACGTTGAGAAAACCTCGATGCGCACACTTTCCACATAGTTAACCCATCCCCGGTACAATGCCATTGGAACAACCCCAATCCTGTCCCCCGGCTCAACCAAGCCCAACCATGACTGCCGCCTCTCGGGTGGAATGTGTTTCAAAATGACGAAGTGTTCTCGCGTCTCGAAACAAGCATGGACGTTGTGTATGATGCCTTCGCCACCCTTCCCAATATCTCGTAATGAACCATCTTGCCTCTGCACGATGACGTTGAAAAAAGTCATTGATCCGCCATAAGTACCATGCTGATTCTTGTAGTCACTGAAACCTTGGTCGTGACTACGAATGATGATGTTAATCTCACGAACAGGATGGCTGTGGGCACCCTGGATGGGGTCACCAAGAAGGTAGGGAGCTTGCTTCTTAGCTTCCTCTTGGTCATATTGTTTTGCTTCGCAACGCTCAGAAGCCGATTTGATCCAGTATTCTGCTTTGTCAAGAATCTTTCGAGCAACACTTGCGGGTAGGCGCGAACGCCCCGAACCGCCCCGCAACATGGTATATACGCGGTACTGATCTTCCTTGTTGCGCGGAAAGCGGGCAGCTTGTTTTTCAACGACTTTGTATGACGCAATTGTGGTATCAGTCTGACCTGGGCTTTCCTGGGTAGGCTGTATTTACCAGAGGCTGCTTTCTGTAGAGCATCCAGCGTCGAGAAGTACTTTGGTCCCTTCTCTGAAACTACCCTCAATAGCTATCATCAATGGCGTTCTCCCCAAACCATCTTCGGTGTCCAGTTGAGAACGCTCATGCTTTGCGATCAATACTTTCATTGCGCCAAGATTCCGGGATCTGGTAGCGTCATGAAGGGGTAGTGATCCGCTATTTGATCGGAGATTGCAATCTGCTCCCTTTTCAATCAGAAGTTCAGTCAACGTAGTTGAGACTTGGGGCGACATGATGCTAGCGGATAGATGTAACGCTCTTCGACCGTCACGGCCTATAGCATTTGGATCAGCCCCTGCCTCAAGTAGTTTCTTAACAATAAGTTGGCTTGGTGACTGCCGCAGCGCAACAATGAGAGGGTGGTTGAATTTCGAATGCTCTTTGACTCTGAGGCTATCGCCGCCGTTGGGATTTGCTCCGTACGCCAAAAGGAGGTCAATGAGCTGATCAGACTTTGCGACCACTGCGCTGGTGAGGAGAGGCTTGCGACCCGGATACCCATCGATATGTTTCGAGGCCCCCCGTTTTAACATTTCTTCAACAAGTTCTAGTACATAAGGATTGTTTGGTTGAGGAATCCTACAGGCTAGTGTAATAGGAGCAGGAGCTTCACCCGTGCTTCTTGGGCCCAGAGTCGGATCAGCATCGTGCTTGAGGAGAAACCAAGCCATTTCAAAAGGACCTTCTCCTTTGATATCCATATTATCCTCATTGGAGATCGCCCAACTAAGTGGAGTAGTTCCCGCCGAGCCACGAGCATTGACATCCGCGCCGTGAGCTAACAAAATCCTAGCCGAGGCCATGGATTCACCCCGAGCTGAAAGATGGAGTGGAGTTTGGCCATCGACATTTGGTTCATCTGGTTTTGCGCCTTTCTCAAGTTCATTCTTTACGTATTCGTTGAAGTCAAAGAACGCCGCTAGATGAAGAGCTGGAAGGAAATCATTGCCGTCGCCTGAAGTCACGAATCTACGCCATCTGCTAAAGCGGCCATGGCTTGGACCTCGGAGATGAGATAGCCACCGAATAACTACTGGTGATCTTTTCAACTTCTTGTTGCATGTTTTCGTTATGACCCGAATATCACTACGGGCGTTGCTGCTCCGCCAGATGCCACGGTCGCCGCGTAGTCGAAGGAACACTTGAAGCCAACGGATAGTCCATGCTTCTGACGAACAAAAGCGCTCGATAGTGGTTTGCAATATTTGTGGCATAACTGAAGAGTAAGCGTGATTCCACAAGTTTAACGTCGCGTACTTCATGAGTGGATATCTTTTCAAGTAATCTTGAAATCTCGACCTGAGAGCAGCACGGGGCTCGTTCGTCTCCGTAAGTTGAAAAGGGGGCGATTCGATGTCGTCAGAAGATAAATATGTAAAACAGATCCTTGCAAGCTCGGTCTCGATCTCTGCCTCCTTCTGGTTGACAGGAGCTTCACTTTCACGTTCGGCACGCCCGAGAAGAAACTCTTTGACAGAGGCATGTGCTAATATGACAACTTCTCTGTTTTGCTGCTGAGAGAAGCGTACCAGCGGTCCGCAATACTTGCTTATTGTCTGTCTCAGCACAGCGTCCTCGGCAATGATGGCCTTTCCATGCCTAAGTGCGCCACTATTCACTCGAAGCATCGTAGCTATTTCCGAAAGAGAAAGGGCTCTGCGAGAACAAGCTACCCAGTTCAACACACACAGAGAGTTGTTGATCATCTCTTTTGACTTCCCCTGGTGGATGTTGTTGAGAATTTTGCTGTAGAGATCATGGAGACCCGTTGGCATCTCCTCCGTCTTGGATAAGAAGTCGTCATCGAACATGCAGTCACTATCCATTAGGTATGCGATCATGTTTGTGGCCCATTGGAACATTCCATGGCATTCGGCGTGTAGTCTCCGGACAATTTCTCGTCTCGTCTCTTCGTCGGATACACCGAGCTGTTTGGCTTCTTCGATTATGAGCTTCTCGAGATCGGCCGTGGTGTCGAATTCGGATATTCTGATGCGAGCAAGTCCAAAGGGCTCGGGTACCCGAGACAAGCCTTTTTGGATATCTTCGAGCTCACGGCTGAGAACAATAACGTTAGAGAGCGAAGCCAAAGATGTCAACAGCATGCAAAGTCGCCTTCTTGTATCTACGGTGCATTCGTCCAGGCCGTCTAGAAGTATCACTGCGTCCCGTTTCTCGCACATCTGGCCAAGGCAGTCTTTCATGTCAGTCTCGGTTGGCTCACCACCTTTGTAGTAAGCTTGTGATAGCAACTCGGCATCTTCTGGAAACTGGTTGAGAAGCTGCCAGCAAAGTGTGGCCATGAGACCCCTCACATCGTCTCGTTGGGCAGTCCCATCACAGAAAAAGTAAGCTACTGTCCGCTTGTCTTGGTTGAGCTTCTGGATAAGCTTTGCAGCCAAGTTCGTCTTTCCAGCTCCTGGGATACCAGAAATTCACAACAATGGGGAATTCCTTCTAGGAACGTGGTCATACCAATCAACGTACTCTTGCTTTACAAACAACCACTCGCATGTTCCCGAGAGGAGGTTGGCAACGGTGGTATTGTATGTGTCTTCAATTGCAGAGATCGGCCTTAACCATTCTTTAATGCTACGCAGCAGCCCTTGTTCGTGGGTTTGTTGATTTCTGGTGAGCCTTTTTTCAACTGCCTCCCGAGTTGTTTGCAAACGGCCAAGGCTGAACAGTGTAAGATCCACATGAAGGCCGTCCAATGGGATTGCAACCGTCTCTCGCAACTCCTTGACCTTCTCGGTAAAATACTGGCAATATTTGATCTTCTTGTAAGGGCGGGTGACGATGTCTTTGAGATTTCTCTCTCCGGGTCTTGTCAGGTCCATGTATTCTGCCATTTTGTCTTTCTTTTCGAGAAGAGGTCCTTGGATTGCTTCGATCTTTTTCCGAACGCTGTCAGGCACAAGACCATCATCGATAGCATTGAGGACACTCCCTAATGTATCTATGAGGTTGTCCAGGAATGCCGTGTCTTCTTTGACCTGTTTGGGTGCACCATGAGCATCTGACAAGGCTTTGCCAACTTTATAAAGAAACTGTGCAGCCAAAACAACATCTCCAGGTGAAAAGCCAAACTCCATGATCGTTTTGAGCGCTGAGTATGTCTAGGGGTTCACGTGTCACAGTTGAACTCACATTGCTTGTGGAAAAGAAGGAGTGAGAAGTGTCACTGGAGGCAAGACGATGATAACAGGCAGCAAAAGCCAAGGATATGCATCCTTTCGGGAATGACGTTTTGGTCGTTCCCCGCGCATTTTGATACGCACACAGCCCATGCATGTGCGACCGAGATGCAGCAGCCACATCGAGCCAGCTTATCGTCGGGATCTTCGCATTCCAGCCTGATTCTGACGCTAAGCACAACTTGGAAAGAGCAACAGACTGCGGAAACAATAGTGCTTACCTTGCAGTTGATCGGTCCAATGATGCAACAAGGCTGAAGCGGATGAATACTAAATATATGATACCAAACACCCTGATAACTCAGGTGACTATCCTGATTAAAACTTACGATGTACAAACGGTACTTGGGTTATCACACTCGGTGGTTCGGGATTCAAGGACACACCTGAAATATTTTTCTCCATGATCATCCCGAGAACGGTAGCAATATAGAGACAATAGCAAAATCAAGCTATACCAATATCAAGTCCGCGTAATCACGTCGTATCATCTTACCATGGCACTGTCAGCCACCCATCCCTCCATATGAGCAGTTTCCCACGCCCCATCATCGTCCAACTCAACATAAAGCCTCATCTCCTTCTCAACCATTACCCTACACAACTTCCATTTCTCCTCGTCACTGAAGACATGCTTCGCCTCTGTGAAAGCAAGCAGTACATATCCCTTGCACCAAGGAAGATTACGCAGACCAGAATAGAACGTGTCTTTGAGTCTTTGAGTCGCCTCATCCAGTCGAACCTCCGCTTTGCTTTTCTTCCCATCTCGACGCGGTTTCTTGCTGCCTAGTCGCCTCGATTCCTGCAGTTGCTGTAGCTGTAATAGCTCGAACTGCACATAGGCTTTCCATAGCGCGGGGCAATGTTCACCACTAGATGCAGTTGCGCGTTTGTACAGTGCGCGTATAGAATGTGATGTTGAGCCCGCCGTCTCGCCTCTTAATGTTTCATAGTGAATCGCAAAGGCCCAGCCGGCGACACTGCGTTCTTCTTGGCTCTGAAGAGTAGTGTTGTGCATAATGGCCCGCACCCGGTCATCTATTGAGAAACGGGCCTCATTGGCAGCGTAAAGAGAAAGCAGAATCGTGTTGTCGGGGAAACGAGATATCAGTGGCTCCAGCGCTGTGCGAATGAAAGCGGGTTTGACAATAGGAGCATGAGCGATGTGGTAAGTTAGTAAGCGTGACATGAATTGAGCATGGAGCTCGGCGAAGGGCGTATTGTTGGCGTTGTGTGATGTGAACCAGATTGATAGGTGCGAGTGGAGCTCAAGGGCATGCTCGGCGTCATAGTCGTTGGCAAGATAAAGTAATAGAGCAGAGAGCGAGGTGCTCAGAATGGCCGTAACATGGTCCTGACCAAGTAATGCACGTTCACTGATTTCTTCGAGCTTCAGACGAGTGTTAGATACGAGGTCCTGATCTGGTTGTGATTCTGCAAAGGACGCTGGAATGTTACCATGCGGCGACACAAGGCGCCATAATGCAACTTTCCCATCTTCTCTGTGAAGCGCTTCCCAAGCCCAGCTATTGAGGAGACCCAAAATCTGCGGGCTTGGGATTTGTGATTTGCCACTTTGCATGGAAAGCACAGTGCGAAAGACCTGATCTGCCTTGTCCGAGTTCCCAAGCCGAGCTTCAACTAAGCCATAAGCGTTGTATAAGCGCAAGCTCGAAGGCCGCCCTTTCAGTAGTCGCTTGGCTGTCTTGAAAGCTTCCTGAGGATAGTGTCTGAGTTCAAAGGCTAGAAGATACTCGCCAAAAACCTCGTCGCTAGATGTATCGGCGGCGAGAAGTTTAAGCACTCGTCTGATGAAATCGATATCTAGCCCGATGTCGTTGGTAGCGAAATTTTGATCGAACAGGAGCTCAGTCGTCATTTGAAAGCTTTCCAAAGGGCAGCAGGAAAAGCGTTCCAGCATTTGTGCGAATTTAAAAGGCTCGCCCTTGTTGGGAGGAGATGGCGACCAGTGGCATTGCAAGAAGGGATCAGACCACCAGTCACGCTGATGCGCACCGAGCGTTGGAAGAGGAGGTAGCCCGCAAAAGCACAGAAAAGCCTCAACAAGTAGAGTTGGGTGTACATTTTCCGAGAGTCGCTTCATGTATGGCGCTAGGTCATCGTAAAAGATAGTGTGGAAAGCGTCATCTTCCGCGACATTATCTGACGTGCGGCCTGGTAAAATGAGTCTCCTCATCGCTTCAGCTTCGCGTTTCTGGAAATCCTCAAAGAAGGGATCTGAGTGAGACTTTTCCATCAAAGGAGAGTATTGTGTTGGTACAGGCTCCTCCACTGAGCTGTGGTTTTTCCAACCTTTTGCTTGTAGTTCGCCAATGCGTGGCACCTCGCTGTCCCAGAACGCCTCAAAGATTTCCACTGTTGCAGCTCCTTCTGGGCGGAAGATGCGGCTTTCCAGCAAAGCCTGCCAAATTGCTATCGAGAGCTCCTGGTATCCAGCCTGACATGCCATAGATGTAAGGCGTAGTAGTATGTGCAACAGGTCTGTAGGCAAAATTTCTTTCGTGCTCGCTCGTAGGCTATCAAAGCACTCGAAGAAGACGGCTCGGCAATCCTCGTATCTGAAGTTTGTGAACCTCGACTGTACAAAATTAAGATACATCTTCCATAGATTGATGTCGTCTGGATGGTTTGCAAGGACGTCTTTCCATTTACTGGCTAGCTTGGCGCCGTCCCATGCTTTCTCGGCTTCCTTCAACAACCCTTTGTAAAGTATCAGCTGGCTTTTCGAGTCGCCGCCAATCTTCTTAAGAGCTTCTCCATACATGGAGATGCGTACATCGGCAAGATGGACGTTATCAGAAGCAGTCAGCTGCGAGGATGGTCGTTCCAGCTTTAGCATTGCCTCTTGGTGTGCGATCAGGGCCAACCAGCCCGAGACATCTTCAGGATGGTCTTTGGTGTACCGCACGAGCTTTGAATTGATGCGAGTGGTTTCGGTATTGATTGTGATTTCAGCATCCGACTCAAACTGCGTGTCTGGGTCTGCTGGCTCAGCGGACTTGGGCTCCCCTATTCCTCGGTAATCGATCTCTGGTGTTGCATCGTCCTCATTGTCCTCATCATCGCTTTCAGAGCGTTTCCTTTTACCATTCGCAGACAACGGCACAAAGTCTTGATCGAGGTCTGGTGCATTACCACTGATCTGTACCAGACGCAGTGTACGTTCAGCTGACCGGTTTGCAGACTTGGAAGCTAGCAGACGCCGTTTACGTTTATGTGTTGCTGGTGACAGGTAGATTTTCCTGTCTGTTGTCAATTCTCGATCAATCTTCTGCTGCAATGAGAGACCTAAGATGAATCCCTGGCCATAGCGACGGTAGGGCGGGATATCATAGCGGTTCAAAGTGCCGTATCGCAGCACATCAGCGTCCCCACGGCGATCACTGAAATAAGGCTTGCTTGCAGCGGACGCGTCCTTCTCCCGAATCCGCTGGACTGGCGGTGGCGAGGCTTTCTCATGTCGGCGTTTTTCCGTTGATGTTTGCTCAGCCCTGCCATGTTGCTGAGGTTCTCTGGGTTGTTCAGAAGCAGCCTTGGGCTTTGGCCGGAAGCTCGCGAACTTTGGAATGTTTGTAGTATTCATTGCAGAAGACAAGCGTCAAACGAAATCAATCAATGATGGACGACGACGAGCCAAGCTAGTGTCATGACGCTGTTGTTTATAGCGGTCGAGAAGGTTGTGGGAGGTCTGATATGTGTCTCAAAACTGAGACTGGGTCTACTTGCTCAGCCCTGGATGAACCGTGACTTGGTGGAAGACGGTGCAAACGTTGTTGAAGCGCACGGCCTGAGAGCGGGATGGAAGTCGCGTCGCATGCACCCCGTAGACAGGTGAAGCCAAGCGCTGCCGACTTACCGGCAGGTCTCAACGCAGAAATACAGCACTATACCTATAGAAAGAAGAATATAGGAAGGATAGTAACGCTTGGAGATTATCTGAAGTTAGAAACCCAATCTAACATATTGCTGTGGTTGGGCTGTAGTTGAGTTGTACGACAGTGAGGTTCGCATCAGCGTTTGGTTTGATTTGTCTAGAGAGGGCACGGCACGTGTCTCGGAGGTCCGATGGCGCATGTGGCTGGAGCGGCCCGCCGTAAAAAGCCACTAGCGTCTTAAATCTTGCCAATCCGTCGTGGAATCCATCTCGAAATTTTGAATGCGCCTCACCAACCTCGGGCTCCTCCAACCAAACCGCCACGACAACCTCCACGCTGTTTCGCAGCGTCTCATGGCTACTGGAACACTCGAGAAAATCCGATAAACTCTTCTGCGATACCTCCAAAAATCCCCAGGAATGGCGACGGCGCTACAGAAACAGCTTGCGACCATCGCGGCCTCGAGCACCCACCAGCTCGACCTGCGCGCCCAGAAGTCGGCACATGGCAAGTCGCTGCTGTTTGAACCCAAGGTCGCCGCATCTCAGTCATTCGAAAATGTCTACCTGATATGCTATGAGGGCTATCGGGAACTGTGCGCTCTGGATTCGAGGTTTTTGCGCTTTTCCAAGAATCTCTTCAGCGAGCAGAGCAAGGCCGAAGATCGCACTCAGATGACCAAGGACGAAAACACCAAGCTCGATACTGTGCTCGAGGCCTTCATTACGCTTGTCGGACCGCGATTGTTGCTCAAGCCAGCCGAGAAGGCCCTCGAGTGGCTCGTGAGGCGATTCCGGTATGCCAATGCCCTCACATGGCCTACATACGCTTGCCCTGTTGCCCTAGCTAACACGAACCAGCATTCATGAATACAATACCGAATGCCTCGTATTCACGTACCTGCCCTACCACAATACACCACAGTTCCTTGCACTACTCTCCATCCTCCCCCCACAGCCATCGCATGCAATCCGCTTCCTATTCCCGTACATCCAGGCACCTACCAATGTTCCGCAACGGACCATCGCATACACAGCTATCAATACCCCGCAATTCTTCAGGGCCTATCATTCGTATATTACAAAGGCAGTAGATGCGGGTCATCAGGCTGCTCATATGTTGTCTTTCTGGTCTGGAATCACCGTTGAGGCAATCTATGGCATCTTGAACAACTCGAGCTCTGGCCAAAAGGATCTTCAAGACCAAGGCACTGAAAAGCTGGTTCTGGATCTCCTTCCCGTCCTCAACAGCTGTATGCACGCCAAGCATGGAGCCGATACCGTACTAGCCTGCTACGCCATCGTCATTATGTTGGTAAATCAGGCAAAAGTGGGAGATAAGATTCTGGATGGCCTGATGGAAGCTGTCATTGCGGCTCACGATGAGACATCACTTCAGTCATGCCTAGGCTGCTTAGCAATAATCGCAAATGAGCGCTCCAAGGCTCAGATCCCTACCAAGGTTTCTCGAAAGCTTCTCAAGCTACCACAGCTTGTGCAAAGACTGAAGACTGTCTCCCAGCAGTGTCAAGTTGAGCGGCTTGTGCTAGGATGCGCTCTCGGTGCGCTCAATGCTACTTCGGAGGAACATTACACCCTTTTCCACGAGCTGATTGCATCGGACCTAATTAGCCAATCGCGCATTCGGATAGTGCTATCCGCAGTAGTTCAGCTTCTGCGGGACAGTGTGCCAGGATCTGAAGCGCATGGAGAGTTGCTTCAGGTCGCAGCAAAACTGATCGAATCCAAGGAGCTATCGACCATGCTCCAGGATGCCGCCAAGCAGAGCAATGTCGACTTGGAATCTTTGGGACTTACCATTGCTCAAACGTTCGAGATCGAGGACATTCAAGAAATCGACTCTGACGAAGAAATGGTTGATGCTGGTGAGACCACCGAGAAGCCTGTTGTTAAGGTACCAGAGATCACAGTTGCTAGCTTCCTTGACACGGGATCAGAAAAGAACTTCGCCGAGGCTGCGGATGCATTCGAGCAAGCTGTATTGACCAGACAAGCCAAGACGTTCCTCGCTTCCGATGCCTTGCACCCGCAGGCTGCACTCCAACAGACTCTTTACTTGTCATTCCTTGTTCGTGTCTGGACCAGCGCTCGCCCTGTTGCCATGCGCATTGCGGCTCTGCGCGCCGCGGTCTCTTCATTCGAGAAGCTTGAGGTTGCCCATGTCTTGCAGAACCTGGTTCCATACTTTGTCCACGCACTTGCTGATCCATCCCCTCTCATTCGACGTTCCGCTGCGTCTTGCATTGGTCTTTTGGCGCGAAAGGCTTCTGCCAGGTCAAAAGCTCAGTCTTGGGGCAAGTCTGATTTGTATGGAGAAGCCTCCAAGAACATCTCAGAGCTTAAGCCAGAAGATGTTCTGGTCTTTCTCACTTCAATGCTGCAGCCGATGCTTGAGGAATGCGTCATGGATGCCAATTTTGTCATTCCCGCACTACGCAGTGTACTAGAAGGACCCCAATCGCAGAACCAGCCCAAACAATCTTTCAAGTTGCAAACTCGCACGGCCATACTCAGTTTCTTCGCGAGCCATGCTGCTCTTACGCCGTCCTTGAGAGTCCGGTTGTGCTTGCTGCCCATGTTTAACATCCGTGGCAAGGTTTCCGATACTGTTCGCACCAACTTCATACTTCCATTGCTCAACAAATGGTGCGCTCTTCCAGCTGGCGATGCGGCAAGTAAGTGCAGCAGCGACACCATCTCTGTTGATGAGACTGAGCGCGCTCACCTTGCTGCAACCATACCAAGAGAGCCAAAGAGTGCACAACTGCTCCAGGATATTATTTCTGGAACATTCAATAAAGAGCGCGAAGTACTAGCAATGGCTGCTTTTAGTCGCATCCAAAGTTCCTGGTCTGCCTTCCGGTCTGAATCCCGACACTCCTTAGCTCAGTGCATGCTAGGCTTGGCCTTGAATGAGAGTGATTCCTCATTCGACAGGCTTTGCAGAGAACAGTCCGTGGAGATTCTGCGCAATGTCAACCTCGACTCTGCAACCCTCGTTAGTTTCCTGGATAGCATTCCCTCGCCTACTGCAATGCCTGGAGGACCACCAGCAGCGAAGCGGAGACGAACTAGCCGAAGCGAGATGGCTCGAGTGGAACTTTCCTCTCAAGATGACGTTCAGAGGCTCCTCCGAAGACTCACTTTGGTTCTCGAGCTGGTCGAGGGATCCAATCCTGGCCAGCATCCGGAGCTTTTCAAGAATTTGTTCGGTATATTCGCCGAACTACAACCGCTCAAGCAGCAGTCAGAATCAGAGTTGGTGTACTTGCAGAGTATTATCCTCGGATCATTGAGTCCTATCGTAAACACACTCAAGGAGCAATCCGATACTGCTGATTATCAGTCAGCAGTGCGCGCTGATCTCTTGATCGACTGCATTCGACACTCTACCAGTCCACAAGTGCAAAACAGCGCACTACTTTTGATCTCCAACCTTGCTTCATGGGTCCCGGATCTTATTCTGCACAACCTTATGCCCATTTTCACGTTTATCGGCTCCACCTTGCTTCGACAGCACGACGACTATTCGGCTCAGGTTGTCGACAAGACAATTTCCCGCGTCGTTCCTCAATTGGCTGCCTCGCTTCGCTCAAAGCACAGAGACTTCATCGCAGGTGTCTCTGATCTACTGCTTAGCTTTACCGCTGCATTCGAGCACATCCCCCTGCACAGAAGGATGAAGCTATTTACGGAGCTCGCCCGGACATTGGGTCCCGAAGACTCGCTCCCAGCCATTGTTGCTCTTCTCGCCGACCGGTATCACAGCAAGGAGCAAAGGAGATTCTGCGCGGATTTGCTCCTTTATTTCGATCCTATCAATACTCTGATCACTTTCAATGGCTACCTGAACCTGCTCACTGATGCCACTGGACCCAAACCACAGGTTGCAGAGACTTTGTTCGGGCTAAAGGATAAGGTCAAGGAGAACAAGTTCGACTCGTCAATTCAAAGCATGCTGTCGTGTTTGACAGATCTGGCTCTCGACGAAAAGGTAAAAGCGCACGTCACCAGAGCATACAGAAAGAAGGACGACCCAGAAAGACCACGAAAAATATTTGCGAATATCGTCGAGACCACTATTCAGCTGTCAAAGAAACTGGCATCAAACCCAAAGACCTACGCAGGATGCAGTCGTGTTCTTGCCAGTTGTTTGGACCTTTTACCGACAACCGATCTCATCAAATCCGCCGAGTTGCTGCTCTCCAGCACGGACTCTCACGTGCAGATTGCTGCGGTAAAGTCAGTTGAACTTCGAGCGGGTACTGCCAAGCAAAACGATCGCAAGTCCGTGGAGGCTCTAATTTCCTTCTTGCCTAGTGTCCAGGCCCTTCTGCAACAGACTCCGGAGATGGATGCAAAGATGGTCTCGGTCAGCTGCATCGATCGCATTGTCGAACGATTTGGCAGGAAGGATGTTTCTGCTGTATCCTCAGTGGCGCAGACCATCGCCGGCCCAGAATCGCTATCAAGCAGCGACGACAGAATCCGCATCCTGTCCTTGCTCTGTCTCACATCTGTCGTCGATGTTCTTGAGGATGAAGCGATATCGCTGCTGCCTAAGGTCATTCCCATTGCCTTTGAATACCTTTCAAATGCCATTGAGGAGGAGAAGGCTGGCCTTCATAATGCCGTTTTCACTCTGCTTGCAAATATCGTCGATCGTCTCGGATACATGTTCTCGCGAGAGTACTTGGATACTGCTCTGCGACTATCTCAGCGTTCTTCTGCTGCTGATCTGGAAGACGCATGTGATGAAAGCCGTACTGGTTTCTACCAGAGCGTGTCGCAGAACCTTGGTGCCCGAGAGGTGTTTTCTTCTATCAAAGCGACATGGCCACATGCTGTTTCCCAAGGCTTCGATGCCTTGCTTGAACAACTTGAGCTTCTGCAGTCTACCATCAACGCTCAGACCAAAGCCAAACTTGTCAAGGCAAGCTCGCCGCTGTTCAGCTTGTTTCTGCAAACCTTCCGTCTGCGAGATTCTGTCCAGTCCGAGACTGAAGAAGAGATTGACAAGGAAGAGGTTGAGCAGCTCGAGGGTACGCTCATTGAAGCGGTTATTTCCATGGTTCTCAAACTTAGCGACGCTACCTTCCGTCCTTTCTTCGTGCAGCTCGTGGACCAAGAAGGCCCGTTGCCTGCCAAGCCTCAGCGTGCCATCACCTTCTACAAGTTCCTTGCGGCTTTCTTCGACAAATTCAAAGTACGTATCAAACCAAGCTTCAATCGTGCACATGTGCTAACTATCAACTAGTCTCTTGTAACAAGCTATTCAAGCTACATAATCGAGCATGCTGCAAAGATGCTCTCGCAGCTTGCCAAAGATGATTCAGAAGTTGCTACCCGGAGCGCCGTCCTCTCCGCCCTTCAAAAGACTTTCCAGCATGACCAAGATGGTTTCTGGCAAGCACCCTCGCACTTTGGTACCATCATGCCACCTCTTCTTTCGCTTCTCAGCTTGCCTTCGGCATCTACTGCTACACCTGAGAACAACACCAACAACGTCATCCCCACCATCACCGAACTCGCAGTCGCGTCCTCGTCAAGCATGGAGAACCACCGTGAAATGAACAGCATCCTGCTGAAGAACATGAGGAGTGAAGATAGGCACACAAGGTTGGCTACTGTCCTCTGCGAACAGAGCTTGACACGCAGACTCGGTGAAGAATGGCTTGGCTTGCTGCCCGAAATGTTGCCATTCATCAGTGAGCTTATGGAGGATGATGATGAGATGGTGGAGCGCGAGTGCCAGAGATGGAAGAACGGCATGGAGGAGATTTTGGGCGAGAGCTTGGAGGGCATGCTGCAGTAATTTTGCCTTGTAGATGTGTTTCTATCTAAAAACTGTAAATGCTACGTTTCTCTTTTTCTTCACAATAGAAATCGGTGCAAAATCATGAGATGAATGTATTTTCTAAGAGAGATGCTGAACAGTGCTGACTTTCAGATCGGAGTGAATGTATTTTGTGCGCCATCTTACGAGCCCAAGGTAGACTCTACATGTTTTGTGATCCGACTTTGCCACCTTGGGTTCTGTTGGGTTGGGGGATATACAAGAGGTCCTTGGAACAGAGTGTAATTGGGCTAAGCTTTTGTATTCTTAAAACTTATATAATAAAGCCTGGAGGGCGAGAAAATGAACAAGTCTTTGCCGAAAATATCCAATGGTATCATAAAACGCCTATCCTATCCACCTCGCTTTTTCCCCAAGTTCCCATTGATTACCTCTTTTTGTTCCATAACAATTATCATACACATTGGGCCAAGTGGTGGCAACGGACTGGCCCCTGGAAACCCCAGGACATATCCGCCTTCTTTACTCAGCGGCATTATTTCCTGAGCCGTCATGTCCTCCAAACCCTCCGTTTCCAAATGACGCGTCCCCAAAAGAAAGCATATCGTGCGGTAAGTACTCCAGATCCCATGGCATCATCTCTGCACCAAGCAAAGACATGTCGACGTCCTGAGTGTCAATGACCATGTCGCCAAAGGCATGGTCTGAGGGAGTGTGAAAGGTGGTGAAGGTAGGCGAGAAGTCGTTTTGTGACGGTGGCTGCATCTGCGAGGTGCCACGCGAGTAAGATGCTTGAGTTGGCAAAGGCGTCCTGACAGCCGCTGGTGAGCCCCCGGGAAACGGTGAGTGCAAATTTAATAGCAAATCAGCGTCCGAAACCATGACGGGATCTGGATTAGGAATGTTGCTGTATGCTTGGTTTGGTGGTGGCGGGGGCATGGAGGCTGAGTTGAATTGGGAGACGCCCTGCGGCGATGTCACAGATTGTTGCGACTCGAACTTTATCGGGGGATCCGATATTAAGGATGCAATAGATGGCTGTGCGCTGGCTGGAACTGGGTTACGAGCTGGTGGCTTGGTAGCCCGAGCTTCGCCATTTTCGGAAGTATACATCACTGCGACGTTTGTCGAAGGTGAGTTCATGGTTCCAGTCAGAGACCATCCGATAGCTATGCAAGAGTCAATACTATTGTCCAAAGAGTATTTGAGTAAATCGCATACCTTGACTTGGGTGTACCATTGGTGAACCAGGCAGCTTCGGAGATCGTGCACCTTTTCTGATTGCAGCTGCCATCTTGGCCACATCTGCGTCCGAATTTTGTGCCGTCAAGTATGTGCCCCAGCTAAGTTTCCTCCTCCAACCAGGACTAGTAAATGAAGGCTCTGGTCTAGGCGCTTCCAAGGCGCTCTCCATCTCTTCTGCAGTATAGAGCAAGGGGTCACAGACGCCCTTCGCCTTCTGATCAAGCACAGTCATGATGTACTTGACTCCTGCCCAGTAGGTCTCAAGGGCCTTGAGAGCGCGGTAGCACCGTTGATAATTTTGATTAGCGGCAGACGCCAGCAATGAATGCTTGGCAGCAGTCTGCTTCTGCTCTCGATCATTGACAGTGGTACTAGCTGTGATGAGACGGTCGATGGACTGACCAACAGTGGCTTTTTGGCTGTTGTCACCATTGCGATCAGGGCTAGCAGGGCGAGAGTGAGGCTGTGAAGACGCAGAATGAAGAGCTGTCTCCTTAAGGAAGGCACATGCAGCAATGTATATAGGTTGACTAGGCTATGATCAGTCTCGCGATGGAGGTACTCGGAGCATGGTTGAACATACCTCGTAAATGGATTGCCCATGCCAGTCTTCACGTCGATGAGCTCCGTGAAAGCTAAAATATCGGCGACAGTCTTTGCAGATGACATGGACAGCTCTCTACTGTGGTTGGAATGCGGCTGAGGTGTGCCCTCGAAAGTTCTCAATAGTGTGGGTTGGTGCAAGAGAACGATGAGAGTGTGGAACCAGCAGTGAAGCAACAAAAAGTTTGTTCCCTGATTCAGCTTGACATACTGCTGGAAGTTGACAGCATTGAAGTGCAGTTTAGGCGAGAGATTCTGGTAAATGTTGGTTAGTCGGTCTTCCCACACTACCAATTGCTTTTGGAGTTCTGGCGTGACGTCGGCAGGGCTTCTAATGCGGTTCAATAGATCAGTCACCCGTCCGTAAAGATGTATGACTCGGATCAACGCAGGATAAGGCAGCGGCCATCCGCTCGAATCGACTTCGTCCAAGGAAGGGAAAGAAATCTCAATGTCGCGATCGCGTAAAGTGACCGGGCGCCCGGTGCCAGAAGAAATGACTCTATCGAGGAAGAAGATTGACCAAAACGTGTCCAATCTCTCACGCTCAGCTGCACGCTGCTCTTGTTCTTCGGCGCTTTTTTCATGGTTGTCCTGGGAAGCAGCTTGTTCTGATGTCCGCGATCCTTCGGGATCGTTCTTGACAGAACTTGGCGTTGGACCGTGCCGCCCCTCATACTTGAGACCTCCTACAGACTGCATACCCAAATCTTGGGCCATGCGGATAGCTATTCCAAGGTACATCCACAAGCCACTATCACGACTTGCTCCAAATTCGTCGTAGGCGAGGAGGAGTGCAGCTTGGACCACGGCTACACTAGGACATGGAAAAGTGTCGGGGATTGCTGACTTTGCTCTTTGTGCAAATGCCTGGCCATATTCCGAAGGCTGAAGCTTGGTGTTTTCGTTTTCGCCATCCTTGTGATCGCCGTTACCTGTCAACATGGGATGGGTTGAGAAGCGTGCGGCTAAAGCACAGACAGCATCCACGAGTATGGCGTCTACTTGCTTTTCTTCCAAGTCACGCATAAATCGTTCGCGCTGCAGGAAAGGGAAGGAGCAGCCCAAATGGGCGAAGAAGACCTTGCAAAGATGGGTGATGAGTGGACTCGGAGACATGGATGAGGCATCGTATACAGGTATTTCTAGCGGAGTACGAGCTTCGTTTACTGGTGGCGACCCTACAGAAGGCTGTGCAGGAGAGGACTCGATAACGTGTGCTAGAAAAGTCAGAAACAGTTTGGGATGTTCTCCAATCAGACTGCAGCATTGGCCTTTGTGACTAGAAGAGTCGCCAACTGCCAGTATTGGGACAAACAAAGGGTCATTTCAATGCGTGAAGTCGAGGTAATACTTACGATCTGATGTGGTATGAGCACTTCCGTGCTGTTTCCCGCGCACCTTGACGACCATCTGCCTCAAACCAGGTACGATGGCTGTGGGACCAAAGTATCTGAAGTAAGGCATCCTGTTGCGCGTGCTCAAGGTCAGGCCAGAGCTGCCTGTTGGGATGTCCATCTTGGGAGACGGATTGACGGTGCTGGACTCGGACGTGTGAGATGCCGTGTGTGGCAAGGGCGGTCGCGTGAGCTGGGGATCGATGGGAGACTCGTTCTTGGGGGCGGACATGCTGTTGTTAGAGATGGTGCTCTCCCGCCGGACTGGTGGCTTCTTGTTCTGTTTTTGCGCATCGCCTCCGCTGTTGTCGTCGCCATAACCGGCGCATTCGTGTTTGTTCTGCGTGCATGTGCCACAAACCGGCCGCTCGCCTGTGTTTACTGTCAGCCTCGATATTGGTCTTGCAAGACGGCCAGGCTCACCCGAACAGCGCGTCTTCTTTTTGCGACATGTCAAGCAGGCCGAGTTGATGCGGCGCCGCTTCGCATAAGGACCATCATGGTTCGTCACGAAGCGGATGGGCTTGGGCTGGGGCGCGGCAGCATTCGCAGAGGCCGAGGGAGAGGCGGCTTGATGCATTAAAAGCAGAGTGCGAGGTCACAGAGGAGCGGAAAAGGCCGCATCAAAGGCCGGATGGAATGATGCAGGGGAGCAGTTGTGGGTGGGGTAGCAACAGCTAGGAGCGCGTCAACGGTTGATCGACGGCGAGCCAGACCAGACGGTGGAGAACATGCAAAGGACCTGGGACGAGAAGCTGTGGGGAAGCAAGTGCATATTCAGCGACGGCGGCAGCAAGGATGGACCGGCAGATGCTGCGACGACTGCTTGGGCTTGCTTGCAGAGCACTCGGGGAAGGCCAAGGGGAAGGGGTGTGGTGCAAAGCGGAGAACCCCAGATTTTCGGGCCCTCGACGCTTTGTCCACGCCCTGGCTGCACGCAAAAAATAACTCGCCGCCCGGTCCTAACCGCCTCGCTCGTCCTGATTCATCCCATCCCACGCCAGGCCACCATGGAGTCCATCCGCCCAGCCCTCGCCCAGCTACGCGTCGCCGTGCCCCCGAGATTGCCCGCCAGGCCCTTCTGGCAATGTCTACACACGTCGGCTGCGCGGGGCGCCACGCCTCTGCCCCATCCCTCCGGTATGTGCCAAGACATGGACAACATGATGGCAATTCACTCATTGACGCCCGACAGTGCCTGGCCCGCCGCCTGAGACGCCCCAAGCACACCCTTCAGATGCCGCCCAGCGCGTGGCGAGGAAACAGAAGCAGGCCGACATGATGAAGCAGGCGCGCGAGATGCGCGAGTCGCATATGCCCTCGGGCAAGCCCAAGAGCATGCTGGCCAAGCGCTTCTGGAAACACGTCTCTGTCAAGGAGACTGAAGCAGGCTTGCAAGTCTTCCTCGACCACCGCCCTGTCCGCATGCCCAACAAGCAGATTCTCACAGTGCCCGCCTCCAAACCCCAGCTCGCAACCGCCATTGCCCTCGAATGGGACCTCCTCACGAGCGCACAGCAGGCCCTCAAGAACGACTACATTCCCATGACCTCGCTTGCTGCGCGAGCCATTGACATTGAGGCGGCGGACAAGGCGGGGCAGACCAACGTCCGGAACGACATCATCGCCTACTTTATGCGCGTACTCTCTACCGACACACTGCTTTGCTGGGCGCCAGAGAAGATGATCAACGACACACTGCAGGGCGGAAAGACGCTGCGTCAAATCCAGGAGGAAGTGGCCACGGACATCATTGCCTACCTCCAGGCCCACGTGTTCCCTGGCGTCGAGATCAGGCCCACGCTCGATCCGGAATCTATCATTCCTGTCGAGCAGCCCAAGATGACACAGGAGGTGATCCGCGGCTGGTGTGCTGGCCTGGCTCCCTATGAGCTTGCCGGGCTAGAGCGCGCAGTACTGGCGTCCAAGAGTCTGCTCGTTAGCGCACGGCTGATACATGAGTGGAGCGAGGCATTTGCGCAATCCCCAAAGCCAGCTGATGTCGCACGCTTTGGCATCGAGGATGCGGCCGAGGCGTGCAGCTTGGAGGTCAAGTGGCAGACGTCGCAGTGGGGTGAGGTGGAAGACACACACGACGTGCAGAAGGAGGACCTACGGCGGCAGCTGGGAGGCGCCGTCATCCTGGTGAGCGGAAGCTCGTCATAAGGCGCTGGACGAGTGTATATTAGTGTACATATCAAATACGATAGTTATGTCCAAGTCTACGACATCCAAGGCATGTAGTGTGGAACCAGGCGAGGCTGGGCGGTGACGTTCGTGGCTCCAAGATCCGTGATTGGCTGGCCAGCGGACAGACATGGATGCGCCTCAACGCTCAGCCAGCCGTCGCGTGTGATTGGCTCCACCAGCCCTGTGGCTAGAGAGCGACGCCTCTGACGAAACCCCCAAAGCACTCGACAGCCCCGCTATCTGTTACGATTACCGTACAAGCCTAGACCCCTTATTCCAAGCTGTGATACCCGTCCTTATTCATCACCTTCCTATTTTCCCCCGTGCTGTTACTGCCTACTTGGTCTGAATTGAACGTCAAGCTTTCCAAACCCCTTGCTAGTCTTCGCCCGCACCTGCATCTAATCTAAGAAAGGCCAGCAGCATCTCTCGCTGGCCAGCCAATCACGTGGCCATGGAAGGGTAAGTGCTAGGTCCCAAGCCTTCTCCTTCGTCATGGCGGGACCGATGGGGACGAGACGGCTTTCTGTTGCGGACCGCTGCTGACCGCCTGTCCAGGCACAAGCGCTCCAAGTCGGCCAGCGTCAAGAACCTCCTGTCCCGCGTCTCGTCCAAGCCCGACGGCGACACGGCAGAGCCCAGCGACAATTCTCCGCCTGGCTCAGCTACCTCGGCCACCTCCCAACAAGCCTCACAGCTCAAAGGCTACAACACACCGGGCCATAGCCGCAGCCTCTCCAAGAAGAACCCCCACCTCTCCACCACAATGTCCAATGCGGGTGCATCCCAAGACGGCCTCAATTCCCCCTCAGCCAGCGTGCAGCAGACGCCAACTTCGCCAACAAAAGCAACATCCATCGAACAGTCGGTGAAGCTATTTAGAGTCTTCGAATCGCTCCGAAACGGCGACACGGTAGCTATCGCACGGGCAATCAGAGAACAGTCAGGCCACACCGACAGCGAGAACGGCAGATCGTCAATACAGCTCCCCAGCGCACGCACAGAGGGGACTTCGATTCTCCATTTAGCCATACAATGCGCCGAGCTGCCCGTGATTGAGTTCGTCCTCTCTAACGCAACAGGAGCGCCAGACTCCCCCATCGATATCAACGGCCGCGACCGCGATGGCAACACGCCACTTCACATTGCTGCAACCCTGGGCCGGACAACAGTCGTGCGAATGCTCCTCGACCAGCCCGGTATCAACGATTCCTTGACCAATTACACCGGCCAGACACCGCTGGATCTCGCCCGCACACCGGACATCTTCCAGGCGCTGCAGCTATCGCGCTCCATTTTCATTGACACATATGTAAAGAAAATACAGCAGATGGTGGCTTCTGGTGATATGGATGGACTTGAGAAGGTGTTGCAGGATGGCCGCGTAAAGACTACGCTCGATGTCAATGGCGGCGAGCTAGCGACTGATCCAGTCGTCGTCGACGCTGGAGGCACACTTCTGCACGAGGCCGCAAAGAAAAAGGACGTCAAGCTGGCTCAGCTGCTTTTGTTAAACGGCGCCGACCCTTTTCGCCGCGACCGAAAGGGCAAGCTTCCTCAAGACTATACCAAAGACGACCGTACCCGCGCCATTTTGAAGCGATCGCCTGCTGCGGCAGCTGCACAGAGAGGAATACAGGAGAAGACCATCCTCGCTGGCTCAGCACCGGGACAAGCGGCGGCAGAGACTGGAATGGGTGTCAAGGAGTCGCGGGAGATGAAAGGATACTTGAAGAAATGGACAAACTACACATCTGGATACAAGTTGCGCTGGTTTGTTCTTGAGGACGGTGTATTGAGCTATTACAAGCACCAGGACGACACTGGTTCTGCATGCCGCGGTGCTATTAACATGCGCATCGCCAAACTGTACATGGACCCCCAAGACAAGCAGCGTTTTGAGATTCAGGGCAAATCGTCTGTCAAGTACCACCTTAAAGCAAACCACCAGGTCGAAGCGAAGCGCTGGTACTGGGCATTGAACAATGCGATCCAGTGGGCCAAGGACGAAGCACGTGAAGAGGAGAGGCGAGCCACCCAGGATCAAGAGATGCTGAAGCAGGCCAAGATTGAGCAGATCAAGGGTGAAGGCGATACTTCCAGTCTTGGGAGCTCCAAGATCGCCAGTAGTTCCAAACACCACCCAGCCTGTAAGTTGTCACAAGCAAAACTTTTGGTTCTATACTAATACCTTCAGCGTCCAATCTCAACATTCCTATCCAGAGCTTGGATGCCACCTCTTCGCGTACTGCAGTCAGTGTCAACGACGACCCAGGTAGCGTCTACGAGCCTAGCATGCACAGCCAGGGTCTGGATAGAATGACCAGTCAAATGGGACCACCGACTGCTGCTGGTGATGATGACGATGACGACGATTACGGAGACGACTCCAGTAGCCACGAAATGAAGCCCCAGAGCAAGGATGCCTTCAACATCACAGCGCAGTCTGCGAAGTTGCAACTCGATTTGTTGACATCTGTTTCCGCTGCCCTACAAACAGAGAAGGATCGATCGCCTAACATGCAGATTTCTGATCCCATGATGCTGCAGGCGCTGGCGTCGTACGAATCCGCCATCGGCAATCTCAAAGGACTCATTGGCGATCTTCTCAGAATAGCTAGGGACCGTGACGCCTACTGGCAATACCGACTAGACCGTGAAGCTAACGTGCGTCGCATGTGGGAAGAGAGCATGGCTAAAGTCGCAAAAGAACAGGAAGAGCTCGAAAACAGGATTGGCGAGTCGGAGGAAAAACGACGAAAGCAGAAAAAAGCCCTTCGAGAAGCGCTGGAAGACTTTGAAAAGGCTGAGCCTGAGACACAAGCTAAGCAGGACGAAGATATGTTCACCGATGCGCCAGAAGATGCCGCGCAGCAAAAAGAGATGTTAGCGCCCGTTGCTGCAACTCAAACCCAAAACGTCAGAAGAAAGGCTACTTTTGCCGACATTGCAGCGGAGATTTCAGATTCAGAGTCAGAGGATGACGAGGAATTCTTCGACGCCGTCGGTGCTGGCGAAGTCGAGGTAGTGGAGATGCCCGCTGCTAGCGTTCCCCTAGACGTAGAAAGCAGCGCCCCAGATGCTTCTGGAGATCCCTGGGAGAAGAAATCAATGGAAATCGCCACTGCTTGGGCAGGTTACGAGGATGGTCCACGAAAGCGCCTGGCCATGGATGCAGATGACAGGCCAAAGATCTCACTCTGGGTATGCTCGGCTTCTTCAACCCTTTGCGCAATGCTAACTATTATTTAGGGCATTCTGAAGTCCATGATTGGAAAGGATATGACCAAGATGACACTGCCGGTGTCCTTCAACGAGCCTACTTCACTTCTCCAACGTGTGGCGGAAGACATGGAGTACACTGACCTCCTTGACACCGCTGCCGAACGACCTGACTCCACGGAGCGACTTCTCTATGTTGCCGCCTTTGCCGCTTCAGAATACGCCTCTACAATCGGGCGTGTTGCTAAGCCTTTCAATCCACTACTTGCTGAAACGTTTGAATACGCCAGACCAGACAAGGGCTACCGGTTCTTCATTGAACAGGTCAGCCATCATCCGCCCATTGGCGCGGCTTTTGCCGAGTCCAAGAAGTGGGATTACTATGTGAGTACCAGAAAACATGTATTGTAGTATCATCTAATAGCATACAGGGCGAGTCTGCAGTGAAGTCCAAATTTTACGGCAAGTCCTTCGACATTAATCCACTCGGTACCTGGTTCCTGCGATTGCGGCCCACTGCAACCGGAGGAAAGGAGGAGTTGTACACTTGGAAAAAGGTTACCTCTTCAGTCATCGGTATCATTACTGGAAACCCTGTTGTTGACAACTACGGTCTCATGGAAATCACCAACTGGACAACTGGTGAGAAATGTATGCTTGACTTCAAACCTCGTGGCTGGAAGGCTTCTTCTGCATACCAGGTTGTTGGAAAGGTCATGGATGCCGAAAACAGAGTGCGCTGGAGCATTGGCGGACGATGGAACGACAAGATCTACGCCAGGTTCACCCCCGGCTTCGAGGATGCAGACATTGACAAGGGCGGCAAGACTTCAAAACACGATGACAACAAGGCTTTCCTGGTCTGGCAATGCCACGAGCGTCCGACTGGCATTCCGTTCAACCTTACTCCATTTGTCGTGACCCTCAATGCCATTCCGGATAAGCTGCGCCCGATTGTGGCACCCACAGACACCCGACTCCGGCCTGATCAGCGCGCCATGGAAGACGGTGAATACGACTTTGCCGCCACAGAAAAGAACCGCGTAGAAGAGAAGCAGCGCGCGACAAGGCGACAGCGAGAGGCAAATGGAGTAGAGTTCCGTCCCAGGTGGTTCACAAAGGGCAGATGCGAGATCACAGGCGAGGAGTACTGGGTATTCAACCATGAATACTGGAAGATCAGGGATCGCGTTGCCAAGGGCGAAACTTCGTGGGCTGAGGCTGGCTTGGAGGATATCTTTTAGACTAATGGTACACGCCTGTTGCTTAGTAATACATCCATTGTGAGGGTTTGGCGCTAGTGGTAATACAGCAAACAACATTCACCTTCACCTTCACCTTTCGCTTGGCAAAAAAAAAGAGCAAAAAAGAGCAAAAATCAAGCCCTATGCCCTTCTACTGCCCGACGCCCGCCTTCCGAATCGAACCAAGGTTCTTACGGTCGACGGCTGCGCCCCCCTAGCTTGCAGCCCTAATGCTATTTTGTTAGTGTTGGAAGGTGATACTTCTCTGGTGCTAGGCGGCCCACCCGATCAGGCTATAGGATTAATCGCTTGATGGTGAGACACAGGATGTTGCGGTCAGTCAGTCCCGGTGAATGATGAGTCCTGTCACGACACCCGCTTTCACAACGACGTCACATCGTGGATCAACAACATGCACAAACTTGTCCCACTATCTTCGTCGCTACAAAGATAGCTCTGCGATTGTAAGTTCTACTTGTCACTCATAGATATGAGATATCCAAGGCACTACACCACCACCACCTGCACATCAAAGATTTCTCACTGGAATGTTTCTCTCCAGATATCCAAACCACCTCGGCAGCGACCTCCCCGACTCAAACCCGCCACTTGACTGACTACTTCTCTGCGCATCCTCAATCGCGCTCGCCCACTTCAGCAACTCCGCCTCACTCCACGCGGTCCCCATCAGCGCAAGCCCAAACGGCATACCCGTACTCTCATGCACGCCCGCTGGCAGCGTCACCATCGGATATCCAGCCTGCGCCGCGATCTGAGGTGCCTGTGCTACATCTGGTGGAACAAGGAGGGCATCGAGTCGACGCCCGTTATTCGCCAGTGCGGCGTCGATGCCGTCTTCGCGCGTGCTTCGCTGTATAAAACCCAAAGCTTGATAGTATGTTTCGTCCATTACTCCCTTGGTTTCTAGCGACGCTAGAAACCCGTCTTGGCCAGAGTAAAAAGCAGGATGTCCGCGTGGCCAGGGATATCCGCCCTCAGTGCCGTCGTTGGCATAGTTATACGCGACCATGTCTTCAAGGGAGCGGATGCTAGTGTTTTCAAGCGACGAGAGATAGGTGCGGATGTTGTTGTAGAAGTCAGTTTTGACGACTGTGTATTCGGATTCGTTAGGGCGACCCCGCGTGCTGCCATAGTCCCAGTCCCAGCCAGAGGGGGAGACGATAGTGGAGTAGTTGGGTATCTCGGTGTTGTTGAGGATAGTGGCACCGAACGATTGCAGGAGGGAGAGCAGAGAGAGGAGGTGGCTGCGTTGAGAGGCATCGGTATAGGTCCAGAAGGTAGACCAGGGTATGCCGAAGGTTGCGTTGCGTAGTGCATCCTTGTTGGTAAGGAAGGGCATGTAGCCTTGGGGAGGAGTTTTGCCTTGCTGAGCGAGCGTGTAGTTGTCGCGTTCGTCAATGCCGTAGATGGCGTCGAGGACATATGCGGCATCGCGTACCGTCCGACCAAATGTACCGACAGTGTCTTGATGGATGCTCTCCGGGATAACGCCCGCTCGTGATGTGAGCCCTACCGTAGGTTTTATGCCGACTAAAGCATTTCGCTCAGCTGGGTTGATCACACTGCCATCTGTCTCAGTGCCTGTACATTGTCAGAACTCTAGATACAAACGATACATTGTGAATCTGGCTTACCTAAAGAGAATGTAACAATGTTCGCAGCTACCCCCACTGCACTTCCCGAACTGCTTCCCCCTGGATTGACAGTAAGATTGTAAGGGCTCCTCGCCTGTCCACCTCTTGCCGAGTAGCCCTCTGAATAGTTGTTTGATCGCATATCGGCCCATTCGGAGAGCGTCGCTTTGCCCATCAGAAGTGCTCCTGCTTCCCGCAATTTTGCAACAACGTGCGCATCGCGGGGAACTATACTTCCCACGAGCATCCAGCTGCCAGCTGTAGTTTCCATTCGATCTTTTGTTGCAATGTTATCTTTGACAATATACGGAATCCCATGAAGCGGGCCTCGCACACGTCCGACCATACGCTCCGCATCAAGCGCCATAGCGATCCTTTCGGCATCTGGGTTCAGTTCCATGATTGATCTGATGTATTCATCCACTTGATAAATTCGATCCAGGTAGCATTTGAGGAGCTTCACGGAAGTGAGGGTGCCATCACCCAGGTACCCTTGGAGTTGGTCCATAGTGGCCTCTTCGAGCGTGACCCCATGACATGTGGGCATGGGAAATAGTGCAGTTGTCTCGGCGGCATCTTGCGATGGGAAGAAGAATGGATAAGGCTGCTGCAGCGGATTGACGTCCAGGACGCATGTGGAGTTCTCAACGTCGTCGCACGATGAGCTTAGTGTCACACTAAGGGCGAAGACGAATAACAGCGTTGTAAGCATTGTAGGAGCAATGGATTACATTGATCGGTTGGTACTACTCGTAGTTCTTGCCCTAGCGGTAGCTATAGTCCCGGCGCGTTGTACCGTAGGCCGAGGGTGGCTCAGAAAAGCGTCTCACTTATCTATACAGCGCAAGCTTCTTTTTGTTCCCGTCCGCCCAGATTTGGGAAAGCGTTCTAAGGCCTCCGTTGTCGACGCCGCGTGTGATTCTTGGCTCTGCGAGTGTGGGGTAAAACGTCATCAGCACATGTCGCCTCATCTGGATTGTGCAGCTCACTGACAGCAGTAACTTTGTTCTCAATGTCAAATATTTCAGCACCACTGAGCGTTTAGGTGCATGCCCCTGCGTGCCTCTTGAACATTTGTGTGCTGTGTAAATATGAGTGCTCTCACCCATGTCTTGATCGCAGGTAGGCGGAGAATGGATGGTGCCAGGCCGGGATGTGCGACTCGCTATTACCTGCTAACACCAGTTCGAAAATAGAGATAAGCATATCAAAGGCTGTGATCGACCCTGAATTTTAACTTAAGCTTACGATTGCAAACTCCACGTATTAGATCTCATACTTACACACGATTTTTCATATCTGCTAGTTATAAAGAAGAAACAGCATCTTGGAGAATCGAGCCCTTCCCTTCCCCTCTTTTGGAAAAAGATTCCGATATCAAAGTGTAGGGGAACCAGTCCCTTCCAAAGAAGAACGATTGAACGGCTTACCAAGTCAATGATTTCATGATTGATATTGAGAAAGCAGGCTCAACGTCACTATTCCCTTACGCTTCCAGACAGCCCATTCGGAGCTTTATTATTATCTCATTTCCCAAGTACAGACCATAATCTATAGCAGTACAGCTGATTCTTGTACCACGCATCCAGAAACATAACGCGAAGTCTTAAAAAGAAAAAGAAATTAGATCCAAGACGTGTCGTTGAATCAAGGCTCTCGATTTAGCACTGCGTCTGTTATATCCTATCCTAAATATCCTTCCTCTGCCCTCCATCTCCTTATGTTACACCACACTTCTAGCACCCGAGGCCATCGCAAGTGCCACCAAAGTAGCAGTATCCACAGGTCCAGCCACCGGAAGAATTGCTGCAGCCTCAGACGCTGATGTTGCAGGCGAACTGGCCCTTGAACCCTCCAGGCAATTGAACAGGCTTGGTTGCTGGCCTTGTGCTTGGAAAAGACTTTCGTGCCAGGGCTTGGCTCAACACATTGTCCAATACTCATCATATATTACTATACTCACCACGACATGTGGCTGGTGAAACTCTTGTGCCGCTCTGTTTCTAGCGTTACAATGTTTCCCGTGGGAGATGACAACGACATGGACTGAAGACAGCAAAGCATCACTGGAGAGGAAAATATGTAGATAGAGGTGCTTCGCACACCACCAAAGACCGCCATCTGAACTTCCTGAACACTCATTCTCCTCACAGACTCAAAGTTTAAAGCCGCACTCTAAACTCGCACCAATTCACAAACATCAAAATGAAGGATGCATCACTTCCTTCCGTTTCGAAGGAATCAACTTATAGTTTGTGATAGCCTTCATTATCATCTTTGCCACCACTGTAGCCTTGAAGCCACTGTCAAGGCTCTCTCACAACCCCAGTCCGATGTTGGGAGTTTCGTAGACAAGCGCGATCCTCTCCCACAAAAACAATTCGCGGGGAAGACGAAATCTGTCAAAAAGAGCGAGATCTACATCATATGTATTCTTATCAGCAGAGTTGATGGGCATGCGTATAACTGCTGCGCCACGTTCGACCCTAACCACACTTAAGTCAAACACAGCGATCGGGCTGAAGCTTGCAGAGCATACTTTTCAGTATTGTAACTGACGGTGCCCTTTGTACTACAAGGCCTCGAGGCATACAAAAGGATACGTTTAGGATTCTCTGCAGAGCAAGGATCTATAAGTTGAGGTGGCAGCTCACTTACAGTAGCGCACACGATGTGTTTAGATGGACAACTTACTGGAGACTCGTTCAACACGGCCTACTAGTACTGTAGCTAAAGACTTGTAGAGTCGTGCATCTCGGCCTGATAATACAATTGCCCATAACCTTAACCAGCACCTTTTGAACTTAGTGCATCGTATTTGGTGACAACTCATTGACTGCACTTAATCTCGCTCAGTCTACCCAATTCGAATGCTGATTGTTGTATGTCGTTGAATATCTAGAGCCAGAGTAAATTTGTGATAGATAGAGGAACTCAAGCTAATGCCAAATTATGTTTAGTCTAATCTAAACAGCAGTAGTCTAGGTACATCGCATCTTAAGTTACCTCAGGAATTGTGAGATGTAATTTCATGTATACCATCACTTCTCCTTCAAGTAGAAGTAGATACAGTGAATTCTATATTTCTAAAGGTCTTTGTAGCAGATCTTAATGTATTATAGATATCGTATTATTCTTAAGCTTGAGATCTAGCACACATGACTGTATGGTTCTGAAAGCAGATATCCTTGTACAATTCGCCGCTTCCAAAGAAATCATATCGCGAAGGTCATTTTGTGCATTGTCGTTCTCACATATTAACAAACTGAGACCTCTGCGATCCATCTGCTCCCTTTCCATTACAAGATAACCGAGATGGAAACGAAACCCAGCTGCTGGAGGCCAATAGCCTCTCGAAACATGCCAGAGAGCATGATATACTATTGAAGACATTGTGAACACACAATGATTTTTCATATCTTTCGGCTATCCAGATTGTATTAGGGATTGCGGTCAAAGCAGATTGAGTGTTGAGCGATAGCGAAAAGTTTCGGATTTTCTGACCAACTTTGTTATAGTATCGGAACGGGTGATGTATTAGACTATATCCTAATACCACTACTTGGCTACCTTCACTCTGTCTAATCCATCGACGTGATCAGACCAGTGATTCATATCCAAGGATCACTTCTGCCACAACATGAGATTCAGTAGATCACAGGACATGCATGCTCGTCTTGATGATTTTAGCAAGATTTATTTGTTTAGAACGCAGGAGACCAAGTTTAAATCACGGAGATAAAGCAGCAAGTTCAGAGAAGTCCATACTGGTAGCCTACAATGTTATCCTAGCTATATCTAGTCGAACCCAGGATCGCCGTACAATGGCCACAAGGGCTCAACAACACAAAACAAGCAGGTGAACAAGGAAGTAAACAAGTCGATTGAATTGTTACACCCCTAACTCCTGCATTCTAACAAATAAAAGTAGTAATAAAAACTTGATTGCAATCTGGTAGATGTTTTATGGGCTGCCAGGTCCTGTCAATTTGGACATAACGTTTCGGCATGGATCTCATGTACTTTAGCCCCACTCACCTTGAGACTTACACTCAGAGGTTGAAGTGATGCTTTCAATCTCGCAAAAGTACATCCACAACGTTTCTGTCGAACCATGGTTCGTATACATCCAACGCCCATATTCCGACCCTTTGGAGGCACGCTATTAAGGGGTACATCTGTCTTGGAGCCATGGTACTCCCAAGGTGTACCCCCTCCCAGAGATACGTCCGCTCATCTTTTCTGGTCGCAGCGAGAAAATGCCAGTCAGGTCCCTGTATCAGAATCAGTGGTAGAAAGGGCAATTCTGCTCTGGCTTGCTCACTGGGAACCAGCTGTTCCAGCTTCCTGAATTGTGCAGTGACCCACGTTGCCAATTGTTGGATGGCTTTCTTCTTTTCGGATCCTGAGATCTTCGTCTCTACGCTCACAACGATCGGTTGTTTTTTAAGTTGCTGGAAGAATGACTGATTCCAACTGGTTTGGCATTTGGGATCGGCAGCATTCAGCTTCTGCCAAGCAGCCAAAATTCGCGCGTTCGGACGGAGAACACCAGCAAAGTCCACCATCCTCGACTGCATAGGTTCACCACCATCGTTTCTTGGCAGTAAGTCATCGGGCTCTATCCTGGCAGTAGTACACTGAATGAAGTGAAATTTGCTTCTGAAGCGCTTGTTTTCGAATGCAAGGTCCAAAGTAGGATCATGCAGCTTGGTATTCCAGGCTGCTTCTTCAAAATCTGCTCGTTCGGCTGTCCTAGTGGCATTCATGATCTTTTCGACACTCTCTACCGAGGGGCATGGCCCCAGAGCGGCTCTGACAGCGTCTTCCACGAACATGAATCCAAGATCAGTGGCTATCAGTTGATGCTCTTCATCAGAAGATGAAGCAAATGCATCTATTTGCCAATCCGGGATCGTGTGCACTCCTGCAGCAAGGATGTGTAGTTCCTTCGCCAATGCTTTTAGCTCCGGTGGAGCTTCATCGTCCGATATCATCATCTTTTCTACAAATGCGCCGAACTCAACCTTTTCTTTGCCTGTTCCTTGGCTCCGGCGGGGCCGCTTTGGTGGTGGTTCGCTGGGTGTACGCTTGCTGGGTGTACGCTCGCTAGATGTACGGTCGCTGGGTGTAAGCTCGCTGTATTTCGGCGGGTTATTTTGGATGCGAAGGTAATGTGAGGAAGGCCCCGATTCCACATAGTTTTCTTCCCTGTCGTCGCCGTCTTGAAAAGGTCGCTTCGACTGCCGAGACATACTTGGGAGTGAAGTCTTTAGTTGGTACTATGGTTGAGGTTCTGATTGTAGTGTGTTTGTAACTGAGGTTCTGATTGAGATTGACAGTAGAGAAATAAGAGTTAATGCAGATATATTTGCTCAGTATGTGCTTCAGACACTTACACAATGTCAGTTACTATGCCACTATGTCAACCGTTGTGGTCTTACTATGGGCTGAGCCTACTACAGTCGTCCTTGTTGAAACTCTTGTAACCATAACAACGCCAGAAGAGGCTCGCAATATGCTATCAGCAGTATTCGTCAACGCTGCCGATAAGACTGTTGAATCGCTGTGTCATGGCTAACAGCCATTCAACGTGCTTCAAAAACTTGATCGTGATCGCTCTGCTGTTACTAAAAAGTAGGCGACAAGAGTTTCGCCTCGCAAGCCATTTCCCACCGAAATAAGCCTGCTTTTTAGTAGTTTATCTCGATAACTACTTGCTTTAAATCTTTTAAAATCTTATATACTATAAAGACATGTATGCATATTAATATTGTAAGTTTTCAAATTAATTCAAAATATAGTGATAGAGGCATGTCACTCTAAAGCTAGTAAATTTGATGTTCACCAAATTTGTTAATAAATGGCTAGAATTCGCTGGGGCAAAACTTTTGTCTTAGTACTGTACTGCTCACCAGTTACGAGACTGCAGCCATAACACTGGCTTTGTGAAGAAACAACCATTCTGGCTTGCTTACCACTTCAGGTAAGTGGGCAGGAGGAAATACTCTTAGCACGCACACAATTCCAGCTGCAACAGCCTTATGGCAAGACGCTACTGCTGTTTCACAATTCTATGTTGGTGTGAGAACCATTTGTGATTCAGCTGAAAAGGTCAGGGGGCGACTCATAACCAGGCAGTCATAGACAGGGATGAAATGTAACCATTGATGTTCAATTGAGGAAATAATTTGCATATCTAAGCCGAAAAGAAACATAATCGTATGCTCACAATCTGATAACTTACTGCTCCAGTCCAGTATCTCAAATGCGTCTCTATGCCTACCTAACAACACTATTGTTTCCCTATCCTAGAAAAATAACGGCCCATTTTCTCACACAAATCTATCTCCATGTTAAGCTTTGAACAGCTTCGCGTTTCTGTGACCACCAAAGCGAGCCTTCAAAGCTAGCCAAGTTCCCGGCTCCGCATGTAGACGCTCCAAGAAGCGCTCGACATCTCTCTTGATGAAGTAGAGGCTCTTAAGCATACCGTCAGCGCTACAAGACATACCGTTCAGCTCCACGCGTAACTGGTCTTCTGCTACACCGCCTGCACTGGAAAGTATCTTGTGGGTTTCGTAGTAAGCATGCAAATCTTCGCTCGCACCCCTCATTAGCACATCCAGTTCTCCAGGGAGACTACCAATCGCAGTCATGTACGGATCAGACAGTTTCTGGAACAGAATCTGGTAGATCTGAAGCACGTGAAATGCGCGACCGAAGAAACGCTTCAGCGGCGCAGCCTCGCTCACAATGACATTGTACAAGATCTCCATCTTGCGAAGCAGTACTCCTTTATCATTGAGCAGCGATGCAGATGTTACGTTCTCTGATTCAAGGGTCTCAATCAGTTTCCACCTGCGATGCGTGGGATACCATTGCTGCAACCTTGGCTTCGTTGGCAGCCATGGCCTCCTTGTCTGCAGCACGAGCGCGAGCAAAGATCTCGGCGCTTCGTTGGTTCTCATCTTGAAGATTGCGGATTATAGCTTGATGCTGAGCGAGCTCGCAGTGTAGCTGCTCGTTTTTCGCGGCTAATTCGATAACGGTATTCTCTTCCTGGGTGGCTCGTTCCAGGAGCTGCTGGTAACGTTCCGCACGTCGCTGCGAGTCTTCCACAAGCTGCTTGTAGTAAGCGACCTGCAGTCGCTCCTGTTTGAGGTCAATCTTGAGGGCTTGGAAGTCTTCGGGTTGGTCGGCTAGCTCTTCTTCCTTCTCTCTAAGCGCTACTTGCAAAGCTTTATTCGCGGCTTCGAGGGTCTTCTCACGGCTCTCCAGTTCTCGGATCATTTCGTGAGCTATGCCGAATTCTTTGGTCTCAGGAAAATGCGCCTGAACCTCCTCAGACATGATATCATCCATCTTGTAGCCCCGGGCCTGGGCTTCTGAAAGGATTTGACAGAGACGCTGCTGGATATCTTCGAGGACAGTCATGTTTGCTTCGTGGTCAACGAAAAGATTACTTGGATTGGGATGGGGGAAGGAAGAAATGCACAGTTAGATATATTGCATAATCCAGCATTGTTCACAAACGTTGGAAACTCCCAGTCGCTGTACCTATGGACAGCTATTTCCGATTTCCATTTGCACAATGTCCTTAGCTAGAAGCCTACGAGACTATGTTCTTCTCAAGCTGGCATTTCGACGTTGTTGATGCTTGTGTTAGGACGTATCTTGCTAATTTAATGTAGTTGAAATAAAGTGTAGTCTTGGCTTCGTGGGCAATGTGGAAATCGTTGTTCAGACCTATCAGGGGCAATCGGCTACTGGGCGATGCGCCCTTCCACATCATCGTGCACGATAATCAAACAATTTTTAATACTTTCATGAGGCCTCTAGGTTTTATTTACTTTTTTTAGGTGCTTCCCTTAGTAGCAATTTTGTTCAACTCTTACACACATGAATTGCACCCAACTATAGCAGTCTTACGAAACATCTGCGACGCAGATACTCCGTGTCCGCAGAGTCGTGCTACAGATCGTCGCCATTTATCGAGTCATGATCAATCGAATCAATGTATAAGGTTGTTGAGCAAACTATCGAGAGCATATTCATCTATGTTACCGAACGGGGCGTTGCAAGTGCAAGCAATAATTGAGATTTGACTGGAGCTTTAGCAGCAGCTGGGTAAAACAACAGACTCAAGCACTCTAATAACCACATTGCAGTTCATGCAGCGCACCTGCTGCGATACTGTTATTGATTCTATGCAAACATCAGTATGATCCTACCAGCTATCCAGACAGGCACAAAGATCTCCCAATGTCTACCTGAAAAGACACGCAAAGAGAGATTCTTTACCAAGTGAGTAGACAAGTTCAGACATTGATATATGGAGAAGAATGAAAATATCGTGATTTTTGCAACTTGCGGACTGTCCTATTCGGCAGGTGCGAAGTATGAACTTGGTGGTGGCAGTATATCCAATGCACATTTCCTCTACATTTCCTCCAATACAATGCATACTGAGGAGTTTCATGGCTAATATTGAGCCAAGTTTTCTACCCATAGGTGCTAAGGGCACACCAATGGACAGAAAAATGACAGGTTTTGTCATCTACCTTCACGAAGACAGTATCAACCCCGAGGCTTTTAGAAAGCTTAAGAATCGTAATCTTAACAAGTATGCTCCTAAAACGACAAAGCGTACAAAACACCGAGTCAACGGCCTATTGCCGTTAGTGTAGAGATGAAGATAAGGGGAGAAAACCTTGGAGATGCCAGGATACAGCTATCTACTTAGGCGGCTGCGCATCTCAGCAGCTGCATGCTGTGAATCCTGGACGCATAGCAGATCTGCCTTTCTTTGCCGCTAATTTTATGTCAAGGCCATGATTAGAGTTTTTTCGTACTTACGAAACCCGACAAAACGCTAGTGCTTTCAACGTTTCAGGACACCGAAGACAAGCCAGTATGTTCAACGCTTCAGAACATCGTAGATGAAATCTCACGGTGTACAGGTACTTTGGCAGAAAATCTTCCTTGGATCGACGAAAGACCGCTTGGGGGCATACGCACTCTGCAAACGTTGCTAGAGTAGTGCGACACCCATTACAGAAGCTGGTTCGTAAGGAACGTCATGGAACCTATGCAGGGTACACACATGTCAGGACAGGGGAGTGCAAGAGAAGAGCTGGCGGTGCATTGGCGTTTTGAGTGACAGATTGGAATCCGAGATTGAATACTGCACGGCCGCTAGCAGCATATCTCTTAGCGGTTCATCACATGGATTGAATTGTACAGCAGAGTCTTGTGATTATCAGCATCCAAATGCACCTTGCTCGTGTTCTGGGGCCAACCCCCTGAATTGATGGATATCGAAGTTTGCAAGTCAGTCCCAAGTGTACCTGCAACACCATGAACGCCTTGCCCAGGAAACTCTCCTGTAAGAAGTTGCCGTTGCATTGTGATTGGGAATAGCGCTTAGAACTGATCCAAAGTCATGCTCATAGATACATCCGTGTTCTCGACCATCTTGGTGAACTCTTCGAAACTGATTTTGCCGTCGCGGTCGAGGTCAGCCTCCATAATGGTCTTGTCGACAATCTGTGATGTATCAGAATCGCTCTCTAAACTCAGCCGCCCCTTCATTCGTGAATATACGGACCTGTTGTAGTTGTTGGTCCTTCAAATTGCTGCCAACCATCATCTTCAATACTATGAAGAGCTCGCCGTTGCTAATGTAGCCGTCGCGATCAATGTCGTATACACGGAATGCGAAGCGTAGCTTCTCCTCCTTGTTGCCTTTGCTGCTGAAAGCCGAGAGACCAGACACAAACTCCTGAAAGTCGACATCGCCGCCACCGTCTTCGTCAAAGATGGCAATCATGCGCGTTGCGAGTGGGTTCGATGAGATTTGAGGGAGGGCTAGGAATTCGTCACGCTCAATGGTTCCTGAGTTATCCTAGGATGCTGTCAGCCAAGCCGCGCCGCTTTTTCGTACAGCTAACAACTGCGCACCTTGTCCAACTTCATGAAACGTTTCCTCAGGCGATCTACCTCCTCACGGTCGACTGCGTGCTGTCAGTAGGCATTTCCTCGCCCTACAAGTCCATTGACAAGCAAACCTGCCTGCTGTCGGCCGGCTACGTACAATTCGAGCCCGAGGCAATGTTGTCAAGCAGACCTGACTGCTGGTTACCCATATTGGCGGTTTATTTGCGGCAAGGTCGAGCGGTCGGTGAGTGGAGGTGTGGTCGTGTCCTGGCCTGTGGGGTTGCCTGGTTGTCTCGCCGTGCGCCGCCTTGAAGGTCCCGCCGCCACCAAGGGTCCATCGCGCTAGACGCAGGCACGTCCGACGTCAACTGCCAAGCCTATCATCCATTGTGCTATTGCTCTCTACACACTGCTTTTCTTCTTGTGCCGAACTTCACAAAGAGACAAATCGAGAAGATCATGGATTCAGATGGGCCCACAGAGGTCGCCTCGGTCCTCCAAAGTGCATCCATTAACCGACGCCCATCACCACGACACGACGTGAACCCATCGACCGCTGCATCCCAGAAGCAGCCCGTCAAGCTGAATGAACACCCTGACCCCGACGCCTCAGATGTTGAAGAAGACGAAATTCCCCTCAGCGTGCTAGACCCGCTACCACGACACAAGGCGATGCCTCCGCTGCCAGACCTGCGGTTTGAACAGAGTTACTTGAAGAGCATTGAGCATGCGGAGGGATGGCAAGGTGTATTATGGATTACGCTTCGAGATCAGGTATCTCCCGCGCGTCGCCTTTCACTGCCATACGTATGCTAATTATAAATAGGTTATCATGTGCTTCGCCCAAGGCGTACTATGGACCCTTCTTCTTAATGGTTGGCGACATTGGAACCGATCAACAAAGTTCAGCGGACACGGTGTTGGGGCACGGATACGCCGATGGTGGTGGAGCGTCAATGATTGGAAATACTGACTGCAAGCACCAGGTTGAGGGATCCAAAGCTGTCCAGGAATGTTTCCGAGGTAAGTGGGGTCTTTTTGAAAGTTTGAATCCAGACGTCCATGTCAATCTGGGCATGAGCTGACGACTGCAGTACTACAAGGGTGAATTTTCAAATGCTGCCTAGGGCTGATGGTGGCCGTCCGTAGCTTTCCTTGAATCAGTGCGTCGACCAGGACTCCGCTAGTTGAGTCGGACCACTCGGGTATTGAAAAATCAGTTCGAATTCGAATACATCCGAATTATACTCTGTCCATTCAGCTCATCTAGGGTATTCTGCACGTTCGACTATTTTACGAGAATTACAATACACACATCGTGTGTACCTGTGGATTGTTATGCAAAGAATGACGGGAATCAGACAGCATGGGGATCTGCAGGGAGCGATATCGATTGGATTACTGACTAATGCATTGATCGTGGGAGTCTTTTGCACAACTGTGCATAGGCCTCTTTTCTCTCTCTTTCTTGTTAGTTCGTGACAAAGAATTCATAAAAGTCCAGATCTTATCCCATGATACCCTAGCGTGTCGGATGGGATGGGACAATTTCTAAAATACATCGAGAGTCATCCTTTCCTATTCTCGTTGATTAATCGTTTTAGTTATAATTATCCATTCTACTCCATGCAACAGCGAGTTTCTAGGTTTCTTTCAGGATTTAAGACATCTATCCAACTATCATAGCATCCAATACTTCAACATGTACGGCGTAGGTGGTAGTAGCAAAAAGGCCTCGGCAGTGGCATACCGTCTTTCGAGTAGTAGGCTCAAGAAGATAGCGATCATGTGTGGCTTAGGTTATAAAGTATCGGGGAAGTATGGAATAGATGTACATAGAATAAGTGTGTACCGTATGGATGTCATTCATAGATAGCAAAGTGTATCTTCTCAAGAAGCCTGTTACTGGGCTAAATGGTTGGTAAGATGACAAGGATTGTATATCATCACGTGATACCGCATGACCGCGTGTCGTTAGGCGCGTCGCGATCTCCACGCTCCGCCTCGTCAACTCACAACGCCACTCTGTCAACACTCTCCCCAACAGAGATGTCCTTGGACAATCAAGGTCTTTTACTATGAAGCCTTTCCGACCTCTTACTCTCTCGCGCCCTCGCTCCGACAATGTCGAACCACCAAATAAGAAGCGAAGAATCGGCCCTAACGCGCTGCCCTCAAACAACCGCCAGCCGCTCAACACGCTGAACAACCCCCCACCTGTGCAATTCTTACCCCCAAGTCTCGAAGGAAACTATTATACAGTACTGTGGCGGAAACCTACAACCAAAAAGAACAAAACATGGGATGGAGATGGTGTGCTTGCCGTTGTGGGTGGCTACGCCACACTGACGGATAGCGAGACTGGAAAGGAGCTGGGAAAGGGAGCATGCAACCGACCACTTCTTCCTGGCTCTACACTTTCTATCGGAAGTAGAGAGCTTGAGATAGAAAGCTCTATGGACAAATCGGATTACCTTGCAGGACGCATGTTCCTGGGTACAACTACAGCTGCTCCGGTTGAGCAACCAAAACGACCTGAGCCAGGATACAAACCTCCGTTGTCGACCAACCCAAGTTTGAAGAAAAAACATGTCACTGCTAACGATGGTGAAAGCGTACCCGAGTACAAGCCATCAAATCAACGGAACCAACAGTTCAGGACACCTCTGTTATCCAGCACGGTCATGCCGCAGCGCAACCCATCGATTCCACAGCCTCGTCACGATCCAAATGCGCCGAACGCTCTGATCATGAAACGACCTGATTCCTGTCCCAAGGGAAAACAGATTGTTGACGTCGTCGTTGACCCGGTCCTAGGCAAGCATCTCCGCGACCATCAACGTGAGGGCGTGCAGTTTCTGTATGAATGTGTTATGGGCATGCGGTGCGCGGGCGAAGGTGCCATCATGGCGGATGAAATGGGCTTGGGTAAAACACTGCAGACCATCACGCTTCTCTGGACGCTCTTGAAGCAAAGTCCCATAAGCGATTCTCCCCCAGTCATCAAGAAAGCCCTCATTGTCTGTCCTGCTGGTCTGGTTGATAACTGGAAACGCGAGTTCCGCAAATGGCTTGGCAATGAAAGAGTTGGTGTGTTTGTTCTGGATACAAAGAACAAGAAAATTGCCAACTTCACCATGGGCAAGTCTTACAATATTATGATTGTCGGATACGAGATGCTCCGTATTGTTCAAGAAGAGCTAAAAAAGGGTAGTGGTATCGACATTGTCATTGCAGACGAGGGACATAGATTGAAGACGGCGAACAACAAAGCCATGCTTGCTATTCAGTCTCTGAACACGGAGAGGCGCATCATTCTGTCTGGTACCCCGCTACAGAACGATCTTGGAGAGTTCTACACTGCCATCGATTTCGTTAACCCCGGACTCCTGGGACAACGATCATCTTTTAAACGATCGTTCGAGTTGCCTATTATGCGCAGTCGTCAACCGGATGCAAGCGAATCAGAACTTGAAAAGGGAGAGGCTCAGTGGAAAGAGCTTGTGTCTCTGACTAGCCAATTCATTATTCGGCGGACCGCCGAAGTACTTTCAAAGTACCTGCCACCAAAAACTGAGCACATTGTATTTTGTAAGCCTACCAAAGGGCAAGCGGAAGCTTACCGCGCGATCCTGGGCTCGCCGACGTTCAGCATGGCTCTGGGCAGTACAGATATTGCACTGCAGCTCATCAATGTACTAAAGAAAGTCTGTAATAGTCCTTCCTTGCTAAAGTCATCCAAGGACAATGAAGACACGCCGTCAGAGATGCTGCAATCAATACTTCCACTCATCCCTAGCAAAATCCTCAACTCCAGCGCCTCGAGCGCAAAGCTAAGACTGCTTGACAATCTAGTTCATTCCATTTACACCACAACGGATGAAAAGGTTGTTATTGTTTCGAACTACACAACCACACTTGATATGATTGAACGCCTTCTCGTATCGCTCTCTTACACTTACCTACGACTTGACGGTAGCACGCCCGCTTCCAAGCGTCAAGCGCTTGTCGAAAAGTTCAACAAAACAACTAAGATGACCTCTTTCGCTTTTCTACTTTCAGCCAAATCCGGTGGTGTAGGCCTCAACCTCATTGGTGCATCACGCATTGTGCTTTTTGACATCGACTGGAACCCTGCTACAGACCTGCAGGCCATGGCGCGGATTCATCGCGACGGCCAGAAGCTGCCATGTAAGGTATACCGGTTCCTAATTCAAGGAGGTTTGGATGAGAAGATTTACCAGCGCCAAGTGATGAAAATGGGACTTGCCAATGCGGTCGTAGATAACAAGGTCTCTGCAGTTTCCTTTTCGAAGGAAGAGCTTCGCGATCTGTTCCGCCTGGATGAGCGTGAAGGATGCCAGACTCACGATTTGCTGGGATGTGCGTGTGACTGCCGGGGTTCGCTCGAAGTCGGTTCTGGCGTTGAAGCCAAGGAGAGTGAAGAAGACAACGATGAGGAAGATGAATTATTGCCTACGCTGCAGAAAGCAAGCGAGGTCAACATCGAAGAGCAGGAAGCGAGGATTCAAGCGAGACGCACTGCGAAGATGCCCAAGCTGAGGATGCTAATGGAGTATCGTCACATCGATACTAAAATTCTGAAGGACGTGGCGAGGAGGGAGAGAGAGGAAAGTGCTGAGGATGAGGCTGTGGAGGCCGTGGCGGTCGCGGTCGATGATGATGTTTTCCTTAACATCTTGAAACAGCCGGAGTGCAATGTGGGCTTCTTGCTGACGAAGTCGACGTCTTAGATCTCGTTCAAGGTAGTCAGTCAAAGGGTGTATCAGTAGCAGGCCTAATAACGTTAGCCGATTCCCATATGCATAGCTTTGGCATTTCTTTGGCACAGTAAATGGTTAATGACATGGTTTCCTATTGAATAGATATAGAGATGAAAGTCATACAGCGGCGGCAGTGAATGATCCTATTATAGATTACTACATTATTATCTGTCGTGCAACAGGCATGATGTTGGAGACAATTGTGAAGCACTCGAGTTTTGGACTGGAAATTGAATTATTCGACTACAAGTACAAAGATACAGGATGTATGACATGGCTCAACTCATAAGAGCATCTTGGAAGTTCCATCATGACAACTCCTTTATTATGGAACGTTGGAAGAGCTGGTAGCTCTGGACAGAGTATGTGATCGACAAGAATAGTTTGCGAAAACTGATATGCGGAATTTGGCCATCTCCAGCAGTCCATCTTGTCAGAATAATTCTGCTCTATGTGGTTGAAACGTTAGTCTGGGCGAAGATTGCTGACAATATGGGTAACTTACAGGGCGTGTCATCCGGCTCAGAGGAGGTTTTGAGCCTGTCCTTGTAGCAGGGTGCGTCCTTCTTGGTGTGCTCATGGTATTTGCAACTGTCAAAGTCTTTGAAAAATTCGGTCGGAGGAACTCGAGAAACACCAGTTCGTATTTTCGAACCCATCGCAATCGCCAGGTCTAGGAGAAACTCATACGGATAGGTTTCTTGAGACATCTCCAGGAAGGAATCCGGACTCCATGTGTTGATGACGGTGTCAACAACGAATCGTCGATGTGGAGATCGAGCAGCGGAGTTGTTATAAATCACCGTAGGAAGACTCGGAATGAAGGAGTCTTCAGCGGCCAAGCTGTTGATCAACTCATCAATCATTGCATCTTTGAATTCATCGTCTTCGATGAGAGCGGCCAGCTTGTAACATCGACAGATATTGAAGAGCTCCTCGTCCGTGTATCTCTGTTCACCCATCCATGTATCGTGTATCTCGATTTTGCAATAACTAAGCCATTTCGTATAGATTTTGAAAGCGTTGGTATGACATCCAACCAGAGGAAAAGTCTTTTTTCCTCTCTCTTGCCACCAGTCTGAGCTGAAGATTCTTTTGAAGTACTTTGAGCTTGAATAAAGTTGCTTCATAGGCACAGAGAACGCTCTACGATACTCTCCGACCTCAATGTCGACGTGCTCGAAAGCAAGCAATGGTGTCTTGTCAGCAACGAATTCAACCTCGGGGGATTCCGAGCATGACTCGGACTCGGAAGAGTAGCGTGATCTCTTATTGGCTTCGCCATTGCCATGACGCTCATCCTCGTGGCCACGCTTCCTGGAGCTTTCTGGGTTACTCATTTTACTATTGAATAACGGCTTGCCTCGAGTTGTAGGGGTTGCGATTTGTAGGGGTTGCGATTTGCAGGGGTTGCGATTTGTAGGAGTTGTAATTTGTAAGGGTTTTGAGTTGTGGGATTGAGCGGCAGAATATATAGCTGCTGGACTGCACCAAGTGAAAGCATTGTCCCGTGCTCATTGTGGCCAATAGCGGCCACCGCTTTCAACGCGGCAACGTTGTGTGCAAACAAAGGTGAGTGTGAAGTCTGTGCCTAATGGATGAAAGGGCAACGTCATTGTTCATGAGAAGAAACAAGGCCCGTCAATATGGCCACACAGGTGCCGGAACTCAAGATCGTAATCCCACTGTCGATGTTTGTTACATTGAGAAGGAGACACTTCAAGCAAGAGATGTAATTTCGAAGCATGCAAGAACACATGAGAGCTCTACATACACGTGACATGACTACCTATGCTTCACCAAGCCATTGTAGGCAGGCATGGCATATTTCCCCAGCGCGAGCACACAGAAACGGTAACGATGCCCTCGGGACAGACTATGCGACAACACTCCATCACAATGCACAGCAAAGATGTCTATATATGTGAAAGACTATCTGATTAATTGTTTTGTTCAAGACATACGTAAACTAAATACCCTAGTCAGCCCATGCAGTATACAAATTGAAGCCCTAAAACCTTGGAGGGAAGAAACGACAACAACCCAAGGAAGCATCTAGAAAAGGCGGGGAAAAAGAATCGAGAAGAGAGCTTTAAAAAAGACATTCCGGGTATACGCTTCCAGGACGAACATGTCGTTTTCGTAACATTCACCGTTAAGCGCCATGTGCCATGAGTTGCTATGAAAAGAAAAGAAAAAAACAAAGCAAGGCAGGGAAAAAAGTCATGAGGGAAGATGGAACATCAGACGTTGTATAACAGTCGGAGAGATGTGCCGAAAGACGCAAGGACGAGAGTGGCTATGAACCGCTCATATGCAGCTCCGGGCCCAAGAAGTCGGCCTCTTCAAAGTCACTGCTACTACCCGCACCGACGCGCCCCTCGATCCCGGCGGTATTTTCAAAATCCATGTCAATGTCATCATCGCTAATAGTTCGCTTCGTGGGACGTCTTCTCCTCGGTTGCGCATACTGGCGTGTGGGGGGCAGCGTGTTGACGATTTGAGGGGGTGTCGCACTCAATGGGCTGACAGGCACATCGTCGAATTCGACGGCCATGGCTCCTCTTGTTGACGACGTGCGCGCATCAAAGAGGAAGTTTGTGTTTATTGGCCTGACCTCGTCTTCGTCGTGCCACGAGCGTTTCGAGGGGTTGTGGAGGCGTTGCGACGAAGGAGACGTGGCCGAGTAGTAGCCACTATCGGTGGAAGATTGGCTTGAGAAAGGTTGGGTAAAAGCATCAGCTGTCAGGGGAAAGGTGTGAGCTGGTCGTGGGTTGGTTGTTGATGTGTAGAGATGTGGGTTTGTGGTGGGCTGTTCAGCAAAACCGCCAATCTTGTGCAGGCCGCAGAAGGGCAGCAGCTCGCGCTGGTGTTGATAATCATCAGGCACATCTTCACGCGGCGGCTTGACGTCCAAACGAGGTCTCGCTCTGATGAAGGGGTCTGTCGATGACGAGAGCATCTTGTGCGTCTTGTAGCCTTCGGACACGCTCTTTCGCACTCTCATGCCCACACTCAGCAAGTCTGCCTGGACCGGGCCAGGGACGTCGGGGGCGAGGCGCTCTCGTCGCGGACGGGTAATCGGGTCCAGGCCCCGCAGATCGTCGTGGTCGTGCAAGTCGTCCCGCACCTCGAAATAGCTTGTGATGCTGGGCTGGACCTGTCTCTTGCTGCGGTGTTGGTCAGTCGGCGTGGGCCCAAGTTGCATAGTGATTGCAGAGTGTGAGCAGACAGGAGAAAGAGAGGGAGAGAGGGAAACGACGGCGGCCCCGGACAGGCTAAACAATTATGCAGCCTCGTTGCCGCGGTGGAGAGGGGTGATCTTTCTGATGCCGCTTGGATGCACGCTCGAGCCCTCGGCCGGGGGCGGATGGATCTAATCGGCTTATCGAGGAACGGCGGATAGAAATGGCGACGGCCGTCTCAGCACTGGCGACGCACAAGATTGGAGGCCACCAGCACAAAGAGAGTTTATACCGCGTCTGGGGCAGCTGATATAACACAACCAGCCCGCCCGCGCGCCCGCCCAAACGGGAGCAAATGGTGATCGCTGACCAGCTTACTCACGGGATCCACTGCGGGAGGCGGGCGCACCAACGCAGAACGTGAAGCGACGCTCAGACTTCTTGTACACGCACTCCGCCGCTGAAACTGCTCCAACTTTTGCCTGGTTTCGCTACAGTCTGTCATTGCCCGTACCAAAAAACCTTGATCTCTGTTGTCCATTCTTGCTTCTCCACAGCGACAAATAGTTGTACTCCTGCTAGCGGCCGTAAAATGCCATGCCTAACATTGCATCAAGCGTCGCGCCACGCCGCCGCTACCGACAAGTATGATTAAGGCCATGGAATTGCACTACGTCACATACCTGACTATTGTCCACAGAATGCTTACGCACTTTGCTCGCCAATGGTCCATGCTCAATTGGTTGTATCGTCGGTCGGGGCAGGCGGCCGCTAAGCTAAACTCATCGGCCTCAGATCGCTAACACGTTCAAGCTACACGGCATTGGTAACACATCCGCTGCTTGCAATAGCTCAATTGATTTGTTCAAAGTGGTAAATCCAGAATATACATACCCCATCAAATTTCTGCCAGTAGAAGGACCTGTAGCGCCAGTACACCATTACGCCCCCAAGTGGATATCAATTCAATCTCTCCTCGCCCATCAAGTCCCGTCCAGGGATACACCCAACATCTGGCCTGCTTCCGAGCCCACCACTGCTGAGCGCATCCATGTCTCAGTAACCAACACTGCACTCTGTTGCCGCTCTCAAGGCAGGTTTGCAGGGATATTACCCATCTCAACCTCCTTCCTATGTTGCCGGGCAGCCCACTTATCTGCGATCCATGTCACAATCGTGACACCCATGCTAGCACCAACAAGCAGGAAGACGACAAGCGTTCCCCAGAGAGCAAACTTGCTCGATTGGCAAAGCGACTTGAAGTCACTGTTGCCCATACCGGCTGGCATAGCAATGCCCTCGGGTAAGTTTTGCTCGAGCGGCCGCGAGCTCTGCATCTTGCAAGTCCATGTCTGAATGGTATCAACCTCGGGCGCGTTGCCGTTCAGCACGTGGGCCCAGACAGTAGTAATCAAGGTGAGAAGGAGAGTGGGGAGAAGCGTGCCCAAGGAGAGGAGAGCACGAAGGGTATATTTCTGGCGAAGAGCCAACTGATCGACGTTAGTCTACACATCTGCTAAGAGACATCACTGCAAGACAAGGCATACCTTAGGAATGAAAGACGCAATCAGGAAAGTACCGCAAAGAACCAAAGTCACTACTGACGAGGCAATAAGCGCCTTGGTTCCCTGGACGTCAAAGTGCTGCGGCCACATTGGTACCCACCATGGGTTGGAAAGGTGTTGTTTGTTGAAGACATGGAGGGTGTGTGCCGAAGTACCGAGGATAGCGATGCTGAGGACAACGACGATGCCGGTGATGATGGCCTGGGCCAAGTGGAAAGGAGCGGGGTTGATCTTCATCTTGAAAAACGTATTTCTTCCAAGTTTGATCTCGTAGTATTATTTGTATTCGAGAAGCGTAATAAGAAACAGCAACAAGGTATAATGCGGGTTTCGTTTGGCAGGTGTCAACCAGGAGCACCTGTATTCTGGTTTGAAAATGAATGGAAAAGGAGGGGCCAGGAACGCAAAGGATGACGAAACGTAAAAAGGCAGACCGTTGAAAAAGGCCAGATATAAAGTTTCTCAGGCCCTTCAAGAGAAACTATGTACTTGAGCTGGTATCAAACGAAAAGTAAGCTGGGAGGGTGATGGGTGGCCAAACATGCCTTTAAAACAACCTTGGTCGCAATTGCGGTTTCAAGCCTACAGAACACCTGTGCTGTCACCCGCTGCCCCTGCAAGCCACCCATCCATCCCAAAGCGTAGCTCGCGCCCTGAAAATAGACGAACTATCGCAGAGAAACAATGGGCAAATCTGTCTTGCCGCTGCGACTAACCACTGGTGCCCGGGCGTGGGCAGCGCTAGGATACCGGCATCTGCGATGCTGGCCTTGTCATTCGCAGCGCGTAGCTCTGCAGCCCAGGCCTAGAATAGAAGTATTAGCCCCCATCCCTCGCTCTCTTGCACCGTAACTGCATGTGGTACATTTAGCAACACATACATTCACAGTTTGCGCGTGGGTATGCAGCTTATTGGCAAGCTAGTTCCCCATGTTGTGAAATTTGCCAGCCAATCAGCACGCAGAAGCAGTACCTTTTACAGCAGCGTAAGCGCCGACACTTGGCCCGAAGCAGTTCCATCTGCACCTTGAGTCGCTTTTTTTTTCGAAGCGCCCAGTGTGCAGTTGGCGTTTCATGGTCTGTGGAACCTGCATTTTGTGTTGCTTGGAGAACATTCATTCGATGGTTGGAGGGGGTCAGCGTAGCCGAGTATCCGTCCCCCCTTGAGAGACCTGAGTTTGTGAGTATTTTCTCCCTTCGCGCCGAACTACCAAGCCACAGTGTTTGCGAGACGGTATTATCAATAAACAGGTGGGGATATACGGGTGGAGGCAGTGGAGCTTGCGCCCATAGAGCGTCTGCTACTCGTTCCAAGTCAATAATTCCAGTCGGAAAGCCATGTTGATCAAGATTTAGTACCACTGAACAAGCAACTGTTCCTTATTGGCTGGAGCCTGCAACTGCCGGGCATGGTCTCTGGTTACGGCTGAAAACCGCGAACTTGTGTAGGCAACGTTGACTTTGGTACGCTGTATGCTTTGGCCAAAACGCAGAGAGATTCTGGTGAGCAACTGAACTTTCAAGCTCACGATACGCTGCTCAAAACACTCGTAGCTGTAAAGTTACTTCTGAACTGTATAACACTTCATGGTCTAGTAGTCTAATTTGACTCGCCGAATGTCGAACCAATCTCTCCCCACTTGACTCGGCTGAAGGTCACAGTGGGATTCTTCACCTTTTGCTGAATAGCGTCAGGGAAGCCTTCAGTGGCGTTGCAGGGACCATTGAGGCCACCGTCAAGCCAACTCATCCCACCAGTCTGGTCCCACCAAAGGCTGAATACAAGGACCATTCCTCGTGCGAGCGCGTCTCCCATTGTCTTGTGGCCACCGAACTTGTTGTACTCTTTGGCGCGGCCCTGGGCTGAGCACCAGACCTGATCCATAGTGACGTTCTGCATGGCGTTTTCGATGACAATACCGTCCTGGACATACTTGCGAACAATGGCTTGAAGCACTCCATACTTGGCAGGGAACTGAGTGACGACGGTGAATGGCCTAGTCGTGTCGACTTTAAGGCCAGGGCCGTAGAAGTCCTTGGAGTTCCGGAAGTTGTATGCGTTGTCTCCACAGCCGGTTTTGCCGCAAACACCAGCTACACCACAGTCCTCGGTACCAGAGCACCTGATCAGGCCCTCCTTTGCGCAAACATGCGGCGCAATCTGGTTGGCGCGACTATTGGCTTCCCAAATATCCATCTCGTTGCAGCAAGCGCCTTCCGAGTTAACGTTGCCCTGCAACAGGTCAGCTATGGCTTAACAGGAATCCAACTGTGCTTACTTCGCCATTTATAAAAGGCCTGATATTACACTGTGCATCGCAGTACCCGGTGCCAAAACTCGCACCTGCGGCATTAAGATCCGAACGGCCACCATTAGCTTCCATCTCACTTAGGTATAACGCGCTGTTCATGCCGCAAGGCAACTTCGACATATCCACATCGAAAGAAAACTCGTTGCCATTCAACTGCAGCATTTCGTATTTTTGTTTATCCTCCGCCAGCAGGTACACTCTAGGACTCGAATATACTCCGCTCGGATTAAACATATCTAGACGGAGCTTCTCGCCATCTGTAAACACAGCCTGTGTCGTGTAGTTCTGAATGCCTTCGATAATACAGTTTTTGGCACATGTCTCCTTATCCGGACAGGCTGCAGTATTCAGCGGATTAGTTCTGTCGCCGCAGCTTGAGTTCGAATTGGCTACATGAATATTGTGTCTCAGAGCGTCGATGACAACCGCCGTATCTAGTGCCTTGCATCCACCTGCTTTGGTGCATTTGTAGGTTGTGAGCTTAGGCTGCACTTCAGGTGTAGTTCCTAGGGTTTGGGCGGCAGCTAGGCCGAACAGGGTTGCTGCGAGAAACAATGGCGTCATGGTGAAATGGTCCAGGAAGAAGAGAAGAACTGTTGCTCTGCGCAGGAGAGGCGACTGGTGAGTTGTTTCGATTGAACCATTATACTACTTATATCTCGTTTCCTAGAAAACCGCCGAAGCCAAGAGAGCGGCTCCGGGGTCTGTGATTACTTGTGCATCTTAATATGAGCTCGGATGTCATCGGACCCTCGTGTGAGGTTCTGTCGCTGGGAACAGCTCATGTTTTCAATTGGCCGAGGATACCTCCTAGCCTCGTTTTGCAGGACGTGCGCAACTCGCAGACCGCCGTAAGGTAGTGGGTACTCAAAGAGTGGTTAAGAGGCTACAGACGTGTACAAAGTTGCATGTGCAGTCTTTTGGAAGATTCATACGACTTGGGCATACAAGGTTTAATGCCAAGGGTCTAGTTGAAAATAGATTGTCTGGGATTGAAAAACATGTCCTTCTGCAGCGAATAAGCTTTAGGCAAAGACACCCTTACTTGGGTAGTCGTACTACGGAGGAAATTGTCTATGCTTAGCATAAGCCTGCTAGTGCACAAGCGGGAACGGCAAACTCATACGTATAGGGAAAAGAACGGCGTACTACGGTTAAGATGGCCTGTTCGTCGGGTGTAAGAAATAAAGGTGCAGCACTGTTATAGAGCTGTGTTGCTATCTGTGGCTTACACGTGACTTGGAGTAAACTTACAATAGCGGAAATTTGGTGGTAACACGCCCACTACATACATGATAATCCTCCAGTATATGAAGTGCTTCAATATTTAAAATAAACGCGAAAGCACGTGTGATACAAATATGAGCTGCCACGCTGCCTTCTAGCCTGCGGCTTAGTACTTCCATGCCCCACTCACCACGTCCTCGTACTCACCTCCTAGCAAAGCAATCCACAGCAAGTCATTTGGAAGTTTTGTATTCTAAACTGGTGAGGAGCATAGCATTAGTACACCAAGAAGTTTTGGGAGATAGTTCGGTAGATCAGATCTAATATCCAATAGCCATGTTATTTAAGTCGCCACGTACAACAAGGGTTTGCGCGGATATATGTACGTACATGTTAAAACCCGTCAACCACGTACAGAGTAAGCAGCGCAATGTTCCAGCATGGCGGGATGTTCGGTCATAATTGGCTACCTGTGGGCCCACCCCGTTTCCGAATGCATCAATCATCTCCGAAAAGCAGGCGATGCTTACGAATAGTTGAGTGTCAGCAGAACCATCTTAGACGAACAGCCGGGTAAACAACTGTCGCCGGACAAACAAGTTTGAAACCGCACCAAGAAAGTTATTTGCGAAAGCTAGGATAAGAAGATGACGACACGTTCGGAGAAAAAGCTACCACCAATTTGACCCATCTGCTTTTGTTCAAAATAATGTCTTCCATTTTACCCACCTAATCAAATCCAGGCCATCTTACGCTGGAATGGCCGCTGGTATTTTCTCCTTGTCACCGAGCCTGGCTTTCTGCAGTACGCATCAGCAATGGGATACGGACAAAAGAAAGAAAACATTGTGTACAAAACTCACCAGTAGTTACAAAGAGAACGCCACACTCTCCATAAACAGTAAAATTAGAAAACCAAAAAGTGCTTACCTACGCTATCGACATGGTAGAAAAAGTGGCTGTGACAATTACAGCTATTTTTGAGAGTAGAGTCGTAGGTACCAAATGAACAAATAACAAACAATAAATGACTATCACAGATACAACTGCCTTTTAAAAGTGGTGGTTTTATAGGCTGCTATTTTCTGGTTTCATAAATTTTGGAAAGGCCATGCTTAATGAAGCAGTCATAGAGAAGAATGTTCATATAGTTCTTATAGAACGGGCAATCTCTTCCTGAGTTTGGAGACCTTCTATCTCTTCAGGTTCCTGGCATGAGTTAAACATACTGAATTTCAAAATTCGGCTAGCGTTACATTTATAAGTTGTAGATTATAGTTAAAAATGAGATCTTGCCTGTTGAGAATGTGTAGCTTGTAGCATCACCAAAGCTTGGTCACGTATTTTGTTTCTAGACAGTGCTCCGCTGGTTCGTCTACTGAAATGATCAGATCGACCAAGCGCGTTCCGATGACAACACCTTTCCGCTAAATCTGACCAGTCAGGCCCCCAAATCCCCACTTCCGACGACCCAGGCTCTGTGAAGCCTTGGACTTGCCCTTCTTGGCTGCCTCTAAAGAATGCTCCTTCTCCCACTCTTCGTCGGCCTTGAACGCCGTTATCGCTTGCTCGAGGTTGTAGCCTGCTTGCTCAAGATATAAAAGAGCAACGTCATATCTGTGACTTGAATTAGCACTCGTCACTCGTTGTCACAAGATAGACGACTTACTCTGCCACCTTGCATTTGACCATGAACTTTCTCAGCTTAGTCTTTTTGATTTCTTCTTCCTCGCCCTCCAGTGGGCGCGGGCTAAGACTGACTCCACCTTTGTAGTATTCGCCAGGTATGAGGATCGTTCTGCGCGCGGCTAGCAGGTGGTCGGCAAATAAGTTATTCGTTCGGCGTAGGGCATCAGCGGGTACACCATATCGAAGCGATAGCGATAGTATCGAGTCGTTGTTCTGGTCGACAAAATGCAGCACGTCGGGCGCATCTTCGCTGTTTATTTTAGGCTTCTCTAGTGGAGTTTGCAAAGTATTGTGTGCTGAGTAGGGTGGTAACTCGTCATCGACCGACTGCTCGTTTGGTGGCGAATAGGTAGGAGGGTCGCGGAGACCTTGTGGAGGCAGCGCTGATGGTCCTGTCGCTATCTGGCAGAATGGACAATAGTTCTGAAATCTAGGGTTATCGGTCAAACACCGAGCACATATAGCACGACCGCAACAGTCGAGTCTACGCTCGAACTGTGCCGGTTTCTCCGTCTTCTCGTCGTATGTTGGTGGTATAGAAGTAAGGAGCGCAGCGCACGTGCAGCATGCTTCAGACATTGTGATAGCGAAATGACAAGCGTCAGACGGAGGTGTGTAGTGCTGGACACAAGATTCGTAGTAAAGATACACTGGGAGGCAAAGGACGTATGTAGTGCTACGTCATGACTAAAGCGGTTAGACATCGCGTCGGCACGTGAAGGCGCGACATGGACTCTGCATTTGTCAGAACAGGTCGTCCGTTCCAGTTACAACGAGCATGTCTGAGTCAAAACATGACAGGCTCTAATTGAAAGACTCTGCGATGGTTGTGTGCACCACATGCTAAGACATGGTGTTGGTAGGCGTTCGAGTCCGGCGCGCAAGGGTCCAGCCGATGCTGCCATGCCAAGCACAGACAAGTTAGCGAGCGCACGGCCCACCACACCAATTTCCCAGGTCAAACTCGAACTTTTGCATTCCCACCAGCTCTCCTCTACCGCTCACCACCCGCACCAGCCGAGGTATGTCCTTACCAACCCGAGTGCCCTTCAGAGCCTGGGGATGCAATCGCCGTCGTCCGCAAGGATGAAGGCGACACTGCTTCTCCTCTGCGACAAGAGCTGAAGAACCCTCATGCTTGCAGTCTGAGGGCACTCTCCACGCTCTGGCATCTGGAGGCTAACCACAATCCACGCGTAGATACCTCAGTCGCCCAACGCCGCCACCGAGAATCTCCAGAAACCGCCAAAATGGTCAAGACCTCCGTCCTCAACGATGCGCTTAACGCTATCAACAACGCCGAGAAGGCCGGCAAGCGCCAGGTCCTGATCCGTCCTTCCTCCAAGGTCATTGTCAAGTTCCTCCGCGTCATGCAGAAGCACGGTACGTCAAATTTTTTTTCATTCGCAGACGACTCGATTTTCGGCGCCGAACGACGTTGTGGTCACGCAAGTGTACCTCCATCCGAATCCGCATCCACAACCCATTCCCTGCACCCTTTTCGGGCTGATAACTAGTTAATGATCTCGATTCCCACGATCATTGACCTTTAAGTGTCCGATATATTGACTGCGGAGGACTTACACGTCTTCGGAACCGTTTCATGACGTCTGATGTTTATTTCGCCGCAACATACACTGACAATTTTGTTCAGGCTACATTGGCGAGTTCGAGGAGGTCGACGACCACCGCAACGGCAAGATTGTCATCCAGCTCATCGGCCGTATCAACAAGACCGGTGTCATCTCTCCCCGCTACAACGTCCAGCTCCGCGACATGGAGAAGTGGGTCGTCAAGCTGCTTCCCTCTCGTCAGTTCGGTTTCATCGTCCTGACCACCTCCGCTGGTATCATGGACCACGAGGAGGCCCGCAGGAAGCACGTTGCTGGCAAGATTCTTGGTTTCTTCTACTAGGATGTTCAAGTATGTGGTGGAGTGGGACGCAATATACCCGGGCTTAGGCAAACAAATCACATGTATTTGGCTAAGTAGTCCATCATGGGAACGTTCGACGAAGAAATGACAAAAAGTTTCATGACCTGAGATGATGTGGATGTGTATCTTGTAACATAAAAGTATACCTATGTCTGAATATTCGTGACTAAACTTTTTTAATTGTTAAGCTCTAATAATATGGGCCATTCACTATCCAGTATTTTTCATGTGCGACTGAAAGGCAGAATGTTTTTTGGAATATTTATGTAATTAACTATGTAAGAGACACTTGGAGTCAAGTATGCTATCCTTAAACGCCTCTCAAAAGCGTGTATACTTTTGAAATCAATCAGTCATTCATAACTCATAAACCCATGGTAATGCCTGGATCAAAGGCATGTTACTTTCCCAAAGAAAAAACCTGCTCATCCATAACGCCAATGCTGAAAATGCTCTCCATCTCCCTTTTTTACATGCTAGATGATTCCCTGCTATCCGCTTAGTCGTACAGATCCATGCCAGCGTCGTCGTCGTCCAACTCATGAACAGCGTCAGACTCGTCGTACATCTCAGAGTCGTCTTCGCTGTCAGTGTGGTTCGGCAGCACAGCCACATGTCCCTCGTCGAGTACAACCCTGGCTGTTTCACCATCCTTGATAGAACCACGGAGGATGAGCACAGCAAGCCGGTTGAGGACTTCCTTCTCGATGAGGCGGGCCAGTGGCCTAGCACCGTAGGCTGGTGAGTAGCCTGCAGAACCAAGGTAGTCGCGTACTTCGGGCGTCATCTCGATGCGCACATTCCTTCCGTTCTGGTTGAGTCGCTTCTGGATCTCGTCCATTCTCACGTCCACAATGCTGCGGATCTCGCGCTTCGTGAGACGGTTGAAGATGACAATCGACGAGATACGGTTGAGGAATTCGGGAAGGAACCAGTTGCGTAGCGCGTTCATGACCATTTCCTTGGTGGTGGGGTCAATCTTGCCGTCGGGTGCGTTGGGGCGTGACAAGTACTCAGCACCCAAGTTGGAAGTCATGACGACAATGCAGTTCTTTGCGTCAACGATTCTGCCTTGTCCGTCGGTGATGCGGCCGTCATCCATGAGCTGCAGGAGGACGGTGAGGACTTCCTTGGCGGCCTTCTCGACTTCATCAAAGAGAAGGATAGAGAAGGGCTTACGACGGAGCGATTCGGTAAGCTGGCCTCCCGCATCGTGGCCGACGTAACCTGGTGGTGCACCAATCATCCTGCTAAGAGAGTGTCGCTCTTGGTACTCAGACATGTCAAATCGGATCATGGCCTTAGGATCATCAAACAAGAACTCAGCCAGAGCCTTGGTGAGCAAGGTCTTTCCGGTACCAGAGGGACCGCAGAAGAGGAAACTTGGCGGTTGGTTGGGGTTGGCAAGACCAGAGCGCTGAAGTCGGATGGCGTTGGAGACGGATGTGACAGCCTCCTTCTGACCAACAACAACTTGCTGCAGATGACGCTCCATGTTGAGCAGCTTGTCCTTCTCAGTCGTCTTGAGTCGCGTGACGGGGATACCGGTCCAGCGGGCGACGATTTCGTTAATCTGGTCTGGGCCAACGGCATCACTGAGGAGAGACTCGCCGCCTCCGCTTGCCTGGTGTGAGTACATCTCAGCATCTGCGCGAGCCTTCTCACGCTCCAGTTCGCCGATGCGCTGCTCGACGTCTGGAATGGCGTAGTACTTGAGATCAGAGGCAGTCTGGATGTCGCGCATACGCTCAGCCTCGGCAAGCTTGGTCTTGAGGCCTTCGAGCTTGAGCTTCTGGTCTTGAATCTCTTTGCTGCGACCCTTTTCGCGTTCGTACATCTCACGAAGTGGCCTCAGCTCTTCCTCAATGTTGGCAGCTTCTGCGCGAGCCTCCTTCAGACGTGTCTGTGAGGCTTCATCCTTCTCCCGAGAGAGGGCATGAATCTCAATCTGGAGTTGTCGGTGGCGCCGCTCGAGGTTGTCTAAAGCCTCGGGCTGTGACTCTCGAGTGACACGGACGGCTGCGGCTGCCTCATCGATCAAGTCGACTGCGGAATCGGGCAACCGCCGTTGGGTTAGGTAGCGGGCAGCAAGAGTTGCGGCTGCGACAATGGCGCCGTCCATAATAGTGACACCGTGGTGCGTTTCGTATCGCTCCTTCAATCCTCGAAGAATGGAAATGGTCTCGGGGATGGAAGGCTCCTTGACAAGGACCTGCTGGAATCGACGCTCGAATGCAGCATCCTTCTCAATGTACTTGCGGTATTCACCCAGAGTGGTTGCACCAATGCAGTGGAGCTGTCCACGAGCCAGCATGGGCTTGAGCAAGTTGGCAGCATCCATACCACCCTCTCCAGAAGATCCGGCGCCCATGAGGAGATGGATCTCGTCCACGAACAAGACTATCATCTCCTTGGACTCTTCAATCTCCTTCAACACTCCCTTCATGCGGTCTTCAAACTCTCCGCGGTACTTGCTGCCAGCAACTAAAGCACCAACGTCGAGAGATAGCAGCTTGCATGCTGCAAGGTTTGCCGGGACATCGGCATCGACAATTCGGCGGGCAAGACCTTCAACGACTGTAGTCTTACCAACACCAGGCTCACCAATAAGAACAGGGTTGTTCTTGGTTCGCCTAGTCAGGATGCGAATGACTCGTCGTGTTTCATCTTCACGTCCAATGACTGGGTCGATCTTGCCCTCTCGTGCCATTGCGGTCATGTCAATGGTGAACTTCTTGAGGTTTTCGTTCTCTTCCTCGGCGTCAGCCGTCTTTGAGTCCACCCGTTTTGTGCCTCGGAGTGCTTGGATAGCATTGTCGATCTGCTTAGTGTTGGGGACGTTGGACTCGGCGAGGATGCGTTGTATTTGCGAGTCCTGGCAGAGAGACATGATGAGATGGTCGACAGCGATGTAGCTATCCTTCTGGGTCTTGCTCAGCTCTTCCGCAGCGCGCAGCACCTTGGCCATTGCTGGTGAGGGTGAGGTGCGCTCTGGCGGAGGATCTTGGCTTGGTAACCGGACCATGGCCTTCTTGAGGTTGCGCTCAAAAGCTTGTGGATCGCCATTTGCGCGTTCGAGTACTTGCTTGAATAGCGGTGGCGGTGGTACGTCGACTGTGTTTGCCAGGTCCTTGGGCGGATCTATTAATGAGACGGCGAGGTGTAGAGGAGTGAGTTGTGAGTGCGCATAGCCCTTGGCAAGATCAAAGCTGTCTGCCAAAGCCTTTGCTGCTCGGTCGGTGTAGGCGTCGAATGAAGTCATTGTGATTGGTGACTAGCCTAATAAGTGGCCTGAAGCCAAAGAGAAAATTGTTCGCTGTGAGCGTGCAATTAAGTTTGTTTATGCACTCTATGGTGTGTGTGGGTATCTTTGCAGAATAGAACAGAGTCTGGTAGGGGAAGACTCGGGCGAAATATATACTAGTGGTGACAGTTTGACGTTGCTAAAGGCGAAGGGTCAGGAAACAGCCAGTGAGGTGGAGTGACTTCTCGTCATATCTCGAAGCTGGGCGTGCCTTCCACCTTGTCCGTAGAAGCTTCTGGGCACCTGCTGCAAGTTTCCGGTCACTGCCAGCATCCCCGCCAATCACGGTTACGTCACCGCTTGGCACGCCTTCCCCGAAGCAGCCTAGACTGACAAAATAGTCTACCCAGACATCGCGAGATGTCTGCCCAACAATTGTCGTGGGTCAAGAACCATGTTTTACCCCAATACGGCAGCGAACAGCGTGTCCAGGTATGACTCCTCTGCGCTAGCCGCCTCATGCCGTGAGCGCCATCTGGGGCCTCATCGACACGTCAGTACCCGAAACAGACGACAAGTCACTTTCCATCTCCACCATCGCATTTCCGCCCACTGGCTCAGACTCACTCACACGAGAAACTCGGTCCCGGTGAGCGCTGCCAACACGGTACAATACCATTGGCGAAAACAGAAGGACTATGCCAAGTCCATCTTGCACAATCTAACGTGGCGTGTACGCAGTGATGGGGTGCCTCACAGTAATGTAGCTAAGGCACACATTCAGAACTTGACTATACGAGTTGTACTAGGGTGTCTGTGCTTTGGACTGCCACAACCACAATCTGCCACAAGCGCCGTCTCAGCTGCTGTCAACCGAACCGCATTTACTGCACGCAGCCTTATCGCCTGAAATTAAAGATAAATGTCGGCTCCGGAGTTTCAGTTCACCAGGCGTCATGCAATTATGCTGAGACACCTTTCTGCAATCCCCTCGCCCACGATCATTGCAATCAAGTTGGAGAGAGATGGACCGATTCAAAGTTGGCTGAAACCGTATTGCTTTTGAGGAATGACCGCATCAACGACTTGGAAGGTGTAGTAGATGCACTATGACGAGCCTACCACTCTGTACATGGCCGCCACATCCTGAGTTGACTCTTCGCATATACACAATCATACACGAGCAGTGGGAATTCTTTTATCCAGTCTCTGTTGCTGACGGTCGAGTCTGCATCGTTGCAGTATACCCAAAGACGAATAGTCCATGTGCTTGAACGGATCCCACAGGCAAAAAGAACAACAGCAAAAAGCTATTCAGAATTTAATCCCCGAATTTCTAACTTCACACAAATACACAGCACTGGTAATCTTTGCAATGTTGGCAACCAAATGATGAAGATGCTCGAATTGGGTATATTTTAACTGACTAACGTAAAGAAAGCGTTTTCATCGTCGTTCTTCTCTCGCCCACATTTCAAGTGTGCGCGCTTTTCGCTGCATGGTGGTCATATACTTTACTCAAGGGAATTCATAGCGGACTTCAAGCCGCAGCCTTTGCATCTTTAGCATCCTGTCCATCCTTTGCCTTTGCGTCGTCGGCCTTGGCCTGGTCAGCCTGGCCCTGAGCGTCCTTCTGTGCATCAGCCGCCTTTTGCTCATCAGCTGCCTTCTGGTCCGCAGCCTTCTTAGCAGCATCGTCAGCAGCCTTTTGCTCGTCGGCCTTCTTCTGATCGTCAGCCTTCTTTTGCGCATCCGCCGCCTTCTGGTCCGCAGCCTTCTTATCAGCCGCATCCTGCTTGTTCTTCGCATCCTCGAGCGCCTTCTTCTCCTGCTCAGCAAGCTGCTCGTTCAACTTGTTGTCCTGGTCGTCGTTCTTCGCGTCCTGCAGATCCTGTAGGGCAGCCTGCCAGATGGCGCCCAGCTCGCCAGCAGGGTCCTGTTCAACATTCGCCCAAGACGGCTTGGCATCGAAGAGCTGGTAGCCCTTCGTCTTGAGTGGAAGCGATTTGTTCAGAGAGCCAGTGGCACCGGCAATGCCGCCGACGCGGGAGAGCTTGTCGAAAGCGTTGTTGCTGAGGATGTCTTGGGCAATGAGCTTGCGGCTGTCGAAGATCATGACGGTTTGCTGTTGGCGGCCGTTGCGGTTAGCAACGACGACGTTTTGAGCAAAGATGCTCTGTTCGCGGCGGTTGCCACGGCCGTCGTCAATAACGGTCACAATCTCCTGCACAACGAGCATGGTGGTACGGACGTCACGGAAGCGGTTCGCAAAGTTGCTCTTGCGGAAGAGATTGTTCAGGTCATTGTTGAAGCCGTTGTTGACCTGGTCAACAATCAGGACCTGCTGAGCCTGCTGCAGAATCTGCTGTCGAGAGCGGTCATCGACAATCTGGACGTTCTGTTGCTGGATCTGAACAATGCGTTCCTGCTGGTTGAAGTTGTTGAAGCCATCGATGAAGTTGAAGCCGCCGTTGTTGATGTTCAGGCCGTTGACAACCGAGTTGAGATCGATCTGGCGCTTATTGAGGCTCACGGCAGAGTGAGAGTTGATGGGCTTTGCGGCTATAGTTGGTCAGTTACCTATCGTTGTAGCACCATCCTAGTGGCAAGCATGAGGACCACTTACCAGCGAAGCTAGCCGCGAAGATGATAGTTGCAATGGCCTTGATAGACATGTTTGATATATTCGTAACGATTGGATTCGACTCGAACGGCAAGGTAAATGGTATTAAAGTTTGTTAAGATTAAACGTCACAGACGTATTGGTATAAAGGTAAGCAAAGAGTGTGTTAATGCAGACTATCAAAGCCGCTAAAAGAATCGAAAAGGGAATAAGAGGAAGGAAGGAAGGACTGAAGGCTTCGAGTGAATGTGTGATGAGATGTCTTCCTACGCGACCCTACATACCCTTTTATCCATCTTCCTGCAGCCTCTCTCACACCACACAAGATTGTTACCATGCCCTTCAAGGACTACCCAAAACTGGTCCATCTGACACACATAGCGTGACTTGCAGACCATTTGTTACCGGCGCCGACCACACCCGCAGTGTGCCAAGCGGGATGGCTTGCCGCTTAACCTCCCGCCAAGAGTGCTTAAATCCAGGTTTTTTACGGCCTTGATGTCTGAGGTGTCTTTAAGAGAGCCTGAGGTTGCTTAGCTGCGGACCATGTGGTATCCGACGGAGGGGCCAAGGCTCAAGGGTGGGGACAAGGACTAATCTGGGGTCGTGGCGTAATCATGCCTTAGCATGACCCTGAGGCAGGCAACTTTTTTTTTTCTTACTTCGGCGCTGGGAGCTCCCGTTGGAGGGGGTAATGAAGGAGCGTGCTGTGAGACAGGGGTCAGGTGTGGAGGTGGGAACTGTAGGTAGGCGCGTAGCATCATCGTGGCGTTGTCTTGTTGTCGTTGATGAGAGTAGAGTCCAGCCAGAACTCAGGTTTTTCACCGTGCCATACAACGAGATGTAGTTCCCTTCAATCTCCGCTGAAGTTCTTAGCTATGATGTTCGCAACAATGCCAACATCCTCATTCTCCCCGCCCCAAACAAATCCAACCTGCCCATCTCCCTCTGTAACAACACCTCCCAAGATTTATCAAATCATCACCACCTCGCACCTCCACTCTAGCTTCAACCAATCAATCGATTCAAAAAATCCAATAAATCCAAAAACACTTCGTTGGCGATCACGACTGCCGGCTAAGAGCCGAGACGCCACTGAAACCCCACATGTATGGTCCGAGACCCTTGAACTCCTCTTTGGCGAACACCACTACAAGATACAGACTAGTTTCGCCCAATGTGTCTCACACAGGCACATAATAGGTCAATAGGACTATGCATTAAGGCATCATGCCGATCAATCACTCGGAAGCAAAGGCATCCACGAGGCAGAGATATGCGCATGGGTTGGGGGGAGTTCAGAAGATGAAATATATAAAGTCCTTTTGAGGCAGCTCAGATGGAACATGTCGCTCATCGACGTTTGTCGTCATCGCGCAGGCTGCAGATGAGGCTCAGTTTCGATGGATAAACGAAAGATATTGGAGACGTGATGGAAGGCTGCAGGATTGACTTTTGTCCCGGCCCTTCTTTTAGTTGCACGATATCTTTAGCAGAGTAACTTCACGCATCATGAAAAAAAGTAATCAAGTCGAGAATTTTGATGTATTTCATTCCTTATGTACACATCATTTATACACCTAGACCGTCTCTCTCCTTCGGTCTCTCCTCCAGTAAAAACACTTCATACTCAGACGAAAACATAAAATGGTAATCCCTAAAAGTCGCGAGTTGTCCCCTGTCTCCAAAACGCCAAGAAATGCCTGCAGTAGCAGCTAGGCTCCCCAAGCGGGAGAGTGAGAAATCAAAGCCAACTGCTGTGTGTCGCTAGCATATACGGTCCTGCGTCCATCTGCTCACGTCGCTCTGCATACGAAACATCTGGTGAATTACAATCCATTTAGAAGAAAAAAGAAACCAACGCAACCTACTCCGCTTCAGAGTCTGTGTCGGTATCGGTCTCGCTCTCAGACTCGACGTCGCCTTCAGTGTCGCTACCGCTGGAGTCGTCGGTGGCTGGCTTCCGCTTCTTTAATGGCGCGCCACCGGTCTTCATTTGACGCATCTGGCCAGCAAGAGAATCTGCAAGATGTAAGCGATTGTATTCGGCCTGTTGGGATTGGAGAAACTTACCCTCGTCTGGCTCACTGATTTCTTCCTCCTCTTCAACCTGCTCGGCTTTGCTGGCATCCTCTACAACCAGAGTGACTTCCATCTTGGTGTCCATGCCAACGTAGCTGTCGCAGATCAAGTGCATGACGAATGTATAACTGCCAGGCTGTGGAGGAGCGCCGAATTGCATCTTGAGAGTCTGAACGTTGTATGTAGGTTTGCCACTCTCGTCAAGGATGGGCTTGTCAAAGGTGGAAAATGTGAACGGAGGCACAGCAATGCGTCCTTGCTTGCTGTCGGCAAGGAACACATGCCATCTTGGTGCGTGGTCCCGAGCATAGTAGGGTGCGTGTGCTAGAGGAGGTTGGATAGGCTTGTCGCTGGAGCTGTCGTTCTTGCGTCCAGTAATTGCTGCAACGTCGCCTTCCGCAGGATCAATGTCAAGCAGGTCTTTCGGGTTGACTTCGGGAATGTCGGTGACACCTGAGGGAAGGAAACGACCCTTGAGTACAAACTGTACCAAGCTGCTGGGTGTAACAAATCGCTCGCCAACAACCTTGAAGAAGGCCTTTTCGAGATGGAAGCGGGGAATCTGAGTAGCTACGGACATGGATGTGTTGTACTGATCTTGGGAAAGAAGGCCAGGCTTTACCAAGCGTGCTTTGCGCTGATCTTCAGGAAGTTGCATGAACTCTTGGATGGTAAGATGTGTCCTTGATCGCTCTGCCTCAGCGGCGTTGGCAATGGCGGGTGTGAAATAAGGTAGTTGTTCCAAGGGCGAGGATCCTGGCCGTAGCGCCTGAATAATATTTTGCGATGTCCTGTACGCCGATAGTACTGCTGCAGTGCTGCCATAAGCCAGCGCGATAGCGGTATAAGCCTCGTTCAATCGAAATGCAATGGGTGCAACGGCGAACTTCTCCTCGTTAAGAGTGTCGTCTTCCAATTCAACGCGGCCAAGGTATGCCCACAACAAGGTCAGGACCTTGCGTCTCCGGCTATCTTCCAGATCGTCGAGTTTTTGACGGTCCTTTATTGTGAGCGTTGTGGGAATGAGGGATCCGGAGTTCTCAGAAAGAACCTTTTGCTCCAATTTCGATAGGCCGTTCTCTGCTTTCTGTCCAGCAAGAAGCTCGTTGAACTCCTCTCCACTGCTCAGCGCATAAATAACGCCCGTGTCGCCTTGGTCATTGTCGTAGTCACGGAAGATGTTGCCAGCACTTGCAACCAACACCTTCTCCTTGGTCAATCTCTGAGTTCCATACCACCACTTGCCGACTGTGTAGGGAAGAATGACACCGAGTGCGAGCGCATAGATGAGCAAGACGTATTTGCCGGAGCCTTCGGTGACCAACCACTGCGGTAGCGCAATGCCAATGCTGAAGCTTTGCTTGCCATCAGGATGTCCGTATTGAAGAAAGTTGTTGCGAATGTCCTCGTCGGTAAGAGCCTTGAAGGCCTTGGTGACGTCTACCCAGTGGTCGTTGATGCTTTGCATCGTGATGTTCTTCTCGGGGTCCTCGCGAGCCTTGTCAGGGTGCAGTGTGAGAGATAGTTTACGGTAATGCCTCTTGATTTCCTTCTCATCTGCGCTCTGCATTGCAAGTTAGAATGACGGTTTAGGAAATGAAAGAGTCATGGCAGAGCACTCTTACCCTAGATATTCCAAGAATCCTGTAGGGGTCCCAGATCTCAGGTGCGGTCGACGAAGTGATCAATATAAGGTACACCATGGCGGCGTTGAGCGCCCAACCGCCCACCATGACGAGACCCCGCTTAATCCTCCTCTCCATGCGCTTCTGCTTCTTTCGTTGTCCTTGAATGAGATCGGCATGTTCGGGGGTGAAATCAGAGTTGATGCGCACTCCGGTGTTCTCAAGTTCTGTTTCCATGTCAATATAGTCAAGGTGCAGCACCAGCGATATGCGCACCTTTGCTGGGTCTCAGAAACGATATTGTGGTGGGGACAGTGACGAGTGTGGTGACGGTAAGGATGAAGTAGGGGAAAAACTGGCCCTGCGAGCTTGTTAGATACAGATTGATTGATGTGCGCATTCAAGCCATACCTGCTCATCGTATGTGTAGTCTGTGCCGCCGGACATGATTAATGTCTGTCCCTAGGGACAAGTGGAGATGTTGCGAAGGAGCGAATAAAAAAAGAAACCGCGGGGTAGACTCGACTTTTAAAGTAGCAGAAGGGGAAGACGGTGTCCTAAGCCAGTGGCATTACAGGGGAGACGTGGGCGGGGCGTATGAAAGAAAGTCGTGGCCACTTCTTGAAGTTGTTCCGACTACTGTGTTCTTTCCCGCCGCACCACGACACATGGCGGCCGCAATTGCGCTTGGGCCTCAACGTCACGTGTCAGCGCGCATCCAATTCACGTCACGACGATATCACGATTGGATGGGGGTTTGTTTTCACACTGCCGGAAAGAGATACTGAGACAACACATGAGGGAAGAATTTTGATTTATTTTGTATGGGGTAGTCATAATCCAATGAATATGGCAAGTCATTGGGACTCAATCTATCAACACGCCTGCAATCTGTCCAGAAGCAGAAAGATTCGTGGGATACATCTCTCATTATGGTCGGTTCGCAGATATCACGTCTACCACGAAATTTTCGATATGAAACCAACTGAATAAGCTGTATGCTATGCTAGGTGCATGTGATTTCCACGCTCAATGCCATAACTTGAATGCTTCATATCAATCATTCCTGTGATGCGCCGACACAACGCCGAAAGTGTACAAGATGGCATATTATGCTGCCTTCTTTTTCTAAAAAAAAAAAGGCACATGAACCAAAAACCGCTCAATAAAAAGTTACAGGGCCTCGACACGCGTGTGTCTGGCTTTTGTGTTTGAGAGAAACATCAACACCTCGTTCGCTTAGCAGCCCGTTAGACAATCTACGCAGCAACCTCTGCTGATTCTGCCGCAGTGGAGCCATTTGTGCCATTGTGCGAAGGACTCTGAACTCCCGCATCCAGTGGCGCGGCGTGCAAGGCAGGCTTTTCAACACTCTTCATCCTACCGCTTCTCTTCTTTTCGAGAGCCGCCTTGACCCAATCTGCCACTTCTTGGTCTTCTACCATTTCAATGGCTTCAGCTGGTCCCTTATCACCGGCAGCTTGATCTGGAGCAGCTTGTTGCGCAGCAGCAACCTCTTCTTCCTCCTCTTCGGTGATGGTGTCAGGCTTTGCAAGCGGGGCGAGCCAAGCATGCTGAAGCAGCATTGCGTAAGTCGGTCGCAGGTTGGGAATCTTGTTCAGACAGCCCCGTACAAAGTTCTTGGCCGCATCAGAGTATCCTTCGTCAGGCAGATCCGGTGGCTCGCCATCAACGATAGCCTAGGAAAATTAGTTTCGATTTGCAGGCTAAACACATATTTCTGGCACACTTACACTAAGCTGGCTGAAGATGTTGTTGTACGTCTCTGGTGGATAGGGGTATTGTCCAAGCGCGCACTCAATGATGGTCAAACCCAAACTCCAGATGTCACTTTGTACGCTGTATGTACCGCCTCCGGGATTGGCACCTGCCTGTGCAATGCCACCCGAGGATATTCTCTCAGGAGCCATATAGCTTTGGCATCCGATATTGGTTTTGGCAATACTGGCGACAAGGTTGCCGCTCACACCAAAATCGCAAATCTTGACCGCGCCTCTAGTGTTGACTAGGATGTTGGTAGGCTTGACGTCGCGGTGGATAATGTTGTGTTCATCCTTCAATGATTTCAAGCCCATTGTAGTTGCCAAGGTGATCTTCCTCAGGACACCTTCGGGAACACCGTCGGCGTACAACTTGTCAATGGATCCTCCGTCCATGAACTCCATGCAAATGTACACGGCTCCTTCCTGGAAGAAGGCGCCATAGAAGTCAACAATGTAGGGTGATCTGCAGCGGTGGAGGACGTCGAGCTCCATGATGATGGTAGCAAACTTTGAGTCTTCCAACTCAAGTCTCATTTCCTTCATGGCCATGACGATGCCGGTGCCCGCGGCGGGCTTTGCGCTCGAAGGGCTCGATTCTTCGTCAAAGTTCTTTCTCGAGGGAGAGCCTGGCGGAGCCTTGTTTCCCGCAAGACCCTGGCCTGGCTTTCGCATCCGGGGTCTGCTATGCCTGACCTTGTATACTGTGCCATAGTTTCCCTTGCCAAGCTCGTCGAGCGTGTCGACTTCGTCCAAAGAAATGTTGAATGTGGTGCCGCTGGCGAATTGGACACCCTCTGAGTTGAGTATGGCCTTGCCGGCAAACTTTAGGCTGCCAGTCTTGGTGTCGATGTACTGGGAGAACTGGTCAAACTGAGTTTCCTGCTTGCGCGGCTGTGCATCGTCTTGAGGTTTGTCGCCACCGTTCATTTGCCCGAGAGTCAGGCCGGGGTTCCTCCTGCCAGCAGGAGGCGCAGGGCTGGTACCGGGCAGTCCGCCGGGGAGCTTCATACCGCGTCGCTCAGCCATGGACTTCTTGGGCTCAGGCATGCGCCCGGGCACAGCAGGTGCCGACTGAAAGTTAGTCGTCGGTGGCCTAGGGGGCAGTCGGAAGTTACTGGGCACGCCTCCAGGATTGGCGACGCCGCCTGGCGACATTGGATTGCGGCCATCGAGCGAGGGGCCAGGACTCTGAGGGGCGGGGCCTCTGCCAGGCAAGCCGGTGGGCGGAGCGCCCTTGCGGCCTAGATGTACTGCTTGTATTCTGGCAAGGATATCCTGGGAGACGTTGAGGCCGCTTTGTCTGCTAGAAATGGTGGGGGGGTTTGGAGGACGGGGGTTTCTGGCGGCATTGATGTTGCCGAGGGGCGTGGACGAAGATGTCATGTTGGCAGTTGCGCCCGATGTGGAGGCTTTTCGCGGGGCAGGGCGTTCAGCGGACGGGTCTTCCAGCGAAGGGGGGGCATCGGCGGAAGGGCTCGAAGGCACGGGCGAGGGCGAGGGGCTATCGAAGACGGTATCCGAGTCGGCCTCGACGTCCGGAGTGGAGGGATTGGAATCGGCCATGGCGACGTGGTGACAAAGTCACGGCCTGGGATTGGCGGGGTACGGGGGCCAGAGCACGAGCAAGTGAGGGAGGGAAGAATGATGATGCGAAGGCGGCGAAGGAGAGGGACGGGGAGCAGCGACGGCACCGCGAGAGGAGACGTCGGGGCGGTGGTAGGGGAAAAGGGAGTATGGTGGAGGAGTGGTGGTTGTGGGTTGTAGCGTGCAAGTTCGCGCGCTGTGACGTGATGGTGCAGAGACCAAGGATAGCGCCAGTGTGGAGGCTCTCTGCTGCTGCTACTACTACTAGACACGACGCCCACAGGACGACGCCGCGACACACGGGCACAGGGGTACGGGCAGATGATATCACTACAAGTAGCAGCACAGCAGACGGCAGGGCGCAAACCGCGAGGATGCCAGCAAAGCAGCATGGGCGCGACAAAGGCAGAATGGCGACGACGGCTCGTTTGGGCATCGGGCTCCATGGGAAACGCAGGTGCAGCAGGGCAATATTGCGTGTGCGAGACGACGAATGCCATTGCCATTGCCCATGCATCGCATCCGCCCCGCTACGGTGCAGCAGCTGAAAAGCAAAGGGCCGATGAGCCTGCGGACGGGCGATGATGGGCACGCAGGGCAGGGCAGACGCGCCCAGGCCAGGCCCGCCTACCCTACTTGCAAGTGTGGCGCAGAAGCCTAGCGCGTCGGCGCGCTGTGCTGTGCTGCCCTGCCATGATAGCAGCGGGCGCTCAACAACACGGTCGCCGGCCACCTAGTTAGCCCCGGCCCGTCCATCTTGTGCCTATCTTGCGCCCTCTGCCCAGGCGCCATGGCCGAACGGCGCCATGTTTCCGCGGCCATGCAGGGCCCAATGGCCCAAAACACGCCCGGAGCTGGTCCCTTCGGCTGCACTTGCGCCTGCGCCCGGCGCGCGCGGCCGTGACGTCCATGGCCGCCTCGTAGCGCGTCCCCAGCCAAGACACTTTGCGCTTCATGATAACTATCTGTGTTTCCGCCTCCACCGCGCTCCCGCGCCTGCCATCCATCAAAAAAGGTTGCCCGCCATGCCCTTCTTCTCTGCGCCAACGGCCTTGCGCCTGCGCACTTTCCCACCCTCATCCTCGCACTTTGTCGCCATGGCTTCCCAATCACACGATTACTCGTCCAATGCCCTCTATGGCGCCCTCAAAAATACCCACTCGTCGCATCCCGACTTCGCCAACCTCACCCTCCTCGTCTTCGAGGCCGTCATGGAGGTCGTCTGCGTGAGCGCCCCCGGCTACGTCGTTGCGAGGATGGGCCAGTTCGATGCAGAGAGCCAAAAGTTCCTTGCCAACCTCAACACGCAGCTGTTTACGCCTTGCTTGAGTGAGTGGCAATCCCCTTGGCCCAGCTGCAACTCAACCTGACCCTGTGCCCTTGCAGTCTTCACCAAGCTCGCCTCCCAATTGACGGCCGAGAAGCTGTCTGAGCTTACCGTGATTCCGGTAATCTTTGTCGTGCAAACACTCATCTCCTACCTCGCCGCCCTCACCGTGTCGCGCATCTTCAGGTTCAACAAGCGTGCCTCCAACTTTGTCGTAGCCATGGCTGTATGTGTCTTGTATTTCCGCTGCTCCGCCAAACACTAACAGCTACAGGTCTTTGGTAACTCCAACTCGCTGCCCATCTCCCTCGTCATTTCCCTCTCCAAAACCCTCAAGGGCCTGCACTGGGACAGGATCCCCGGTGACAACGACAACGAAGTCGGTGCGCGTGGCATCCTCTACCTTCTCATTTTCCAGCAGCTTGGCCAACTTGTACGCTGGACTTGGGGCTTCAACGTGCTCCTGGCACCGGCCAGCGCATACAAGGATGACGAAGGCAGGAACGACGCCCTCGAAAGCGGAGAGTACAGCGACGACGAAGTACAGCGCCTTCTGGACGATTCTCATTCTGATTACGAGTCTGGAAACGTTACCAGCTACGCTACCTCGGCCGACTGCAGCGATTCAGACTCAGATTCCATCTTCAACCGCGGACAAGCCCAGGCATCGGCCCTATTCATCACACCTACCAATGGCAATGCCACGGTCCCCGGAGCTGGCGATATGAGCGCCAACTCCAAGGGTCAAGGCGCCAACGGACACCTCAATGGCGTGCTTGCGGCTCACAAGAGACAGGAAGACACGCCCAAAGGCATCAAGGGCGTGCCCATGCGAGCGAGATTGGCACTGCAGCGCTCGGCCACTTCCGTCTCGATAACAACGACACGCGCGGGTAACCGTGTCTTTAACAGCTTGCCCGAGTCGCTACAGAAGCCCCTCTCCAAGATTGGTGCGGGCTTGTCGAGGTTCGGCAAGGGAGTCTGGGACTTTATGAATCCTCCTCTCTGGGCCATGCTGATTGCCATTGTCGTCGCCTCGATCCCATCGCTGCAACACTTGTTCTTCACACCCGGAACCTTCATCAACACGTCCGTCACACGTGCTGTCAACCAGAGCGGCCAAGTGGCCGTGCCGCTGATTCTGGTTGTCTTGGGCGCCAACCTTGCACGCAACACACTACCAAAGGAGGACCAGCACTCGATGGAAGATCCAAGCGTCGAAAAGAAGCTCGTCATTGCCTCCCTCATCAGTCGCATGCTCATTCCGACCCTTCTCATGGCTCCCATGCTGGCCCTGACTGCCAAGTACGTGCCAGTCAGCATACTCGACGACCCCATCTTCATCATTGTCTGCTTCCTCCTCAGTGGTGCACCAAGCGCGCTTCAGCTGGCACAAATCTGTCAGATCAACAACGTCTACATGGGTGCCATGTCGAAGATTCTGTTCCAGAGCTACGTCGTCTGGATCTTGCCGTCGACGCTGCTGCTCGTCATGCTCGCGTTGGAGACCGTCGAATGGGCAACATGAGCTTAGCAGGGTGGAAAACAGGACGGGCGCCAGGTTGCGCCTGTCGCACTACTACAAACGGTGTACAGTATATGCAGACTGTAAACAGGAATTTTTGGGTTTCTAGCGAGGCGTTCGGGTGTTGGGCGTTTACACATTGTGACGTAGACTGTGGATAGTCCTTGGCGGGACCCAGTCGCCACGTCCAAAATAGCTTGTACATGGACTGCAAGTAACGTTGTATCATTATTATTATTTTTCTTGATAGTAACATGCTGCTCACTGCCGCATTAGAGAGCACATAGCCACGTGTACACTACCACTAGGTATTTTGCCTTTGTTCAGAATCCAAATTGCAGGTTTTCTGTCCGCTCGTGCTTGGTTGCCTCATTCTGGTTTGATGTCCTATAGCCCGCCAAGCACACCACCCACATAGAAGCTGACGGAGGCAGTCCGTGGCACGCCGTCTGACCCGGAAATGCTGACTTAAACCTGAAAGATCCAAGGGCCATGTTCAGCTTGTTTCTTCGTGTCCCGAGTTTTGTTTTACGTTTGGGCAGCCTTTGTTTTATCCGTCCTTATCAAGTCATGCTGACCGCCAATCAGCTTGGCACGTGGACCCTTCTACTCGCGTATACTTTCTTGCCCGCCATGCCTGGGTATCGATAACACACACAACGCCCGCCCACCAAACGGCCCAATCCTCCTGTCACGAATTTGGGAGCGGCTATTGTCAGAGACTCTTCCTCCCCGGAAACAGGGTCCCCAACGCTTTCTGCTGCCACACACGCCGATCCGGCTTACTTACCTAGCCGGGTCCTTGAGCTCACCCCTCTGCCATTACCAAAGCATGGCCTCCGATTCCAATTGGCAGGCTCACCAGCCCGCAGGCCCACAGTCAAGCGACTCTCTTGTCCTCTCGCCTAACAACACATTGGACGACGGTGCGTCGCCGAGCTCCAACAAAGGTGAGTCCGCCGTCCTTTTGTTCACCAGCTCGCACGCAAGCTTCTTCAAGTCGTACTTGGCGGGGGGGTGTAGTTTGGAGAGTACCTTGATTCACGTGCACAAGCCTTTCCCAAGTCTTGGAAATGCCTGTGCTCGAAGCCGTCTAAGCATGTGTGGCTGTATTCTAGCTCATCAGGTAGTTTGCTTGAATTCTACAAACCGGAGAATAGATATTGCCTAGCATTCTGTATTGCTTTTCTCCTTATATCCGATCTTGATCCAACGCACCTGCTTACAATACCTCTACAGCTGTAACATTTCCCGATGATAGCACCATCTCTCCACTAATCATCGGCAAGAACAAGGAGCTCGACCAGAAAGATTATCTGGACCTTGATAAACCACCCAGGCATTTCCCCGCCAGTGTCAGTAAAAAGCGGCTTTCTGGTCGCCCCTCTTATGAACGCGAGGGCTCGTCCAAGTCGGGAGCCCCAGAAGGCAATGTCTCCTTGACCTCATTGCTCTCAGAGAACCCGACCGATGCGGCTTCTCACGGCTACCAAGCCCATGACAGCCTGCTAAAACAGGTTGGTACATGGCTGAAGCAGGAGCGAAGCAGACGCCATGCTAGAAGGGCAAGGCGCAAAGCTGCCAAAGCCGGTGTCGCTGTCCAAGAAGCTTTAGAGGACGCTGCGGCAGAAGTGTCTGACAAACTCGGCGGTCACCACAGAAGCGACTCTGATTCTTCGAACGGCGAGGATGCCCTCACTCAACTGGCGCAGATTCTGGAAAAGAACCTGGCTTTGAAGGCTGCTGAAGCCAAGAGAAGGCCACATCACTTCCGAAGATCCTCCATAGGTCTGAAGCGACACTCTGCCGTCTCCCTTGATTCGGACTACTTTGAGTCGGTAGACCAGCTTGTTCCCAGTTGTGAAGCCATCTTGGACAACTCAAAAACCATGGCATACAACGTCGATGAGCCAGGAAACGAGTCTAATCTTGATGTCGCGGACAAGGAGAGAGAGGCGTGGGCCAAGTTCCGAGCTGAGATCCTCCGTCTGACTCACACTCTGAAACTGAAAGGATGGCGAAAAGTACCTACTGAATTGAGCAACGAGATCAATGTACAACGTCTGAGCGGCGCGCTTACAAACGCTGTTTATGTCGTCTCCCCTCCTAAGAACCTGCCGCTTCCGGAGCAGAGCGAGGATGGTCCGCCCAAGCCCAGGAACCCTCCACCGTAAGTGCGCTTTTATATAATCCGTACTTGCCTAACTCTTTCCAGTAAACTCCTCCTTCGCATCTATGGTCCGCAAGTAGAGCACCTGATCGACCGAGAGTCGGAACTACAGATCCTGACACGCCTTGCTCGTAAGCGCATTGGTCCACGCCTGCTTGGAACGTTCAGCAACGGACGATTTGAAGAGTTTCTTCACGCCGAACCACTCACTTCCAAGGAACTGCGCAACCCAGAGACCTCGGTACAGATTGCAAAGCGTATGCGAGAACTCCACGAAGGAATTGACCTGCTGAAGAAGGAGCGAGAGGCTGGCCCATTCGTCTGGCAGAACTGGGACAAATGGGTTAATCGCTGTGAACACATTGTGAACTGGATGGACCAGAAGGTCCGTGAGAGTAGCAAAGCCCCCTCCAAAGCGTCTTCTGACGACTTGAAGAAGCGGGGATATGTGTGTGGCGTTGAGTGGCCGGTGTTCAAGCAGATGATCTACAAGTACCGGAAATGGCTAGAGGACCAATACGGTGGCATTGATAAGATCAACGAGCGAATGGTCTTCGCCCATAATGATGTGAGTTTAATGTGTAGTAGAAATGATGTAACCTAACCCGCCACAGACGCAGTATGGAAATATCCTTCGAATGATGCCAGAAGGCGAGTCACCACTGCTGCTACCGGCCAATCAGCATAAACAGCTGGTGGTTATTGACTTTGAATACGCAAATGCAAATTTGCCTGGCCTTGAATTTGCCAATCACTTTGTAAGCTCTTTTTCTTATCGCCCACCTCTATCCAGTGTCCTTTCGCAAGAACGGACTAACACCGTTTCAGACAGAATGGGCGTACAACTACCACGATGCCGAAGCTCCCTGGCGTTGCAATACTAAGAATTATCCAACCCTTGAGGAGCAGCATCGATTCATCCGAGCGTACCTGATGCACAACCCATCCTACAAGGCTCCTGGTGGCTACACATCCAACCCAGCTACACCACACCTTGGCCCGCTCCCCACATCCGGCAGCACAACAGCCCTAGCCGCGACTGCCGCCCCCAGCAGCATTTCCGCCTTCATGCTCGACTCGCGCGCTCCCCCAGGAGAAAAGTACCAGGAGCAAGAGGCCCAGTACGAGCGCCAAATCGAAGAAGAAGCCCGTCGCCTACTTGCAGAAACCAAACTCTGGCGTCTTGCCAACTCCGCCATGTGGGTGGCGTGGGGCATAGTCCAAGCCCATATCCCCGGTCTCCCAGACTTCGACGACGAAGACAAAGCCGCCGCCAATCCCAACCCCGAAGCTGCCATGCTCGCCAGCGCAACCGCTGAACTAGAAGCCGCTGCGAAAGCCCAGGAAAAAGACGCCACCACCGGGACCGTGAGTCAAGAACCAGCGGAGCAAGCAGATGCACAGGCGGGCAAAGACGAGGACGCAGCTGATTTCTTTAAGCCGCAGGACGAGGAGGAGTTCGATTATCTACAGTATGCCAATGATAGGGCTATGTTTGTCTGGGGTGATGCGCTTAGGATGGGTATTGTAAAGGCGAGTGAGTTGCCGGAGGAGCTGCTGGAGAGGGTTAAGGTGGTGGAGTATTGAGGGGTGGAGGAGCTGGGGTGGTGTGTGTCAAGAGGGAATGCGTAATGATTGACTTTTTGAGTGGGGTTGAGCGAGGAGAAGCGACTGGGGGAGAGAAGAGAGAGGTTGGAGGACAGACAAGGTATCCCTCCACGCATCTGTCTTGTTGATCTTCTTCGCTGTATCTAAACTCCCTCCTACGAATTAAGAAATGAAAAAAAAAAGAGCAAGAAAAAAAGAGCTGTGTGACAAACGTCCGGTTAGTGCTCAGTGTACCTGACATGAAAAAACGGTGAATTATTGCATGCTTCCCTTTTCAAGTATAACAAAGAGAGACATAAATCTGGTATACACATGCCACATTCATACGCCGCTGGTATAACGCCACATCCAACACCAATCAGAAAGAAAAAATCATCGTCGCGTAAGAAACATAACAGCAAGAATCGAGACTCATGTCGTATCCATCTTGTCCTCATCCCCTACTTCCTCTCCACTCCCCTTCTTTCCCCCATTCATGCCACTCCCTACCAGCGCCTCCAACCCCCTCACCTCTTCGCCTCCCACCCTCGTGCCCCCAACTTCCCACACTCCCTCCACCCCATCCACCGTATCCACTCCCCGGCGCTCCAGCACCCGCTTCGCCTGGCTTTCTATATACGCTCTGCGCTGCTCATGCTGCGTCGACGCCGGCGCCGAAGACGAGGTAGAAGAAAGATGGGGTTTCAGCGACGCAACGAGTTGCCGTAGGTAGGGAAGCTGTGTGGTGCTGAAGGTAGTGTGCGTTGTTAGCGGCGTGGTCTTGGGCTTGTCATTGGAGGATTGCTGGGGTGTTAGGCCGAGGGCTTGAGCGGAGGGTGTGTGGGTTAAGAAGGCAAAGGTGGAAGGTGTTTCCGCTGCGTCTGTTGTTTCCTGTTTCTGAGGCACGGATTGCGGGACTAGCAGGGTCCTAAGTCGGGCAATGAGTGCTTCATTGCGGGTTTTTTCCGCGACGAGCGCAGCGTGGAGTTTTTGTGTTTCTATGAGTTTACGACGGAGGGTGAAGAGGGCTTCGGGTGTGAGAATCGAGTCTTTGGAGGGGGGTTGGAGGTTCTGTTTTGGTTAGCTGGGGTTATTTCTTTCTTTCTCTCTTTCTTGGATTGATTCACGGAATACAAACCTCGTAATGTCCCAACCTCACCCAATCCCCCAGCCCTTCATCCTCGCCCTTCCCTCTGCCTAGCGCAAAAATATTCCGCAGCGTCCAAATCTCCAACTTGTCAAAGTTCTTGTCGACAGCATTCTCCATCAGCGTCTCGAGCTTCAGCACTCCTTCTTCAATTTCCAGTCGCGCTTCGGGATACACATTGTTGCCGTCTTCGTCTTTTTGCGGCTCACGATTCTGTGAGGCGTAGAGGTCGGCGAAGCCGAGCAGGGCTGGGTCGGCTGAGGAGAGACCGGTTTCGAACGAGTCGGTGCAGCGGTAGAGGACTTCGTTTACGGCGTTGATGATATCGTCGATGAGGGACTGAGTGTGAGCGTTAGGATAAACTAGCTCTTAACATAACAATCAAGGTATAGACTGGTATGCGCTACTCGAAATCATGACTTGAGAAGTGTTTGGCGGGGGAATTGTTTCCCAATCCCTCCTACAGACCTCACCCACTCGACAGTTTTTTCACGTACAATCGGGGGCCAGGAAAAGTGCTCGGTAAGGAGCATATTCTCCTGCTGCTTTGCGCTCGCCATCCTGCTCTCTGCTGCTGTTGCGCCCGTTGCTGTTGTCACAGATGTTCCCTACGGTGTTTGCGACACGCGCGCCGCGGGACGTGTGTTTACCCCGGCGACTGCAACGGAAGACAAGGGTCATACACGCGCTAGTCAGGTCGCTTAAACCACTTAGTTTTGGGATCCCTGCCCCAGGAAGACTGCATGCGGGCGTGTGAGACATGAAGGGAGCAGCAGCCGCTGTTTCTGAGCACGCTTTTGGCACAGCAACTAAAAAAGACAATACACCGACAAGCCAGGATATGGCAAGAAAGCTCATGTTTGCACTCGATTGCACACAGCCCTCAATTACCGTGGTACACGACCCAGTGCCTCAAGCACCTGACTTCCATTCCTATATTATACAATCGCTGCCATATGTACACCATACGTCTGAGATGTGCACGCAACATGGCGTCCCTTGCGATAATGCTGATGATGATGATAATGATGATGATGATGATGATGATGAGCGGTGCCTCTCAGGCCGCCGCTCAGGTATAAAACGATCCCTGCCACCCTCCCCAAGCTGCACAAGCAGACACATTGGTATACAGATTTTGTTCTTATGCTAGGCGCGCAAGACAAAATAATACTTTTTCCGTGATCGATCGGAAGATAAACAAAAGGAAAGACAA